>CM040764.1:15187669-15787669 GCA_022829145.1 Albula goreensis | reverse complement strand
AAATGATTATTTTTATGTGCTTTTACTTCAGAGAGTATTCAGAGGAATAACATGGCCACAGCTCCGTAGTGCTGATGAAGTGCTCAGTGGGAGTGGTTTACGGGCACTGCCATTGTTTAGCCTGCAAGCATTTAACGTCTGTTTTTACATTCTTTAGTGTGAGTGTAAGTGCTACCAGCCAGCAGGGCCCTGCTCCAGCTGCTTCTTACTGCTGTGACTCTGAGGAATCATTCATTACTGACTGGAAGGGGTGAGATCAGCCCCCTCTGTCGGTGCACCACATCCAATAAGCATCGCTCTTGGCTGGGCCAAGTTTTTTTTTTTTTTTTTTTTTTTAAAGCTGTAGCTGATTCTGAAAAAGTGAGAAGGTAATAGAAACATTTTTATACTAACTATCGTGTGACTGCCCTTTCCAATGACTTTTAAAAGCATTGTCTTCAAGCATCTACATTTTCAGCACAGAAAGGATTCTATGTATGTTGCCCAAAAATCAAATGAATTAGTAAAAGTGTAAGCCGGGCAGCAGTCACCCTTTTCTGCTGTCTTTTTTCCCGCAGTCATTTCAGCAGGTTTCCCAGTTCCTCATGCATGCGGGTTGAGCCGAGGCTAGCACCTCTCCTCAGATTATCTAGCTTAAACTGGCTGAAACCTGATGAACAACAAGAGAGGGTGTGCATGCACATGCCCAGTGGGGAGCGTGGTCCCAGCCACATGTGGTTTTCTGTTCTTAGTGCTCGTCTGAGAGGTAATGGGCAGCGACTCAGGACTCACATACACCCCTCTTATATTCAGATCCGTCTGCTTTCTGTTCCTTACAGAAGCTCATTATACATCCATTAGCACAATATGCACCGAGTGACTAACAGATGCCACGCTAACATGGAATAAAACAAGCACTAGATTAATAATATTTTTGTGCTTGTAATCAGCACACCATAACAGTTAATATGGGCAAATACCAAAGGTCACTAATGCAGACACCTGCAAAATGCAGAACAATCAAGCAACTACAATATCAACACACAACAGCTATGGGGGAAAAACAAAATAAAGGAATATATAGGAATATTAATACACTAACATGAAGTTGGGCTACCCTTTTCTTTCAGAACAGCTTCAGTCCCTCATGGAAAGCTGTAGTACAGCTTTTGAGATATTTCTGGTCAGGTACTGGACCATTCAACAAGGAGGAAAGCCTTGAGCTCTTTGACAGATACAGGAAGTGGAAGTCCATTCTGTACTCTATAACTTCCCATAAAAGTGCAATGATGTGGTGAATGGGGATGCCATGGAAGGTGTTGACATGCTGTGGTCCGAAAATGGCCTTTTTTATTCCTTAAAAATATTTCTACCCTTCAGAATAATAATTAGACCCAATGGCTCCCTCAAGATTGCTGCTCATCACATAATAAATCCACCACCACCTATAACAGTTGGGAATAGGCAATGTGGACTGAAGGCTTCCACTAAAAATAAATCCATCCAGATGACAAGAGGGAAAAAGAGGAAAAGATAACTCATCAAACCATATTACTTTCTTGTCTGGACCTGAGTGACTGCAGGTTTTGTGCTCATTATGCAAAAACCCTGACTTGTGATACTGTCCCTCATTCCTCTTCTTAATTTGTTCACCTGTCATCTTTTGCAAGAACAAAATAGTTACAATTGCTATGTATGAATAATTTTGGAGTATAGAGCATTTCAATTAAGTTCAAACAAAATCATTTTACAGCAACTATAAAGAGCATATTGTGTCTGAATGTTCTCGTCAGGTGACAGATGCTAAAATGTTCTTTTCCCACAGCTAATGGGGAGCCATATGCTGACTAACTTGGACATGTAACAAAGAGTACATACAGCACAGTGAGCCTGTGGCTGGTATATTTGTCAAATGAGAGCATATGGTGAATTTATTGGATCGTTCAATTTCATGTTCTCAATGTTTTCTAAACTGTGCAGGTCATGAGATGGGCTGCCAGGTGGCAAATTGAAAAATAACTCACCACAAATAAATGAAATTAAACATTGCAGTAGGCAAGTAAATTTTTGATGAGTTTAAAACAGCTAAAATGTGAAACCACAAGAACAATGGCTATTGAAACCAGCTGGCTGTTCACCATCAGTCTACAAAGTATCCAGGACTGCATCAAGCCTGGATGTGAGCACACCAAGGGTCTCTGCTCCTCCTGTTTCACCTGAAAGTTTTTTTTTGTTTTACTTTTTTATTTAACAGCATATCTGACCATACATTTGTCGGACTTTTTTGAAGGCACAGGCGATATGAAATGCATTCCCTCAATATATGGGTTGTTGGCTCTGAAGGCTTGGGAGCCACTGCCTCACTGTACTTTATGTTAATATTAGGTAAAAGGTAGGAAGCAAAATTCAGTATAAATTTTGAATAATCTGTTTCGTGGGTGAAAAGGAGGGGGCAGCAAAGAACACTGAACAGGAATTTGAGTATGCCCTAAACCACGAAGGACATGTACCTTCGTGAAAGTCGTCGGCTGTTCGTCCAGAACGTCTGGTTTTGTCCAGTACTTAAAGATATCATCACCTTGTGGTTGCGGTACGCATCAAGATTTCGCCATGTCACATTACTTGTTGGCTACCCACGTGCTACCGCCAAGAAACCGCTGTCGCTCGTCGTAAACTTTAGGACCGCCCTGTTCAGCTTCCTGTTTCAAAAAAACATTTCATAATGTATTTCCCTAATTTGGATCAGAGAATTATGGCGTGCTGAACAAGCTCACGTTCGTACTATCAGTAAGATGCCATTTCTAACAGCAGAGATCAGACAGCAGAATATTTCAGAACTGGTCCAGACTGGTTACTTGTGTCAGGCGGTCAAATTATGACTCGTAGCGTGAAGATGAAATGAAAGCTGGATTTTCTGTGTGATCTGAAATGAAATGGAAGTTTACTTTTCAAACACTGCTGGATTGCGAAGCTCAACGCATCCAACTATATGAAATATGCAGATATCTTATTAAATCAAGGACGCTGTTTGAACAAGTTACCCTACCTTCCTCTATGACATGTTGGAGACGTGTCAGTGCCTGCCAGAATCAACCGGATTGTTTTCGAGTACTGTAGTCGCAGCGCGCAGTATTGAGAAACAAAAAAGAACAGTATTACGCTGGTCTCGCTTGAGTTATATTCTTTTACTTTTGATCTGTACAATTGTGTCTGCTGGTACTCCACCGTGAACGTCTATTTTTTCACTCGCAGGAGACCAAGCATCACCTGGTGCAATTTTACAACCCAGCGCACAATTGCTGATAATGTTCTTATCACGGAAAGGTATTGTCAGGACCTGTGTTTAGGAGCTGGAAGACGCTGCTGCCTTTGTTGACCAATGCCACATTAACGACTAGTGCGACAGTGAGTATAATAGTTGTATGTATTTTACTTTTGACGAACTTTTATGTATTTATGTGAAACATCATTGAGAAGATCCTTTTTTTAAAGGATGACTGAGAATGTTTAGCATGTTTCCTAAACACATACATTGACTCCAAACATGGTGGTATGTGGACCTTTGTAGACAGTTTACATCCCACACTGTGTTTGACTTAAACAAGACGCCTCAGGAACATGTTTAACTCCACATGACTTCAATAAATCCCAGCGTTTACTATTTCTATTACTTTTACATAATTAAATAAACAGCATATTAACCATACGGACGCATACATGAGTGAAAAACGGTAGGTCTATTGTTGTACTTTTTTTTTTTATACCGTTAATATATTAATGACAAAGAACTAATGTCTTAAGTTAAATTATCACCCTTTTTTTTGTAAAAGAATGAGTTATGGAGTGCTGAATAAAACATTAGTAAAATGTGTCATTCAACAGCCTCCAAAATGTCATCTCCATGTTCTTTGCGAACTGTTTCCAGGTGTTTTTATTTCACTTCATAACACCAAGAATCAGCTTTCTGAGACATAGTGGGTATTGCAACTTCTTTCACTAATTGCGGTGACTGTTTGTGAAGGGATGACATTTCAACCATGTTCATGAGCACATTTCCTTGTGCAAGTCTGCCAGCTCACTGCTGCCAGATGTATAAGGTTCTGGGATATCCTCCATTTTTTCCACACATGCTTCACCAGCACATGCATATGCAAAAGCAGGCTATTTATTGCTTTGTGATGTGAAACAGGAACTCTGACTCTACATAGTTTTAGCTGTCGGCACATGCCTTTGTCTCTGAACCCTTTGTTGATTTCCCTTACAAAATAATTTAATTCCTATTAGGTTTGACTGATGTTTATTTTTGGCTACCTGAGACTGATTAGCCTTTTATTTATCCACCATCCAGTCACACGGGTAATGACTTTGCATTTAAATCCTTTCCTCAGTTCGTTTGCTTGCCTGTTTCCTCAAAATACCTTGATGACAACCAGTCACTTTGCTGTTGTAATCGCGGCATGTTAATCCTGTCGTTATGCAAGTACTTTACAGATACATTCCAAAGTTAGACTCGGTATCAGGGTCTTGGGATCTTGGGTACAGGCTCAAAAGAATGGGAAAGCCTGTCTGCTTAGGAAATCAACAGCGCAGGAATAATCTGTGAAGGAATGAGTGTGAGAACAGCACACAGCCTGCCCACCTGGGACCTCTTTCACAGCCAAGAGCAATATCTGTTTAATCATACACAGATAGTTCAGGCCAGGGTATTCTGGGCTTTGGTAGTTGCCGTTTCTCCTGTCCATGATTATGGAATACTCCAGCCTGTCAGTGAATATTCATTTCTTTGGAGCACATGAACATGTACATTGTTCAAAGCAAATTATGGGGATAGGTTACACATGAAATTATTAGTTTTAAAGTTTCTAGGTATCCACGAAGGTCAGGATATTTTTAGCCTTGTGTTTTCTTCTGTTTATTGCTTCTAGTTGTTTACTCAGTCATACATATGTGTAAAGCTTTGTTGCGTTTTAAAGGTGTGTTAGATGTGTTTAAAGATGTTAGAGTTAAAGGACGGCATTCAGTTCAGTATGTCTTGGATTAACGATTCCTTCCAGTGGGGTTTGTGTATCTTTGGTTATGGGTTCCTTTACATTGAATCACCGGAATGGTTGCTAGTGGTATAGACAGGTCACGATGCAATGCATTGTTTTATTGTAACAGTAGAACTACAGAGGAGACACCTCGGAGAAGAGAAGAAACTGTAGCCTAATGAAAGCGAATATATTAAGATACATTAACAGCTAAATAATTACATGTTATCTTAAATGATTTCAAGTTAATCATGATCCAAATTATCAACAGTTGTAACACTGAAAAGAATTTTTGAATATGAAAAAGATGTGAAGCACTCCCGCTGACTCAAGTTAAAGGCCTGCTTGAGTCATCCTGAAACATCTTTCAGTTACATATTACATCCTGTACTATTCAATGATGCACAATGACACACGCCTGAAAACAGATCAGTGAAAGTACGGGTGATTAGACCGTAAGAGCAAAGAACTTCTGCCTAAAAGGATTTCCCACGTGCAGTGATGTGAGTTTCTGCGTAATTACAGATGTGGTGTACAAATCATGTTTGTAAAGTTACCGAGTAAATGAAGAAGTGTAACTTTTCCAAACAATTAATGTCATGTGTCACTACTCTTCCATTTTATTTGGATTACTCTGGGTGAAATTAGGAAGTAAGTTCTGTCTGAGTGGGCCCTCAATATTCGGACATCTGTGGGTATATATAGTCAAATATATTTCCAGGCACGGGATTATTATTTATTGGTGACGCATGTAGATCAGAATCCTGTAAGAAACACCGCGGTTAAACTTGATATTTTGGATTTCTGAATTGTATGAAATTCCGAGGCCAACATCATGATACTTTGATTGGGTTCTTGACCGTTACTGCTGTTAAAGCTGGGAGGGCTAGCAGTGGTTCAGGCCTGGGAATGCTGTGATTGGGATGTCTTCCCCTGTGTTTGTTTTGTAATTTAGGACATTTAAGCAACAGGTGGGCTAAGGCAGGCAGCTCAATGGGGAATTAAACACTACATTTAGAGATGAATTCAACTGCTTCTTTGAATTTATGAAAATGAAAGAAACAGAAGACATACCAGTCTTAGGATGCTGCTTTTGTGCCTCAGGTTTTAGTTTTCCATACCTGCGTTTTAACACAATATCCAGACATTAAACTATTTAAACATTCAAACTATTTCAAGTTTTCTTTGCAGGAACCAGTATATTTAAAGATGTATTCGTCTGTACTGCTGTACACTTTGGGCTGTCTGGAAAAGAACAGGAATAGCTAACTGACAGGCAATAAAACAACATCTACTTTGCTGTGCTGATAATGTGCTGTCAAGATGCACTGTGATAGGTAATCTAATCAGGAGCACAGATGTTGTTAACACTGGAAGTCTTTATGGATTCTCACCAGGGAAGAGGCTACACTGTCAAATTATCTTCAGCACCATTTCCGTTGCCTGGCAGTTACTCAGAGAGCTTAAGTGTGATGGTTTGAATTCTTCTACCCTGATCAGTTCTTGCTTTGCTACAAAGTGTGATGTTTGAACAGCATGACTCTCTCCCTGGTCTGTTTATCACAATATTTAGTTTGAATGTTGCTTCTCCCCGAATGTTTCTTTTCATAACATTGTGCTTCTGTTTTTCTTCAGTGTTCATTTTCATCATCCTTGTGTCATTTCTCTCCCACTGTTGCAGGGATGTTTACTCTCACAGAGGTAGCCTCACTCAACGACATTCAGCCAACATATCGGATACTGAAGCCTTGGTGGGATGTCTTCATGGATTATCTTGGTGTGACCATGCTGATGCTGGCGGTGTTTGCAGGGACAATGCAATTAACCAGAGATCAAGTGGTGTGCCTTCCTCACCTGGAACCTGGGAAAGAGCTGGTGTGTTCAGACAGCTTAAGTCCACCTGACACTGCTGCTACCTCTGCACCACTAATTCCTAAAGATGCCCCTGACAGTGTCTTGCACTCACTTCATTCAAGTCACCCAGGTTCCCAAAGAGAGAGCCAAAAATCTGGCCAACCCCTGCCTATGGGGCTCCGGACAAACTTAGATTTTCAGCAGTACGTTTTTGTGAATCAGATGTGCTACCATATGGCCTTGCCCTGGTACTCAAAGTACTTTCCCTACCTTGCACTAATCCACACAATAGTACTCATGGTGAGCAGTAATTTCTGGTTCAAATATCCAAAGACTAGTTCAAAGATTGAGCACTTTGTGTCAATTCTTGGGAGGTGCTTTGAGTCACCGTGGACAACAAAGGCACTGTCTGAGACAGCATGTGAAGACTCGGAGGAGAACAAGCAGAGGTTCACTGGAAACAATTCTGTGCCAAAGAACATGTCCTCTGGCAATGAAGAGGAAAACCCCGGTGCGACTGTGCCCATGTTGGCAAATGCAGAGTTGAAATTCTCTGCTGAAAGACCGGTCACGGACGTTCCAAGCGTGACCATCCTGGACAAAAAAGATGGAGAGCAGGCTAAAGCCCTTTTTGAGAAGGTGCGAAAATTCCGTGCACATGTGGAGGACAGCGACTTCATCTACAAGCTTTATGTTGGACAGACAGTTATAAAAACAGTGAAGTTCATTTTGATTTTGTGCTACACTTCCACCTTTGTTGCTGCAATCAGTTTTTGCCACGTGTGTGCGCCTCCTCAAGTTAAAGAATTAACCGGGTATGAAAAATTCCAGTGCACTCACAACATGGCATTCATGTTGAAAAAAGTGCTCATCAGCTATATGGTTGTCATTTGCATCTATGGCATGGTGTGTTTGTACACCCTTTTCTGGCTTTTTAGACGCCCCCTGAAGGAGTACTCCTTCGAGAAAGTTCGAGAGGAGAGCAGCTTCAGTGACATTCCTGACGTAAAGAACGACTTTGCTTTCCTTCTACACATGGTTGACCAGTATGACCAGTTGTACTCCAAACGATTTGGCGTCTTCCTCTCGGAGGTCAGTGAGAACAAGCTGCGAGAGATCAGCCTGAATCACGAGTGGACTTTTGAGAAACTGCGTCAGCACGTGGGCCGCAACGCCCAGGACAAATTGGAGCTCCACCTTTTCATGCTGTCTGGTCTCCCCAGTGCGGTCTTTGACCTCACAGACCTCGAAGTTCTGAAGTTGGAGTTGATACCTGAAGTCAGGATCACAGCTAAGGTCTCTCAAATGACCAGTCTACAGGAGCTCCACTTCTACCACTCCCCTGCTAAAGTTGAGCAGACAGCATTCAGCTTTCTCCGTGACAACCTTCGGTGCCTTCATGTCAAGTTTACGGACGTTGCAGAGATTCCCACTTGGGTGTATCTGTTGAGGGGCCTAAAAGAACTGAACTTAATTGGTAGCCTGAATTCTGAGAATAACAAACTGATAGGTTTAGAATCTATGCGTGAGCTGAAACAGCTTAAGACTCTGCATCTCAAGAGCAATCTCACTAAGATACCGACAAACATAACAGATCTGGCTCCGCATCTCATCAAGCTCGTGGTGCACAACGACGGTACTAAACTAATGGTCCTGAACAGCTTGAAGAAGATGATGAACTTGGCCGAGCTGGAACTGCACAACTGTGAGCTGGAGAGAATCCCCCATGCCATTTTCAGTCTGACAAACCTGCAAGACTTAGATCTGAAATCCAACAACATGCGCACTGTTGAGGAAGTCATCAGCTTCCAGCACCTGAAGAGGTTGACCTGCCTCAAGCTATGGCATAACAAAATCATTGCCCTCCCAGTATCTATCTGCCAGGTCAAAAGCCTTGAGTCGCTCTATCTGTCATACAACAAACTGGAGACCCTGCCTCCATCACTCTTCACCCTTTTCAAGCTGAGACACTTGGACCTCAGCTACAACTCCATTGGGGTGATTCCCACTGAAATCGGTTTCTTGCCGAGCCTCCAATATTTTGCCATCACTGGCAACAAAGTGGAGGTGCTGCCCAAACAGCTTTTCAAATGTGTCAAGCTGAAGACTTTGTGTCTGGGGCATAACAACATCTCCACCATCCCTGACAAAATAGGGCAACTGGTGCAGCTCGTGCAACTGGAGCTGAAGGGAAACTGTCTGGACCACCTCCCAGCCGAATTAGCACACTGTCACCTTCTCCGCAGGAGTGCCTTCAGTGTGGAAGACCACCTTTTCAATACCCTGCCATTGGAAGCAAAAGAAAATTTAAGTCAGGAATCCAATACCTCCTTTATTGGTGGGGTATAGTGTAGGAGGATAGTCCACTGCACAAATGGTCCCTATATGTCCTACTGCCAGATCATTACTGTTCTCCGCCAACATATATGAGAAAGAAGGTAAAAGTTTACATTTACAAACTGCAGGTCAGGTTGTCATTCCTCAAATACCTCCATCGATGAGCTGGGTTCTAGGTCAACTCTGTTCCAACGAGTCGATCGTTTGACCGCTGGAGAGCCAGCAGAGTTCTGATAAGGGCACGTCCCACAGATTGTGGTACCTATCAGAACGACCTAACTGGCCTGCCCACTCGTGATAATGATAATGCGTAGGCCTTCTCATAACAGGCTGTGCCTTAAAGTCTTGAGGGAAAAACATAATGATTTCAAACAGCATATGACAGGAGAACAGGCGTTCACAAACTGACGGTACACAGTACACTTTTTATTACTTCACACTTTGATGTCGCAAATATATAATTACTGCTTTTCAATTTATTCCTCTGTAACTGGAGATTATGCAAAGAGTGCATTATCTCACTGATTAATAATTTTGTACATTTTTAATATTGACACAGCTGAATTAGCAACATGAACTTTATTATGGGTTCCTCATGTTAGTCTGTACTATCCATATTGAGTTTAATTTATTGATTTACCTGATGGTTTACAGACATCAAAGACCAGCCAAATAAACCGCAAGACCAAAAAAATAAGAAAAACAGAATTATGCAGAAGTGGATTTTGAAATTCAGGTTTAAGCTGACAAATGAAGGCTTTTTTGGCTGATTTCTTTTTGTGCATTCCAGAGCTACTATGGTGAGCAGTGCTTGTGTGTACAGTCTTGGAATTTTAACTTGCCCAATTCCAGAGTGTGGGTGAAATGGATTTTGGGATGCATGTATACCAACACTTTGGCACGTGTACTGTTTAACATTCAGACTCAGTTTGACCCTTTCATTTAGCGCCTTATGATTTCCATTTAGAGTGCACAACTCAGTGACAAAAAAAAAAAAAATCACAATAGTGCTTTCAGTTTAAAAACACCTAATGAACATCTGTCTGGTCTCCACAAGTGGAGTTTTATGCTAAATCGTTGCTGATATTGTCTAAACAAATTGGCTTCAGCTGTCTTTGACAGCAGCATCCCATAATAGAATCCGTACTCCGAAATGACTTTCCTGGTTAAAGGCTTCAGTACAGGGTGTGGTTGCTATGGTCAACAGAGACAGAGGGATCACCCGAGGATGCTACAAAGCAATGGTACTATTCTGAATGCTCTCTGCATGAGATGCCAAGCTTAAGAAGCTTAAGGAGTCAAAGGACAAATAATATTCATGATCATTCACAGGTTTTGTGCAGATATGGGAATCAGGAGACTTTATATGTATAGCTGCAGTGGCTACATAGCTCACTAGCTTATTAAAAACCACTCCTGGCTGTAACCCTGAAACGCGAATTGGAATGGCAGTAATTGATAGCCATTATTCTGCTCCGTAACCTGCATTTGCATCCACTGGGGTTTCTGTCAAGGAAAGCACTTAAACACTTAAATCTCTGTCTTACACTAATCATTCTTTTCATAGGGGTGCGTTATTCGGCACTAGGAATTATCTAGTTTCTTTGGGCCATGTCATTTAGAGGCCACAAGAAAAATGAACAAATTCCAAGTCAGTGTGGAAAAAAAATCATGTAGAATTTGGTTATCAATGATCATGATATATTGTTACACCTGTTAAACATCGGAGTAGCTCATGATTTTTCATCCACCTGCCACTCCAGATAGTTCTCAAAATCTTTTTTTCAAGCCCAAAATATTTTCTCTGCTCTTTAATAAACGTAGCAAATATACAGTAAGTGTCTTGATTGTAGCGCACAGTAAGAATGAATGAAGGTTACGTTTTTCTGCATCATTCAATTTTATAATCTTTTCTATTTTTCTGCAGAAATGATCAAAGGGTACTTGATATACATTGCTCATTTTAGAATGTTTATCTACTGCTTTACAATGAAACTTCTATTACCTTGTTTTATTGTCCTATTAAATTTACTGTACTGTTTTTTAATGTTTTGGACAAAATGTATGTATTTCTATTTTCATGTTACAGTTTAGATATACTTAATGTATATCAGCTAATGTAATGTATTGAAGTAGTATGCTCATAGATTTGTACTCATTTAGTTAGTGCAAATGATTGAGCGTGTTGCTTCAGTAATGCACACTTAATAACAAAATTAAGACCTTTGAAATATGTTTTCCATTAGGATAAAATTGATCAAGCCTATATTGTGTCAGTTTTTTCTTATGTTTTTGTATAGTAACAAACTGTGGTCAAAGCTTGTGGTTACAGTAACATACAACCCTCAAAGCTATGCTGTATTTTTACCATAAATTTGTATGTTTTTAACAAACACTTCATGTTCTTTGGTTGACATTATTTTGTTTGTTTTCATGATAAGAATCAAAGACATGAGTTGCCTCTATGCTCACTTTGACTGAAGGTGAAATCCTGCACACAGCACAAGCCAAATTTGCATATAACCAGTCATGGAATGCCTTAGTCCCCAGGTATCAGCTGCCCTACATACACTATGTGAACCAAATTACTTTGTTACACAATTCTGGGGTTATTTCTGCACTGAAACCCGGCCAAGATGTACTGCACATGAACAATGATTGACTGAGAAGATATTCTCCAAAACATTTTTCCATAAGGGTAATACTTTGATATTTAAAATAAATTGGAGAAAAATACAGAAGCCCATAAGGTGTTCTGCTTAAGCTGTAGCTTCACTTAGTGACCACTAGAGGGCACTTCACTTCCAGCCAGTAACTTAAATTAGGCAGAGAGGAATGCCTTTCATATGATGTACATTTTATAATATTTTCCTGCATTTAATATACTCTTACCCTGACTCTACATGGTCAAATAGCACAGTAAATTAAACACAGTTTATCAGTAGTTTGGTAAGTGATGATTGGAAAAACAATGATAGTTATAGGTTCAACCATATGTTTATAGGTTTACCCAGATTAAGAAACAGTATAAAAATAGATGCATGAAAATATCCATAAAAGAATTATACATACAATGATAATAATCTGATTATTTGCGTGAGAGTCAAACTAAGCAACTTTCTAAAGATAGGAAGTTTCTTTTTGATGTGTTCTTTCTGAGATCTCTGTCTGAACCCTATACCAGGTCTTGTTGATAAAGGAAGGATAATTGGATCGCTCTTTGTATAGAGACATCATTGAATAATACAATTAAAGGCCTAAAAATTTGGCTTTGAAGAATTTGACATGGAAAAGGAAAATGGAAAAGATTTCACATTCTTGGCCAGTAACTTGCTCAAATGTAGAATTGGAGATGTGTGATGTGACTATGAACAGCAAAATCAAGGGACTTAACTCACCCTGAAGAATGGATGCTTCTCGTCCTGCTTCAGTGACGCTTTTATTCTGGTGAAATCAGTAAGTTTGGCTGGAGCGAGCCCTAAAATTTGCATGGAAGGCACAATTTATTATTCGAATCAAGAGCAAGTCAAGACTTGACTTCACTGAACTTTTTTGAGGCCTAAGGGTGAAAATATTGTCATTAAGCTGTCTTATGTATCTGACCAGTCATTGAGGAAAAAAAAATAAAAAGGTGTCAACATTGACACAGTATTTTCCAAAACAGTAGTTGCCTTAAAGACAAAAATATCCTCCTTGACACACCACACCCGAAATTAAATAGGCCTGAGTGAACATAAATTACAAAAATCAAAAACACCTTATTATGTACAAATAATTATGTCCAAATGTAAATTTAATCTATTCAGAGAGCACTAGTCACTCTGGAATGTATACAACATCAACATTACACATAAACAGTATTTACTGGATTATGTGATCATATCCTGTAATTTTTCCTTTAATACATATTCTTAGCACTAATGAGCTCTGATTTACAAAAAACACCTAATACATGTGTACTAATGTGGAATAGCTTGATGGCTATTACATCATACTGTTGTCCTCATATGAATTTTGCTACTGAGTACAAATTGCAGAGTCTCTGTAGTGACTGTGGGATCAGCTTCTAAACAGTGACAACATGGACCTCCTGTCATGCAATATTTAATATCTGACAGTAGGTGGCAGCACATCCTTAAAAAATCACTTTGTGTCACTTTCCTGCATGCATTTTTTCAGCTCAAACAGGAAAACAGATTTTTAAAGGTTTAAACATAAGTAATTTTTTCAGATGAACTTTTTTTGTGTACACATGAACTACAAATATTGATGTTAAGGTATATAAGCAAGTATGTCACAGGTACTGATGTACCAATATGTAAAGTGACTGTCAATGGAAAGTTTATGCTCAGGTGAGAAAACATTTCTCTCTTAATTTGGACATATGTAGTCCATGTTGGATACTAAAACCACAGATAAAGTGCATTTGGTTCACTCACCTGTGGGTTTTTATTCCCTCCACCTGGTGCCACACAGGACTCTAGGGCAGCCAGCACTGAGGTGCCTCTCTGCAGGGGGATTCAGCTGATTGAGGGGGAGGAAGGAATGTACACCCGAAATCATCAGCAAAGCCAAAGCTGACCTAAACTCACCCCTACCCCCAGCAGAACTGAACCAACTGTATACCGCACCTCAAAAGCCCTGGTTATAATTAGCATAAAATGTGTAATAGCCTGGTAGTGCTACATATTTACACACACACACACACACAAAAAAAAACCCTGCTGCCATTACTCTGCAGGCCAAAAAAAAAAAAAAAAAAAAAAATAAACTTTGTTGCCTTTCCAAACATTTGATAATATAATAGCACTTTTTGAACATTCTTCACTGTTGATAAAAGTATTGCATGATTTAATATGGATATTGGAGATTTTAAAGATGCATAAGTATAATATATGACAAATTTGTGCAGAGTGTATGTGGTCTTCAGCTCTGACTTCTCTCTGTTTGATGTGTTTGACAGAATCAACTCCTGTCTCCAATAACAGTCTGCCTCTAATGAGTACCCGGTGCATTTGGCGGTGTGAGAAAAACGCCTCAGCTATCATTGGACGTTTTACAGTACCTAATCACCATTACTAATTTATTCAAACATAATTAATTCCCTCCGTGAAGCCCTTAGGCTGTAAATCTTGAGCATATTTCTTGATTATTTGAATGTACTATACAAAAAATTTCATGATTAATTTTCAATATTTCGCACACATTCATCAGAAGTGCAGGGAAAGTCATATGGAGAGGACAAACCATCACCAGCGGGGGGTCTGGATTGGACTTCAAGCAGCACATCTTCACATGGACATGAGTCAGACTTTAAAAATGGAAACTTCGCAACAGGGCTCCACACTTTTGCTTGTCACACAGTGTGGGACTGCATCATGCGGACAGACTTGAGCTTTCGCTAGGCACTTTGCAATCACACATTCCACTCAGAGCTTGGTAATCCTTAGCACAGACTCTGGCCATTTAAACAGCCTTGAGGAAAGCACAAAGCAAATACTATTTGAATAATGACATGGATTTGTTTTGTGCCTTTGGAAAGCTGATTTCCACCGCCTCTTCCTGGATGTGAGTGTGAGTATTTGTAATCAAAGATTTTGAGGCTACCCTGCCAAAAACATTTTCACTTTCCTGACTTCCAGTTTAACTGGAAAAGCACTGACTGCTTCAACACCAGTGAAAATAATGGACCTTTACATTGCTATTTATTCATTGCCTATACGTGTCAGATAATGTACAAACATAAAAAAGCACAAATGTGCATTTGAAGTTGAACAGAGTGAAAAAGCACTGCTGGGGGATGTGAGAATCCTTCCACTCCCATTGAAGCCCATTGCTCAGTCTGGCACTGACAAATGAGCACTTGCATTTTTAATGTCTTTGCTAATTAAAGCTGTACATCTCATGAAATGTTTCAGTTGTCAGAACTGAACAAATAGGTTGTTTAAGAAACCCTACAAGCAGCAGAAAAGCCTGAAAGGACGACAGCTATGGTACAAATTACCGAAAATGCATCCTGTGAATTCAACAGTGGGTGCTGACAATGAGATGAATTGTGATTATGACTTTAGCCATGCATGTTTGGCCTTAATGCTCAAATGGGAAATTTAGGTTGTCGAACACCAGAACCCAAAGGAACACTGATATTGCTCAGTGTGGGCTGTCTGAATTTACCCTAATCTTCATTAATACCCTGAAAGTGTAATTAGCATAAGGGAAAAAAGTGCACATAAGTACATGCCCACCTTTGTTTTCTACCCAGAAATCTGTGCGGTGTCATGACTTTCCAAGAGGATGACTGGCTGGTGTTTCAAGATGATCCTACTTGGTTTTCATCAGGAGAGGAGACTTCATGGCCGATTTCTGCTCCAAACACGGGTCTGGCCAAACAGAGGCAGATGGTCACTACAGCCACCTTCTCCTGGCCATGTTATGTCAGTTTGTAGAGAGCACTTCACAGAAACCAGCAGTTGGGCATTAACATTCAATATGGAATGGAGAATTACAAGCAGTACCTTCCACTGGACACACCGATATGGAATAAATAAGACTTCTTCGGCACACTGACATCACAGCAGGATACTGCAGTGCACTACTGTGGCACACCCTTTCAGGGCCACCAGACCAGTTGAACAGGGTACCCGATGTGTTGAGCAATCCATTTCCAACCCACAGGGCAGCAGCAGTAACCTGTAAACTCAGACCCAAGACTGTCACAACTGAGCCCTACTTTAATTTATGGTCTGGGTAGGTTACGTGTATGGAAAGGAAGTCTTAACTATGGAGCTGGGCGAAAACCCAAGATATAGGCCATGTAAATGGAAAAAAATGGCTCTGGCTTCAAGGACATACAATTTTTTTTTCATATTTTTCCTAAATCATGAAACAAGATTCAACATTTCAGTCAAGATTATCTTTGCAACATTGGAGCCATTCGTTTCATTACACAGAAACCAGAAAAGCGAAACCCACGAAGGATGCAAGTTTGAGCTGCTGGCCGAGTGGAGAGCAGGGAAGGGGATGCCTGAAAATGCTTATGAAACAGCAGTCTAATTTTACCATACACCCTTCAATTGCTGGATGCTTGTGGTCCCATTCTGCCTCTGGTTCTCAGGGGAGTTGTGGCTGATCCATGTAGAACACAGCTCAGCTACATGTGTTTAGAAGACGGTCAGTCTACTGTAAATTCCATTTCCCCTCCTTAAGAGCTGTCTGCCCCCACCTTTATGGTTGACTATGGCACTTGAAGCCCTGCGGCAGAGGTAGAATGCGTGCATTATCCAAGCTGCAGTGTTAGAGTGTATGGACGTACAATTATCTGAACGTGTTGCTTGCTGTGCTGATGTTCCACCTATTAATTGTTATTCTGAGCTTTTCCTCTGACACATTTTGAAATATTTTCATTTAATATTTTAAATTGCATGTTGTGAATGCAGTCGCTGACCCGAAGATGTAGAACGTGACAACGGTGCTCACCGACGGTGTAATAAAAGACAAAGCGGCACTGTAAATCTGCAGTGCAAGTGGTTCATCCACAGAGCTCCATCCATGAAATCAAGGCCAAAACGGGTTGCCCTTGTGCCTCAGCTGCCTCGGCCTGCCTTCTGTTTTCAGTCAAACTGCAGACAGCCCAGCGCTCGGCCTTTCTTTAGCACCCCCACCCCCTCCCCGGTTTCCCTTTCCCTCTCCTCACCACAGCTTGAAGTGGTGCGCGTCTATGGATGTTTGTTCAGTCAGCCAAACAATCGCTCCGACTAAAACCCCTCTTCCCCACGGCCCTCAAGGACAGCCACTCCCTCCCACTTGTTTACCAGAGATAAAGCTTCTACAGATACCACAGACGCTTAAGATCACGAAAGATCCCGCCAAAGAAAAGACATTTTGTACAAGTAACTGACAATGTGAGCGTGTTCTATTAAAAATGTTTAATTTGTGCATTCATGATATGGATAATGACTGCAAAACCTTTTTTTTGTCTCTCCAAGGTCACCACCATCTTGTACAAGTACTTCAATGTAGTGTACCATTCAAAAGAATCACTCTCTTCCTTGTAATGTGCTTAACCAGTCACTTTAACATACAGTATAATGAAAAGGTATTTACAATATTTTCATAATTAAGCTAAAAAGTTGGTAATTTAAAAAACAAAAAAAAACCTACATAGATAAAATTAGTGCTTTCAGCTTGTGTATATAAACCCTGCCCTCTGGACTTGACCCCTGGCCCCTTAGTGATTCATAGTAGAACAATTTTCTGTACAACTTTTGTTAGTTGAGCTAGGTTCATTCTGTCAGTTGGTGTGCACACCTCTTGTAGGTTGTTCCTCAAGCATTGATTTAAAGGGTTTTGGTAATTAGCTGTGTGGGATTTGACGCTTGGCTTCCTTTTATTACAGCACATGTACGGTGCCACTGACCTCGAGCCCCACCTTAACTGCCTCGTGAAGGATTGTCTCTTGTAATGTCTGTCTGCAACTCCCGATGCCAACATACAGACTTAAATGTGACAAGTTGAAAACAACCAAGCCCCCACAACACAAAAATACCTGAATGAAAGTGCAAACGCGGAGCCTTCGTTCCTTAGGTGATTCAAACCGAGGAGCGATGCTGGAGTCAGCACGGTTAAAAAGGACTAAAACATAGCCACATAACTGCAACTATGCGTGCCACTTAGAAATCATCACTCTTTTAAAAATACAGCATGCTTTGGCATGTAAGAAGCCAAAATATACAGTTTTCTTTTTTTTTTTTTTTATCAACATACATTTTACATTCCGTTTGAGAGGTCCAGGCTTGCTTTCAATATCTGAGCTACTCATTCAACGTTGACATATTCATAAAATCTATAATATTTATATAAAAAAAACATGGTCACACTATACAGCAGATGCAAGATGCTGGAGTACTAAAATACAGTATAAAACTATAACTTACATTTTTCCCCCTCTAATTATGGTACATTTAGGATGGGGTAAGGGAAGTGTAGGGAATGGAAAACCAATGCGGGAGGAAACGATATGCAGTTTCGTACATGATACAAAATATCGCTAGGAGGACTTCTATGTTCTTTGTTAAAATCCAATTTCAGATCTGAACAGTTTGAAACCGAAGAGTCCTTTTGGCAGCCCACCTGCAGAAGTTTTTTTTTCCAGTACCTGTCAGCCGATGGTTGGAAGCCCTTTATCAAAAACAAGAACTTTTAAGGCATCTTGAAAATACATTGATGGAAGGATCAAAATCAGGGTCCCGTCTGGAGGAAACAGGAAAACATCTAGAGTGAAGAAACAGCACACTTCAGGGCCGAGCGAGAGTGGATAAGTTGTTAGTATGTAGTTGTTGCCTTTTAACGTGGTGTGACCATGTTACGTAAAAGCACTTCAAGTCTTTGTGGCACATTCCAGCCTTAGATTAAATTTCCATGAATGTCATTTCACTTTTCTATAAGGCAGAATAATTAAAAATGAATCTGAAAAAACGGGATGAAAAAACGATTACAGCACTGATTCAAAGAAGCCATGGCATATAACTTGATTGCGAAGGTGTCATTTCCAGGAGGAGTTCATTGAAAATGTTCCCAGTGCTCAGACAATATGAAACTGACAAACAGCGTATGAGGCCACAGTCAGCTTTCCAAAAAAGTTCTTTGTATTTTTCTTTAACAAAAAAAAAAAAAAATCTTCATTTTGTCATAAACATATTTGTGGGTCCCTTATTTGGCACAGAGTGCAACAGAAGGCTGGCAGAACGCAGCTCCAGATCTTCAGAGCTGCAATGCTATGAGCTACAGTTAGCAGTTGCCGTTCACAGTGTGGGGGGAGGGTTGAGGGGCTAACACCAGTCTGCGATGTAGTCGAAGTCTGCAAACATCAGCTGCTCGTCCCCAGTCAGGACCCTGGGCTCTCGGGGAGGGGTCAGCACGGGGGCCTCTGAGGTAAACTCGTCATCGAAGTTGCTGACGTCCTCGCGGCCCTGGATGGTTGGCACAAACGGAGGCTTGACCTTCTTAGCCAGTAACCCGCTCCAGTCCACATTCTGGGCAAAACAGGAGAGATGTTAGACCTGCTCTCAGCACTCTCACTGATGAGAACGGGCTGTGAAATAAAGGGACTCTTCACATACCCTGAAAAACGGGTGCTTCTTCACTTCCTCTGCATCGCGCTCTCCTGCCCCGAGGCGTCTTTCCGGATTCCTCCTCAAAAGCTGCACGACATGGAATGGCATCAATGTTACCAAAGAGTTTTCAAAATGTGTAAAAATGAACAATAGGTCAAGGTAACAGAGATACGAAGGGACAAACACGGTGGGAGTGTTCAAGATTTCTACAGAATGCAGCTGGTGAAGCAGCCAGCAAACTCACCCTCCGCATGATGGAAATTGCTTCCGTTGAGAGGAATCTTGGGTAACGGACTTCGTCGTTGACGATACTATCGAACACCTCCTCCTCATCGTCTCCGGGGAACG
This sequence comes from Albula goreensis, assembly GCA_022829145.1. Taxonomy (NCBI): domain Eukaryota; kingdom Metazoa; phylum Chordata; class Actinopteri; order Albuliformes; family Albulidae; genus Albula; species Albula goreensis. The sequence continues at coordinate 15,768,009 of CM040764.1, read as the reverse complement.
GGGACTGCGATCAAAATGTACACACAACTTACAAATCCTGTGCAAAAATAATGTTTCATTACCCATACAGAGTAAGAGCCTTCTTTTGGTGCCATATTGAATCTTTTTTTTGAGCGTACATGAATGATGAGGTCAATCTGAAGCATACGAGTCCATCAAGTCCAAACTGCAAAGGTGAGTCATGCTGCTTAAAGGAGAAAGCACTAACCTCTCCCACCAGCATCTCAAAAATGAGCACCCCCAACCCCCACCAGTCCACCGCTCGTGTGTATGACGTCTCCGTCAGAACCTCAGGGGCCAGGAACTCAGGAGTGCCGCAGAACGTGCTGGTGCGGTCTCGGAAACCCATTCCTAAGGAGAGGAGAACAATGAATAATTTCTCAGAATAATTTACAAAGGGGGAAAACAACCAAAAACGGTCTATCTGCTCCAAGTGCAAGAGGCCACTTATTAAATCTCATAAATATTCTTAATGCATTCCCTCACCTTCTTTGCAGAGGCCAAAGTCAGCGATCTTCACATAGCCCTCTGTGTCCAGCAGGAGATTATCAAGCTTCAGATCTCTGCAAATTCAGTAATATGTGAGAAGTCTGCATTACTCAGCGGATCTAATGAATGCAGGGGGTTACAATGTAAAGGTCCGTTCAACAAGACTCCAGCGTGGTGTCGTTTTGCTTGACTTGTATCAAATGTTACGAGGCAGATACTGGAGGATGGACAGCTATTCAACTACCATAAATAAACTGAAACTTGAAGAATTCAAGGAGTAGCGTGGACAATGCTGGCACAAAAGTCTGTAGCAGAACTGAATGATACAGATAAGGACCAAATTCTGTAATGGAGCATGTGAAGATAGATACAAAGACTGACAAGCAAAAACTGGGGGATTGGCAGAGAATAAAAATTGATTACTGGGCTGTGAAACATGGCAAATCCTTGGGAGACAGCAGCATTCATATTTTAACAGTTCTGCTTGAGTAGTACTGTACTGAAGAATCTCAAAAGTCTGGAGGGCAAAAAGACTGCTTTGACTCTTCAAACAAAGAAAGTATTGTGCTCTGAAAAAAATAACCAATCTTACCTGTACACAATTTTATGGTCATGCAAGAACTGCAATCCCAGGACCACACATGCCGCATAGAACCTGTGTGTGAGAAAGATCGTTAATAGATCTTACCTCACATTCACATTCGTCGTAGCCAATTTAAACGTTGTAGTATGGCCAGACCTTTTCCCATTACTGGCTGAGGAAGAAAAAGGCTACAAAAAGATAGAATAGCTGACTTGTATCCTGTTGCAAACAGTGAATCCAGACCACTGGATTTTTATTTTTAAGAGAGCAGCTAACACAGTGTTTCCTTCAAGAAAAACAGCTGCAATTGTTTCTACATGACAATATAATGATACAATGACACAAATGATTATGTTCTGCCCATGTGTGGCTATTATGATCACAAACAGAACACAATCTTCAACAAGTCAGAACACAGACAACACATTAGGAGAAATACAGGTGCAATTGTAGTCTTACGTTTCAGAGGGGTTACAACGGAGTGCCCTCATGTATTACGTCATCATTTTCAGTGTGAGGGTAACTGCACTGTGCCGAGGAACTTTACTATTTGCCTTGTGATTACATGATGGTCTCGTGGTTTGCATTTGCCACAATAGCCAGTTAGGTGAAGCCAATGGGAATATATCCATATTTTATGCGATGCAGAAATGTTCCCAACTCCAGGAATCTAGTAAAATTTGAGGTTTCTTTTTAAAGGACTGAATGAGGGATACACACGATAAACATGTAAACAGGGATGAGCGCTGACCCAAGCAGTTATACACAATGCCATAGCGCAGGGGGACTCTGGTGTGAGGCTCTCACCCTAAACATACCCTTGGTACGTCATGTCTCCAATCCGTCACTGTCAAAGCATTCAGTGTACACCAGGTCTGTTTCACATCAGATACAGAGATTTGTTGATTTTTTCAGCATGAAGTCTGCTCTTATTCTCATGAAATTGGGCTACTTTTGATGTGTTGTCACAAAATTATTTTTTTTTTCCATCCATGTATCGGCCTTTTAAAAGCCTTTTTGTACACTGCATGAAATAAGACGCATTGTAGCGCAAACAGAATTCAGAACTCCACAAGCTACTAAACTGTGGCTTTCCAAGGGTTTAGTCATCAGATGGAGGACTGACAAACACTCTTGGTGTGACATCACCTCGTTGTGCCTCATTACTCACACGGCCCGTGGTTCTGAGAAGACGTCAGCGTGAATGTGCATCATCAGGTCCCCTCCGGCCGCATACTCCATCACGAAACACGCGTGGTGCTCCGTCTGGAAGCAGGCGAAGAGGTTGACCAGGAAGGGGTGTCTCACACTGTTTACAGTCTCGAAGATCCTCTTCTCACACATTAAGCTGAGGATGCAGACACAGTGAGATGAGGCAAGGTAAAACCGGGGGGTTGGGTGGGTATGGGGTATAGGGTATAGGAAGGTACGTATTGGACTTACCTGTCTACTTCATCACGAGCCACAATGTCTCCTTTTTTTAAGGCCTTGATGGCAAACATTTCACCTGTGCTTTTGTATTCTGCCAGCAACACCTGTTGAATGAAGGTAGATTTTTTTTGTAACAGAATCTAAATAACAGACAAAAAAAAAAATACATATTTGAGTCATTAGCAGAATCGAAAAGCAAAAATACCTTTCCGAAATGTCCACGGCCGAGGACTGCAACGCACTTGAAGTCTTTAAGACTGAACTGGAATTGTTCTTCCCTATGGAAAAGGAACAGTGACATTCATCTATGTCACTCATTACATTCATCGATATAAAATAAAAAAAAAAAAAAAAATTGAGACAGAAATGAATGGTGTTATTGTGATATTTTCAACATGTGTGTTTGTATGATGTCAGGGCATCCTGAAGGCTGATTAGCATCTGTCATGCATACTAGAGCAGTTTTGTGTACTTTCTAAAAAACCGAATCAATTCCATTTCAATACACATTACATTAAAGGACATTTGTTAGACGCTCCTATCCAGAGCAACTTACAAGGCAGGCAGCTCCATCTGACATATACCTGACAACATACCTTTCTTTTTTTCTTTAACTTCTAAGTTACCTTATTTCTGTGGTCTGTTCTACAGCTATTAGCTTCAGATCTTGCTGCTGGCTGTCATGGTCCAATTCATGATGAAGTTCTTGTTTGCCCACCATACTGTTTCGCTTATTCAGGAAGTCAAACGTCGCCAAAGCATCCTGCAACAAAGAGACACGTGTGTGAGGGAGAGGAAACAGCCCATCAAAGGGAGACACACTAGTTCTCATGTTTACAGTTGACAGAACGATGAGAATCGTCCCCATAAAAATAACACAAACACAGTGATATCGCTCCTCCTCGGACTGTGGGTGTACCCGTGACAGACGGACGCTGACCGAGGAATCCCTGCGGTCACCAGTGTTTACCTGCACTTCCTGTCTGTCTGGGATGTTGCCCTCAGGCATTGGCTCTCTGATCTCCACAGGGAGGGAGTGGCGCTTGGGGACGGGGGCTGGCTCTTTGTCAAAGTCCAGCTTGGTCACTGTTGGGTCACTGCTGAAGATGATACGTTTGAATGAATGGAGGAGCTTAGCATTCAAATGAATGGGGTTGATCGCATCACAATGAGAACTACAAAAATACCCTTGAATGACAATAGCAATCTTTGAGATCACCTTCAAAGGGGGTTTGGTTAAACAGCATTCCAACAACACCTGCCACTATTCTACCAGCGGTTTGGTTTTTGACAGACCTCTTTGGCATATTATTCAAAAAGGGCTTGTGAGAAGGCACCTTTTCTATCAGCACTGCGGTCTTGACAGATCTTAAGCTCCTGTATGAGATTGACAGAGCTCCGATGAATAGCTTGCCAGTGTTGTGTTAAAGCTGTGGTTTGTAGTTATTGGTGTATTGTGCTTGTGGTAGGCACGTGCCCAGAATGAGGCACCTGGTAGAGGTGGGTGAGCCGGGCTGGCTGGCAGGCGTGGACTCCGAGGCCAGGTCTGGGACCTGGGGGCTGAAGGAGTTATTAACGGAGGGGATGGCCCTCCTCACCAGCCGGCCCCAGGTGGCGATGTTGATGTTCATCTGTGGGGCGCGCAGGAATGTCTTTCCTGAGGGCAGAGGAACAGCCAATGAGCTGCAGCACGCACTCCACGCTACGCAAAGCTGAGAGCTGCGGCTCGTCTCAGAGCTTCCTGCCCCTTCTTACTTACTACACAGACCACAAGCAAAATCACCAGGTTACCAACTGTTCCTATAGGAAAATGGCCACAATTTAACATCACACCTTAAGAAATGTACCTTTTGGTTTATGATTGATGGTCATGAAAGGTTAAGACAAGGACTGAATTAATTCATTTAACCCTTAGAACCCAACTGACACCACAGAAACCAATACCTTATCGCTTATTAGGTACTTGTTGTTTCACTTTGTTGTGTGCTGAAAGTTGACGTGCTACCTGTAGATGTTAATTGTATTGTACATAATCATGTTAAAATGTACTGCTGCCTCAAGCATTTGTGAGCGTGGCCTTAACTTGAAGGAATGGATAGGGAGACAAAATAGATAAAGCTTTTACCTTGCTGCTTTGAGAAGATCTTTTTTTGCCTTTGCAGTTTGGGTCTCCTTTCGATAACAGGGTTGAAAAAGGTGACCTGTGAAGAACACCAAAGAGATTAGGAGCAGGGGCAGAGGGGTTAGAATAAAGATGAAGAAGAGCGTGTGAGCAGGGGGCAGGTGTGTTGGGGGGGGCGCAGTACCTCTGCGAACAGCGTGCCCTGCGGCTCCAGGTACAGGCACATTCCGTGGCGCTGGTTGTCAAGGAAGTCCTCCAGCCGCAGGAACTTGACGGCGCAGAGGGACCGCCAGTCTCTCCAGTACACAGAGATTTCCAGCTCCCGAGACTGTGGAACACAAGTGTGTCAAAAAAAACTTCACTCGCTTACCTTCCATTACCTGAGGTAAATGACAACATCCCCATTATTCACTCATATAATATAACTGATGAATACTACCATGGAAAAGTGTTGACCCCCAATTTTGGGTTTTAATACTGAATTCACCCAAATCTTTGAGTGTTGTCATAGAGTGAACTTGAGGGAAGAAATCTGGCATTTCTTTATTTGGTTCTGAACTGTACTGTAATATTAAACAATTTTTACTTTTTTGTATGTCAGGACTTAAATACCGACAGTTTAATTTAAAAATTGCGAATAAATCTCATCTTTGCTCGTCTCCATTTTTTACAATATAGGGTCACTGTGCAAACAATCAATGCTCTTGTGTGTGCCACTGGTGAGACAACTCCATCTCAGACCAAAGATTTTGGCTGGGACAACCTCCAAAAGAGATTACCCAAATGGAAAGGAGGTCTGACCAGGGCTCCAATACGTCAGAAAATGTGAAAGACCTACCCAGGCGACTGCTGCCCGTGACGTTTGGGGTCGATTGTGCAACCAGATTAGTGACAGCCCTCGCTTTTGTTACGTAAAGAAACATTAGGCTCAAAGAGATTACTGCTAATCAGAGCACACTTGCAGCAGGTGGAACTGCAGGTAATGTGCTGGGCAAGATAAGGCAAACCAGGGAAAAAAAAAAAAAAAAAAACAAAAACATTTTTTTCTCTTGTTCTGCATCAGTCGCAAAGCTCCTCATTGAATTTCAGCGTACTGTATGTCTGCATGACCTTCATAACCAAATCAGTTATCTTAGAATGCTGAAAAGAAAGGCCATGCCAAGGTAAAAAAATCAGACTGAAGTTCAGTGTTATGTGTTTGAGTGCCCGTGCACTGAGGGGTGTGAAAATAAGAAACGGCCTTGTTGTACAGCTGTGGATGATAGCGTCACCAAAATAAAAGGGCTTGGGGCATTTCTACATTTAGCCATTTCTGAGAGATGACATCATGGCCAATCAAATTCACCAAGGACAGTGGTGCAGGGCTTCTGTTTCCACCAGCACCAACATTCATGGGAATGTGAGTAAAGGAAAACTGGTAGAACTGAAGCAAACACTGGCTGATGCCTGCAACCGTTGGGCCCCTCAGGGCCAGTGTTAAGCAGCCTTGGATACATGGTGAGTGGATCTCACATTCATTCACAGGCCTGAGAGGGTGGGGGGCTGGTGGGAGTGGCTGTGTGTCTGCAGAGGGAGCGGGGGGTGAGGTCATACCCTGTCTAGCTCCAGTGTAAACTTCTGGTCCCAGGACTGGTTGCTGACAGGCTTCCAGCTGGTCTGTCCCACCACTGTGTTGTCCAGCTTCAGCACAGCGCTGATCTCATCTGGAAGGTCATGGCAGCATATTTAGCTCTACCCTTGAGTGATGTTTTTGGGATCACACAGCAATACATGCATTACCCACCACACAAGCATTTAACATTTTTCCCCCCTGCTGATAGACAGATGAATAAATTATTACATCACAGAACAATGTCCATTTACATGCAAGACTACACTTCTACGGAAGTGCTGTTTAAAAAAAAAAAAATGTAATGTTCAGGTTGCAAAGTGACCAAAACAAAGTAATCACTCACTGGAAAAATCGTCAGTTTTGGAGAGGCTGCGGCTGGTGCCTGCTTTGTTCCTGCTCCCACGGCTCATGAAGGAGGACCTGGTTTCACTCGGGCTCCAGCCCGGCAGCGGCACCGCTGTCGATTTGGATCGGCCCGGAACATGCTCCAGCAGGTCTTGGCAGCCCATGAGTCTCACATCCAGTGTACCTGCAGGACAGAGGGACTGACAGGGTCAGCGACTCAAGCGGGACCCTCACCTAGACAAAATGCAGGGGTCCTCCATACCCATCTCTAACACAGGGGGCTCCTACCCTCACCCAGCCCTACCGCAGGGGCCACCTTCACCCAGCCATAACACAAAGGCCAGGGCCGTGTGCAAAGCCCTGCAGGCTATGTGATTGGGTGATGCATCCTCTGTAAGACTTGACCCTTTGTGTCCCTCTCCCAGGGTTGAAGGTTAAAGCTACAGATGACTGGGGCATAATAAATCAACCAGGGAGCTTTCGTCAGGCTTGACTGAGCATTTTATTTCAGGCAGCAGCCTATTAATAGCTATAGTGCTGCATATGGGTCTGTGTGTGCGTACACGCCTGTGTGTAATAATATGCCTTATGTACTTCTGGATCTCTTTGTGGATCTGGTTGTGCTTGTGTGTGTGTGTATGCGTGTCTGGGTAGATTTGTGCAACAGTGTAGCTGCCATGGCACGTGTACAAAGCCAGCTACATGGGGAGTTTCAATCATGATGAAATGTTATGGTGAGGGTTGACATTTGCACTCTCCAGATCAAGGGCAGACATAGTTCACTGTCCTCGGTGTGCCTGTACAGCGACAGGGGATGACTGTTCAGTCTGAACAACAACGAAAACAACTCAGACCCTGGCAGGAAACACACTCAGGTCTGCCCCCCTCAGCCTCCCAGGAAAAACCTTTACTCAGCTCAAGATAAGGAGACAAAGGGGCAGCCATTTTCCTGTGAGTAATCGGGCTCAAAGGCTTCTTGCCTGTCAGCGCGGCGGGTTTGGCGACGGTGCTGTACTGGTTCTGTGTGGAGATGATGCTTTGCCGTGGACTGAGGGCTGGAGATGTGACCAGGGACAGCTCCTCCATGATCAGGCTGCTTTTGGGGTGGTTTTTGGGGAGCTCGTTTAGCCTCTGTTCCAGGGAGTACTTCAGAAGGTCCAACTTTCTGATTGGACTCGTTGAACCGTGCCTGAGCCTGGACAAAAACAGAGGACAGCATTTTTAAGGCTCGCCTGGCTCACTTTGTGACAGGACAGACAGAAGTAAAAGACGTTTGTTTCATTTCAAATTGTGCATTGTGTGTTTATGTAAATCTGAAGACTTCAGCATGGACATTGGGAGTTCAGAGCTGGAGGGGTCATGGGTTTGTATAAAGGAACATTTTGGCTGTGTACTTTGCCTCAGCTTCTTCAGGGTAAATCTGTGTCACCTTAACACGTGGCATCCTTGTAAATCACCTTTGACAGCAGCCTCTGCTAGGCACCTAAACTCAAGTACAGGAATATTTCCTCAGGATATGATGCACTGGTCTTGCCTCAAGATTCCTTTGTATACCATATACCACTCCCCACTTAAAAATATTGCCTGTTCTGGGAAACTTCCACATCTTGCAGAGCTGGTTTTAGGTTAATTCCTGAAAACTACACAATGATTCCAGCTGCACCTCCCCAGCTGTGCCCTTGTGAAGTGCTGTGAATGAGGTCACTGTGTAAGGCGCTGCGGCAGAGGTGACCAGGCCGCCGTCCTGTGCCATGCCACGCCGCACTGCGTGTACCTCGGAGTGGGCCTTCTTCTCGGTGACCTTCCCGGAGCCCAGCAGCTTCATGACGTTCTTGGCGCCCTCGGCGACGGCGTACTCTATCCTCAGGTGGTGGCGCAGCTCCTCTAGCCGAAGGTCCAGGGGGCTGATGATGGGTTTGGCTGTGGAAACATTCAGGTCTCGGTTAATGTAAAAATGACCCAACGCTTTCAACAACTTACACATCACCTAGTTCACACAGACAGCTAATCCCGGACTAGCCTTCAGCTTCTTACTGATATCCCTCTTATGTCCTAGAACCTCCTTTAAGAAACAGACCAGCTTCCAAATGATTATCATGATCGCTGACAAACAGCAATGCTATCCACAGGCAAGCTCTTATCCTTATTCTACCCCTTAGCCACCCAGTCACTGAACACTGAACACTTCATCCTTCACAAACTGTAAATGTTTTACAAACTGATCAGTGTTCAGTGACTGGGACAGTAAACTGTGGGATGAGGGCGACCTCCAGCTGGAAGGAGCTGAGGGGGGCAGAACGCTCCCTCACTCACCCATGCCATCGTTGTTGTCGAAGCTCATCTCGCTGGTCTGGCTGGCTTTGAGAATCTGCATCCTGATGAACTCGATCTTCGTCTTGCTGTCCTGGAGCATTTGCTGGGCAGTTGCAAGCAGTTTGCGGTCCTGCTGATCAGACAAAGAGGCAGGTATAGGAAGTGGCCATTGCACATACACGCATTTCTGGAGAGACGTGAGACAGTCTTGTGTCTAGTACAGGTTTGACTGCTTGCTCTCAATAGCCACAGTTCTCCATTTAAACACGCAAATCTATAAAGTCATTATTATTATCATTAACATTATTAATTTTAATAAAGTGATCATAATTCACTGTGGAGCATCTGAGTGACTAGTAAACTCCCCCACCACAAAATTCCCATTTTAATTCCAACAAGGCTCCTTCAAAACATCCCCGTAAATGTGTCAATAATGAACATGATGCTTCCTGTAAATAATCACATCATGCAGAGGATGTGCTGCCATCTTAATTATTCACAACAGCACTGCCAACCCAAACTTGTGGTATCAGTTGATAATAAGAAAACCAAAAAGAAAGATTATTATGATTTGGGTGTCTGTAGAAGTCGTGACCAATTAACAGTACCAAGCATGGACTTGAGTAAACAAAATTCCACACAGAATTCCTTCAGCAGTTACAGTGGTGCCGGTATGCGAGGGGGAAGGCTTCCGTTTGCAGCCATTTCCCGGCTGATGTAAGTCTCCTGTCATTTCCTGCAGGATGTTCAGCTCTCCGGCTGTCGGGTGGGGGTTGGGGGTGGGAGAGGGGACGGGGAGAGATTGGGCGTCCTATGTCACAGGCCTGGTCAAACCACTACCATGTGGACCTCTCTTGACATTACGGGAGATCAAAGCCCTCACCACACTGGCCGGCTTACTCTCCACTCCTGCATCCTATGAGTGCCATTCGATGGCTGAACCCCTCCCTATATTCCACAGCACATCGAAAGTGAAACTGACTGCCTTGACCCCTCCTGAGCCACCTTTCTGCTCTCCCTCGGTCTGGAGAGGAAAAAAACAAATATTTCTCTCCACAGCCCTCACTTGCACTCCTAATGTTGCCTGCTGCAGCTCTAACCTTGTGTTTTCTAGCTCTCTAAGTTGATGCTATTGTACTTCCCCTGAATAAATGTCTGTCGGTCACTACAAATTGTATGAGTGACTAATTTAATCTCAGGTCTAAATATAACATTACCCATCATCGTACTCATTGCAGTGCTGGGTGTGTTTTAATGATTTTTCTCTGATAACACTGTTGGCAGTTTCAGCTCTCTGAGAGCGACCTGTAATGACCTGTGGCTGATGAAAATACAGGCATACTTGCAACAGCCAAAGTGGTCAAAGACCAGGCAATCCACTCTGTGCCTTCAGAAACAGCACTCGAAACACCATCCTTTATGATCAGAAAACACGCGTACCTTCTAAAACCCTGTCTCCCTGGATAATGCTATGGCCAATGAGCTGCTGCTCCAACAGACTCAGGCAGAGAGGCTCATGAACACCACTTTGCTCTGTTGGGTAAAATGGAGAGTGAAGTGCTAAATGTCCACACTGTTATATAAAGGGTTAAAATTTAAACCTGCGTGCTGAATGAGCTCCCGTAACCCGGCCGCAGCTGTAGCTTCAGAACCTCAGGTCTGAACTGGACTCCAGACAGAGGAGCCGAAATCCCTATGCGCAGACTGCTGTAGATTCACAGCCAAGCCTGTCTTTTCTTAAATGTATAAACAGCGGAGACCTTTTGCTTTAAGACTATCAATTTTAATCAGTCTGGTACACCATGTTTCAAACGACTATGGGCGTAACAGTTCTGAAACCCAAGCCACAATTCATAAGCTCATGGTCTTTATTCGCTGTTCGCACATCCTGTACTGTGGTTTTTGTATTGTTTTAATTTTGTTCCTGGACTTTGTTATTACATCTTTATTATTCATTCTTTTTTGGAGTTTGAGGGGCAGTATAGCAGAGCCATGTAACAATGACTTGTCTCAAACTTGATCCACTGTTCAGTTCTAATACATCATACAACTATCTTGTGTAACGAGAAAAGCTCAGAGCTGTGAACCTAACTCTCTTCAATTCTTCTTCCATCTTAAGAAATAATCTTTCCATTCCAGAGATTTGGCAATAAAAAAAAAAACAACCTCCCCCATGTGAACTAGACAACAGTTTGCAGACAGTTAAGTTCAACATGAGAGGAAGGTATTATTGGTTCATATGACTGGATGGGTGCCATCCAATACTTGTCCTCACACATACAAATGATGGAACTAAAATACTGGTTCATTGCCAGGCTGGCAGTAACAATACTCTACGCAGGGAAGGGGAAGGTGTAGCACTTCCCCCTGTATGTCCTTTAGCTGGGCTGAAAGTTCATCGCAATAGAGAAATATCAATCCAAACAAATAGCATGCAACAAACAATGGACCCAAAAAAAAAAAAAAAAAAAAAAAAAAAAAAAGACATGGTTTAAATAAATGTGTATTATTTATGTCACGATAATCTTTATTCTCACAACAATCATGTTAATTTTTCAATGTTATGCACTCAACTACAACACAAATATTGAAGTGTTTAAGAGACAGAGTGAATGGGAACTCCAGTCATGACAGTCTACTATACGAACTGAAAGCAAACTCCAGTCAGGCCTAATTATGCATCACGGTTGGTTTACCCTAAGCTAGTGCTTCATATTTTCATACTGCCATTGAACGCCCATTAAGGTGCATTTTGCAGCACCTCGCCAACAGCAACCTCTTCCGAAAAAAGTCTCTTGGAAAGGAGGTTATCCCAGTAATCGGTCACAGAATAATTGGATTAGGAGACTCTCTTTCCTCTTTTATGACGAGTCCGACTTCCGCACGCGATGGGGAGGATGCCAGCCAGACTCCATAGTCAGTACTGAGGCTACGCATAGCTCACATTCCCTCTGTATGAAGAAATACCTGGGGCCCTGGCCCTGACTGTGGCTCCATGGGCCAGCCGTCCATTCACAGGGATGGAGGCCGGCTCATTAGCCCATGTCTGAAGCAATGCGGTTAATTCATTGATGCCTAATGACTGCAAACAGTGTGTGGAAGGAGAGCTAAAAAAAAAAAAAAAAAAGAAAAAAAAAAAAAAAAAAAAAAAAAAAAAAAAAAAAAACACTGTTCTGGGGGTACAGGAAACTCCAAATGAAACTGTGAAACTGGTGGAATGGGGGTTGGGGGAGATTTCAGGGAGAAAACAACTCCTGTTTTTCTGCCTGGAGACGGGGTGAGAGGAGGGAGGAGGCATACGGGGAGGGGGGGCTGCAAATAATCCCCGCTTAGGGTGAGAAACGTAAAGCTCCGATTGTCCCGAGCAAACACTGCTAACACTGGCAACAGGGGTGTAGCAAGGATATTGGGGTAGTCACAGGAATATTTGGCCATGCTGATTGACATGCACTAATGTAGCAATACCTGCCACAAATCAGGCTCACTGCTTGTTAAGTAAGTTTTAAGCAGTTTTCACAAGTTCCTTTGGTTCAGGTTTTCATCAGATTTTTTTTCTTGTTCTGTTTATATCTTAACCACATCTTAAGCAACCAGTTTTCAAAATGCTCTTTAACTGTCTTTATTTCCATTTGATAATTTGTGTAGCTAGCTCAAAAAATTTGTTTCACCACTTTGTACCATCAAAATTACCTTTAACAAACCTGAAAGCGTGCAGTAAAAACAGTGACAGTGAGTAAATGGCCAATTACCTTTGAAGAGCCATTTGAGTACATCTGGATCATATTTTCAGCTCCCTGTTTCACTTTCAGTTCAATGTCATTTTGTTTCTTCAGGGCTGCTAGTCTGCTGTTGCTGGTACAAGTCCGTGCTTCACTGTTGGGGGTGTCTGGCGTTAGCGGGCACTCTGAGGAACAAACGAAATATACATGGAACTGTGAAAACAAATACTCATATTAAAGTTACACAACATACTGAGCTTTTACGAACATTTGATAATGCTTACATCTGCTGAAAAATCTGCAAGTGTGTTGTTTAGACTGTGCTGACATTTAAACTTGGTCTCTGAGACATAATGGAGAGTTAACCACAGGGCTAAACAGTTCTTCCAGGTCTCCTGAACTCTACAAAATGCCACCGACTCAAACATATTCAAAAGTCCGAAGCCTGTTAAAAACTGCGAATATATTTAATATCTCTGAAAACAATTTCCAAAAAACTGTACATTCAATACCTACACAAACTGCATATACTTTTCATAAATTGTGGATTTTTAGTCAACACCAAGTTTGTTTACATTGAACAACCTAAATCAATTCAAACAACTTATGCGTCTTGACATTTTTTAAATGGGCATTTCATTGCTTACTACTGAAGATGAAAGACAATTAAAATACAGAAAAGCACAGACTTTCAGGTAATGGCTTTTGATTCTTCAATAAAAAAAAGCAGTGTTGTTTGCTATCATGGGCTGTGTCTAAAGCATATACGACTGGTTCTTTGACTCTGACACTCCAAAAGATTCCCCTTGTTCTTCACCTGGTGACCATCTACCTGCGATACCATGTTCATTGGAAACCACTGACTGCTATTCCAGGGTGAATTACAAAACAGAACTGTGCCATCTCCCATCAGCAACTGCTCAGCTCACCACAATAGATGGAGACCACTAATGGCTGAGGCCTGTCAATGCACTGCAACTGTTAAGTCACAGCCTTTGTTGTGTTAAATGGGGAAATATTTAATGAAACCACAGCGAGTTTACACTGGGCCCATGGTAGGGAAAGATGCGCATGCCCGACTCAACAAAACCACATCATCTAATTAACAGACTACCTTCCTTAAGTCAAACGTCTCCAAAAATAGCAGTAAAATTGGGCACGCGTCACCGCCTAATCTGGCACAGCTCTGAAGGTGCTCCCTGTCTAAGGTCAGCATCGGCTAAACACTGTTTTGATTTTAATCCAGTTAGTGCCAAGACTAGTTTCGCTGGTTCTACATGTCAGGCAGTTGCCTCAACGAGGAGCGGAGTAAGACGTATGCATGTGAAGAGCGATCAGGGCATTGTTAATTCCGGTTTTCACACCTGTCTTGGAAGTTCAACTACCTCCGCTTGCAACGCACAAAGATACACCTGGGGTTTCATTACACCCAGTGGAACGCCCTTACAGTTCCAGCATTCATCACCTACAGCCAGCTGAAGAAACCTAAGATAGCAGCAGTATTCAGTCAGTCATTGCTTTTTGATGTTTGAGACCCAACGATTAGCGGTCACTATCAGCATAATGAAAATCCCATGCTCATAGTGCTTGTTTTTCATTCAGGAAGGGCAGCAGAGAGGAGTAAAACATTAAAGATTTCGGGACCTGCGCTGATGCAGTAGGGGCTAATATTACTTGGGAATGATCTACTGTAGAGTGAAAAACCCAATTTTTCCACTACTTAAAACATAGACAACAATGAACAGAAAATGTTATCAAATCAGTTCAATGCTTATCAAAAACACCAACAGCAAAAAACACGTCTCAAATGCGACAAAGGTGTTGTAATACTCAGCACTTCCATCGAGTGCTTTTTTTCACCATACATTTTGACAGGTAGTAAAAAGCACATGCATTTAAAGGTTATTTTCAGCTTACGCTGGACCAGCCTGATATCACAGCCTTGCTATTTGGAACTATTGTGCAATAAGCCCTGGTGACAGGTTGATACCATGCTAGTGCTCTGCCAAAGACCTGTGCTGACAGGCCCCTGTGTGGCTTTACCATGAACAACATAACAGGTTTTTTGACTAACGTTCACTTGAGTGTCCAAACCCCAATGGAAACACTCACTCACGTTGTGCTGCCTACATGGAACTGGAACAAAGCCAGCTTGTATAGGTGTTGATAAAATAGAAATGTACTTTTTTTCCTTTTTTTTTTAGAACATCAAACTTGCCATTTCCACTTGAATTATAAAATGAGCTTCTCTTGATACAATTCCCACGCAATCTCTGGTTCAATGAGAATGTGAAAAAATATTTACGCTAAAATGTAAGCAGCAATGGTTCAGTACTTACGTACAAAAAAAACAACTCGTTCAATGAAAAGTGAAAGTCAAATTCAGTCAACTGTTGGCTAATGGAATGGCACTTGATGAAAAGATTCTAAGAGGAAGTCTGTGAGGATTGTTGTGTGGTAGCAGAGGCTGGTTTAAAAACTTCAATCATCGACATAAAGTGTGATTACTTTTGGGTCAATGCTGACCGTTTTTATAATATATATATATAAAAGGGGCCAGATATTTACATTTTATTTTTCATTTAATAGCTAGTTGTAGTAGTAGTTGGCTAGCCACTTGTTCACCTCATAATATGGTGGAATCCTGGTCATGGTCACATTTTAGTATCATCATAGGTTTTCTTTGCATTGCTTTCATATGTGGAAAGTTTGACTGGTCAACTCTTCACAGCAGATTGTGAAACTGATAAGGCTACTTATAGATGGAACACTGCTTTACGTTTATGTCACCCAGCTGATTAGTCTTTCCATATCTCTGAGTTTCTATTGTACTTTAAAACACTGTGTTCCCCTTGGTGCCTCGTGGCCACAGGTCTGATATATGTGCCCAAGTGAGGTGGAAAACAAGCGTTCCCTCTGTAATTTCAGCTAAGCCATGTCACTGGCTGATGAGCTCATCTTTTTCATGTCTGGACTCGACTCGCACCCAACCCCCCCTTCCCCCGAGCACAGAGCGCGCTCTATACGGCTCTCATCCTCAGGGTGGGCAAACATCGCCTTGCCTCCCTCATTCTACCACTCAGTTTGGAGTCACCTTGCCTACTGTCACCGTGCCACGCCAAACACTCGTAACGTCATTAAACTGAACCACGAGCCTGTTCTGTCTGTCCCCATGTTAACTATTGCCACACAACTACAGCACTTATACACAGTTTACACTCACTGGCGTCCATCTTATTACCCTGCAACCTTGTGTCCAAAACGAAACTTCTCCAAGTAGGAAGCAGGGGGAAAAGAAAGGAAATATGAACTGATAAGTGATCTTTCTGTGGGAATCCGGCACACGGTGGACAGATCATTTTAAAAGCCTGAGAACATCTCAGAGCTGCCCATTCCAGCATTTAATTAGCTACGCATCTTCTGACCATGAATTCCATTTAATTGTGTTATTCAGCCCACAGACTGTGTGAGAAAGATAATTAGTGGCTGAGTCTGGAGTCCACAGGACACCTAAAGCAGGGGGGAGGAGACAGCTTTGAGCACACATGCTCATAAACTCACATGCACTGGTGGTGTATAGGACTGTTGGTGGTTGAGGTGTTTCACTCTAACTGTAGAGAGCGCTTGAGATAAAAAGGTGCCATATAATTACATTAGGTTAACCTTACTCACTACTTTCATCATTGTTTTCACTACCACTATTTGTACCATTACGATATATTCAACATATCTTAGCCAAACAGACTAAAAAGAATAGGTGACGTTGTACTGTACATTACCTTCTGGACAATAATGACTGCCTAACCCTGGGGTTTTGGTCCTGCATACTGCCCATGTTTCTAAATAATTAACCCTCAGATCTGAGAGGTTGTTAAATTGGTTCCATGGAGGTGGAACTGAGTGAGTTATGTGATCAGGTGGGAGGAAATCCTGCGCTCCCTGTGGCCCTGCAGGACTGGGAGAGGGGTCGCCCCCGACCGGCCCATAAATCAGGCCAGCTCAGGCAGCGGCCAGGCGCGAGAGGGCGGGGGTGGGGGCGGGGGCAGGCTCAGGGTTTTTCCTCTGGAGATCTGGGCCGAGGCCGGGGCAGGATTCTGAGAAACGCTCAAACGGCGGGGGCCTCCACCTTCTCCTCTTGGAAGGCTTCTCAGTGCTGAGCAGCAGCGGATGACATCAGCGATTGGAATGCTGACAACGGGCGCCTTCTGTTCCGGCGCCTTGTGGTGGGGCGGGCCTCGGGAGAGAGCCACCGACGCGGGACGCCCCGTTACCACTTGCTCCCAGCAGCCTCCTTCATGATGGCCTTGTTCAGCTTTCCCTTGCATTCCGAGGAAAGCCCAAAACTTTAACCCACTTTGTGGGGTGTAACGGTGTATGTGACTTAGTGTTTACTTTGTGGAGAGAGAGAGAGAGAGAGAGCACAGTCATGGCTCTTATACTGGAACTCCACACATCTCCACATGCCTAATATTGCTATATTTCTGTCAGAGGCGCTATGTTTTACCGTTTTTGACCTGTCACAAAACGAAGAGGAAATGCATTTCCTACAACACAATTAAAACCTGTAACTTTTTCCCCTCAAACAAATGTTGCACTGACTCATGTCAGCACCTCAGCTGAAAGACAGATGAGTGAAACGCTGTTCCTGTGGCAACAGCTAGCGATTGCCAGAGCAGCGTCCATTCAGTGCGGCAGCGCTGTCATGGAGGCGAGCATGATGTCATAATGAAGTCACCAGTGAGCCAAGCAGCAGGGCCTGTGGCAAACTGTGGTACTTTAGTGTGTGTCAAGTGGTCAGGTCTGACAACGCTGTGGCTAGGGACGGAATCTTTGACATACATGTCGCTGTCACTCAGCACAGCTCATCCTGTCATGAAGCATGGCCAGGGCAGTGCAGGGCTGTCTGTAGAGGCTTTTTAAGAGATAAACACATTTAACACAGAGGTAAAGACCACCCAGTTCTCCTTCAATAACAAAACCATTGTGTGATTCCACTTTAAAGACCCATTTATGCTACGTTTGTTAGTTCATCCAATCTATCTGGACTGTGGTTTTGATATATATGGCTTTTATTAACTTTCTGTTTTTATGTGGCAATTCATAACTAGCTTTGCACGCCAGAAATAACGGTTTATCTTCACAGACCTCCCAGATTTTAAAACACTTCCAACTTCCTTCCTGCAATCTGTCAGATAAAAAAAGAGGAGGGGTTTCAAGACAATAGAGCCTGCTGAATCTAAACGCTTAACATAAAAACCTCTTTTACTGGCTACATAAGTACTATAAACGCCCACTATAAACTCTTTGTGCTGCATTTAGATGGAGGTGCACCACTCACAACAGTGCCATGTCCCACTGTTGGTTCAGAACAGGATTTGAGCAAGGTTTAGCCTGAAAGGGTTAAATAGGGGGCGAGTCAAAAGATTAACAAGGACTGAAGAGGCACAGTTCAAGGGCTGCGGTCACTTTCCCAGCCTTTTCATCCTGCAGCAGTAAAACGTTTTTACTGCAGGAGTCAGTCAGTCAGCGAGTGAGTCAGTCAGCAATTGCTGGAGGAAAATTACCGTTTCAAGGGCTGTTCCCTCAAATCACAGAAAAAAAAATATTATAGCTTTGTGAAGAATCTAGAATAGCCATTGTTTTTAAAAAAGCCAGTACAACAAGTGGATTTTGGCTTGGTCAATTCAATTCATGCAAGAAAAAGACAGTCTGTAAAGACAGTGAAATGAATACCTGTTTTAAAGGGCAGGCAGCATGGGAACCTGAATCCGATACCTCCCTTTGTAAAAGACACTCCGCTCAGAAAGGAGCTGCTTAGGTATAAGACCATTCACTGTATTCTGCATGGTTAATAGTGCACTGTGCACTATTGTGAACATCATTTAAAATTGAACGTTTAAGTAAGCCTTGACCCTTCACTATTAACAGGGCTTTCTACAAGGCTGCGCCTACAGAATGGTTACAATGTACTGCAGACTTGCGAGACCTTGAACAAAGAGGACGATTAAGTTCATTTTCATGGCTGGACTGGTGATAAACAGGCTCCCACATTAGCGGCCTGTGCCCAGGTTCAGAGTCTCCCCTCGGGCGGATTCTTGAGTGGATTAAATGAATCCAGACAGCACCGCTCTTCTGCATGCTTTCCGACCTGAGATCCAGGAAGGAACCAACTTTCAACCAATAAGATGAACTAGAATACTAGAATTACGGTAGAATAATGGTTCTTTCATATCTGCTGATTTCATACTTACAGTAGATCTTTTAACTATCAATACACCTCCTAAATATATACCATGCGATTTAGAAATCTGTCCCACTGCACAGACAGTTTAAGAGATGTCTACTGCAGTGCAAGATCCCTAAACTTGTTGACTTTTCTGTGAATATGGACAAAAATTAACTTACAACTTAAGGCATGAAACACATCCAAACAAATCAGATCAGTGAAGCTGAGACCAACCCTACATTGAAATTTTAAATAGCAGTACTTCCTGAGATTAGACATTTTCCCCTCACACTCCAATACTACAAGTTAAAGAGCTGACCTGACCTGTGTGGGTCAGACTGAAAATATCTCCTCTAACTGGCTGAGGAGGGCAGTAATGGGAGATTCAGGTTTCACAATCTCCATAGGGGGTGAGCAACAAAAAGCTATCAATAACAAGACTGGGAACAAAAGCAAATTGCTAAAAATTAAATGCAAGTGTTCCTGTTTATCTTCACCGACACTGTTAATTCAATTTGGCATGAAAATCAAACTGTTCTTGCAGGGCAAAAGCTTAATACTCTTGTTAAATTTTAAGAAAAAGTTTGAAAAGGATTTAATTCTGGTCATAATAAGCCCTGCCACATGGTGTGCATCAAAAAAATGTGACTATCCCATCATTACAGGAGGGCCGTCACGGGCCCTGCGGCTCTGGTGACGCCTGATCCGCATGCTCTGCCCTAAGGCCGGAGGCTGCTTCCTTTCCGGATCCGTCGTCTCTCAGGGACACGGGCTGGAAATAGCCGCTTGGCGCTGCATTTACACCCCTGCAGCGGAGCCCTCAGGAAATGGCCTAAAACAACACAACCGTCCGACACTGGCCCTGCGTACACCTTTCCTCCCGCTATATTTCATTTCACCCAGTCTAACCCTGGAACAGGAAAACCAATACCCCAGCTCAGCTCTGCTAGCTGGGCCGGGCCCGGAGCGGGGTCCCAGAGGCCTCCTCTGGATATACGCTCATTAGTTTTCACAGACGCCCTGGAGGCCTCACCCGCTTTCTTCACTAGAAGCTGCTGAATGCGAACACTCATTGCTTTCCTCACTGCCATGCAAGTACGCCTACATTACAGCAGAAATCACTCCAAATGGGCCGTTTTTACACTCAGCTTGCAATATCCACTAGATCTGCGTTATAGACTCAACAAACTATAACCAACCATTTACCGCAACAATTCTTGAAACCTCACTCACAACACTACTTCTCTTTATTTATTCAACTCTTTGTGAGACAAGTCCTCCTCTACCTTTAAGAGGACTTTATTTTGAACTACGCTAATCATTTCTGACACACTTCATGGGTCTATGCCTAGTGTGGCCATACCTAGGAGGTCCTCAGGGTCTTTCACCACGATGTGAGCGTTGAGCTCCTGCAGCTCCTGGTGCAGCTCCTCCACCTTCTTATTGGACTTCTTCAGCATGTTGTCCACGTAGGCCAAGCTTTTCTTGTCTGTGGTGACCTTGCGAAGGTTCTCGGCCCCCTCCTTGATCTTCAGCTCCTTCCGGATCTCCCTCTTGATCTGGTCCTTGATCTCGTCCAGCTTCTGCTGCACCATAGTGTCCGAAAGGTCCAGGTTCTGCCCCAGGCCCAGCTCTGAGACCATGTGACTCCTGCCGTCTCCCTGGAGAAGAAGTACAGAGCAGTGAGGACAGTTGCAGTGTCTGATATGTAACCAGGTACAATCACTGCTCACACAGACAGTATATAACCAACCACTATGGGTGACAAGATAAATGTTAGAATCCACATACACACACAGGTTTGAAAAATTACACAATATTTTTTCTTAACCATTTAAATATTTAATCCATAATTGTATTTGGAACCAATATTTCTCATGAACTAGAGTTGATGTTTTGTTTTGTGCTGCACACAGTGATTTCTAACTATGCTGCCAATTATTTGCCTCTTATTAACACAGATTCAAGAATGGAGTCACAATCAAGTCATACACTTAAAAAATGCTCACAGTCTAATAAAATCACAGAAAAAGAAAGCTAATGTGAATCAACTTCTCCTGTTGTATGACTTCACTATCAAGGGTTTACAAGAGTGGGTATTTTAGCTACAAACTAATTTATCCAATTGCAGCCATTTACATTCCAAGACCCATTGATTTCTGAAATACTGTCTGCATATAGGTACAAATATGTGCAACAACACACAATTTTACCCACTCAGTGTGTTGATAGTTGTGCCTATTGGTCACAAAGGGACTGTGTATGCGCTGGAGAGTGAGCCGATGACTTTCCACATGAGGTGCTGTGTAGGCACAGGGATTCTCAATGGGGCAGAGCTGACCTCAACGCCAAACACAACAGCAAACCAGAACAAAGCCCAGAGAACAAGACAATACTGGAGGACTCTCGCTACAGTCCATGACTGTGAAACAGCAGAGCAAACCGTATGTGCTTTCTGTCCGTGGCTCACGCGATGTGATTGGCGTGACCTCCATCCCATGAAACTCTCTCACCCAGATGCACAACACAAAGCTTAAGAGCTAAAAGGGCTGCATAGCAAGTTTAATGCAACATCCTAGCAATACTTTAAATGTATGGTTCAATATGTAAATTTAGACCATCAAGGCGGCACATGATTTTCCAACTGATCGAGGTAAAACTAGTGTATCAGAACATGTACGACCAAAACTTTGTTCTGTTTGTCATCTTGCATGAACACAAGAATTACGGATTTTGTTGGAAGAGAAAACATGTCAAGATGACTTCTATGATAGCACACAATTCCTTTGATGAAGGTCAGTGAAATTAAACCTTCATAAAAAGGAAAAACAGAGTAAAGGAAGATTCAACACTGGTAACTTTAGCTTATTTACATACAGTCAAGACATATGCTGGAGTACCATCACAGAGACCTAACATTCAATGCATTCAAAGGACTGCACTTCATTAAAGACAAGCATCAAAGAAAAGAAAAACCTTGTTGAATCTCTTACCATTCCCACCACATCCACTACGTCCACTACATCAGTGGTACACACAAGCCCTCTCATCTCCAAGCCCGTGTCCTGCACCTTTCCACTTCAACTTCAGCTGAACTTGCCGCTATTATTTTAAAAGGCAGGAGAAACCTGCTGTTGAGACATCATCCAGCTGGTCAGGAACAAGAGTCAGAATCAGACTGTCACCCTTTGTTCCCCCACCAACACCGCCCGCACCCTTGACATCAGAATAGCTGATACGCAGTTCGGGGAGGGTAAATCCTGCTTAGCCTCGCTTTGGGTGAGATCACAGTGGACACGTAAATCAACAGCGTGGGACCTAATCTGACTCCTGGGGAAGCAGAGCCTTAAAATAGACCATGCCAAGACAGCAGCGGTCTTTGTAGTGTGCTCCTGATTGCCCTGTTTTGCCTCTCTAAATGGAGGGGGTTGTGGGGTGTGGCTGTGAGTGGAGTGGTGACAGGTTCACACCCACTCCACATTTAACACCCCCACCCATAAAAATAG
Source organism: Albula goreensis (assembly GCA_022829145.1). NCBI lineage: Eukaryota > Metazoa > Chordata > Actinopteri > Albuliformes > Albulidae > Albula > Albula goreensis. The sequence continues at coordinate 15,745,663 of CM040764.1, read as the reverse complement.
ATACTTCTTGCTGTGGGTTACTGTGGACAGGCAAAACAGACCCTGATGTTCCTGACAGACGGGGCGTTGACCTGCATATAACCACTTTTATCACAGGTGAGGTGAGAAAGGCGCTGGCTTCAAACCACAAATCAGTGAAATTTAGAACCAAAGCCCTGGGTAGTCACAACTTTTGAGGCAATGATCACTGCCACTGATCCTAAGGTTTGCTATATGCTTAGTTGCCTGTGCCGTTTAAAAACTTGCAAGGTTTGCCTAACACCAGCTCAAGAGTCTGTCCAGAGGTTTTCCATTTATGGTTACTTTAAATAATTTATGTGATCAGGTTAGGTCAAGTGAGAGCTAAATCCTCTTTTGCAGTGTTATAGTAATGAAATACATGTCGAATGTTGAGTGCAAGGGAAAAACACTATGTAAAACTAATGGGGAAAATGCATCAATAATACACAGTATATGAGACAGCCATAAAAGGGGCAGTGGCCATGCTCTACTGAATGTCATATTACAGGACACTACACTGTGCCGAATGTCCTCCCTTCTCAAATACATACATTTTCAATCACTGCTGGATGTCATTTCCTCTGGTATATCCAGTGTTAAAACAATCACTGAGGTTATCACTTGTGATAGATTTCGTAGATTTTCTCTGTATCAAAGCCACTGTTTAGACACTGAATAGATTGTGTGATTGCCATGTCATTGTGTGCAGTTCCAGCACATTATGTTTATGTCATAATGACTCATTATGTCATGATAATGTGAGACCCTGAATAAATAATGACCTCAGCATTAGAAGTAGAATGCTGTGGTAGGAACTGAAGACATTAGGATGCTCTGGTAACATGTCAGCTAATTATCCTACATTATTGGATCCTAAAAACAGAACATCCGGACCATCAATAAATCCAAAACATTTTATTACAAAAACAACCCCATAGTAGATATTGAATGTACTTCACGTAATGTCATGATTGTAAGGGGATATTAATAAAAATGTATAATGCTTAAGGTGTGTGTTCAAGTGCCCATATACAATACATGAACAATGTGAACTGAATGTCATCAGCTAATTGGGTTTAGATGTTATCAAACATTATATTTGGTTTGTAAAAAGTACATTCAGAATACAGATTCATGGACCAGTGATGAAAAAATACTTGCTGTTTTTTGTGCCTTGGTCCTCAAAGGCTGAAAGACACGAAACATTACAATGTGCACCAGAGCCATTCACATACAGCTAAGCACGCTGTGCTGTATACGATGCTACAACAGAAATGTCACTACAAATGGCACCACACATCAGACCATCTGGCTGTCCTTATTTAAAATGCATTTTAAAATACAAGAAACTGTGGGTGCCAAACTAGCTCACCCATGGCAAAGTGCTTTTTTTAAATACACTTTTTAGACACTTTTCCTCTCAACTAATGCTCAATATATAGTTTTTAAAATCCACTCCAATAATTTTAAATCCTTTCCAAATGTAAGATACAAATCAGGAAATCCATCCACCCAGCTAAAATAAATTTTCATCCCCAGGGATGTACCCACAAAACTATCTGGGGGACCATAAATATGAAATATTTATGAAATAACTTTTGCAAACAATGTTTCAAATTGGCATTTCAGATCTTGATTAGTCTACATAATTCCATGCTCTGTGTAGAAGTCATTCACCAACAGTATGACTGCTGTAGGCAACTCCTCTTTAATGTGAGCTCCCGTCCAGGGGTATAAATGCAAAGAAATTATTATGAAGAACTGACTCACAGGTAAAACAGAGGTCACTTTCCAGATGCATTTGAACAGAGCCTTTGTTGTGAACGCTTAAACTGCTTGATTCAGCCTCATTATGGCCCACACACACCTGATACTCCATTTCAAAAACTAGGAATATTTAATTCAAGGTACCAACACAAGGCAAAGGTTAATGGAAGGCTTTCAAAGAAGCAGGAGGTGAAGCCTTGTGGGTCTGCCGCAACACAACACAAAACTTCCACAGCTCCAAAGTGTTTTCCATTTCAGCATGTTCTGAAAATGAGTCAGCCTCGCCAGAAAAGGGTTTGTAACTCTGAGCCCCGGCCTCCCTCCCCCGGTGCATGCGAGCACCCAGCTCCACCTAGCAACACTTTCGAAGGCTGAACTGACCGAGGCAATGCAGAGGGCCAGCATGTGCGGCAGCAGAGCGAAAACAAACCCAACCAAAGGCAATGTGGCTTTAGTAACAATCTGGCAGCCTCTGACTCTGGACACCTGTACAATGAGCTTGTAAAACGGGAAAAAAATCACTTCATGAAGAAAAAAAAAAAAGTTCTAGCACTGCATTTTCTTTCCAAAGCAAGGCTGTGGTTGTTTTAGATCATGTCGTCTTAACTAATATAAATTCAGATTGCTTAAATTTGGCAATGCTTAATGGGTTTCAGAGCTGCGCATTCTAACACGGTTTCCTGCAATCTGGTCCAAGATTGTGTGTCCGAACACTAAACGCATGAAAAACTTTACCCATATGAAAGCATTTAACAATCTATGGATAGAGCTATTTCAAGCTTTTCAGTTTCTGATAACTGCCAACAAAATTCAACTTCCTTTAAATTAATCTGCAGTACCTCCCCATCCTGGCTGAACCTAAGATGTCATAATTCATGTGCAGGCCTATAATCAGGTCAGCGATGCAGTGGACAGAAATAGCCTGTTGTCTCTATTTTGGATCTTTTTTCTGCACACTCGTAGCACTCAGGAGGCATGACTCCGTATCCCATAACCACAGAACAGAGAGAAAACCGACACCAAGCACCAGGCTCATCTTTATGCAAAACATACAACTTACTTGTGTGCAGTGAATAAACAGTAGTGACACACAGAGGAACAGAATGTCAGTTTTTGCTCCAGACACATATCAGATGTTTACAACTGTGGTACAATTCATCCTGTCAATCATTCACCTGATGAACTGATCTAGAAAGCAACCTACCTTGTTCTAAATGACACTTCAAGAACTCACAAGTAGAAAACGGTGAACCTTTTTTTAGAAAAAATGTATATATGGCTGATTGGCAGGCCATTCAATAAATACTGATTAGACAAACTTGTTTCTTCATGGCATGTAAGTCTATTATTCCTATAGCCTAAGAAAGCAGATTAATGTAAATGGCTGATCCTGAGTTGAGATCAATGAACATCTTATTATTCTGGACCGATCACAACTGGGCTTTGGGTAAAAGCCGCAGCATACACAAGGAGGCCGCATAACAGCGTGTTTAGCCCACTGTGGTTGCTGAAGGAGGGGGAAGGGGGGAAAGGGGAGAGGGGACATGATATCATGATCCGTGTATGCTTCCGGTCCATTTCCCTCCCCTCCACACCTTTCCTTAAACCGTGTAAAATTTGCAAAGCCTGTTTTTCATGCAAATTACTGGCCCAATGCCAGAACATTCAAAGCCCTGAACAACAGTGTAGTAATCAAATATTTAGCAGGAAAGATATATACCTACAACAAAAGGAGGCACAGAGTTACATAAAGAATGAATGTTGACTGGTATTCAGCACTATTATCTCAAATTCTGGCGGTGACCTATCTGGAAACACCCCATTATTCCCTGCTGGGCTTGGCCTGCTAGTTTCTACAAATGTAGGATCACAAAAACTCCACTCCATAATTCACAGGGACTATTTCACCGATCAAACAAAGGCTTCAAATTATGGCTTGCAGATTTACACATCACTGCAAATCACAACCATCGGACTTACTGAGAAAGAATTAGCATAATCCGCAGAATGTACTGACTACTCAATTATATAGTGAGAGAAAACATTTTGGCTCAGAACTTCACTGTACTACAACTAGTTCTAAAGCAAATATCAAATGTGCACCTACTACCAGTAGTCTCATAGTCTTCCAGTCCCCCCCCATATATGCAAATACAAACGGGTGACTTCCTGGGAGTCTGTGCCAACTGGGCCCTAATATGGGCGAATCAACATAATGAGACATGAAAGGATAAGGAATGGAGTCACATTCGGGCGGATAAGGCCCCTCACACAGGGAGTGACACCCTCAGAATGATTCAAGCCAAAACTGCTCCGGAGAGGGGACACTCACCTGAAAACACAGGAGAAGAAAACAGGTAAATCCACTTCCCCAAGTGACTGCACTTGGGAGCTGGGAACTTGAGCGAAACTGTCATGCAGGCACTGAGGCCCCATTCATCTTCAACCAAGTGCATTAACCCTTCCATGTGGAATGCCATCTCTGCTTGTTTACTTTATAATTTGAATCTGTTTCCTCGGCCTGGGGAAGCCCTGCCTTGTCGCTTAAAGAGCATGATTAATTGGCCTGAACCTGTAACACTGGAGATCTTGTTGCTGACGGAGCCCGTCCTTTATGAAGGACACCTGTCAGGCCAGCCCAGTCTTCTGTAAATGAAGCAAGCGCAAGCGTCTGTATATTACTGTGGGGAGTGTGTTACAGTTTAGTCTTTGGCACCTGGCTGCATTACTGAGTCGACAGAAAACACTGAGAAATTGAAAACCATGAGCTGTAATCCAATCAAATGCACTTAGCTGCTTTAAGGGCACATAGAATTCAAACAAAACGGACCTGAGTCTTTAAGGACATATGCTACTCCATTTTAGAATGAAAAGAATATATTCCAAAGGATACGCTTCACTGTCAGTTATAAAACAGAAAATATTCACAGAAACGTATGTTGCAATACAAAGTCTACTTTGACTGAATTGCATATGGTCTTACAGAGTGTTTCACTGGGCCACAGTCCATGGTTTTAGGCTGTTATATGTGCGTAAGATGTGCTGTTTCAGGTCAAAGATTTGATCCTATTCTGAATGGGCCACACTTTATATACCAAAGCAATTCAGGTGAAGACCAAGTGGCTTTCTGAATAGCATTACGGCATTATTATAGCCGGAATTCAAACCAGCAACTTTGCAATAGAGCTAAACCAGCAGCAGAGAGGCTGCAACACAGCATGCAGGTCTTTTAAATAACCAATTACATTAACAAACACACATTATAAACCCATGGTGTCTAATTCATCATTAAGGGGGAATCCACTTCTCTAGACTTGAGGCTACAGATACAGCAGTTTTTGTGATGGATAAAGGTAATTTTAATAAGATTTAAAAGGTATTTATACTTCGCTAAGTATAAATGACTGAATTCATATGAAGCCTAATGGATAAATTTTACAGAAACCAACAAAACTATAGATGTGTTTTAAAACAACAGTTACTTTTCAATTCAACAAAAATGCTACCCAGTATTTATCATAACCAACACAGGTATATCATGTTTCCCCACTGCATTACATTTGGTCCTCTTTGCAGAAAATCAAATTTTGTGCAGAAAATGTACAAGGCCAGAATACAAGCAGTCAGCACCTTAGTTCTAGTAATGTAATGGGCAAACGCAGAGCAAAATGAATTCGCTCTTGTAAATAAGAAAAGCTTGTGAACGACCCCACCCACTCTTAAAGGAGCAGGTATTACTTATCAAAATTTGCATTTCCCACACTCACGGTAAATGTACGTGCCAAGAAAAATAAGATAACATGTTAACAGAGATCCAAACAGATCCAATGGAACCTAGCAGCTAAAACGACGGGCACGACATTCACATTTGCGACAGTAAAAGCCGCTTGACATAGTGTTTCCACAAGCAGCGACACGGTGAAGACTATAGTTTAAAAAGTTCAGTTTCTATTCCAAAAAGCTGAATCCAAGTAAAAGCGGTGCTAGACTTTGTGGAAGACAAAATTGACAACATTTTCGTTGAGAAATAAGTACATTTCCGTTTTCATCCTAAATATTTACACTTTCTTACTGCTGCAATTTACAAATTTACTGCTTACAATACTTTTACTGCTGCAGTGATTTGAGATAAACAAAACTAGAATTACACAAACTTTAAGGTAAATGTTTTTTCCTGACATGCAAATTAAACATGCTTTAATTTATTTAATTGTATAAATAAACAGGCTAAAATGAGGATGATTTCTTTGAAGAAAACATATACAAGAAACCCCCCACAGCCTTCATGGAAACACGGCTGTAGCCAGCTAGCTAACTAACTGTTATTATAATCCGGGCAGGCCATGTTATTGCACTGGGCTGTCAAAGGGCTGCACGAGTCCATGGTCATGTCGTAGTTGGCTCGCTGTAGTTAGCCAGCCAGCTAACTTAGCAAATTTGTGCCACTTCCCCCGTCTTTGTTTTTCCCCGCTTAACCTTAACCACTTTGTAGTAAACTACATTTACTATAATTAATTAATCTGCGGAATATTCCATCGCCCCGTTAGAAACTGCATGACCAGAAATTTGATTTCACTACCTTGGAACCCTGGGGAAAAGTACTGAAACAATTTTAACCGATAAAAAATATATCCTAATATATTTACATCCAACAATACATTTTATTCGTCAGTAACAGAAGTAACAAGTTCGTTAGCAAGCACACCAAGAACATTGGTTACAACTTAACAGCCTGTTGTAGCTAAAGCTCCTGCAGACGAAAAGTAATGTAGATCAACACGTAGCTAGCTAGGCTATATCTTTCCTCGGCAAATATTTATCCTTCATTTCGTTTTCCAACACCACAGTGCAGATAATGGAAGTTGAAAAGCATTATTAAAATGTAACAACACAATTCCGCATTAAATCACAGCTAGTTCCCATGGAAATATATGTAACCGACTATGATTTGGCAGCGCCAGCTCGTTCACTAGCTACTTCTGCACACTGGAACAACAGTTGGGATATTGTTTAATTCTTTTCCAGGCCTCAATCCCTGCTTCCCAGGCAACCCTTTGGGAAAAGGGTGAAAATTCTATTTGATATCCACCGGACAATAAATAACTTTGTTAAACATACTGAGTGGCCGTTTTTGTATGCCTTTACATCAGCCACAAGTACTTTCGGTCGCAGAGCCCAGCTTTTTACAGCTTTTATTACAACAAGTTAAGTTTTCTTACCTGCACGGAATCGGCCGCCATCTTGGCTCTCAACTTTGAATCAAACTCGGAGGAGAATGGGAGGTGAGCTACTCTAAAAACAGAAAGTTGAGCTGCAGAATGTATTCCCGATTTAGGAATCCCTTTTTATGGGTTAAATAAAACCATCCGTATTCCAACGTGAAACCCATGGGTCATCCCGGAAACCCCGGACTTTCCATGGCGATGTTTTCTTCTCTCTGATTAAGTTAAAATAAAAAAGACGATTTTGTAAAGGCAGCAAAATAATAAGAAAAGTCGATATCGTGAATTGCTAAATTACGACTGGACGAAAAGGTGGAAGTTAGTTAGCTCAGCACTAGCAGAGCCCGCCCTGAGAACGTAGCCGTACACCCTGCGCCTAAAGCCTCTCTCCCAACCAGGTTCAATTCATACACTTTTTGTCATGTGATCAGACTCCCTACAAGTAGGAGGTTAACGAATTTCCCAAGATGAACTGAACAATCACGAAGTATCCAGATAGAGTAATTTTATATTGACAGGACACTTTGACGGTTTGAATTTTTGTACTGTGAAGACTCTGGTGATGACGGTGACACCACAGATAGTAATTATCTTAGGTATAAAAGTACAGCATGCATCAATAAATTATTTTTGTATTGTTGTGATAGAAGTGGATGCTGATAAATAATACATTTGCAACTGGTTGCTTTCATGTGTCTGTTACTTAACTTGCGTTTGTCCTGTGCTCTTATTCCCAGGCACCTGTTTGAATTAAGCTTCGGTGAACCACGGGACAATTGCTGTGGGAATAATTGAGGGTTCAGAGTCCTGAGACTCCATACCTCTCTTCTCCTGAGGCTCTTTTATTTCCAAATTAAGAGAACCCTTTACTATAAATACATACCCTGATGTGGGTACCTGACTGAAAATCAAACTTTATTTCACTCCTTGTCAATGGGATTATGACCTCTTACATATTTTTAGTCCATGGCATCACTGTACTTACTATTCCCTAAATATAAATGTATCTATGTTTTATAAAATACGACACTCATATGAAACTGCAATGAATGGCATGCATGATTTGACTTTGTGCCCTAGTCTATCACTGTCTGATGAAACAATGTTATGCCAAAATGGCTGTACAATTATATCTGTTTTGTACCATGCTTCTTGTTGTAACTCCTTACGACTAGCAAAATACCCCCTCAGGGATAAGAATAAGGGATAAGTATTTGTGTAAAAGATTTGGACTCTCACTGTCTCTATTCTTCAAGACATAGCTTGTCTTGAAAAAAAATTTCCCCTCTTTATGGATGCTGATCCCCTTCTAATGAAAAAGACAAACTTTTAATTAGAAGATAATATGTCGTGGCACAAGCCACAGTTGGCACTAGTACAGTCATGATTTAGTATTAGCCTGTGAGCCACTAAATCATTGAGAATCAATGCTTTAGCAGGATGCTCCTCCCCGTAGCCCTAAAACACGATTTTAAAAGTATAGTTGCAAATATAAAGTCAGACTGCAAATTGTATGGACAGTTATCATTGTTAACATCAGTTTTGCAGACGGAGGTTTTTTCTGCTTGAAAGAGACAGAGTGGTACATTTAAATGAAAATCAGACACCACTGTGCTGTAGTTGGTTTTTCTGATATACCGCTTCTTTTTGAGCCAAAATCCTGAAACTTCCTATATTAACTGTCATACGTCCTGCACTGGACCCTATGCTGCTCTACCAAGATGCTGAATTTTTCTCTAGCTTTTGCCAGTGTCAGTATCACCACATAGACATGGTTTGGACTATACTATCATAAGTGTCAACACTAATATATGTAAGCTCAAACATTATGCTATAATTAATTTATTACATTTCTATTATTACTCACAGCTCATTCAAAACCATTTACTCCAAATGTTTTTTTTTAATTATCTGTTTAAATATAATAATTGTGGAATGAGATAAGATTTTTCGTTGTGATATAGAGTGCAGAACTATCCTGCTAAAATATTTGATGTTTGATGGAGAATGCATTGCATGCATGAAAAAATGGCTTAAATGTTGCGATAGAACCAAGTATAACACTTTTTGATTGCCAGTTGGTGTTTTGCACGCCATCCCTAAATTGCATTGCATTTGAAAACAAAGCCACAGTATGGATATGATGGATTGCGTGCCAAACAGAAGGAGTGTCGTGCTGTTTCCCTTCGTAAAGCTATGATGTGTGGCTCTCTGCTTAAACCGGTGTGTTTATCTCTCTTCAGTAGTCACTCTCTTGTAGTCTATTGAGCTGTGAGCAGGTTTGAAATCAGTCCAGTAAAAACACAGTCTCTCTCTCTCTCTCTCGCTCACCCCCTTTCTCACTCTGCAATGGTGCAGTCATGGTCAGTTCACTCTTACATCATCGGTAAGTCTGACTGGTCAGTGTCAGTGAAACCAGATAGACTTAGACAAAGCATGGCGAGGTCAGGTGGAGATGCATAGCTTCTTGACACAGATTAAGATGAACGTGGTTGGTAGGTGATTGGCTCTTAGGCTACTGGCCACTTGACTTCTGAACACTTACATAATGCTACTTCAGTCCAGCTTAAGGAAAATGTTGCATATATCAGAGTTGCTGTATAACTGTTGTGAATCTCTTCAGTAGATTTGCCTCCATGTGAGAATAATTTTGTGTACAGCCGTTTAATCTGTCTTTAACAGATTTACAATACATACATCACTTAGTTTGATTGGTAAATGCATTCTTTTTGGTTCTTTAGAATATTGCGGGTCTGGATTTGAATACTTAGAACCACTTTTCGTGGTTCTTTGAAGGAATTTTATCATGTAAGCCTCATGTTCGGTATAAAACTACATGATGTATTTTCCCTGCCTACATATTTACATTTAATAAAATACTAAAAATATTATGCCTCTATTGTCATATTCTTGATTCCAGGTGCTTCAGGTTTTAAAAAATATTGTCTTATAAAATAAGGACCTTAAGATCCATGAAATTATTGAGCATTTAAAGTCAGAAACCCTCTGAGGGTTTGTGAATTCTCAATTTCTTCACCGTCTTCAAGATGAGTATCAGATTAATTAATTAATCTTATGGATACTCAGTGCAACAGTATGCAGTTCAGTATCCGTTATGTCATGCTCTTTACTATATACCAACAATTTTTTAATGTATTTTTATTTTAGCACTCTCATTCCCGGCTTAATGCACTTTGAGTTGTAAGTCGCTCTGGATAAGAGCGCCTGCAAAATGCCTATAATGTAATGTAATGGAATATTTGTAGTTACGGCATTTTTCGTATGCAAACTTTGCATTTAAGAGATATTGCTTCAGGACGATTTTTTCTTTTGAAATCCCGAACACCAAAACCTAGAATGACATTGTAGGAGTGCCCCCTTGTGGCTAAACCGTATTAAGACAAGGAAAAGACAACGGTAACCTGTAAGTTTATTAATTTACGATGATTTAAAAAAAATCTTACTGATGTGACTGTGTTTGTTATTTTTGACATATTTGTATTTGTATTCATCATAATATGATATTTTATGTTGGTTTTTCTATTGTATATATTTGCATATTGTCATTTTTTTTTGGAAATTTACATTTTTGGAATATTTTTGCACACTGCATTGAACAATATATTGAACAATTTGAATGGTTTTCTTTTATCTCTAAAAACACATAACATAGTTTAATTACTGAAGGATTATACCACAATTATTTTACCATGTTGTTGAGGTATTTAAAAATTCAGAACACAGAGTTGTCATGAGAACTCTTTTGCAAGGAAAATTGATAGAGCAGAGGATTTTGTGTGACACAGATGACACGACCTGGAGACGTGCTGGAGCTAGTGGTCCTTCAGCAGATTGACTGAGCCGCCCATCAGCTGCTAATCAGGACACTCCTGGGCGGGAGGAGGCTGGTCTGAAGCTGTAATCATTGACTTCCTGGGGGGTCAGCCCGGGTCAGGATATCGTGCTGTGTGCAGGATCAGGTCATCTGCGTTCACATGCCTGGATTTTGTCACCTGAGTTGGAATCCTAGTTATGAGATGAGGGGCAGGACACTGATGAACTGGGATATCAAAGCAAAAGCCCAGTGAGTTCCATGAAATGAGGCCGAATTTCTACACACCCGACTGATACGCTTATACATATTCACATGAGGCCAGTGGAAAACTGGCAGGAGCAGCACGGCTGTGTGATGACTGGAAATGGCAACAATGGCAATACACACAGCCAGGGAGCTGCCAACCATCTTTTAAAGTCACATTGGTTATTGACTGTTATAGAAGCCACTGAGGGGAGATATGGTGTATTGTAGCTCTGACTCTGTTACCTGAATTTCCCACCATGATAAGCAGAGGGAGGTCAGGGGTAGTGTGCTGTCTGGCTTATGAAAGGCAAGGGATTCCCCGATCCGGATTTGGCAGCGGCCCCTTCCATCTTTATGGAAACTTTGCTCAGGGTAAGACTGCTGAATTAAGTGACCTAAACTGATAGCACAAACACGATTACGCAACACTGTGGATTAGCTGACCGAGTCAGAGCGTTAGCTTTATAAATGAGATTACCCAGGTGCTGCTTAAAACAAATGGGACTGCCATGAGTTGAAGTCTGGGTTCTGTTTGTGTGATTTCATGATGTAGATTATGGAAATCAAAGCTTGGACTAAAGTAGTGCTAAGCATTATATTTAACTGGGTTTGATTTATAAACCGGCTATTACAAAAAGTAAAGTGTTCAGAACTGGACAGTGTCTTCATGCTGAACAGTTTTTCATTGTTGGTACGGTGAGGCAGTGGAAACAGCTAGGCTTTGAAGAAATTCTGAGGAAAAAAGTGGAAAATATAATTCAGTGTATTGGCCAAAAGAGGGCGCTAAACACCATAACTTCTATTACTGACTCATTTCTTGCAGTCATAACCGTCTCAAAACGATCACATAAAACATTTGAATGAGCACCACTAATTTTATAGATTATGAGAATAGTATAAAACAGATCCAAAAAGGACAAAAGTATGAACTGAGTTAGCTATGAGGTATTTAGCCCTGAAAATTTTACTATATGCTATCCCATTAAAATGTCCATAATAGACATTTAAAAAGGAGATTACAACCATATAATACACAAAATAGACAAACTTCTGTAATTCATCTTCTATTCCAGAAGTCATCCTATTTAACTGGTGTGAGGAAACACATAGATGTATGAGAAATGGTGCCCTAACAATATAGAATTTATGCCTCCATTTCCCTCACTCTTATTTCTATGGCTCATGCTTTCTCCATGACAACCACACATAATTGCAAACAATCTGTGATCCACAGCTCAATCACTAAATGGCATGAATTTATTTCTATTGTACCAGACTAAAGTAAGGCTAATTATAGAACATCCTAAACTGTCTTACATTATCCTTGTTGTGGGTATTGGCGCTGTGTTATGAAAAAGTAATCAGAAAACACATGAAACTGATTTGGGATAATATCTGATTTTGTACATGATGCACATGCAACTGAGGAAAGTTTAATTGTCAGAGTTTAAACAAATATGAGTTTAAACCAGAGTATATACAATGCAATTTAAGCTATTCTGAACTGCAGCTTGTTAATAATGTGAACTAATGCACTGCAAGATCCTTAAATATAAATAGTGTTCTCTTATTTACATTTCAACAACATCACTGCTATGTTGATCTGTCTGAGCTTACACACAAAGAAAGAACTGTGTGTCACATTCTGGCTGTTCAAACTCACAAACTTGGGTACGGTCCATACCCAAAAACTTGCAAAGCTAGAAATATTTAAGGCAATAGACACCTCTTTCCAGAAGCCAGAGTTTGACTATAATGCATGAGTGAAAATGTGTCAGTTTGAATGAGCATCACCTCTTTCCCCATGCTTGTTTTTATCTAATTACATCTCACATTTAAAGTCTGTCTTCATGGATCTGTCCCATCACTTCTGTAAGGGTTTAATTTTATAAACAGACTTCTGACTGCTTCTTGTTTGCATGACTCGTCTCACTACACAGCTACCAGAGAAAATGAACATTATAAATAAATAGAAGGTTGCAGAAGAACAAAAGGGATGGAATGAATGTAAATGTGTATTAGGGTCCTTTGCTGTTTCCCCAGTCATGTCTCATCATCAATCATATTTTTCTGGGTGGGGAGTTTGTCAATTACCAGCCTGCATGGGCCAGATTGAAAATAGATTGGTTGACTTATAATTTATTAGGTCATTATTTATTGTTGGTTGCTGTAAACCACTGGTACCTTATGCTGCTTTGGAAATGAATATATGCTTGTATTTACTCCTTAAAGTCCTCCATATTCTCAGAGGTGTGCAAGGGCGAATGCTACCGCTCAGGTCTATGGATGCACAGAGAGGCAGCGCTGCACTGCTTTAATCTTTCAGTATGTCTGGACTGGGGGTTTGATTCAATAATATTAGACCTGATTTTTATTTCACCAGTCATGCTTAGGAAGATATGATGAACAATGTATTATATACATATTTTTGTTGTGAGAAAAAATATTTTATTTATCCCTTGTTTAACAAGGTAGAGTGATGAAATGAGCTCTTGCAAGGGAGATCAGGCCAAGGGGGGAGTTTAGTATACATATTGATTTAGGGCATGTTAATACTTCTACTTTCTGAAACCGGGGTTTTCCATATGTGTTGATAATGTACAAGGAAAATCAAGGATACCTATAGATGAACACAATCACATACCCAAATGTGGCTGAGTAAGATGACATAAGTGTAATCAAATGGAAAAAGAACAGAGTAAAGAATAACTATGTGTTAATGATGTAGCAGCTGAGGTAAAACTGCCAATATTTATCTTTGTCATGAGGGAATGAGAAGTGGTGTGTTGAAACGAGCAGGAGAATGTTTAAATATTCAGTAACCTGGGCAGATGAGTCAGAGCTCAGGTATTCACAATGATTGGGTAACACCCAGCTGCACAACGTTACACATCACTCTCAAATATTTGCTCAAAGAATCCTCTCCACTTAAGGCCTCGCCTACAGGAGGAAGTTTCCCACTGAAAGAGTGCAGACTATTCAGGGTAACACGTCACTTATCCTGTCGCCTCATGCTATGTATTATATTTATTCATGTGACAAAATAAATTGATTTGCCACAGCATGCTGCGGTTTGACAGGTCTAATTCCCTCACCTTCCATAGTCCATCTCATCATATATTTACCAGCATGACACCTGAACCCTGGTATTGTCTGAGTTGGAACAACCCTGGAATTTTTCTCTGATGTAAATGGTTCACTTTGGGGTAGACCTGTTTCTTATTGTCCTGGACATAATAAAAGTTTAATTTTGACCCAATTTCAAATCAATAGTCTCATTTTAATGAACAGTTATTTCCAAGTTCATTCATATGTTCGTCTTGATGCAATACCTGAATAGCAAGGAAACAACACTTATTTGGGACTTTTTACAATTTAGATCATAGGATGAAAGCCATATGGAATATGTGTAGCTTTTTGTTCTGCTTTTAAAATGGCCGCATGTTGGGTTCTTATTTTTAACAAGCTTTCCTTTGAGTATCTGTTCCATAGTATTTTCTCTGTATCATGAATGATTTACAGGCCATGCTTAAAAATTGTGAAAAGACATAAAGAGCTCAGAATGTTTCATGTTCTAAACTACATACTGCATCAGAAGATACAACTTCATACTTGATATTAAATAGAAAGAAATAAAAAAACAAAACCCTGGAACATGATGAAACAGTCTGAATGGCACCAAAAATGAAATTCTGATGCCTCCTCAATGGATGAAGAAATTCCATTTCTGATGCCTCCTCAATGAATGGATTATTCACTTATATTATGTGGATTTTTAAAATGCATTATATTTGATTTCACAGCTTGAATTTGATTTATTTCCAAAGGAAATCTCACTTCCCTATATTGTTATATTATATCTAAATGAATTTGAATATGAACTGTAGACACAATTTGGAACACAATAAAAGTATTAAAAATATATGTCATGCATTATTTTAGGGATTGAGAGCTTTGCGGTATGAAGCCTGTGGTTGATATGAGAATATCTGAGAACGCTCATGAATAGCCACATCCCGATGTGTAAATTGGATATTGTATATTCCTGTAATATACACAGAGTGCTCGTAGCCCAGGGCACCTGAAGTAACAGCTCAGTGATTTACGCATGGTTCACATGAGAATGTAGCACTGGGTTTATAAAACTGGCTTTTTCTTTGCATATTCCAGCATTGTCGTACTCTAGAGTTACTGCGTCGTTCACAGTGGAAACAGAAATACGATGAATGTGCATTAGTGTATGACATTTTATCCCCCTGTAGGCGAATTCCCAACATGAATAAGTGTTGGTATCGACCTTCGGGGCAGTCTGCTTGATCTTCACCCGTGTCTCCGTCACTGGAGCTTGTTCCCCGTGTCACCCCTCTTCTGTACTTGGTGGGAAGGTGCTTTTCTCATGCTGGCGACGTTGACAGGTGTGGGTTTACCGTTACCAAAAATCTGCAAGCGCTCCAGGCAAGAAGCTGCTTCCACGGTATCAAACCTGCTCTGTCTCACAGCACAGCTGGCTAACGTGCTACATTGGCCCTGCGATGATACACTGCTTCCATGCTGACTTTTACAAACCTGTTTGGTTCCTTAAAGTGCTTAAATGTTATCTGAGTCTCACACCTAATGAAACTGAACTTTACCATGGTGATATAAAACAGCATTCATATACTCAACCATAATTCACAGCCCTCATAACTCCTTAAACTGTATAATTGTCTTTGGCCGAGATTCAATCAAAATTTGTCCTTAAGTTTTATGTACATTTATTTGTGAGAGAATTGTATGTACTTTCTCCACAAGAAAAGCTTTGGCAAGTTAATGTTGGTTGCTGAAACTGTTGGTGAAGAGAAACATGAGCACTTGCATTCAATTGTGGGCCAAAATTAAAGACAAATATTGATGGAATTCCAGCCTTTTCCATCAAACAAGGCTGCTCAAATACATATAAGCTTGTCTCCATTGTTCTCCTTCATTAATGTTTTTCCATTCCAGGTTGTTTACTTTTCTGTATTTCTTCAATGGCTCATTTAGCCAAAGAAACTATTTTACTGAGGGCTTGGTAGATCCCAGAAAAGATATGAGTTCCATGTTTTAATTTGCATTAATTTGCTGTGGAAGAGTTTATTGAATTTTGCATTCCTTCTGAAATCTTTAAATGCAAAAATTGGGTGTGTTACTTGTAATTAAAAATGTCATCTGCATTTTAAGGAAAACCTAGGGCAATTCTGTGGTAGATGAACTGGTATTGCCCTTGCAATTTTCATCTAACAGTTACATCTACTTTTTAATTTTTTAATTAAAAAGTGTCTGTGTGTTCGAAAATGAACCTGGGGAGAATTTTTAATTGGATGTACCAAGCACAAAAGGAAACGACCGTAATAAGACATGTTAAGAAATGTCCAACTGCTCACTCTCCCCCTACCTTCCCCAAGTACCTATAAAACAAAATTTATGTTCTTTGTTTTAAAAGAATCTGAATACAAATATTAACAACAACCAATGGGAGCACTTATAAACATACAAACAGACTGAGATGGTAATTATCAATGGGTCATCATAACAAATCTTTCCCTCTGAAAGTTCCATTTCGGTTTCCAGAGCAACCATAGCGATTAACCATCAAAAGCTCAAGCACTGCCATGTTTGAAAGGGGGACGTGAAGGGGGAGAAACTGGGCCAGGAAAAAGGCTAATGAGGGTTTGATCTGGAAACTCAGGGGTTAACGACAGTGCCAATTACGGTGGATTTGGTTGCGCTGCTGCAGCGCGGCTCTGCATCGCGGGCGCCCATGGCGGTGCTGTAAGGCAGACCGAGACGGCGCACACCAGGCGGGTAGCCCGCCGCAGCGTCGCGCAGTTAATCACGCGTTCCCCCTCTCCATGCCGATTTGAAAGAGCAGATTAATCAGGGAACCGGGCTTGATGAAGTTTCGCTGTTATTGTGCCCAATTTTAGCGACACCTTTTATTATCTCCATTATTCATTTGCAGGGAACCGGCGTCAATTATGCAAATAACTGCGCACAACCTTTCGTAGATCACTTCATTTGCTGCTATTGTTTGTGGAAATTTAATTATTAAGTATTATTAGGCCGCAAGTTTTCTCCCATTTTCTAAGGCTTAGTTTCAATTTGATTTCTCCTCCAGCTGCTCTTCCCTCCCATCTGTGCAGAAAACCTCATCAAAGCAGCTCTGGCATGAGAAGACCAAATAAACTCTCAATTTAATAATTTTGAAGTAAGTCCCTTATTCATGACAGCCAGCTCAAAGTCTCCATGGAGAAAGACCGGACGCATTCAATTTAATGAGCCGAAATTGAATTCAAGTTTGTTCAGAATTGACTTCAATTAAGCACAGCCTTAATGATAAATTAATCTCGCTCTCCCTCTCTTTATTCCCAGGAATTTGTTTTTCAAAGGCTGTCCCTGGCAGCCACAGACAGAGCCAATAAAGAGGAGCGATTTCAGCTGGATCCCTGAACTGATAACCGAATTAAAGCTTTTATGGTTAACACATTCAGACAAAATGGGATGTACCCTTAGCAGACATTTTAATTTACATTCACTGCTGCGGCCGCCACTGCTCTTCAGAGGAGCACTAACTGGCAATTTAAATATTGTCATGTATCTGAGATACAGTGTTAATCCTTTTCACCAGATCCTAATTGAACACACATTTCAAGGTTTAAAAACATGTGAGATCTGGGGGTGGGTGGGTTGGACACATTCACAGAGCGAAAGGGAAAAGACGGGATGTTCAGTCGTTCAAGCCATATCTGGAGCTACAGTATAAAGATAAAACAAAATTGATTGTATGTTGTATGTACATGTCTATATCGCTCTATTCTGTGGAGAATCCATATTCTGTCAGGAGGAGAATGTAACAAAAGAGTCAAGGTTTATGTTCTGTGCACTTGAAGGTCAGATACTATTCTTATTGTGTATTTCAGGTTCAGCAAGACAGCTTCATTGTTCCACTTGCTTTGTCATGGGTGATTCACATAGTGGTACACAATGTCACTATGCTCTGTCTATATAGTTCCACATTTTAACATGTTTACCCTTTAGTTGCATATTCCAGCATTACTTTAAATGCTGTCTCTTATGAAGGAATGGAGTTTTTTTTACATGAACTGGTGAAGTGTTCTTGTGAATATTTAAAATGGGAATGTTTGTGTTTATGTTGTTGTGGTTGAAGTGGGGCATTTTTGCATGTGCAAGTGTGTGTGTGTGTGTGTGTGTGTGTGTGTGTGTGTATGTGAGGATGTATGGCATTCCTTTGTTACCTGGCTGAAGTGCTTGTTTTTTTGAGCATGGACGTGTGTGAGATGTGTGTGAGGTGAACTCTTGTGGGTCTCTCTGATTGCTCATCGACATTCTCCACCCTGTGGCGTGACACTATTTTTGACATGCCCATCACTGTCCCGCGCACCAGTCGGACAGCGGGGACGCTGGCGTGTCCAGCGTCCTTTCTGCACCGGGCATCGGCCGCGGAGCTGGCTGGAAGGAACAGCTGTCTTCATTAACGAGACCGTTTCACAAAGCCGCGAGGTGCCCGGGAGCCGCCTGGGACGAATGGCATCCGCGAGGCAGCCCCGGGACACGAAAACGATGACTTAATGAGAGCGCATGCCATTACAGTAATTAACACTGCTCATGTCACTGACTGTCAGCCTTGCAGAGCCTAAAGAAGGTGTTCACACCATGGTGCAACTGCAAATGCAGGGCCATGAAGCCCCAGACTCTTCGCTTCCAGAACATTCTCCAGGTTTTCAAGTTCACAGGCCTTTACAATATCTGAGTGGCTCTACAGAGACAGGAAAGCAGATGCTAAATATTTTCCCACGAAACCCAGCCTGTGAAACATTTATTTGTTTTTCCTTAATGTATTATACGCCCTTAACTGCGTTACATATGAACTGGGAGTTGAGGTGGGAAGGCTATATTTACTCAGTCCCCCGGTGCCAGGAGTAATGAACACCATGAATCAGGATAGGTTATATATATCTCTATATAAAAACAGTCACTGCATAAACAGACTGTTAAAATAATATTATTTCAACTCCTCTTGTGTGCTCTTATGATATGGCATGGGTTAACCAAATAAAATCACAATGGAAGCCAAATTTGCCCGAGCAAACTGAACCTAATACCATATGTAAAGGAGGTGGAGATGCATGTTTTGCAAATGGACTTGTACCGAGATCCCACAGAGAGCGGCTGCAACTTCATTAATGTGCGTATATGTACACGTGTGCAAGGGCTTAGTGATCGATTGCTCCATTCCACTGAGAGAAGTTATGCATTTTTTGACTCATTTTAATTACCGCTTATGGATTATCAATCATTTTCCTGCAAACACCATTGAATGTGGTTTATGTCAGTTCTGCACCTTGAGGCCTAACTCCCAGAATGCAGTCAAATAGGTAATTGTTACAGGATCATCTCAACCTGGTCAGATAAAAGCATTCATTGTGTTGCTCTTCTTTGGTTTGATGAAGATCAAAGTTAAAAAAGCAGGAGTGAAGGCACTGAAAGTTTTCTCTTACTTTAGCCCTGATTTTAACAATTGGCCCATGGAGTGATTCCAGATACAGTTCAGGTAAGGTGAGACGCAAAGTTGACAGGAAATCGTGGAGATGTGTGATATGTCCAACGTCACTTTCCCATCGACCTTGCCAACCCAAAAGAAACGGCAGTAATGAATCGGAGCTGAACTGCATTATGTTTAATTAGCTACTGTTTATATAATGAGTGTTCATTTCTAGTGGAGGAACATGCTGTGAGTAGAACATCTGCAACTCACACAATCAGTGGTGTGAAGACCCATGGAACTGTAAATTAGACATTCTTACGTGGAAATGAATTACATCTCAATGTCTTTTCTAAAGCTCATTAATTAATTCCACTGGCAGAAAGGTCTTTTTCTCAATTTCATGTTCCATTAGCATAATAAACACAGTCTTGAGTTGTCACAGTGTGATCGGTTTAATGAATTATATTTACTTTATTATTTAAAGCTCTGGTAATGGAAGAGACATACAAATATAAGTGCATGCTCCCTTTATTAGAAATTCCCACTAGGGCCGCAGAAACAGACGTTCACTGAGCACTCCATACTTTTTTCTGGGTGTCTTGATTTCATTAATTTGCCATATGGAAAGGTGTTGCTTCGCTCTAATTTATGAAATTGTGAGTCTGGCCTAATGCTGCTAAATTTCACAAACACTTTTAATTAGAAAATGTAATCTTGTGTACTAAATCCACATAACACATTACTGTGCTAGCATTTGAGCATGTGTGAGGGAGTGTGTGTGTATGTGTGTTCGTGCAGGGGGGTTGGGTTGGTGGGCAGGAGAGGGAACTGTGATGTTGACTGGAAGCTCTACGTTTAGTACATGTGTAAGATGTTCAGCCTTCATTAAAACAATGGCAGGACGTATATCTGAACCAGTGAATTTGATATGACCTTGTAAACCAGTGGCCCTAAGGTGAGATATGATTGGTGTTATTGCAGAGGACAGGTTCCTCATTATCTTGTTCTTCCTTGTTACGCAATGTTCTTCGTTTTCCAGTCAGGGCAGTTATAAACGATGTAATCCCTTTTTAGGTTGAGCAGTGTACATAATGACCAGTATCCGCGTAGTAGGAGCTGCCCTCCAGAACTTGTTGGCAGTTAAAACTTAAGCGAACTGCCCTGCAGTGCTCTCTGCTTGTTTGTAAGTCCCTAAATTAACTGCCTGATGCGGATAAGGAAATATTAGGGCTGCCGACTTGAAGAGCAGGAATTGCAGCTGAGGCAAATGGAGCAAATTAGGGCCGGCTGACGGGATGGACAGAATTTATATTTTGAATGCCGTTGTTTTTTTACTGCTCCATAAAACTGGACCCCTACTCTTCCCCATTGCTGTTAGTGCTTCATTAGAGTGCTAAGCACTCTATATGGGCTGGCATGGCTTGGGATTTGGCGCGCTGGAAATGAGACTCATTGGTCTTTTGTAAATTTGTACATATATTTTTTACAGGCTTACTCTTCCCCTCTGAGGACTCCAGGGACACACACACTCTGAGCTTGCTTTTTAATTATTTGTTTTTGCAGTTCCTTCAGCGTACACTATAAAATCCAGCATTGCCACCCACCCATTGCCATGCCATGAGTCAGTCTCAGGCCTTTGTTTCCCATATCGTTCTGTGTGACCAAACACCCTCGCTATGGTTCTCTGCCCTTTTGGAGCTGTAGAGTGCTACAGACCTTTACAGTGTATCCCTGCTGGCTGTGAACATGCTAACTGAGCAGCACGGGTGGTAGAATGTGTGATTTCTCTGGCAGCTCGACGTCGCACTGCTGTCTTTGAGGTGGTGCGCGGGAGCTTTTGGCTTGTGGAAGGATGATGAATTTCTCCAGACATGTTACAGTAAATGTGAGAAATTGTGTTGGAGTGTACCCTCAAAAACCTTCAAAACACATTACACCTGTCCATGACCCCATAACCGCAAACAGCAAAGAACTGGAGGTACTGCATGTCCCAGCTCAATGTATTTCTGAAATATTAAGGATTTAAATCCCTGGGGAGAACCTTGATAATTTGTCCATAAAGTGGCAAGAGCACTTAAAGACAAAGCCGGGGAGAGTGAAAGGAACAGACCCATTTAGAGAATGCATTGTGTTCTTAAAGAGAAAATAGAAATCTGAAAATCTGGAGGTACATTATCTGTGTGGTTCCTGCAATTTTTCTTTCATAATGTGCCAGGAAAATCGGCAAGCAGAAGTAGAGCACGTCTCAGGTGCTGAGTGAATGTGGCTTGCACAAAAAGCTCTTAGCGTCCACCTGAGAAAGACAAAGCAGCGGTACTGGGGTATGATGGGAGTGGGGGGTGGGCACTTTGCTCAGAGAACATTCCAGTAATATGCCTGATGACAGCTGAAAGGCAGTGCAGTTATTTCATTAATTCCCTCCATTTGCTTTATTGAAAGTGCAATGAGACCTAATGGAAAGCAATCTGCATGGGTTTACACTTTTGCAGCTCTTTGAACAATACACTTCTACCTGTCCCAGTACAGCACCTTCAAATGTCATGTGATCAATCATCAAAACCTCACTCAAGTAAAAGGAGCACAGGTGATATCTGATAGTTAATAATCCTGTTGCCAGTTGCCAGTGTGAGTATGTAACAGACTTGGAAGTATTGGAAGACTTGAAAATGTGAGAGAGGGGGGCAGAATTTTTCTTTCTTTTGAACAAGCATTTCTTTTTTCACTTGGGTTAGCTGTTGTGCATTTTATTGGTAGTTCTGTTTCACATGCTCTGGCAGTATGCCTGCTGCTGAGAGATGGAGAGAGATGCGCAGGGAAGTCTCAGCCAGGAGGTAGGGGTGGGAGTGACTCAGGTGGTGAAGGGGGGTGGACTGTATGGAATGCAGGTGAGTGACACTGCATGCAGAGAATTCTCCCTAACAGGTGAGGGAAAATGTGTGGGTTAGGGATGGGGTGCAGTTTTTGCAGATTTTGTCCCAAACTGTTTTGCCGCACCCCTTCTTTGGTCAAACCCCGGGGGGTTTGACACTGCTGCTCTGCTGCATTGTGATAGGAAAGGTTCCACAATATTTCCCTCCATTAACAGTTAGAAAGATTATATTTTTTTTCTTTGTAAATTCTCCACTCAATGAACCACAGTGTAACTTTACACCCAGTGAACAAGCAGAGAACAGAAACAATCAAATGCAAAATGTCCTTCTTATTTACGCAAAAGCAAAAAAGAAACTCATCATTTCCCCATCAGTCAGTGTGTGCTAATGGTCTCTTTTATTTTTCTAAGATGTCTTGATCAAGGTGCACTTAGTTAGCTTTTAAGATAAGCCTCTTGTGAACACATAATTACAGAAGATATAGGATTTCTGTTGTCCAACCATGAACACTTGTGTTTCACGTTCCCCTCAAATGCTGTGTATAGCATACATAAAATATGGAAGAATCCTGTTCGATGTATGACAACAGACCAATTAAATGGTTCTTCATATGACTTACTTTATGGAACAGAAAGACCACACACATACAAACATAAAGGCACATATACATGCACGTACCTGCAAGCACACGCAGAAAAAAAGGATATAAGAAGTTCAGAAATATAAAGAAAACTTTAAACCATAGTTTGCCTGCAGGATAGAGATTTTATTGCTTATTGTAAATAGAGCCTGTCATATTCCTGGTGACAGGTAAGGCCATGAATACATCTTAAAGACTTGAAATTTAACAAAATGTCTTATTATATAGGCTGATTTTATTGTTTTAGCACTTTAGAGACTCCACTTCAGAAAAGGCTAAATCAGTCATGATAATAGCTGGAATGTATGTGGATATCCATCCTAAAGGTTTATGTCAGATTTCCTGGGTTCACATGGGGCTGATTCAGAGTCTACCGATCTGGGAAAAGTGATAATGTTTTCTCTAGGAGATTACTTAGGCTGGCAGACTTCGACAGAGAAAAGTAGTGTTTAGGATTGTCAAGGCAACCGCAGGCTTAATGCCTTACTCCCTGAAATTTTGAACCATGATCCAGGTCCCAGTTGAACCTTCTGGGTATAATTTGACAAAGCTTTATATGGGGCTTTGTATAAAGTATGTATTAGGATGGAATAATGTTTGATCCTCAATAGGAAAGTGAATAGTGTTCTTAGACTAAAGGTTTGTTAAAGTGACCATTTAAAGATTGGAGACACGTCCACAGTAAAACGTTATAAGAAAGTAGGATACATCACCACAGCCCTTTTCACCAGAGATGACCTCATAAAAATCATGGAGGACTGCTAGGAAAAACAATTGCTTGTTAACCAAATCTTACAGAATTGTGCCATATGTTGTTTAGAGCATGCTGTGGAGCTGTAAATCTTAGTACTGAAGTGTTGTACCGCAGTGGATCACAAATTAAAACCCCTTATGTGAAATATGTGACGATGAGCTGTCTGATGCATCTCTACTCAGCTGCTACTGGGCTGACCCCACCATTCCAAATGGTCTCTATGATCCAACAAATATCTGAGCTGTTGCTTCTGTCTGGGATTTTTATGGATAAAACAGTTGTGTGATATTCCGAAGTACTGATAAAACTGCTTTTCTGCTTGATAGACCAGCTGTCCTGGCTGTCAGAGAATCAAAAATGTCAAAGCTCTTAAATCAGCCCTTTGGTCTGTTTCATTTAAAGCCCCATTTGTGACAATGTCCTTTAATGGAATCTTCAAACATTTTAAAATATATTTGCCTTTGGAAAGTCTATTCGCCTTTCAATATTCTGTCAGCTAATTAGCGGCTTAAATTCGAAAGTTCTTTATTGGTTCCTTTCTGCCTTAATACCCAGGGCTCAACTCTCTGGCAGATTTGAATGAAATCTGATCATTTTAATTTTTTCCCCAATTAAATATAGGGCAGGAAATTGTGAACGAAGTGGCGTAAGAATCCCCTCCATTTACACAGCACTTGTCTGTGTGATTTTAACTCCTGTTTTTCTGTGGAAGTCACATTGACTGCGCCCCCACATCCTGGGCTCTCACATCCTGGGCTCTCACATCCTGGGGCTCACACAGGACGGCTGGCGCCCCCCCCCCTCACAGTCCCCATACTCTTTGATGATCAGATTTAATTTTCTCCACAGAGCACTCTCGCACACAGCGCGGCCTGTCAGTCAGACGGGGTGAAATTAAGATGTGCCTCGTGGCATTACTGATAATTATGGGATGGACACGCATCAGTGGGATTACCTTTATCTACACATGTTACATTAACCTTAATAGGGTCATATTTCCCTCGCCGCTGTTTTCAATAGTCATTTCTCTCTTTTATTTAGGGCCCGAAGACGAGCTGCAGCTGTAATGACTACATTTCAGATTCATGTAAATACAGGTCTCTCTGTTTTAGCAATGTATGAGGTGTTACTCTACGAGACTGTCCCTGTCTGTAGTGATGCTGCCACAACACGGCAGTTCAGGCCAGTTACACTCATAATGTGGCTGAATCCTGAAGGTGCGCTGGGGCCTATGTGAGTATGACTCACTCTGTGCTGAGGAGAAGCATTCTGTTTACCTTCAGTTGTCACTGACGATGCCTTGTCCGTCAGGATCAGTTGCAAATGACATAAACAGCACTGACAGTGCTTTAATGTATCAGCCACCAGACCATACTCCAAAGGGACCAACTGAAATCTTCCCAAAAAAAAAAAAAAAAACCAGCCATGTGCCCCCTGTCAACTGCTCTCGAGGACAAAGGAGCAGCACTGCTTATTTAGTATTACTCAGCGCAGGCTCATATGTCCACTGAGGACGCGGTGGGCGCAGACGGCCGATCGATGAGCCCTCCTGTGACAGCATTTGTACACATGATCAGTTTACTCGAAAGTCCGGGGTCTGCTCCTCTGCGCCCTACTCTTTACGGGAAACAATTGATGCATTGTTGCCCTGAAATTAATACTTTGAGTTCGTTAGCTGAATCAGATATTCAATAGACGCGGCCCGGAATAATTGTGTTGAGGGCAACAAATGACAAGTGCGACTGGCCCACCAGAGTCTCCCTCTTAGTTGAATGCAGGTTTGTCTCCTTGTGCAAAGTGGAAAATATTACTCTGGTTGCTATTATGATAATGAGCAGGCACCAGCTGAATCTAATTTGCTCGTTATTTTGATATTAGGTCATTTGCCTTATGCCCAGTGTCTTAAATGGGAAAATAAGTCAGCAAGCTGCCAGTAATTACTAAACTTCAGTATCATTTCCATGTGTAAAATACATGTACAGTAGAATCTGAAAAGCATGCCAAGAAGTCAATTTAATGCTCTTTGTTTAAAGCTAAAAAATGTATATAAAAAGGATAAATTAAGATCTAATGACTCAGTGTGATTTTAATGAAGCTCCTTTTACACATGACTGACAGGGTTAAAACCAAGTCTCTGTGCTAGAAAAATATCCAAAGATGAATTTTCAGACGATTAACAACGGGGTTCTTTGGAGTCTGTGCAAGTCAAACACACAGTCTATTCAGTGTGACTGCATAGAACATGGCCTAAATGCATCTCATTAGGGCACTTTTCATGAACTTCATCCAAAATCACCTCTTTAAAATGTGAATTAATGGGGCAGCATGATTTGAGGAATATTTCCGGCAACCCTATGTGAGGTGTACAGTCAATTACATTACAGTCTGCTCCAGCATGCACTAATGCAAACTGCCCAGGGATTTCAAAACACATAAGCTAAATGCGGACCTATCCCAGATGGCCTATTCATTTCAGAGACGCATCCATATTGAATTGCTGCATTAAATCCATGTCTAAAAATATGTAATTGTTGGACATATGATTAACATGGCCACATCTTTCCCAGTATAGGCGGGCATGCAGTGTTTTGTCCCAGTTTGCGTGTGTTTGTATCTCAGCTCTAATTGAACATATGGTAATCCACAGACAGATACAAAACCATGCTGGTTTTAGACATAGGAATTTAACAGCACAGATATGCAAATTAAGAGTATTTAAAAACCCAACCTAAAAAAAAAATAAATCTTGTATTTTACCATAGCTTTTCATCCCTCAGAACTGTCAATGCTCAGTATTCACATACATAACAGCAGGCGTAGTGGATTTTGATCGCATGTGGTTTTAGCAAATGGAGCTATTTATTGGCACTCCTTCACTGTGCTGGGCGCATTATTCACTAAGCCATTGCACAGCTGTTGTTAGCAATTTCACGCCTTTTTGCAAATTGCATGTGGTCACTGCTAATGCCCTATTTCAGCATCATTTTTAACCCTGTGAAAAATGTGTGACTTGAATCCAGGGGCCAGATGAAAGCAAGTGACTATATACATACAAATTATAAATGTGCATATTTAATAAATAAATCACAGTTCTTATATGTAGTGTAATGTATTTATGTGTTAGGTTCTTAGTTTATAGTGGTAAGCAAATGTTGTTATGCAAAATGTGTGCTGTTAAGATTCATGATTTTGGCCTAAAATACTGAGAACATGGGTGCATATTTAGTTTATTTATTTTTGTTATGGAAAACTAAGCTACCCGTTGTTTCAGTGCTGAACATGTCATGGCTTTATGTCTATCGATGATGGAGTAATCAGTGTTCAATATGTACGAGCAATAGTGTGTTTGTAAAATTTGTTTTGAGTGGCCACAAACTGGCCAATATTTTCCAAAAAAAAAAAATGTTCCCAAGGATCTCTGATTGAAGTACAGGATGTTCTCTCCCACACACCTTCTCATCCTTCATCCTTTTCCTCCTGTCTTTCTTCTTCGCCTCTCCTGCGTTACACCATTGCTGAACTTGTGCCTATCACAACATTTCACCGGCAGAATGCAGTGACGCGGGAGGCTGTTTATCGTCTTGGCCGGGTCGGTAAGTGTTTTTAATTTCCTGGCTTCACTGACAGCGCCTGCTCAGTGTTTGAGGAGGATGATGTGTGTGTGTGTGTGTGTGTGTGTGTGTGTGTGTGTGTGTTTGAATATCGTTGGATCGAGCTGCAGCTTCAGCCTGGCTCTGACTGCCGCAGGGCTGTAGAAACGGCAGGACCCGGCCACTGAGGCAAGGGATTTTAAAACACCTGGATGGTGCATGATACTGTGTCACATGAGTTTACATAACACACTGACCAAACATCCTTATTTGATTATCCTCAAACAGTGGAGAATGGTGGCGATACAGTCAGGAAAGAACAATGAACGCTATAAGCTGGACATGGCATGGAAGTGCGAAAATTTCAGGGTTGGTTGAACATGCCAAAATGTGAAGGCATGCCACCATTACTGTATAAATATGTCCAGTGACATATCTAGAGTGTGTGGTCAGACATTAACACTGCCCAGAGTCTGTCACAGGCCAGTTTATTTCACTCTGTTTTTAATAATGTAACAGCACTAATCTAACAGCAGTTACTGCGGGAGCCCTGACTTACGCCGTCCACACTAGAGCTCGTATTAATAGGACTAATATTGCTACTAGTGCCACAGCTACTAATTACAGTGATGAAATCTGTTGGAGCCTCAGTCCCTTGCTGGGCACGTAATGAAGATTCTTTGATCCAACACCTTTTTACTGACAGTTGGATGGTTTGTGTCTGCATCTGTTTGATTCATATTTCTTCTTTATGTTCTCATCATTTTTTGTAACCTTGAGATCAATTTTGCTCTCCATATCCCATTTGTATGAAATGTTTTGGAATAAAATTCAAATATAAGGCGTGTGTTTGCTTGTGTGTGTATGTGTGTGTGTGTGTGTGAACGTGTATGTCTGTGTGCATGCGTGTGTGTGTGTGTGTTTTAGTGTGTGTGTGCACACGCTGTGGGCCGTGGCTGAAGCCCGACGCACGGCGGTGATGGAGTGGGTCAGCGTGGAGGCCGCGCTCCTGCAGGATGGCGGCTGATGCCTTCTGAGGGATGGTCTGTACTTGCCTCGCCTCTCTGTCCTCTGCTGTCACTGTGAGCGGCGCCCGGCCTCCTCAGCTCAAAATAACCAGGCCGGGCGGCGCAGCTGATGAGCCCCTCCGATGAGCCCGTGCGTGCGCTCCTTCATTTCCCCTCACGCTGTCCCTCTCTGAGGTGCGTCGCAGCTGACTGACACACAGTCGCAGGGCTTCCAGCCACGCCCACGGTGCAGAGCGAGATCAAGGGCAAAGCGCCACTGTGAACCCAGGGGCCTCTTCACTCTCGCGTCTGCGTCCTCTTCAGTACACAAACACAGAGGGGGCTGCACCCCAGGTCCACATTCAGTAGTGCACTGCTGTGGTACTTCAGTATAGTAGGTACATAAGATACCTCACCCCAAGCTCTGAAAATTAAGTCTCCCATTATTCACATACTTACTGTTGAAGATTAAGCTGTCTGGGTGCCCGAATGGACAACAGTCTGAAGGTTAACACTTTGTAAGTGTGTATCATGTTGCATAGAGTGTGTGATACTATGAGGTTCCCTTATCACAGGTAATGGATGTCGCCGCTCTGAAAGAAGTTCATCTGGTCATTTAACAAGCTGTGTCAGAATGAATGCTCAAATAATCCTTTACACTGTCCATGCTTGTTGCCTCGGAGAAGATATCCTATCTATCTAAGTTCTGTTTGCAATTCTATATGCCTTTGTCAACTCTCAGCTGAAATTGCAGTTTTGAAAGGAGAATAATTCTCACACTGATTGAGTGGCACGTTTGCTGACTGAATGTGTCTGGGCCTAAATATACAGCTTAAATATCCCCATTCTAGTGATTTTAAACATTTAATAATCATTTAATTTAATAATAATGAATTCCAGTTATTTTAAATATGAGTCTCATAAGCTTTTTATTATCTATTAAATGTATTTGTTCTTCCCCTTATTCCTTTTACTTTTATGCATTCTTCCTCTTATTCCTTTTACTTTTATTCATTCTTCCCCTTATTCCTTTTACTTTTATGCATTCTTCCCCTTATTCCTTTTACTTTTATTCATTCTTCCCCTTATTCCTTTTACTTTTATGCATTCTTCCCCTTATTCCTTTTACTTTTATGCATTCTTCCCCTTATTCCTTTTACTTTTATGCATTCTTCCCCTTATTCCTTTTACTTTTATGCATTCTTCCCCTTATTCCTTTTACTTTTATGCATTCTTCCCCTTATTCCTTTTACTTTTATGCATTCTTCCCCTTATTCCTTTTACTTTTATGCATTCTTCCCCTTATTTCTGTCAGTCCATGTTCCATGTTCATATAGTGAGAAGTGCAGCTTTACGCACACCCATGTCTGCCTGCTTTGGCTGGCTGACTCACCTCTCTGGGGTTGCACCCATTTCTGCTAATCAATGAAAAGCAGCTTTAATGGAGATTGCATGTAGTTTCTGTCCATGGCTTCACAAAGAGCGGTGCTGTCAGGACACAGAGCTTCCCAGAGGCCTCTGGGCCTTTTAAAGCTGGATGTTCGAAGATGACCCACATCTAACATCAATCTCTCTTTTTCACCATTTCTTAGTGGAACAACATAAAAAAAAAAAACAAGCACAGGATTAAGGCAATATCACCATCTCCAGCATTGTTCTCAACATTTACAGCACAGTCTCCCGCATTCCTGCTTGGACAGTAATGATAAACTCAAAGAACAGCGAAATATAGTTCATTAAATAATGATAAATAAAAAAATGACAGAATTCTGTTAAATCAGCTCTAATAATGTACTTTTGATTCCTCCTGGACTCATACAATGACAGAGTTAGAGTTTTATTAACAGTGAACATTTATTGTGTGTCTCGAAACATACAATGCTCGATTGGATACTCTGTTGAAGCTGTATAAACATCACACAAAGGGGTAATTTCACTGAAAAATTGGTCTCCAGCTACATACTGCATCTTTATTCAATCCCACTGAAAGGTGGAAGCAGCACTGCAAGCTGAATGTGTATGGAGCTGTGGATGTGTGGACTGTATAACTCATTGTCTGGTGTTTTTCAATAGGTAGCCTTGATAGTTGTGAGAGGAGAGAAAAAGTGTTACCCTTTGGAACAGGCTGTATTTGACACTTGTGTTCATTTGCTATACAGTTTTTATTTCTCTCTCAATGCTACAGCCGAATGGGGTTCATGCCCTTTGAATCAAGAGGGCCTGTAGCTTTAACACACACGATGTTCATTCACCAAAGGCTCATGACTATGTTTAGTGAATTACTAACTTCACAAAAGTTTCAAGGTCCTTGGGGGAGAGGGATGTGGGGAAAGAGAAGAAATTCAGGATGACGGAGAGAGGAAAAATGGAAAGGGAGGGGGTGAAAAAAAGTGCATCAAAGACAAACCCAGTGTTAGGGATTGTCTGTTCACTCATTTCAACTGCGCAAATGTAGACAAGAATATTATCCTCCATTGAGTGGTAATGGATGCAGAGCTCTGATATTAAGCCCCATTTAAAAGCCATGTTCCGCTGCTGATCATTAGCTGGCACCAGCCCAGGGAGCGAGCGCGAAACGCTCCCGCCGACTCCACCAGGCTCTCGCTAATGCTAACTTTGCAAAGAGCTGTGGAAATGGAGCCGGGCCGCTTCCCGGAGCGTTCCGCGGGTCCGATCCGATATCTGAGGGTTCCCGTAATATAAGGCTGTCAAAAACAGGACTCTTGCACTGCAGAGGTATTCGGATACTGACTTTGATGCTAACAAGGGAATGTGGAGGGCGGGGGGTGGGACTGGTGGGAGGTTGGCCCCCTTTATGCAGTTATCTCCTCTGTCCAAAAAAGACACCCTGAAAGGATGGTTTTGGAAGTCTTTCAAAATAAAAGATAAAGGCTGATTTTCCACCTCTCTTGAATAGAAAATATTAATAAATAACATCATAAATATCGTCTCTCCAGGTCCAAGTCTTTGTCCGCTTGAACTATCGGGTCCTAAGATTCAATGAAAATAAAACCTTAAAAGAGACTCTTGATTAAATTTAGCTGATGAGTTTGGTGCACTATTTTACCCTTCATGCATAAGTAAAGTGGGCCTTGTCTTCATATCATTTGAACAGCAACGGTTTTCAAACAGCGTTGGTATGTACAATCACATATCATATTCTAGATTCTATTTATTGAAAGGCAACAACCATAATTATAATTTAGCATCTCAGAGGTTGAAAATGTTTGAATCAATCAGGAAATATGATTTTACATTGAAGTACTTTTAAAAGGTGAGACAGCGTCATACCTTAAGCAAAGCGTGATTTATTGAAAGGATACTTCCATTAAACTGCATTGTATATAGAATTATGGAAGCACTACCTGCCCATTCATCCACACAAAGAAGAGCCAGGTTTTTCTTTGTGCTCATAAAAGTATGTACTCTAGCTACTGTCACATCACATCTATTCCAGCATTAAATGAGATGAAGGCTTGCAGAAGAATCTCCTGAATGTATGAATTATTGTGACTGTGTGAGTGCCGTGTAGATCATTTAAGCTTAATTTAGAGTGATTCCCACCCCTAGCACAGCTCAGGAATTCAAGCTGTGACGGGCACCTCTGACTGAAGCTTCTGGTGTCCAGCAGGTGGCACTAGCCATTGTCTTCTTGAATGGCTTTTACAGATACTTTGGAGAAAAGGAACAGCTCATTTTAACAGAGAACAAATGCTCCCTGCACCTATAAGATATTGTGTAGTATTATTTTCACTCTGTATTCCAAGTCAAGATTCTTTCCCAGATCTTCCCAGACTGACAGCAGGCCTTGTTTGTGTTGTTTATATGATCTGTAGAGTTATTTTTCATTACATTGGTGCAGATCTGATGATGTGAATATTCTCCTTTGTTGAGGTTTTAAATCTCATTTCATTTCACAGATGGTTTTATGCTGGCACTCCCTCATAGAGAGTGTTGCAGACAGTCCTTTGAAAGCAGGAATCCCTGACTGTGTGGTGAAGATATGGTTGTCCTGGATGGCCTGTATTGGAGCTGAAGGCTCCAGCAGGGGGCTGAGGGCTTGTGTTATCTGCCAGGAGATGGTCCAGCTTGCAGTGAGAGAGGATGCAGGCTTGGCAGCGTTCTCCATGTTATCTATGACCAATATGGCACAAAGAGGAATGTCTGCACAGAGTGGAACCGAGTGTCCTTTGCTTTGTGGAGAGATAAAAGCCAGCAGGGAACACAGGTCTTCAGTGTTATCACTGCAGAGGTATTATATTACTGTCTGTAGCATCATTTATGTGAGCCAATAGGGATGACAGCTAAATGCAACTATCTTGCAAAGTGGTCACCTCGTTAGATTAGCAACTTGTTCTTGAGATTAAAATCTTGATAAATGAGTTACAATGTTACAATCACCACCTTCTTCAGGCAAATGCACGTTCATGCGCTCAAAGATTTTGAAAAGTTGCATAATAAATTCTGAAAATTTAGTTTTTGGTTTACTTTTATTATTGTCAAATGATTATAGATTAAACTGAAAATATATTGTTTATGATCATACATCATTCTTATTTCATGATCCAGGTGAGTAAATCCGCTTGTTAAATGACATCTGGATCTGGAATTCATATCTACCAGAAGCATAACAAATAACATTCACAATTTTTTATACATTTTTGTGAAATATGACAGCTGCAAAGACAGAAGGAAAGGCTTGTGAGGCACAGCTGAGAGTGATCATTCTGCAGTAAGCACTGATATTTCATCCACAGACCTCCTCATTATATCAATTCATTCAGATAAAAAACAGCAAAGATTAAGTTTCTGCAATTATGAAAAAATGAGTTTGCTGACACTATATTTCTTCATGATTTTCCTTTCTCTCCCTCCCCTCCCTTCTCCCTCCATTATTCTTATGTCTCTCTCCTGTTGTTTCCCTTTATATTCCATTCAGCATATTGTACACCTTACACAGCTTGCTAATGAGGACAGACACGGTATGTGCTTTGTCTCGGCAAGAAATGTAATATGTTTGCTCTGTGTTTATGCACTGTTATGGCCATCGGAACAGCGATGAAACATCAAATCAAATCAGATATAATGACTATAATTATGTAAATATGTTCACATTTCAGAAGCTGTAGATACAGAATTGTTTCCAGTGTCCAAAACATCATCATCAAGCAAGCTACACACATGAAGGAGAAGAACCTGACTGCATGTTGTGAATGTACTGAGTTAAACATAAGGATGATTGGACTGTGCACTCATAAGACCTCTCCCTTCTGCAGCCATGAGAGACCTGACTCCACCCTCTCTACATGCCTGCCAATTCCTACTCACATTTCTGTGGCCTGTGTTGGCCCCATGGATGTAGAATGATCTTCCCACATCAGTCAGAACAGCAGAGAAACCAGTGCAGAATGAATTGGTCTGAATACAAATATATGACAAAGTATAGGGTGAACAAGTACAAAAACCACATTGTACTGTATGAGTGATAGACCACCATTAAAAGATAACTCTACATTCACAAATGTTTCCCAAACAGACATCTGTACATATCCCTTTAAATATATTTCTGCGCAGCGCCTGTGATGCACTCTAACACATGAATTAGAAGATTTTCATTACACTGCTGAAACCATCCAGTTGCATGTCATTACTTTAGGTGAAACAAGCATCTCAGAACCTGTGAGTGGGTAAGCCTCCCTTTATGGGAGCAAAGAAACTCAGAGCGATGAGCGATGAGCATAAGTAACATTTCAGACTCAAGGGATCGGGGGAACCCCATAATGAGATAACAAGGGGATTGAAGAATTGCAACCTTATTGTTATTAAATTAGCACATTATAAATCTGGGACGTTAGAGCAGGCTTGTGCAGCGGCCTAGTGTGCGTCCATGCACGTTACAGAGGCAGTAGCATGAGATAGACAATGAATCTCACAACTGCTCTTCCTTTCACAGTGATAAACAAAGAGTGCAATTGATATTGGCCTTATGGTTTGTGTATATGCCCCTAGGGCTGCATTATGACGGCAAAATGTCTTGTAATATATTGAGGGGGAATATTTGATTGAATTAAATGACTGAAGCCAGGTTATCTAGAGAGTTTAGATGTTACCCACCACAAAACCCATAACGCTTTTGTGTTATGTCATTCAGAGACGCTGCATTGTCGATGAGAACACTATGAAATGCTAAGCCAACTACATTTACAGAACTAAGCCAACCCACATTTACTTCATTGTTTCAATTTGTTTCAGCAGCGGATAGTTCCATAATGGTTGGCTGTGAATAGTTGTACAGGTCATGACTTATTTGGAACAGTTTAAGCTTGCTGAGCGCTGTACATCAGGAAAATTAGCTTTGGTCAGTAAGATGGGTAACTTCCATGAATTTCCACATGATGAGAGTGCACAGGACCAAGAGTAAAAGTAGTAGTATCTGAAATTAAGTTTTTGGAACCCTGGTCAGTTGAAGCTGCAAGCAGCTGACAGTCATTGGCCAATCAAAATGTGTTTATCTCAATTCCAATGTGGTCACTGATCCTAATTGTTATGTCACTGATACTATATAGTAGATTTTTGGTTTAATGAAACCTTTCTAGCCTTTCTGAAAAGGCTGTGTTAGACTTTGTTTTAAATAAAATTCTGTAAAGTGATAAAAACAAAAACTTATTAACTGCCTAGTATATTTGAGAATATGCCACAGAAAAAAAAAAAAACAAATCACTGATCTGCCCTGCTCCAGTGCACCCTGGGAGGCTGCTGATATCGGTGCATGATGGGAAGAGACTTCCAGTCTACACGGCCCTAAGTTTCAGCAAGTGCTTCCCTGCAGTACAGGGTGGCCAAACTGCCGTTCCAAACGTCCCTTTGCTGAACTGCAGTAAGCAGGGCCCGAGTTACCCAATTATAACTCTCTGTTGAGGCTCTTCAGCCATTTCCCCCCAGGCTGCTGAATATATAGTATCATACACGTTAACCAGAACCTTCTGTCCTGTCCTTTGTTCGTTTCAGAGCCAGAAAAACAGCAGTGCAAAAAGGCTGCTGTGGCCTGCGGTGCAATGTAGATATCACCTGAGAGTTCACTCCTCCCATACGCAGCGATGAATATGCATGCCTGTGGCCCTCTTCGGCAAACAGTTATGAAGGAGAACTTTTTATTCAGATTAATGAAATTAAAAGGCAAATTACCCAGGCAGTTGAGTGAATTTTAAATTAAACACATTGCTGTTTAATGATGTATAATTAAAAAGAGATCCCATGGTTTTAACATCGCATTTGCATCACAATTAGCTGGTGCCAAAAAGTACAGTGTGAGACACTATGTACGGCAACTAAAATTTTAGCTGGTGCATCTTTTTGCTGGTACATAATCATGTAGCTCATAGCTAACGGACTTTACCAGTGACCTAAAAGATCCGAATGGGCTGGGACTGAAGCGCATTACTGCTAGGAGCCCACTATGTCAAATTGATTTCATTCAGGCAAGACTTTTTAAGGTGACAGAGATGGCTAACCAAATGAGTAGCAGACTATGACATAAACCCTGACGGGTCCACATTGCTGAGGGGCAGACGGGAAGAGAAAGAGTGCTGGAGTTGCTCTTTATGAGGGGAACAGATTGACCGTGTTCGACTCCTCCCCTACTCACAAACAATTAGAATTTCTGGCTTTAGATCAGAGCATAGAACACAGTACCTGTTTTACACCACACCCCCTGCAGTGACTTATGGTTGGTACAGTTAGTTCTGTCTATGCCAACATGCTCTAAACTGATAATTCATAATAATATTATCTATATTGTCAAGCTGGGTCTTGTGGGGACCAATCCGCAAGGAGCCAATGTGTTCAGTCTCAAGGTGTTCTTCAAAGATATAAAGCAGCTCCTTCAAAATAAAGGCGGTTTATTGATTATCTTAAACACCATTTAGCTTGCAAACCTGGCTTATTGCTTGATTTCAAGATTTTTTTTGCTTCACAAATACATTACTTGCATCTTAAATTCTCTGCTCCATCTGTATTCATCATTAATATCTGTTTTAATCACCAAATCAATGCATAACTGTATCACAGCATGTATTTCAATTCACTGACCAAGGCATGATTATTCAGAAGAAGATCCATTATATTCAGCAGCCATTTAGACAAATCCACAACCATCAACATTTTTATGAATTAAGAAGTACACCGCAGAGGAGAGAGCCTAAATATCTCGCAGGGAAACAGACGCCTCCCCTCGAGTCCTTCTTCAAAAGTAGCAGGAAATGACATCGGATATGTGTGGTTAATGAACCATAAGCAATATGCCACAGTGCAAGCAAAAGCATTTGTGGGGAAAAAGACCTTTTTACAAAAGTGCATTTTAATATTTTAAGCAGGTTTCCCTTGTCATCTCTTTCTGGCTGGATTAGCTGGCTGATTTGATCTGACAGCAGAGCTATTTAAAATACCCCATTAACTTTGTCATCTTATTCCCCCTCCCCTTCATCAACAGATACATCCATATATTTCATCATTTGTTATGCTATCAGTGCTGATTTGTAAATGTGCAGATTCTAATTACCAGCAGGTATAGTCTCAAATAAATACTGGATCTTTTCTGGTCCTGAGATTTTGTAATATGAAACACTTCACTTTTAAATTCATCTGGATGCAGTGGTCAGCACTTTCAAAACAGTCATTTTCACTTCAAACACCTAAATGTCCCTTGTTCTTTTCCACCCTCTGTCCCCAGTGCGTGTGTGTGTGCGTGTGTGTGTGTGTGTGTGTGTGTGTGTGTGTGTGATTGTGATTGTGATTGTATGAATGCTTTACACCATGTTGGGTTTCAGTATATACTCCACTGTTTAATTTGATTGCAGCTGGTTAAACCTTACAAGCAGCAGTTTTGAGCAAAGATTTTATTAAAACATTTTTGCTGTTGCTTTGTACTCAGCAAATTAGGCTTAGTTTTGCTGTTGAGCTAAAATAATAAGATAACTCTTTGTAGTTGATAGAGAATATTGAACTGGAAAATTTGTAACAGTCCATGACTTGCTTATCTCCATTTAGAAAACTACTGCAACTTTATGGAAAACAATTTGCGTACATGTCGCACACAAATAGCTTTCCAATAATGAGATCATTGTACAAGTTAACTTATTTGCTTCAGTCCTTCCTCTGGTGCCATACTTTGGATAGGAGTTTGGACAAATAAAAAGTCAGATGAAAAATCATTTTTTCATTCCCAAAAACAAAAAGTAAAACAAAAAAACCCATCAAACCCTTTGTGACTGCAGTCTATTTGAATAAAACCAGTTTTGATGTATTTTTGATGTACATGTGAATAGATGTGAACAAAATGTGAACAAATCAAGGCTAACACAAGCTTTTTAACCACCAGGCTCTGGAAGGAGTCATCTGCTTGCATTTTCTCCCGCAGAATTAGGATATTAATGAAGATGACACACTGATGGAGGTGTTTAGAGAGCATCCTAGGTGTGAGGCTCACTGGGTGTTGCTTGTTTGCTGAGATAAGCTGTTCCTGTTCTCTATACAGCATCCCTGGCTTAGTCCAGGTCCTCCTGTGTGATGAATTGGTGCAATCACTCTCAAAAGAGGCTTATTATATCTTCCACCAGAAATTATTTATTCTCATGAATTACTCTCATGGTGATGGTCAGCCTTGAAACGGAAATGGTTCTTAAAAGCTGCAAGAAAAAACTATTGAAAAAGCACTTGAATCACAACTGAAATCACAAATATTATATGCAAGTTTCTTATTCATTTTTTGAATTTATAAGTTAAAAAAAAAAAATTATATAAATATAAATTTATAATATCTTCCCCTGTTTTCCCTCCCTTCTCATCAGCCACACTATAGCGACCGTCATCTAGCAACTCAGGAGGGAGCAGCTGTCCATGTAACTTGCTCTAGTTTAACCAGTCTCACCATTTTTCACACTACAGATACTACACCAATCACATCTTGCCTTTTAGCAACACAAAGTTAACATATGCTTGGTTTACATTCTGAATTGTATTTGGCTAAACTTCTTAGTGAGCTCAAGAATGCTAGTGATGCTAGCAGAGACCGTTTTCTTGCCTGCACATGAAATGTTTTTAATTTGGTACATGCAGCTAATTGGCTAATTAAGCTAGGGTAATTGGTGTAAGGAAAAACATCCAAGCATTCCATTCCACTGCTTTGAATCATGACAATTTATACAGATTTGACAATAAAGTCAATTAAAATAGAGCTTCACCAAATTAGCGTCCGCTTAAATATCTGTGTGCACATTTTTAGAGAATATTGTTTCTACAGTGGCTCTGAACTGCATCAAAGAAAACAAGAAAAACTAAAGAAAATTAAGAAAAAAAAGAAAAGATAAAACCCAAACAGAAAACACGAAAACAAATCCGAAAACATTTAATGAACAAAAACACAACAATGAGTATCATACTGTATTTTGCCCCCTAGTGACCCGGAGCAAATCCCTGTTCTGAAATAGCCAAATAAGAATGTGGAAAACAGGAGAAAACGTTTATTTGCAACTATGTCATCAGATTTATATTTATGCTAAGTTATGTTGTGTGTGTCTTTCTTGCTATTTTGTTCTCCTGTTTGTTCTGATTTTTCTTATTATATTTCTGTTTTCCAGTTTATATGTGTATTTTTTACTTGACTCATTCTGATGATGCAATTATACAATTTTCAAACTGTATGTTATACCTTTTCAAACTGTATTTTATACCATGCAGTTTGAAAAGTTTCTTGCCTAAGGGCATAACAGATGAGCTAAAGTACGCCTCATACCTGCAAGCTTCCACTTACAAGCTTACAATCTTAGCAGCCCAAGTCATAAACTACTACTTCATGCTGCTACAGTAGCCCTTAAAGTTACCTTAACCTATAAAATAATGTATATTATTTTATTGCTTTCCTGCTATACTACTAATAACATATTTTCCTCTCATTTAAAGTGGTGTGATTCCTGAGACTCAGTGTAGGTGGGATAAAAGGATTTTGTCAAGACAGTTAGATTTAACTAATGAAAGTTTTTTGGAACAACAGACTGCAATAACCCACAGCTCGAAGCACTTCGGAGAGGACGGCCCCTTCTTGTTGACCCATCTCTGAAGTGAGAGTAATAACCTCTCAGAGGTATGAGGCTCGTTGCCCTGCCTGCCAAACCTCAGCTGCTGGAGGTCTGCCTCTGCCCTGTGCAGATGCTGAGGACGCTTCTGGAATGATTAAGAGGCTCCAGCTGGTCCCCAATAAAAGCATGCAGTTCTCTGAGAAGTAAGCCCCTCAAATCCCACACTGTCAGGACACATTTAGGAGGTGATTACAAGAGGGAACAACGAGCAGGGCAAGGGGATAGATTTTTTGGGGTTGTTTCTGTGGTCACACATGACTTGGCTTAAACATGCTTCAGCCCTGGCATTCCGTCTGATCCTTACAGTATTGATTTACTTATTTATATTTAGATTTTGTAATTCCTTGCGCTTTCATGTGCCATGCACCGGGACCACCAATGGAATGAAGCCTTTTGGCTAAAAGTCGGGAACAATGCATCCCATGACTGTCTTTAATGTTCTGAATTATGCATGGTCCCTGTTAAACAAATACATATGCTCAACAAAAGAATAAAAAACACATCCAGGAAAGTTCTAGTGAACTCATTAAATGTTGTTAACAGGTTACAGGATGGTCAGATGTTTGGGCTTTGTGGGCTGAAGGGTCGCTGGTTGGTGGTCTTTGGTTTGGCAGTCTGATTGTGCATTTGAACAAGATGTTTAACCTGAACTACGTCCTGCAGCACACTCAGCTGGGTAAACACATACACATTACGTGAACCTGCCCAGGCCATCTGCTGAGTAAATATGCAATTCACAATGAAACAAAAATGGATTAACAGAGAGAGATGCTCAGACATGTCTGCATGCAGTTATCTGTTCCATATAAGAGATGCTGCTCAATTTGTCAAGCACCCCCTCATTTGCTGTATCCTCCAAGAGCAGATTATGCTTATTTTTCATTTGGACAGAGGCAGATCAAGCCAGGTGTTTGGCGGCAGTGGAGTGTTCAGGTGTAACTGTGGCGATGACGGGACATTACGAGAGGTGCGGATGAAAGATGAGGCGTAGATGATTTGGGGAGTGGGGCGCCCCTCTGGGCCGCTTTCTTCGTGGCACCCCCGCTGATCGAACAGGTGTGCGCCTCAGAGCCAAAATGCTAACTTTCATTTTCAGCTCCTGTTTTTGTTGCCTTCTTGGCATGCAAAGCTTTGTTTGCTGAGGAGAAACGTACAGTTATCAATCCCCATTCAGACTGTGTTCCTTTGTACGTCTGGTCATGTGTTTGCCATTTTCCCCCGGCGATGGAAATTGCATTCACATGTACACAATGAATGTGAATGACAAAGCGTGCTGTAAATCTGCCATGACTTAAAATGGCGCTTGTGCCTTGTTCATTTTTGTCATTTGATTTGCAGGCTGGATAGCACTGGACATCCAATGGGTAATAAAACATATTAGTCATGGATCATTTCACCGTGCCATGAGTCCACTGAGCACTCTTTGTCATCACTTGTACCTGAACGCTAATCAGGTGGCAGTCACGGAAACACTCCACTCAAAGGTTTGACCCACCCACGCTAATGACACATCTGCCTGTCACACGCAGTGGAGTGAGTGGGCAGACAGAACGGCTCTCTGAAGAGAAGCTTCATCTGAATTGTCGCTGGGTCAGCCTGTTAAATGAATTCTAGCAACAGACCAGTTGTTATTCTGATTATGAGTAATTATGACATGAATGTGCGATTAAAGCCAAAGATGAAAAGCCAGGAATAACACAATTTAAGTCCAATTACTGACCCTTTGATTTGTATAGAAAACAATATTATACAGCTTTAACAGTCAAAATACCAACATAAATAGTCGCAACATGTTTCAGTGGAAACTTTGCATTGACAACCAACAATGAGCAAATATTTTCATTCGCACAAATATGGATACTGTATTGAGAAAACAGAAATTTTGTTAATATTTTGTTCATTAAATTCATTGGTTTTGAGGCTACAATGTTTTACAGGTCATCTGAGGCTGTACTCAGAGTGTATACATGAAGTCCTGATGCAAAATGAATGCAGCACTTTCTTATGGATAACTGCCTCAGAGCAAGCACATAGCAGCCATTTCACAGACTTTAATTTGGAGTAGGAGTTTGTTTAAAAAGGAGCTACAAATTAAATTTCAGCACGACTCACATTCTGACCAGGATCTTAAACCTGATCACATAACTTTTAACTTAGTTTCTGAACTTAATGAATTAAATGGCAAGACATAAATGTAAAATCCTTTCTTGGCATTGTTACAAGAAATGTATGGTTTTATGTACAAACTGAAACTACATGCTAAATGAAGGCATATGTGTGAAATGAACTATTTTAGAAAAACATTTCTTCTTCTTCTTTTCATTTTCCAGCATCAACACCTCTAGCCCTACCGAAGACTTGTAAGGAGTAATTACTAAATACAGTCACCAGGGTGTTCACTCTCAGATAACAAGAGTACACACAATAGACTCAGACAAAGTGCACATAAATACTTCTCATAAGAAGTCTGAGATGCAAAGGATTTATACAGCTATAAAGTATACTTTTAAAAAAATGGTGCTCTTATCACAGCAAATTAGAATAACAGAGGTACATAGATTAAACCAATTTACTGCATTTCATTAACCATTCACAGTAAGTGTTGTTCAGTAAGGAACGAACATTTCACAACATCTTCTTCTTCAGTGATGATGCTGTAAAGTGAACCAGAGTGAATACGCACCTAAATTACAGCGTGGGCAGACTCCAGCATCACCAGCTAATCTATTGATGTTATTTCACTGATGTGCGGGTGCTGTGATGGTGTGGATGGGGATATAGACCCTGGCTAACTGGCTAACTGGCTAACTAGCTGACTGGAAGGAAGTGTGAGGAAGCAGCATGCTGGACTCTGCCTAAGCTGTAATTGTCATCACCACCCTGCTCCAGAGTCTGAAATGCTAAGCCCTCCCCAGGCAGGACCCAGGGGAGCAGGGCAGGGATCCTTCATTAAGCCCCTATTTCAGGGCTCAGGCTCCAGCACAGATGATAGCGTCTGCTAACTATGTGCCATGGATATGCTTATTACTATCCTCAGTATGCCATAGTGAACAATTAGGATTCGCTCAGACCTAATGAATATCTACACACTGTGATTATCCTCCGAACAAACGCATTTGAGAAAAATATGAGACTTTCACATGGGAAAATACAAACACAATTCTTAAAGTGAAATCTATGAGTGAAGTCAAATGGAATTTTAAAATAGCTTTCAGGACATGAACCCATGTTTTTGGGAAGGAATTAAGATTTTTTTTTTTTAGTCTTTAGTATGTGCAGCATGAGAAAGAACATGAATGCAGTCTGTTGTAAAAAACTCACTGATTTTCAGTTTCTCCAAACCAGCTTCATTATAAAGTGCAAGAGTCTGCAGTGATAATGAAACCTAATGAAAGAATGAAGCATTTGAGAGCCGCCCCATCAATGAGCATGTGTGATGATGCTTTTTGTTTGTTATATTGCTTTGCGATTCAGTCTCACATTCACATTTAAGTCTCATGATTGCATTATAATGGAAACATGACATTATATAATGAATTCAATGAAAATGGTGTGTGTCAGCGTGAGGGTGCGTGGGTGGCGCGGGGACCTGTACAGCTGCAGCTCTTTGTAATTAGATTTTCAATAGTTAATCATAATCAGAAGGCTCCTCTTACAAAAATGTCTTGAGGTTATGAAGGCTGAAAGAACTCAAAGGTAGAATTTTATCCACACAGAAAAGAGTGGAAACTATGAAGAAGAGGTGAACTCACCACAGTGCTAACAAATCAGTTTTTGCCATTTGTAATTTTGGAGCAATTACCTCTGTGTATTGATAAAAAAAAAAAAAAAAAAAAAGAAGACCCGGATTAAAATTTAGTCTGAACACCTGCTTTTAACAGCAAGGAACCATATTTCAGAAAAGGATTCAGATTAGATTTGAATATGCCATTTTTCTTTTCAAATACCATCATCTCATTTGCGGTGCCTGGGAGCAGAATTTTTGATTGCTGCACTGAAGGGAAGATTACTTTAAACTACGTCTTCACCTGGCTTTCATAAACGCATTTTTAATGTCTCAACAAAACATTTTGGCATAATTCATTTTTGTAAGGCAATACAAAGTTTCCTTTGTCACTTTATTTCTGGACAGATTGTTGGTTGTGACCCATATTTCTTACCCTTGCCAGATTACATCTAAGGAGAAAATGATCTCCTCTTGTATGAATAAGCAAAACAATCATCTATCACACACTTTCATATCCACAACAGGCCATTTATTGTCAGTGAGTAGTTGTGGCCAAAGGCTCACAGCTGCGGTGCAGAAGTGCGCAGGCGTAAACACGTTTGTCTCATTTTCATATTTTCCTGTGCAAAGTGAATGAGGCTGATTTGGCGGGAAGTCAAACAACGGTGCATTGTGCCTCTGTTTTGACGTTGAGTAGAAAAGTGTGGAAAGTTAATAATGAGGCAAGAGTTCATTCAGGACCAGTCTGAGCTGCAATAACGTTCCTCTAGCCAGCAGAGCAACTGCCCTCTGTATTTGTGTTGGCTCAGGTTACCGCTCTCCTTATCTGCATGACAAATGCTTTTTATTTTGTGAAACACAACCAATTCCTGAAGTGCCTCGTACTTAAGTCAGTCCTACATTTAAATGTTCTCCTGCCCTTCCTAGCTGGAGTTTGGAATTCACTGGGATTTATAAACCTTCACGAGAGGAAATTGGAGACACTTATCAGACAAAATCTTTGACAACAACACGAACAGACTCAGCTTTTCAAGTGTTCACTGAGTAGAGTGCCTTACTTGGTGAGCTCCCTTTAAAAGGACGGGAGCCAGACAGGGTATGATATAATTTTATTTTTATTCCCCTGAATAAAACAGCGCAACAGCAAAAACCGCAATCACAAAGAACACTCAGTCTTCACAGCACTCTCAGATAGGGGGAAGGGGATAAAGTCGTAAAACAGGGGTCAGAAGGAACACCCTCCCTGGAGCCAGAGCTTGGGTCCCTGGCTGTGGTTTCCACTGGATCCCCCCGCTGTACTCTGTACATCGGTAACT
This sequence comes from Albula goreensis, assembly GCA_022829145.1. Lineage (NCBI taxonomy): Eukaryota > Metazoa > Chordata > Actinopteri > Albuliformes > Albulidae > Albula > Albula goreensis. The sequence continues at coordinate 15,701,033 of CM040764.1, read as the reverse complement.
ATGCCAGCGCACATGCCTGACTGACACTGTGGTGCATGAAGGTCAGAGCGCGAGACACAACAGTCTATGCTTATGATTGCTGAAGTGCAAAACCCCTCCTAAAAGACTGACGTTAAACACTGGCCTGGTCTCTCTAATTGACTTTTCCTGATTCCTTTCCCCTTTAAGTGTCACCTCTGTAAGGCCTGTCCCCCACCCTTACTTCCCACTTGTAAACAGTTGGAATGCAGTTCTAACATGTCTATCCAAACTATCCTATCCAGCTCCGAAGCCTCTCATTGCAGGGTCTGTCACGGTAACATCGCTAAGTAAACATCCTCTCCCCCAGCCTCTCAAAACCCGCACCCAGCCAATTACCGAACACGGGACAGGGAAATGTGAGCTCGCACATATCGGTCTTGAACTCGCTAACAACATGCCCAGGCAATGTTGGTCAGACTGCCACATTTTCTAGATGTAACAGTTTTAAACGGTGGAGTGTGTCACTGAAACCTTTGTGCCGGCTCCAGGGACCCAGCGAGGCGACGCTGGCAGCAAAGATATGGTGCAGAGAGTGAAAGCCGGTGAAACAGAGAATCCTTTTATGCGTCTGCTGCCTGAGAGGCCTGGGGGAGAGTGCATTTAATTGGGCTGTGTTTTAGATGACTACGGCAATACTATCACATAATGAGTCGTCCTTCCTTTGAGTAGGGCATTGAATCAGGTGTTTCACCTCTTACACACTGCCATGTTATTAACAGGCACTGTGAAGTATATAACAAGTTAACTACTAGAAAAAAAAAAACAAAAACCAGTAGCATCTGATATTTTAGTTTTCTTTTGTGTGTGGCATTGAAGAGAACTACATACCTATTAGAAGCAAGACCTAAATCCAACATTAAAATTACGCTAAAAAAATACAGGTACATATGAAAATGTTTCAGTGTATTGAGCAATGGCAACAAGGGAATACTGGTAACACTTGAACTATGCACCATCATGTCTGCATAACGGTGTCATACACATGCCATAACACACATAACATGTTATGACAGTGTCTTAATGTTAATGTTAAGTAACATGACACCGTCCTGACACATGCCGCAATAAATGTTATCATAATGTCAATATCATTATGATAACGTGTATCATGGTGTGTGTCATGACTACTCTGTGGATTGTGTTATGACATAAGTATGACACCATTATGTAGGCATTATGGTGCATAATTCAAGTAAAGAGTTACCAGAATACTTAAGAGAAAACATCGCAATCTCAGTCCATTACAAGAGTATCAGTTAGCACAATATTGTAACACAGCAGAGAGTAAAATTTTAATTATCCATTTATCTCTTCTTTTTTCCTCTCTATGCGTGTGATTTATTAATAGAAGTGGCTTGATATGAAAGTGCTTCTGGGTGGCATTCAAATTTATTAGCACTCTCATTTCATTACACTAATGAATTTTTTTTTCCGGTTTGTGTCTGGTGTTTGGGTCAGCTGTCATTTTCACACCTACGTGACTCTGTGCTCTGAAACTCTCTGAAACTCTGTGCTCCTCTCAGCGAGTGCAGAGTCTACACTGGCGTGGTCACTGAGGGACCAGGGAGAGTGCACTGCACATGAAAATTGAATCTGTGTATAAATACAGACATAAGGGCCTCTGTCTCTTTGCTTTACACTGCGTTATCATATAATATATTCTCACCTGTTTCCTCAATAGTCTCTTAGTGGAAACTAATGCAAGGTTTATTCACCTAATGTTTTACGGACTGTCCTGACTCACCCCCATGTTTTTCAGTGATGTATCACATCCTGTTGTTTGAAAACGGTTACACAATGGGCTTATGAGTAAAAGTGAGAATAATCCGGCTGTAAAACTCCATTTCTGACTTCCCCCTCAGGCCTTTTACCTTGTATTCTTTACAAATGTAACGTTGCTATCCTGCTTGTAAAGTTAAAGTACAAATGAGGGATCATTCCTTTTCCAGATAGTTCTATGAGCTCCTCCTCCTCCTACACTTCCTCCCCCTCACCCCTCTCAGCCTCTGTTTTATAAATATTTCTTCAAGGAAAATCAGAAAGTAGGAGCCCGGAGATGGAGGCCTCTGTCACCTGTTCACTTCCCTGCTTATTGTTACCAGTGTGAGGCGGCTTTAAAACGGGCTGCTTATGCCGTACGGTTGTCAAAAATGAAGTCTTTCAGATAGTATGCATACTCTGGCTGATTTAATTGTGTGTTCATATTTTGAGTTTCATTTTTAACTATTCATAACAACAGGTGAGTCAGGCACCAATGAAGTCGAGTCTTGTTTCGTCAGTGGCAGAATTACATTTCCAACCCATGTTCCAGATCATGGCCTGGCTGAGAAAATAAAACATAATTTGCAGTCCTGCAGTCTGACTTGATAACCCAAATGTCTGTACTGAGTCATGAGTATCAAAACTGTCAAGGTAACTCAGTCTAATGACCTTAACCCTCGAGTACAGTCCCTTTAATTTTTCTTTTATCTTTGCTGTGATAGAGTCCTGTGAAGAAAGCCAGTCACGCTACCAAATGAAAGCTCTAAAACAGAATGTCTTTTCTTGTCCTCTCATCCCAGTACATGCTCTGTAAATCATCTCCATGGCTGTTTCAGAGGAATGTCTGCTAGTCTTCACTCTCACATGGCGTGCAGGGCAGCATGGTGTGTACAGTCTCAGTCTCATATCACTAGGTAATGTGGTACCATCTGAAGGTTCTTCTGTCTGTCTCACTTCTCACAGCCGTAGATTCACCCTTTCATTACTCCTAGTTCAGCGTCCACTCCAGTTTCCTGCTGTTTGTTTATTGCAATGGTTTTATTTGTCCATTTGCTTCCATCAGGCATCCCTCTAATGATGGAGTTTCTTTATGATTCGCTGACCCTCTTTCCTTCCTGCGTGAGAGTTATTATGAGCTACGACCTACAGCAGCTCTATTGCTTCACATATTCTGTTTCTCAGCAGCTCATTCATATTGCAAGACCCTGTCATAATTCCCTTCCTCCCCGCTGTCCAAAGAGGTGGGGGACACCAGCGCACTGCTCAGACTTACCCATTGTGCCACCCCCTCACTCCCCTCTAGCCCAGAGACTGGGGCACCACTTACTGGTTGTCCCCCGTTGATCATAATTTGCCCCCTGATCACTTCCCTTCCCCAAAAACTAATTACTAATATCTGTCTGGAGACATGTGATGGCTGCCTCACTTCCCAGAAAATGCATTTTATGTACAATTTTGGACTTAATAAGCCAGGGTGCAGATGAATAGGTTCTTGACAGTTATGAATGAGGGCCTGGCTGCATTAAGGCGATGAGGGAGGAAGCTGCTGTTTTAAACTGTGCTTGAATAAATCATCATCAGAATGCATTGTGGTTCCACAACTGTGGGCTTGGGCCCTGTGGCCATGTGACCTCTCGTTGCCCCGGCAACCAGCCACCCCCGCCCCCACACACATTCTCTCTCAAAGATTAAAATAATATCGGCTGCGATGATTTGCCGAGCGCGCAGTGAACTGGAGCCCGGCCGATGAGCTTCACTCATTAGCGAGAGTTCGCTCTGTGCCCCTCAACATCTACATCCTGTGGATACGAAGACCTGCTGGGGGGAAAGAGGGGGAGTGTCAGAGAGAGAAAAGAGAAAGAGAGAGAGAGAGAGAGAGGGTGGGAGGAGGGATGTCGACACGCAGCCCGAGCATTGAAAATAGTTTCAATTTTCTGGATTATTAATTCAAATTCGCATTTGCAGATGCATTGAGAGAGCGCACTCCAACTCCAGCAATTTAAATTGAACATTACAGTCCGCTCGAGGAGTTTGAATTAGACAGCTCACTCGCTGCCAGCTCTTGCTTCTGAAACCATTAAAGGTAAGACATGGTGGGGCCCGCGTGGGCTGGAAACAGGAAGCACCGGAATGACTACACCTGTTTCACTTGGGAGCTAGCTTATTATTGTTGCAAAACAGAGCTCTAAATCTTGTCTGGAGAAATATGCCATGAACAAGAGTCCCTTTGTTTTGTGAGCTAAAAACACTTGAGCAAACGAATGCTGTAGGTGCAATAGGTGTGAAATATGACAGCATATAATTAATGGCAGTTAAGGTAATTACTCCCATTTTAAACAAACATTATAACCCTGGAAAATCAAGACTCCTTTCAGAAGGTTGTATAATTATTACATTAAATACCTTTAGAAGGTAGCGTAATAATTAAGTAACTAGCAGAATCAGGTTAATTACAGCTAAAGTCAGGAAGGCGAGTGTTAACAGACTTTAACAGGCTCTGTACTGACCAGTGTAAGCTCTGCTGGAGCAGTGTGACACTTTTGATTATGGCCTCATTAAAAATAACAGCCATTTTCTTTAGTGCTTGTTTGTCATAAAAGCTGAACTTTTAAAAGGAGCACTTAATGTACTATTATAGTGCAAATGGGATATAATATGCCCAGAGCTTTTTATGCTTCTCTTTTTTTTTACATTCCCCTTGTTGCTGTGACAATTTGAATTTACAATGTGGTGAATACGGTTTTTGCTTGTGTGTGACCCTGGATCAAGAGCACTCTGGGGATTACATTTTATGAGATTTACAGGTTCATTATCCTTATAGCTTAATGTTTAATGACGGGAGCCTTGCTGGCGTTTTAGGAGTCACCCGTTCAGCGGGAGCGGGAAAGCATTCTGCTTCTCGCGACTCGCCCTTTATTCCACACATTCAGATAGACTCCTCTCCTGTCACTTAACATGCAGTGACCTCCCTGTGATCAACACCAAAGTTATTATGGAAAATGAACGAGGTCACAGTCACTTTTACTTGTTTTTCTCTGGGTCACATATCCATTAGAATTATGGAATGGAAAAAAAAGCCCTAAAACAAAACATGTGTTTCACCTTCATAATAGTGCAGTGCGTTGGACCACGGACACTGATACTCCATTCATCGTGTCTGGTTTTGACCCAATGGATTCCTCCTCATCTTGCTTCCAGCTCTGAATGCTAGAGGAACTGGACACATAAGTTAGCCTTGCAAAGGTCTGGGCAGAGTCACAGTCAGTATCAATACATGACAAGTAGGTGGAGCTGTGAGCAAAGATAAACCTCAGGAAAAGCTGACAGAAGCCCCATTCCCTCTGCAAACAGGACTACATCTCCTTTCTGGCCACCTTTCGCTGGGTCATCCCTGTCAGGACACAGGCCAGCTGCAGGGCGGCTCCATTTCACAAAACGCACATTGCTCTCCCAATGACTTCCCAGTACACGCTCTCCAAAATGAACAGTGGGCCATTTTATTTTAATTATCACTTATCACAAGTGTGTGACTGGTGCTTAAAATAAAATGAAGTTTTCTAATGAAGTCAAATAGCATTTAATTAGGAAATGTTAGTATGTAAGATATGTTAGTGCCCTGACTGAAACTTTTCCTTGTTTTTTATTTCAGTGCAGACCCGTGTTGCCTTAAAGAGGGTGATAGCTCAAGGAGGTTCCTCTGTGTTCTTCTCCAGCATGTCTGTGGAGCTTTTTTCCCCTAGTCAGCCGCTGTCCCGATACTGTGATCCCCCAACCTCGCTGCCATCTCTGAGTTGTTTGGTTTGTCAGGTTCAGCGCAGCCTTTATCTCAACACCGAGAACCAATAACAACAGAGGAGGCAAATAATCAGAACAATTTGTGCAACACGTGTGCAATGCGCGGCACTGTATGTATGGCATGTCACTTTTTCAATTACTTTGGCTATGGTTAAACGCTCATTTCCAGCCCATAGCCTTGAGCCAAAGTACTGAGCCCATTAGGTTTGGTCGGGAGCGGCTCTCTCGTTAGTTGCTCGGCTGGATGAGGGGAAGGATGTGGAGCTGTCAGGTGCAGCCTCTTTGTGGCTTCATAGAGGGGTCAGAGAGGACCGCCGGCCCACTGGGCCTACTCTCCCGAGGACCCCCACCTCCTTTTAATGACTCTGGGCAAGGTATGGGCTGAAGCTGTGGAGCTGAATGAGTGCGGTGACACGAGGACCACCTGACAACCGGGCTGCTGGAAATCCAAGTGATCTGATGCTTCACTTCCAACAGCCAGCTGAAGGCTCTTCTGAGCCTTTAAATAAGAATGGACGCTCATATCCTGTTGAAGTGAAGGGTTTTTTTTTTAACCGTCACTGCTTTTTTTGTCCTTTGGAGAGGAGAATGGCGTATTGGACCAGGAAGTAACCAAAAGGTTTCAGGGGTTTAGATATCAGTCTGGGATCTGACTGAGCAATGCTCTTGCTGTTAATGTGAGAAAATATTGCTTAAATTAGCATTATACTGCAATTGCATCAAGGGGTTTCTGTATTCCAATTGCTTTAACTGGCAGCGTGTAGTATCCTGGTTTAAAAGAGAAAGCCCTTGGCGTACATGTACATCAACCTTATGAGGGTTGGAACTGTATGAGAAGCATATACTTAACCTTTTCAATAAATGCTCAACTTTATAAATCGATAAAATGGGACGTGTTAGCTGTGTCACTGTGTAATTCATTCTGGGGAGATATGACTCCTATGCAAATACATAAGGTAATGCAATCTGAGGACTTTCAAGTACATTCTGTTTTCTAAGAGGATAGATAACCTTTTGCAACTACTGTGAGTCCCAGGGTCCAAACACTTCCTGTTGTGAGCAATTGCTTTGTGAACAGTGGGAGAGGTCATTTTGTTTAGCATGCAATAGCTCAAATATGACACTTGGTGGACAGAGGAGAGGGTGAACGCAGAAGCTGGGCGGACCACGGTCCTCTGATTCCTCCATTCCTTTGGCGGCACAGCTGCTCCACTTCCTTCAGCAAAATGGAGGTCGTGAGAAGAAATTACCGAGGCATTCAATTCAAATGTCACTCGCTTGGCACTGTTGTTCATTTCCTTACGAGCATTTTTCTTTTCTCCGTCGCATTTCGAACAGGGAGTTATAATAGGCACAAGTGGCCCCGTGCTGTTTGCACCTGCGACACGGTGGGCTATTCAATCAGTGGAGATGGGCAGAGCAGGGAGCAGGGGCAAGGTGACACTCTTCCACGTCCGCTGGCTCGGCACGCCACTTAGACGCCATCGCGCTCTCCCCTGCCTTTTTCCAAGCGACGAGTATCCTCTGGAGCTCTGGTCACTAAAACAAGGCTGATTGTAGCTATTTATCATCCAGTTCCCGCCAACATGAGTGTGATGTGTGATAATGCCTGTTTGGGGACCTCCTCAAGCAGAAAGTGCCAGTCGGCATGGCGATGCAGCCGCAGGGAGCCGTGGCGACTGCAGACTCTGTCACTTCTCATCTACGCTAAAGGCAGAGTCCTGGGCTGGCCCAAAAGGAGATGAGAGACCTGCACACCTTGAGGTCACATGACACAGCTTAAACCAATGGGAATTTCACACCTACTCTCTAAGGCTCCATGTCAGAGCATATTTTTGGTGGGACATACAGCAGGTCTTCCTCCTTCACAGCCGGGTAGAAGGATCTGGTTGTAGGAACCGCGTGGTCACTACCGGCCACGAATATCGTCCCCTCAGTTCTTTCTTGTCACAGTGACTCAGTTCTGTCATCCCTCAACCCCCTTTAAATTAACAAGTCATTTGTAAATGTCACTTTATGTTAGGCGGCTCATTTTGCTTCTGCACCACCCGTCCAAACCCGGCAACTAATTTTTCTTGTCTTCTTTTTAATAAGATTTTCATTTATAAATAGAATTATGCTCTGCAAAATAAATGGCGGTAAGTGATGCGCAGAAATGGAGGTGACGTGCACATTCAGAGAATCCCAAACACCTCCACATCACTGAGGATTAATAAAAACACTTCAAAGGACAAATTTCATTTCAGCTGCAGACAGCTTTTGGTTAATATTTAATTTGAGTCCTGGAGATTATGGTCAGAAATGTAATTTTTAATATCTGAATTAATTTCGGCAGCAGAGCCATTAATGTAGCTTGATAGGTTCTGTGTTTCAGGAGTGTAACTAATTACTTGGCCGGGCATTAAAAGGAAGAGGTGCAAAATACAGGCAGGTAATTTGTCTTACCTTTCATTTGCAAATCATCAAAGATAATTAATTTAATTCAATTTGAATATGATCAGCCTTATTACTGGAGGCAACCTTAATGACTTGTTTCAGTCTCCCCCTCCTGTTTAATTTTATATGCCAAGGAAACTGCACAAATGAAACAGAAAGTTTCTGTGATGAAAAGCACACTGTTCTGACCCAGTTACGATGACATAATCAGCATCTGTGAGATCTGGACACCTTGTTAAAAATATATTTTTAGAAAAGAAAAACAAAGGAAATTTTGTATTTATCCGTTAAAATGTTCGGTTAAATGTCGGTTAAAATTTTCAACTGAGTATTTTGGCCTTCCTGCCCAAAATGGCTCACTGTACAATAGAGATTACATCTCTAAATCTTTATTCTCTGACCAAGATGTGCTTTTCCATACAGTTAGATACTTGTCCTTGGATTCATTATGAAATACTGAGTGACTGTTTCTGAAAAACCGATTTTAATTTCTAATTAATTATGTTCATTAAATGACAGGTGCTAATAGTTACCCAGGTAGGCTGAAACCTCACTGGAAGCTTTCCCTAATTGTCCAATAATCTTTACTAAGAAAGATGTAGGCTGACAAAAAAAAAAAAAAAGTTTAATTTTTGTTTGTCCTGCAGTTTTTTAATCGGCTCTTTCCATTACAGCACTCATATGAATCAAGGGCATGATGTATGTGAAAACTTTAAGACAGTGAAAGTAATGTTGCACGCTGTACTATATTTAATACATTCCTGGAATTTCAATCCACATGTCTCTGAGAGGAGAATAAGTGGCTGTGAGACTTTCTGTTTTATGTATTTATTCATTTATTCAGGTTAGATCTGTATTGTTGACTGAATAAATTCTATTGCTGAAGAAGGCTACTGTTAGCAGTCAAGGTCTGCCCCATGAGGCAGGCCAATGCAAATAAATGATACACTGAGTATGCAGTTGACAGGAGCACGATACAGCCTTCCTGTAGCTACCTGAGGAGGTGCAGTTCTGAGCTCTGTGATTCTGCATTTTCAAATAACATTTCTGCTCACTGGCAAGTCTCTTCCCCTTAGATAGTTAACCCAAATAACTTTTATCAGTCACAGATCTTTCTTTTCACCTTTCTACTTTGTAAATTACATGGTCAGTCACAACCTTCTGTATGTTAAAACTGGTAGGTACACATAATGTCATGTCCTAAACAGCAGTCACAGACTGTGATGCGGACAATGCCAAACTGAATTCTGTACTGGTCGGATTTATATCTTACGCTTGGCCACACATTTTCAACACCTTCCAGATTTTGGCTCATTCCTCATCGCATTAAGGCAAGCCATTGAAGAAACATGCGACATGTGTTTGCCTTGGGGCTGTGATTATGACCCGGGATTAAAATAATATATCATAAAAAACAGGCACAGTGTTGGAATGCCTAAAAATGTCCCTTTTAATATTGCATGATAGTAATGGTTTGATTGCGTCTAATCTTGGGGCAGGAAATAGGTGTCATGCCTGAAAGGTTTGTGAGCAGCCATGTCAATTCCATAGTGTGGCTTTCCATCTCCTTCTGCATACCTTTTAAAGCATATAGCTTAAGGGAGCTTTGGGTCTGAATTGAGTAGGCCTGTCTGTTTCTAATAACCCGACCGGCCCAGACAGACTATATATGGTCAGCGTTAGAGAGGCATACATATTTAATATAGTGCCCTGCCTGCTGTAACCGTGCTGACCACCTTTTAATCATATCTCAGGGTAATGCATATATGGTCTCGGTTTATGATGTAATGGCTTCTGTCAGCATAAGAATAGCAGCACAGAGAGGAAATGAATTCTGGAGGACACAGTCTTTGTTATCTGACATACAGTTGTCCTCACAGAGGAAGGAGAAGGCACGCAGTCTGTGAGTTGTCATGTCATGCTGAGGGCAGTATATTGATATTAATACATTTAAGAGAACACACTTAATCAAAAAGGCACTTGCCTCTTACTACAGCATTTGTTAAGACTGGTATTGTTTGTTTGCTATGTGTTCGTTTGCAATCTGTAATTCACAGACTGCAATTTACTGATTGCACGTGTTGTTGATCTGACACACTTCCTGTACGTGTCTGCTAACTGACCCAGATGTAAATGCATATTGTACATATTGTTGTACACTTATGAGAGGGGCTGCATGGGGTGTGAATGGAACAGAGCTCAGGCAGGACCCAGGAGCGCCCTCCCCCCAAGGAGCCACGCTGTTACAGGAGAGAGAATCATCCTTGGGGTTTTGGATAAGCTTCCTCCCTGAATACATTACTGTTATCCGGCCAAATCAAATCGCCTACCTCTGATGTTTATATCAGATAGTCACAGTTATTAGCTTGTGCGCAGCCTGATAAAATGCTCTCACGGGCTTTTTACCTGGAGAGGAAATGAGTATCCTTGCGACAGGCTTCGGTTATATTTGTATTTGCCAGAATTTACACCGAAAAAACAGGAGACAATGAGGTTAGATCGGGTTGACCCCGATCCCCGTCACCTTTTATTGCCTGACAGGGCCCTCCTATGCACCTACCTCTGCCTTTAATTCATTGCATGGTAAGCCAGTCAAATTAAAACACATCAACCATTATCTTTAATGAAGGCAGATAAGAGGAAGGGGGAATGTAGAGTCCATGATAAGACGACGGTTCTGATAAAGGATGAACTAATGTGTTCCTTGTTCTCCGACGCTTTATCAGAGCCGGGGAGGAAGATGAAATGAAAGCACAGTGCAGGGAAGTGGGAGCAGTGTGTAATTTGGCACGGTGGGTTTGAGGTTTGCTTTAATCCAGCCCCGAGGACCTTCTGGGGGTTTTTAAACCTTGGCATTTACATAAGAGCGCATGGGCCATGTAAAGAAAGGACACAAAGAGGATCAGCTGTGGTTCCGTGTGTGATCGTTACAAAAGCCCCATTGGTAACAAGATGAATCATTGACTCAAAAATGCCATTTGAGTACAAGATTATCCATTAGACTTGTGTGTTTGTGTGTGAAGTGTGCATTTGATACACCCAGCAACACATTCCCTGGAATTAGTTTGGAAATACTGAAAGTTAATTAATGTCAGTTCTGACACCTCTCAAGGCCTTCTGATTCCAGTATGGCGGGCAGCTGTCTCTGGAGCTTGCGTCCACATTGCTACTGCACCGTTCGTCACGTCTGGAGAGATAAGTATCCTACAGCAAGTGACATTTTGTTCATCCAGCTCATCTTTATCATTTTGAATGTTTGAGACGAGCATGAAAGCGTTAAATAGATGTGAGATGGAGGTGTGTGTTAAAGGCACAGCCCAATCAGAGTACATACTCCATTAATCTTGAGCAGATCTATTCAGAGGCTCCAGCACACACAAAAGAGGGGAGATACCAGCGGTAATGGAAGCTGTTAAAAAAAACAAGGCAGACTAATCAGAGGAAATTTACTGCGTACACAGCCTACTACTGACGCCAGCACAATCCACTAATTAATCCCAGTGTCTGGGCCCTGTTTTGAACCCCGTCGACATCACCTGTATCACACGTTGAGAGGAGGTTGATGAATAACAAAATGGTGGCTATCTCTTTTACATCTTAATGCTGCCTGTTATTCCAGTGTCAGTGGTAGGCTGTGCTGTCACAGTGTGATAATGTTTATTCTCTGACTCACTTATTAACACGGTAATTGGTGTATGAGGATGAATTTATGAAGATCAGGCCCTGCAATGGCCTCTCATTTCCTCGCTGATCGTTGTGGGACCCTGTCATTCAGACACCTGTTATTCTCCAGATTCTGAGCACCAAAACAAAAAACTCAGAGCAACAGTGTATGGATCATTTCTGCATCAATTACATTCTAAAGATTTTGGTGCTGTTTAAAGAAAATATGAACTTAATCATTTCATTTATCTTCTGCCAACTTTGGTGTCTGTGTAATTTCAAACAGTGTACCAATAAAAGAGACGTGACTGAACTGTCCTGTTACCTAGTTACTTTTAATGGGCCATTGTTGTTTTATTAATTATCCCTTATCAGTGAAAGTGTGAATGCCAACTGTTACCTGTACATTCAACATTGTGAATACACACACACAGTTTTATGCCAAAGCTTGAATGTCTTGTGGTCTGAAACTTATTTTTCAGTGAACATGAATCATGAACATATAAGAGAGATACAAAAAAACCTCACAACAAAGCAGCAAACAGTGGAAATTATCCAGCTTTTTGAATACAGTTTACATGCAATCATTCAGGTTCCTAACACAGCCTTTAGCATCAGACCATTGAGTAAAGTATTATATCAGCTCAGCAGGTCAGTGTCAGACTGTTGGTGGCTGTACTGATAAGGCCTGTCTCTTCCTCCAGGCTGCTCATCGTGGGTGCTGAGCAGGGAGCAGGGAACAGGGAGCAGGGTTAAAGCCATTGGCCTGCCCCTTTAAGATGGCAGCTATTCTTTGCTGCGCCGGAGCATCTATTGGATTCCAACACTTTCCTCTTGGGGCTGTCACTGTAACACAGAGACCAAAGACTTACACAACTTACAACAATGACAAAATCAAATGAAAGCAGATTCTGACATTAGCTCCTGCTCAGTAAAACAGCTGATATAGCTTTGTTTACACTCCAAATGACACCTGAAACTACGGCCGTATGAGAATTTAAATGTGGTGAGTACTCAATGTTCCAGTGACCTTGAGCGCAAACCATGTGAACTTCAAAAAATAATAAAAAAACATAAAACGTTCCCCTCAGTGTAATATTTATTTTCTTTGAATGAGAATCTGTCAAATATCCAGAACAAACTACAGAGTAATAACAGTAACACTAGCCTATATCATATTTTTGTCATATTCCCTTAAATAAGGCACAATGCATCTGTCTATATTTCCCAAATTGCATAAAAATCAGTTTTTTACTGTTTGTTTGCTTATAATTCTACCATTGACATTGGACATTGTTACAGATGTGAGCATGTGAGCTGTTCCCAGCTATCAGTGATTGTACCTGTAATGTTGAGACGTGTATAATCGTGTGGGTTAATCAGCAGGAAGGTGAGAGGAGGGAAATGAATCTGTCTGTAATTCATTAAATGGGAAAGGTGATATATCTGTGGACATATTTAACAAGCTTCTCACACGTGAGGCCTGAGAACCTCAGATGTTGTCATGTTTGTGTGTATACATATGCACACAAATACACACACACACACACACGCGCTCTCAAACACCTGATCCCATTCTACAAGTTGATTACACCCTCAACAAAACATTTAATTTCCTGCAGACTTTGATATAGCGCGCCAGTTACTGAGATTTTAACAATGCGGCTGATTGAAATGGAATCGCGCCAGAGGAGAGGAAGAACACAGAAACCCAAAGTGTCTGCATCACTGCAGAGATGCGTTATTAGATCTGCTACATTTAAACATTTACCAGTCTACAGGCAGAGGGAGCAAAGGTGAAATTAGATTGGAGCTGTCTTTCCCTGGATTCGCCTGCCCTCATTTGTGAATAATAAATGGCGGAGAGAGCCCGTGAGGCTGACCTTTGGAGAATCCAGGTGAAATGTCAAAAAATTTGAAGATCGGCGTAATCACATTTGTGATGCGTCGCCGCCCGATGTCACGGGCCCGTAATTGGCTTTTAGATATTCTCAATTCCATTACAATCGGGATCAAATAATATTAATTAGATCTCTTTAAAATGGATCATAATTCTCAGGAAAAAAAATGCTCTGCCAATTTGTTTGTTTTACAATGCGGTGTGCTTTACAATTCATAATTGAGTACTTTACATCAAAGACTTGAAATGGGACAGGGCAGAGTGGGCCGAGCTGATTGAAGAATTTTGGAGCTCACACTAAAAATCACTTAACCTTTCAAATATTTATGAGAGCGAGTAATTGGATTTTTAATATAAAATGATTCCAGGGATGTTTTTGTCTTTAAAGTTTAGATTAATTATGTTTGACATTATAAGTCCTTAATTAGCTATAGTATAATGGCATATTGCGTTATTACTGGTATAATGTGATGACAATGCCCCATCCCTCTTTCATTTTCAAAAGTATGAAGGTCTCTGCATGTGAAAGAGGGCTAATTAGTGACTAACTACAGTACTGTGCCCTTTACTTTACATTACTGACAGAGGTTTTTCAGGCATGGGAGGAGTTTGTAAAAAAAAGCTAAAAAGTAATGATTGACTCACGATCATAAAAGATTGGTTCAAAATGTTACAGTAGTTGAATATTTGAAATTAAATATATTTCATTGAAGAATATGTATATTTTTTTTTCTTTGTCCCCTCATTTTGATCTCCCTGTGATGTCATTAATCCTCTTTACTCATGACATATTTCTTTGTTTATAACATGAATACTTTTCAAGTAGCATTTTTCAAAGCCTCAAGATCATAAATAATTCAGACGTGGCTGTCACATAGCTATGCCTTTCTATGCAATCATATATACCCTTATCTGATTCTATAGGATCAATCACACTAATGATCATACTCAGCTGAGCCGTTACACTAAAATGTCAAGGGCTGTTCTTCTCTTTATTAGATCATTCTACATTGACTAAAATAATTGTGACTTAAGGGTCCAGGTAAGTAGGGTGGGCAAAGTGAATTCCCTGTGAAGTCTGTGAAGTCTTTTTGTTTCCTAACGTTACTTGCCCATTACATGTACTGTTATATCCACCTCCTATGTTCTGTTAGAACCTGCTCGGGACCCATTTAAAGCAGCTCTTTACTGTCCCCGGGATGAATCAGTCAAACTAATAGCACTATGTAAACAGTTATGTAGCTCGAAACCAACACCTGGCATCACTGTATAATGTAAAAGAATGTAAAAAAATAATTACACAGTTGTATTTACTAGCTTATGAAGACATAAGATATTTCCCTGAGGCGGGTTTAATCCACCCTCCAGCTAAGGCCTGCTGCTGCTTGTCTCCCTCTGGCTGATCACTCATGCTAATCTTTTAATGCGTCCATGCTATAGTGCAAGCCTCATCAGATCAGACTCCTCAGAAAAGCGGGCAGCCTGTAGGAGCTGCAGCTCATCACTCCCCTCACACATTCCACCGCATGGGTCCCCTGCAGCCTCTCACTCCTCACCTGGCCCCGCATCCTGCAGGGGCTCTCTGAGAGTGAACAGACTCACGGGAGAGAAGACCAGCACAGGCACGCTAGCTCCAAAACAGGGTTCGCACGAGCAAGAGGAAGCCCTGTGTGGCAAAGGGCAAAGCGTATCCTAAAAGGTAAAAGGTAAAAGGACTGCCAGACACTGATGTCTGAGCCTGGCTTCCATTCTAAGCCCCGACCCTCCCACCACTCTCTCTCTCTCTCTCTCTCTCTCTCTCTCTCTCTCTCTCTCTCACACACACACACACACACACTTCTGTAGGAAGATGTGGGGTTCGACCTCTATGGTCTTCAGCAGCTCAGCCTGCGCTCTCGTTGCTGTTAAGCAAGCAGGTGGCTGAGTAACTTGTGTATAATGACAGTGGACATCAGCTCACTCACTCGCTCGTAAATCCACTGCAGCGCTTCATCACCCTTCACCTTGCAACTAAACTTCACTGTTGGTCCCATCCATCCACTTCGCTAATCACTGCGTGCAGGTACCGTGCCCTCTGCCACCTACCGCCATGCACCGGGTGAGTGCTCTCACCTCTGCTCTCGTTCAATGTGTCGATTCATTCACTTCCACTAACACTACTGAGTACTGTTATTTAGTCTGAAACCTTCAAGCTATACCACCTTTCAGAGACAGAGAGAGAGAGAGAGAGAGACAAAGAGAGAAAGAATGAGAGAGAGAAGGAGACAGAAAGAGGAGGGAATGAAAGAGTATTGGAGAGAAGAGAGAGGGAAAAATGGAGTGGAAATGAAAGAGGGAGAGGGAGAGAGAGAGAGAGAGAGAGAGAGAGGATTGTTGTAGGGCATTTTCCTCTAATTGAATTGCAGGGCTCACTACATTTCCCTGCATTTACCCTGCATGTGCAATTAACTAAATGACTCTCCTGATCTACACGGCACAGACCCTGACACTGGTACCAGTTTTATAATGACAGAAGAGAGAGTGGAGCCAGACCTGGGCTTCCCTCCACCCCCGGGATCAGAGATGGGGCGGACATGAAAACGCCATTTAGCCGATTCCACTACCTGCACAAGTGCCAGGAAAATCCGCCTCTTCTCCCAGCCTATTTCCTTCTGAGTGACAAACATGTGGTCAGGCACAAAAAGCTGTGCAAAAGGCTGTGTTAAAACTGTGCTCGTCGTGAGGGCTGTGGAGAACAGCCACTGTTTGGCTGCTTATGGCACAAGGACGAACCCGCACATGAGAGGGACATGAACTGAATGAAATTCCTCATTCTTAGCTTTTATGAAGATTATAGAATTGTACAGGACCATGTAAGGAGACTTACCACTCATGATGCAGTCTCTCATTAGATGTAGATCAAACATGTACGTCCTTTCATTGGCCTAATGCTGTTTGCCTCCATATTTGTACAGCGGAAGCTGAAATCCACTTCTGAAAATTACTTACAGCCAATTTTATTTGGTCTTGCATTTCCATGAGACTAGATAAGAAAATGCCATCAGAAAAATTGCATTCCCCAATGACATTAGATACTCAGTTGACAATCCAATTTCATATCTTTCTTTTAAGACATTAGGATTTTATATAATTTTGGGCACTTTCAAAATGGTGCAATTGAATTGCCTCGATGGGATGGTCCAAGGGAGCACTTAGCTTAAAAGAATATACTTTGAGAGCGGAAAAGCTTTCAGTCATCTCAGACCCAATCTGTATGAGGTCTGCACGAGCCCAGCGGCCCACAGAAAGCTACTGAAAACACAGGGATCTCATGTCCACATGCTGATGTTGTGAATTAAATCACATGTTTTTGTTGTGGTCATATTACTTCTGACATGTGTCTTACAGCGTGGGTTTGGAATACAGTACAGCAAGGGGGCAGGAACCATTCTTAGAGAAACCAAGATTTTTCTCCTCAAAGAGATGAAAGAGCTGGAAATCTATTTGCACCTCAAATCTACTTTTCATTAGAGAACCAGAGAGAGGTAGAGCGCTGTCTAGATCTAGTGACTGGGAATGTGTTTGTGGTTTAATGAATACTTATTAATAGGTGAACCAACTGTTAATGAAACTGTTTTTTAAAATAATTTTATGTTTAGAAGAGGAATTGAAAAATTGGATAATTGGTCCCATTAAGTAATGTTTAACATGTAGCAGTAAATTCAATTTCCCATTTAATTTATCCTGTTTTCCTCCCTGTGATCCTGCCCATTGGTAGGAGGGTGAGCTTTTAAAAAGTGGGTGACTGAGACACTGCCTGTCTCTGAGTTGGGCTTGTACCTAACACCGCACTCACGCCTCCTGGATGTTTCTCCCGTGTACACGGCCCGAGTTTCCCAGAGAAGTACAGTATATCCTTTATCAAGACTCAGCGCGGAGTTGAGCAGCAGTGCTCGGGAGAGGGCACGGCAGGACGGGTGTATCCAAGGTCGTGAGACAGAATGTACGGAGACAATGTCACTGGCGATCGGAAGCTGGGACTCCTGCATACTCTGGGATCCATCGAGGGAACAAAGCACTCAAGGGATTTATTTAAATGCACACTAGATATATTGAGGTCATCCTGAAGGATGGTCTTATTAAATGCTTGGCACCTTTCCGACATATGGATTTGTAAGGCAGAGGCCGATGGCACGGCTGGGTTATGAGGTGCCTTGTTCTCTCAGATTCTACTGCATGGCACCACTGACATCAGCAGATCTGCCTCCTCCCTGACTGATCTCTTTCCAGGGTATGGTCTTGAAAAGTGGCATTTGAATTTTGCAATGGGTCTTTAGTCCTGAGGCATTACCATGTCTGAAGGCCTAACACTGCATCCAGAACTAAAAAACTGTGTTAAAAATGATTTGAGGAGGTTGATTATATGACATTCCTGTAAATTCAGAACAAGACTTAAGACAACATGACGAGGAAAGGAAATGTAAAAAGAGTGCAATTGTGTCCCCTCATGATGACATCATAAATTTGGGTATGCTAAGAGGACATTTATTTTTAAATCTAATGAATAAAATCATCATTGACAACTGTGTTCAGCGGGCCCCCTGGAAGTGGAGGCCCTGGGCTGTATGTGATGTAGCCCTTGGTTTAATATGGCCTTTTCTGCTTACTGAAAGGGGAGTTTCAGCACAGATTATAGCTAAGCATTTCCAGGATGACCTTGAACATGCGTTCAATGCAGCTAGTGAAATGCACTTAAGAACCTGTTAAAACACAAAAGGAAGCAATATTCCGCAGGTTGTTGGATAGAAAAGTGTTTTTGTTTTTGTCAGGGCTGGGGAGGGTGAACGCACATTATTACCCTGCATTGCTAAAGCAGGGCTGATCCTTCACGTCAGCTGAAAACATGAATTGTGTTTTTTTTTTTAATTTTGCCCTGGAAACAAATGCTAATGGAGACCTACCGTAATCTGCTCATATTTATACGGTAATGACTTTACATTCTGGCATTAAAGGCAAAAAGAGCCCAGTTAGATCACAGCCAGCTGAGCCCTGGCCATTAAGCCTGACGGGAACCAAGACAAGGTTTTTTTGTGGAGGGGCCTATATCGCTGCACTTAACTGATAGTGGCGATGATCTGCAGGCCCGCAGATTGCCAGTGATCTGCGTCATCCGTGTCAGTCGGGGAGGAATAACAGAATGAAACATACATGCTGACATCTCGAATGGGCCAGACCTCCTCTTACACACAGGCTCTTGTTAAAATGTAGTGATCTGACAGCACTGAGGATGGGATCCACAGAGGCACACTGCGGTGCGGTGTGTGATCATATGGATGCCATTAGCACAGGTGTGGCATACTGGAGCTAGGATGTTTTAATTGGTGGGGGGGGGGGGTTTCCACACGTCCAAAGACAAACACCACAATGTGCCTTCCCCCACCCTGGCACTAAACACACTTCATAGTTTGAAAGAAACAAATTTGAGTTTGAAGCAGTCTAAATCATAAATTTTATAAATCTAAATCATGTACAAAAACAGTTTTTTGGACATGCTGTATTCATTGCTGCATGTCTCCATTTTTGTTTTCTGTAATCCTGAAGCAGCTAAACAATCATTTGAAAGAAGACAACTAGCTGGAAAGCAAGTCAAATCTGAGATACCTCTCCCACAAGCTAATTCAGCGAATTCATTGATGTGGATAAATTACCATGTAAATTGCTCTGATAATATTTTTTTAAAATCAGAGGAAAGGCAGCACTAAGAGCTGCACATACAAATTCCTTGGTTTCTTGCAATCCTCCGATTTCGAATTTGTTCAGTCCTTCAAATGTACAATTGACGATTTGTGCTAATTGCATGCTAGTTGGTGGTCCAGAAACAAACCATGTCATTTTCTTTTTTCACCTTACAAAGTTAATCAAAGACAAAGCCAGACTGCGAAGCTTTAACAGGGCTGTGATAGCAGTAGCCCAGGCACATGCTCCATGCAGAGATGGTCTGCATTTGTCTTGATTGTGTGGCGGGTTGCATTTGTAATGGGAAACATGGCTGACAGGCTAATCCTGATTAGGAATGCTCATCAGGACGAATACCTTCCTGTCATTAGTGAAACAAGCCTGACCCATCACAAGCATAATAAATCAGCAACACAGCCTTCAGAGGCCTGAAATCCACACAGGGTGGAGTGGAGGCTATTCAATCAGGTCATCTGTGTCTTCTTCAGTATCCTTGTCTAAATGTAAAGTATTAATTTTGATAACTTTAATATAACTTAACTTACTGACAGACCTCACCTGTGTGTTGAAAATTAAGATTGAATATTTTCTAAAGAAACCATTACAATGAGAAATCTTATTTGTGGTGTGAGACCTGACTCCTCATCACTCTGCAGTTTGATTGGCTGTAGAATTCCCTCCCTTTCCCCCCAGCTGAGGTTTGGTGAGCACTATGGCCCAAAGATAGCTGCTCTGCCTAGCTGGGTGCTACATGTAAATGGTGGAGTAGCACTGCAAAGTATTTTGGGTTTAAGAAAAGTACCCTATAAAAATATATTCTATAATTTTTGCAAGCAATCAAAATCATACACATTGAAAAACAATAAAATAAAATAGAAAGACAAGCAAAACCTGAGGAAGCCCAAAGGCCCATAACAAGCTGAAAACCCCCTCCTCTTAGCATGGCAGACTGCACCTTTGTAGGGGCCTAATTAAGGCAAGTGTGCACACCTGAGCTAATTGATGACCAGCCTCAGGTGAGCATGCCAGTGTGAGGTCACAGCTCCCCAGGCTGAGGGAAGCAATAGGAAATAATGCCAAAGTGAAGGAGCAGCTCTGCCATTCACACCTCTCAGCATCATACAAGCTAAATGGACCAGAACAAACAATTGTTTGATAATCACTTAAACCATTGATTAATAAAAGCTACATGTACACATTTCAGTTGTGATAAGGTGAAACTACATAAAATGTAACAAGTTAGTTACTGGCAGGCTGCAGGAGTCATATATCTCATTCCTTCAAAATGATCTGCAGTGTAAAACATGACATTGATAAACTGAGAAACAATAAGAATGCACTTTCAGAAATAAAATGTATGTGACCTGATAAAACATGGACATACAGGCAGACATTCTGCTGAATCAAAAAAAAAAAACCCAAAAAAAAACAACCCTCTGTTGTCTGTCCCTGTTTTCCGTTGATAACGAAGGAAAAACATGTTGTTCATATCATTTCAGTGCATAGGTGTATGTTACAGCCGAACAATTGCCAAACAACAATTGGTACAGCAGGGTGCCTATCTGGTTCTTCAGTGATTTTATACATTGTGATGGAAAGCTGATCTGTTGAATTAAACTACTTTATTTAGTTCAAGGTCTCGGCCTGCATGAACAAAACAGACAGAGATGAAAAGTATTGTGAAATGAAATTCGCTGGCAGCTGCTGAGGATGGACTTGGCCCTTACAAGGATACATTAAATTGCAACATAATTATCTGATGAAAGGTTGCTTCCTTCAGCCAACAATGGCAGACAAGATCAAGCCATTATCAAATGCAATTAGAAAAGCTTTTAGGAGGCCTGTCCATTTCTGCTGCACATTTCTAAAAGTAAAAAAGAAAGGGGGAAAAAAGCTATCAAATCTATGATGTTTGTTCTTTGTGTACCATGTTCTTGAAAGACACAGCTTATAAAGACACTTCAGATGTTTTTCCTTTTTTTTTGCTTTTTTTTTTTTTTGCTTACCAATATCAAGACTCAAGTGTTATGTCCTTTCTGTCAGTGTAAGGACGTGAGGTATTGAAAGCCTTGAATGAGAGTATCCATTTAGATCACAGGGCATATTTTTGTTTGCAGTTTATAATGCAGGGATATATTCTGACAAATCACTGCATGATCAGCCATGGCCAGGAGCTGTAACAATGGATAGTATTCTTCACCAATAAATCCTGTCATATGAATGAGTGAAAGCCTCTCACTCCAGTCTAAGATATAATAATTCAGCTCATTTCAAAACAGTTACAAGTTCCTTTCTATTCAGGACACAGATGGATCTCCTGTTGTCGGTGTATTCATTAAAAGCTCTGGTAATTGTCTCAGCATGTTTGCAGAAGGACACATTCATAGCACAAATGTTCCTCACTTCACTGGTCAAATCACGTGCCTGGCCAGTAGTGAGCAACGAACTTCATCATCACCATGGTTATTAGAGAAATGCTCATCTGAACAGAAACCCAGATAACCCAAGATAACCCAGATAACCTCAGATGCTTGTACTACACTTGGCATATAGTGCTTGTACTGTGTGTGTGTGTGTGTGTGTGTGTGTGTGTGTGTGTGTGTGTGTGTGTGCGTATGTGTTTGTGTTTTTATACAACTGTCTATCATTTGATACTGCATGCTTCCTTTGAAATAAATGAAAATACCCTACTTTGATGCAAAGCTACAATTTAGCATAAATTACATGGGTATTGCAATACCTTCCTAGCTTGTATACATAGTGCTAGCTAATAAGCTGCAACAGAAGCTAGCCAAACTGGCTAAGGTTAACTTAAGTGAGTTGTTTTATTAATTTTAGTTGCAGCCTTATAGAAGGTTTTCATCTGATAGAAATGACTGTGCCCTGGCATTTAAATTGTAAATCTTCCAGGGCAAACCACTTTCTTTTCTCATGCTGGTCAAACAGATATTTAATTGAATACTAACTTGTAGTCTAGAGGTAAAGCCATAATTGACATTTTCACTGCTTGGCTCTTGTTTTTACCTTTTTTGTACTAATCTGATACATGAATTACAACCACAAATTAAAAGATAGCAAATGCAGCTAAAGGTTTTTCTGTTCAAATGATTTTAACTATTGTCTGATACATTAAATTATCAGCTTTTCTCAAAAGCAAGAGGTTTCTTTAAAGATGTCCTGAACCTCAGCCAGTAGGAGTTCTCTATTCTTGAAGGAAACTGGCTTACCACGTTTCAGTGTTCTATTTTGTATCAAACTGAAGATTCTGGCTACGGTTACCAAACCCCTCAACCCTGTTGTGTCTGTTGTTTGACAATCTCCCAGAGATTTTAAATAGACAGTGTCAAGTCCCAAGTAAAGCTGGTCCCAAACACAGCCCTCTTACCATCGGCGAGGGAATGAAAGGAAATAACAGCTTTTCCCCCTTTGTAAGCCTTCAAATAAATCTTTGGCCTCTGTTTGACTTCTTGATGAGAAAGTGGAGTGCAACAGCACAACTCATGAAGGGGAAAGCACTTAAGAGGCTGAGAGGTAGATTAGCAGTTTGTAAGAAGTATTTATAATCATAAATCTCAACCTATCGAGTGGACCGTGTGTTTTATAAGGTTTGTGTCGGTTACACAGAGCAGGATTCAGTATGAAATTCAATATCCTGAAAGACACAGCTGTTCCAACTTACAGCTGGAGAGGGAGATGAGAGAATGTAGAGAGAAGGTGGGGGGAATGAGAGAGAGAGGGAAAAAAGAAACAGACTCAGAGGAGGAGAGCAGTTATGCCTGACTTTGTACAAGTTGACCTCATCGCACTGTTTAATGACCTGCACCCATCAGTCAGCCAAACAGAAATGGTTCTGCAAAATGAAGACTTTTCTGGAATTATTTTTACCTTACCTAAAGCAGCAAGGCATGTTTGAAGATTAACATCTGACAATACAGATTACACTGGGACTTTATGGCGGGGCTATCACATTAGTTAGTGAGTGTTTTCAATCCCTCTTATTTAAGTATACTGCCTGACATGGCAGCTGTGATGGCACTATTACTCATTCACGAGACGGCAATTCATGCTCACCAGATGGGAGAGTTACGGTTTGGGAAACCCTTAGTCATAAAATTGTTAAGTTCAACCAGATCAGGACCTCAGCTCTTATTTCCAGACATTTTATTGCAACCTGAAACCCTGTGCCCTAAAATCTTGCTGCTGTTATCCTCGATGTTTTTCTACATCAGTCAAACCATTGTACACATTGACAATACCAACACTTGTGACAGTCCATATGATAAACTCCATATTACCATTGTTTCAATGTCACTTTGGTAAGTGATGCTAGAGAATTGCAGTATGCCATATGAAATCTGGTAGAAATAATGTTAAAAGCTTATTAGCATCAAACACACACGATCATATTCATACACACAGTACAGCAAGCTGATGAAACATTTAAGGCCTCCAGTGTAAAGGTTTCTTGAGCCAGTTGCTGGAAAACTTTCCTGAATGTAAGTACAAGGAATGTGCAACTTGGAGGACAAATAATTTCTCACTCAAAGGTCGCTGGAATGAAACACTTGGATGTACATTTGTTTTCATTATTTGGAGAACATGCCCCTGAACCCTCTTAACAGTCTTGTGTCCTTTGGGGAACTGTAATTCTAATTAGGACTCGAGATATAAAAAAAGATGAAATGTTGTTGCACCCGGACATACAACTGGATTTCGTTCTTGAAATGGTCATATTTCACACTGACAAGAGTCCAGAGTATTTTCATCTTCACAGACCACAGTGATACAGCCAAGGATCAGCACAGAAGTTTTTATTTTAGTAAAAAACAGAGAAAATATCTGACACAGGACCCTTGACTCAAATGGCACAGTAATAGTCTGTCCATTTTATTAACTGGTGCAGTGTCAAAATCATATGCATGCATAAAAACATAGTTTTATATGTGTGTCTGTCTCTGTTTTCAGAGACAGTATGTGGTCTACCGTGCACATTAAAAATGACCAATGGAAAAAAAACCAGAGGACTGTATTATTGTATGGGCTCATCTGCAAAAAATAAACACATAAATAGAGTATCCAGTGTTTCTGTAAGGACAGTGGTCAGATCTCTTTCCCAACAGTTCTGACTTGTCATCAGCTGGCCTCTGGAGAGAGATCAGGCAACAGGCGGTGGAGTCAGGAAACTGCTGAAACGTTGAATGGAGGATTCAGATCATCTACCCCAAGTGTTCCCAGCGTTACCAGGGGAATTCCAGACGCCAAAGGATTGTCTTGTCTGTGCTTGGCGGTCTTCTGTCTTAATTAAAAAGCTATCATTATGGCACTGGCCCGTACCTGCCAATAGCTGAGCTCCAGGCCTTTACACTACACATCAATCTCAATGTCAGCTTTTGCATTTGCGCTCAGCAGCCCCTTTTTGGTTGTTTTTTTTCATCCCTTAGTTTTATAATAATTGCAGATGCCCTTTCAATGGCTGAGCATAGAATGACTGAACCTCTTAAGCATCTGCTTCCTTGATACCAAACATGAAATACTCACATACCATTTTAATCAACCCCCTTATGCCTTACAGACACATTATAATATTGAAATAATCATGGCTAGCCAAAGAAAGACCTGACTTAAAAAGGTTTTTCAATCTGCAAGTAAATACACACGAATGGACGAGGTGAAAGTGATGCTTAATTTGTAGTGGATCCTTTTGGATCCTGTTTAGAGATCTCTCAGGTGTGGACTGCCATTGTTCCGGGATCCCTGACTGTGGATCCAGCACCTTTTGTAGCAATAAAAATAGTACCTGTAATATAAAAAATCCAATTAATAAATTGATTATTATGTTCCCCCTCCCCTCAAAAAATCTGATAGCTCAATTCCATTTCAAATTGGGCAACTTTCCCTTTGATGCATACATTCAATAAAACAATAACAGATCCTACAGCATGATTTTTCTGGCAAAACTGTAGAGTCTACAATGCTACACTGCAGTTCCACAATTTCACTGTTTATGCCATCAATAAATGAACAAATGGGGCTCTACTCGGCTCTCTCAGTTAATCAGATGTGATTGTGTCACCTCATAATTGTATTCATACAGCAGTAACAAAAATAAAGCAAATACAAATTCTTTGAGTGCAGCTGTTTTTTTTCCCTTTCTTGTCAACTGCTAACATGAAATAAAACATCTCTGTTCATTAAACAACAGCAGCTGAAAAGCAGCTTCCCTTCAATGGAGTTATCACTGATGTATTTCAGACCAAACCCCTTCCTCAAAGCAACAGGACAGCAAGTGCAACAATGTTCTTTGAGCACATGTTGCAGGACCATATCATTATGTTGAGTGGAAACACCTGTGCAATTAGGAGAGTGAGGCAAGGTGGGGTCATTCAATTAATTATTCAATCACTGCCACGGTTACTGTGGTTCATTTTTTATTAAGATTTTAATGTCCGACATACTGAATTGTTTGCTTGGACAGTGTGGAGTAGACTCTACTTTATTATGTACAAAGATTAATCTGTTTTGAGTAAGACGAGTAATTCATTAGATATTTGCCTGTATTCAATCAACATTTGTCCTTCAACATTTGTCCCAACTACAGTTCAATGAAAGTATTTTCTCTTCACATGTACTTTTTGGCAAGTTACTTTGTGAGGATGACATTAATGGTGGTATTTAGTTATCAGTAAGGCTTACGGGCACATGTGGGTGGAATGTAGGAGTGTTGTCTGGTTGCTGGTCCTGTAGAGGAACAGGACATGCTGGTTTCTGTTGTTCCTATACTCATAATGGCCAAACAGCTGGTTAAACATAGAACTCACCTTTGCTATTTTTTTGTCTCTGGACTTGCTGTGGAATTTGTGGTAAAAACAAAACAAAAAAAAAAAACAGCTGACATTGCAGGTCTCCAGGACCCACAGTGAGGACCGCTAATCTAGGCCAGAGCTGACATATCAAGAGGCAGGATGGCAAGGAGGTTTACACTTGGTGATGGCCTTCCCTCACCACTAAAAAAAAGATTGAAATGGCTTTCCCAGTCGTCTAAATATTTCATTTCCTAAGAGCTGCAGTTGACGTTAATTTCATGGGAACTATGAAGTCATTAGAGAAGTTGATGTCATATGGCAGGTGTCCTGACCTTCATTTGATCAAGTTCTCTGTCTCCGTGGCCTGTTTAGAGAAGTGTGCAGTAAAACTATTGAGTAGCCTTCTTGCCTTCCTCATGATGGTTAATGTACATCCTTTGCAAATTGATTGTAACATGAACAAATTTTCTTGTGTAGGATGCAATGAATGTAAAGATGGAGTGGCTTAATATAGTGATTCTTTACAATATTTTTGTGTCCCCTGAAATGGAATGATCTTTTGGCTTTACTGTTTTGCTTGATGTTTTTCGCAATGACCCTCGCACAGTTCATTGCCTTAAAAGGCATCTCTCATTCATATGACACATACTCCAGATAAAATCAGACATGAAAAATATATACAAGGAGTGTCAAGGTGGGCTTCCTTTTCCAACAACTCATCCTGCTTGATGATAACAGTTTGCAAGAATGAAAATGAGTTCTTAATCCCATGAAATGAGGTTTCTGTGGTACTCATTAGCCATGGTGAATCGGGAGCGTCTGGCGCATAGCTATCATAACAGTACTTCATAACTGTCATTTTAGCGACTAATTATCACACTGTTCTTTTTTTAAAACAATATTAACAGACAAAAATGATGAGTTGAGACATATAAATCCTTGTTCGGCAATGATACAGGCAAAAAATGTGTGCAAACTAATTAACATTTTATTAACATTCTACAATACAGTACATTGCCTTGCTCTGTTATGCAAACTGGAAAAACAAAATTTTAAACCTTAAACAGAATGTTTCATGTATTCTGACCTCTGTTAAAAGGGGGCCCTGTTTTGTGTCCCTCTTTCTCATTAGTTCTGTTACAAGAGGTGGTCTTTATTTATTTCAAGATATAGAAGCTTTCAGCAAGGGTTGTGCATACCACATTCCATTTTCTAATGGATACTAAAGCTCTCTCTCATTCCTTCTCTTGTTCTTTTTTTGGTTCGGTGTATTAGCTAGCGCTGAGAAATTTAGGCTGGTCTGGCACAGAAAAGTATGTAGCCGCTAATTTAGCCTTTCAGAATGACTTCCTGTCATCTGATCATTTTTCTGTAAATGTTTCTAATCTGAGATAATCCCAGTGAAATCCCTTGATTGTGTGTTTGGACCGAGGCCGCTTCTAAAGCAGGGATTTAATGGGCTTCATGGCACTTGGTGTGAAGTCATTTATCTCCCGGAGTAGCTGCGAAGGCCTGTTTTGATAAGGCCACGCTTCATGAAAAAAAAAAAAAAACGGAACTAGCCTTTTAATTAGCCAAAGAGAGGGCTATTCTCAGTCAAACAGCTCCTCTCCAGAACGATGAGAGCTTCCTGTTTAACTTTCTGCATTGGAAAAACGGAACCTTGTCTTCTTTTTCTTTCTCTCAGAATTCTCCTTTCTGCGCCCCCCACCATCCCACGCTGGTTTGCCCCACACACACAAACTGTGACATTGATTAGGGCCACCTGCCGAAGCGGTGCGATTTATGACTTATTTAGCACAAACATTTGGAGAAGGAACCCTCTTACTTTCCCCCTCTCTTGTTCTTACTGCTAAGAACCCTTACTCAGAGTTTGCTGACTGTGGAGAGGCAGCACAGATTGACACACCCATGAGACTGTGTATGGGTAGGATTTCCCCCCACACCTTTCAGGTCAGGTTAAAACTCACATGGATACATACTGTTTATTTATCTCCTGTCAGACACCCATAAGATTTCCAAACACATTTCACAGAGGATTCTTTGGATAGAGTGGCATGTACCTTTTCCCCATCATCTGCCTTCACAAAAGACAGCAATCATATTCCTTCAGTTTCTCATGGGGCCCACATTTAATTTCCTTCATGGCTGTTCTCAATGCTCATGAGGACACTTGCGTTATACAAGATTACTGTGACAGATTTCAAAAAATGATTCAAAATTCAATACCCACAAGTTTCTATTGTTAGCCACATAAGAACGCATTTCAAAATGAATAAAGAAGGATTGAATACATTTTTTGATTTTTTTTCATTTTCCTTTGACCCTATGCACTGTATTTCTCTGATCAGACAAATGATTTGGTTTTAGATCATGGGTACAAATTCAGCTAGCCCTGTGGGGTCTGTAATACCCTGTTCTTCTGAGAATTCTTACAATGCCAATTCAAAGCGTCCATCAGAGGTAAACTGTATCCCGCATTTAATCCTGATTAAATTCTTAAACCCGATGCTTGCTGGTGATTTGTAATTGCTTGTGCTTTCAGGTAAAGCTGGCTGTTATTATTTCACAATTAAATGCCATCAGTTGTGTTTTAATTTTAGGCCATTCTCTCACACCGTGGCAGCATGCAGTTAGCACTAAAGATA
Organism: Albula goreensis; assembly: GCA_022829145.1. Lineage (NCBI taxonomy): Eukaryota > Metazoa > Chordata > Actinopteri > Albuliformes > Albulidae > Albula > Albula goreensis. Next base: position 15,672,291 of record CM040764.1, on the reverse strand, counting down.
CTCTTATAATATGTACATGCACACGAATATGAGAGATGAGAGCAGCACTAGGCTCAGTGGGACTCCATGGATCACACAATAGACAAAGTGGAGAGCAATTTTATCAGTCACGTACAAAATGATTTTCATAATTTTAATGCATGTCAAAACTACTATTCTAAATATAGGAAACATTCTGCCCGCCATTACCCTGTAATTATAGTAGATATTGGAAAAGCAAAGAGGATTGGAGTGAGCAGGCTCATTGCATTAATGCACTGAGCCATTGGGCTTTTACCCACTGCTAATGAAATAAATAGAGGCCTGGCTGCTGCCTCTCACATTCCTTGGTCTCTGCCAGTGTCTGTCACAGACTGGGCCGCAGCCAAGCACTGCAACATGTGCAACTTTTCCTCTGAGAACCAGTTATTTCTGCATGTCCAGCAATGACCATGTTCCCAAGCCTTTTAGTATCAATCATCAAAACTATCATTACAGGAGGTTTAGAATTTGTGCCTAAAATAAACTCACTTTACTTCTGCATGTATAATACACAAAACTATACATATTCTGAATTTAAAATGTTGTATACAGTAATGGAAACAGCAAACACTATAAGTGTTAGGTAAGGAGATAGATAATAAGGAAACCTTACAGAGGCCAAGGGAGGGCGTGGTCAGGCATCACTGAGGGCTGAGGGCTGCCATTTACAGCTGCATCATGAGTTTCAGTTGTGCTGTGGTTTACCACAGACCCTAAGATGACCTTAAATGAGAACTCGCATGCAGGGCACCTTCTCCTGTTACAGGCATAGGAAAAATGGCAAAATCACTTTCAGGAAGCAGCCAGATTTGTTTCTGCCCTGTAACTTTCTTGGTGAATCTCAAATGTTAGGTTTTGAGTTTCCCCAGAATCAGCCCCATGTGAAACAGAGACTTTTGAGAGATGTTTTACCACTGCCTCCCAAAGGCCTATCACAATCAGGCCATCTAAAAGGATTATTCTTATGACTGGATCTGATTAGTCTGCTTTGACTATGGGTTTTCCCTTCCACCGCTTGCTCAGAAAGGTGGTGTTTAGCTCAGATCTGATGAAAATGCACATTGGGGTTTCACTTTTCAAAACCACTTTGACCTGAACACCGCCTGCTGCTGGAAGACTTTGATTTATAAATAAAACTACAGCTAACACTTAACATATGTATTTGCATACTGCCCGAAGTCATGAAAAATACCCTTTCCATACAGTGAATTGCATTCGAACGATCTATCTTCTCATTGAAATATAATACATATCTGTGGTATTATTCTTATTAATCATAACTGTAAATTCTGTCATAACAAACAGCATCTATCAAGCTGGGAATTTTAACAAGATATGTAGGGGAAAACCTTGCCACATTCTGCAAAAAAATCTAGAGTTTAAAATCATTTTACACTGCCACGCACTGACTGTTAAAATTAACAAGATATGTACACAGCACTGACTGCAAACACTGACTGTGCACACTGCACAGCATTCTGCAACTGGCAACTACACATCTGAGAGTTTAAAACTGACTGTCATTTCCACTGAAGCACACTGACTGCCACAGCACTGACTGCACAGCACACTGACTGTACACAACACTCACTGCACAGCACACTGACTGTACACAGCACTGACTGCACAGCACACTGACTGTACACAGCACACTGAACTGCACAGCACACTGACTGTACACAACACTGACTGCACAACACACTGACAGTACAAAACACTGACAGTACACAGCACTGACTGCACAGCATTGACTGTACACAACACTGACTGCACAGAACTCTGACTGTACACAACACTGACTGCACAGAACTCTGACTGTACACAACACTGACTGCACAGCACACTGACTGCACAGCCACTGACTGTACACAACACTGACTGCACAGAACACTGACTGTACACAACACTGACTGCACAGCACACTGACTGTACACAACACTGACTGCACAGCACACTGACTGTACACAACACTGACTGCACACCAGTTCCATTGGCATGCCACATTTACAGGCTACGAGGCAGTACAAAGCTTTCTTCCTTGCTGTGTGTAACACAGCTGTAAGAGGTAGCAGAGCAGGGTAGTGATGGGTGAATAAGTGATTATGACATTAAAAAAAAGACTACAGTAACTATTTGCAACCAGTCACTTGTTCTGACCAATGAAAATGTGTTAACCTATACAACAGAACACAACAATTGATTTGAATAATTGAATTACTGATAACAGACGCGGCACCCTTTTTGTGTCATTTCACATCACGTGTCAGTCAAAATTTGTACATCATTAAAATGACTGACACAGTAGGAAATAATTGTTTTTGTTGATTATTTTTAGGCTTGAACTGAATGGGCATCAATAAAATGGTATGAAAAACCCTATTCTGGCTGTATTATGGACTATGAAGACAAGGGTGTCAGAGAATAGAATGCTACAAATTTAAAGTTTCCAAACACGTGCAGAGCTATTTTGTCAGATAGTGGAATACAAATGGATGAGATACAGAAAACTTGTTCATCAAGAACAATGGAGGAAATAGTAATGCTAAGTACCTGTGTTATGTAGAGCTAACTTTCTTACTGTATGGCAGAGACACGAATGCCCTGCTCTTTGCTCTTCTGAAACATTTTTGTGCTTCAAAACCTTACATTTTCAACAAATGGGGCAAAAAGTAAAAAAATCAAGAAATCTTTTAAATATCAGTTGAACAAGACCTGAGTACAGTTGATGTATGTAAGTGTTATGTAAATATCGGTCAACCAAGCAGCGTATGAACCTAAACAGTTTGCCATCTATATCTTACAATTTTTTTTACTGAGATAACCAATGTTTAAATTTAAAATTAGTGTAAGTGTAAAAAAAAAAACGGCAATTGTGAAATGAAACTGGAAAAGGTCATAACTGTATATGAAATGACAACTGTGAATTTGACCCGAAAACATCTTCTCTTTAAACTGGAATTCATGTCACTAATTAAGCTTAAGATTACTCTTCTGGGAGATATTGAGACGAATTGGAACATAATGGGGAAACAAAAACTTATTTATATTTTAGATTTAACCATTGATTTATTTACTATTTTTACACATCATCACTTTAAGCATGATTTGAGTGCACAAAGTGCAGAGAGCACTTTAATCGGTTGCACTAAAGACTGATAATTGCCTGTAATTTACCTGCACTGTCTGAGAGAGGAATTTCATTGAGAGTATAATTAATAATGGTAATATATTAAATGTAGCAATGTTGAAGTAATTACTCATCCCCCTAAAATCTGAGTTCATGTTCACTGAAAAGAACTGAAATCTATGCATCTGCTGGTTAATGAGAGCTACTGAGAGGTAACAAGAATCACATCTTATCCGCGGTTTTGACCAACTGCGGTTCGAAAATATTTTTTAAAAATCCAGAATATTCTCAAAAAAAAATTTGAAATTCCTGTGAACAGTGTATGCTAGAATATTGTAGTCAGTATGATTTTTCTTAGTAATACATATAGGTGGGGTTTCAAATTATGAACACGTACAGGGTAAAATTACTCCATTTTATATAAGTGGCCAACATCCGTGGTTTGTGAACATCCGTGTGGGTCCTGGAACCACAAACCTGCGGATAAGGCAGGCCGCCTGTACTCCACCATAAAAACTTCAGACAAATGTGTGTCTTCTAACTTAAGTACCAGCCGATATTGTACCTGGGAAGACCCTGAGGAGGAGAATGACATAAACAACAAAATCATTACTCATTTAAAAAACACAAGACTTTGTTACCCTACATTACTGATACTTATCAACATCTTACTTTTAAATATTACTGTCTAATGTTATAATTACCAAAAATCAAGCCAACCCCAGGATTCCCTGTTCATAAATTCAGGCACATACTTCAAGTACACTTAATAAAATGTGTGTATTTCAGAGAATGGGAGAGGTGTTACCCAAGAGAAGCACTTGTAAAGATCAAACAAGGGGAGAGTGATCTCGCAGCTTTTGACTAAATGACCAGGGGGGACAAGTAAAGGAAAGGGGAGAAGGAACCTGACAGATTTTTCCAGCTCTCATAAATATGGCATGCAAAATTACCCCAATCTCCAAAAATACTCAGATTGTAGTGGCATGACATCTTTAACTAGCATATCCATATTTAGGAACCTTTCTGTATTTACTCGCCCTAAGGCAAAAAGAAGCTGAGTTGAAACCAAAAATGTACACGAAATAATGAAACAAAAAATAAAACATGAAAAATAATATAGATATGGCGATTCGCTGGTTTTTAATCAAGTCTGGAATTATTGATTGTTTCTTGCTTTTTTGTCTGAAATTGTTCAAATTGTTGCAGCTCATATTTTGGTGCATTCATTGTTGTGAGAATGTTAACAGCAGCATGGCAGGCCTGTGCTAATCTTCATGCCAGGGCTGTTCGGTCCTCTTTCTGTTCTCTTTGATGTTTCATTAAGAGGGAAAGGAGGAAGATTAAAACCCATAATTTAATAGCTCTGCCAATTAGCGGAATCTTTCAATGTATAAGAAAAACGCCAGGCAAACGTATGAGAGAGGCCATGCAAGGACGAAAAACAAAAACGCTCGTTTTTAACATGAATAAAAGAGCCATTAACAGGTTTTACAGGCAGCAAAGAGAATGTTTACTCCTGAGGAGAGAATGCCAGGCATATGATCACCTGGCAGTGCAGAATAAACAACACCTTCACCACCTTTCTGCTCATTTGATTTACAGGGTGCGGAGAAATGCAGGTTCAAGGAGTACACATTTTCCATTTACTGTAAAAGCTGGATTGAATTGAAAATCAGCAATTATAGTAGAGAACATGGGCCTGAGTGGCTGACAGCGCCTGCTTAATTTATTGCTTCCCCAATCATGTGAGCTCTACTCCCTTCATCTGACGACTCCGCCGCTGAACACTGGCACCGCTCCCCACATCCGGCAATGACCAAATAAATATACACCTGCTGAAGGGTCATTTAGCACAAGTTCATTTGGGAGTGCATCTGGTGAATTCTACTTTCCCCAGTCATTATAATTAATGACCATATTAATAATGATTCATGCGGAGCTCATCGTTGCTGTGCACCCTCTACTTATTAGGTGGTGGTGAGTTAGAGCGTGTGCATGCGTGTGGGTGTGTTTGAGAATGGGCCTGAGTCATCTGTATATTTAGTATGACAAGCTTTTAAAATAAACGTATGTGATTGGCAAATCTGGAGATAAAATGGTTTGCTGAAACTTCACAAAACCTACAGGCATGTTTTCTACCACTGCTTTGAACCAACAGTTTGATTTAATTATAGCAGAAAGAGGGATGTTGAGTCACATGCAGGCAGATGCTCCACTCACACAGCAAAGACAGAGGAAGCATAAGGAAGTGATGTGTACACAACACACAGATCACATTTTAACACGATGCACATAGGCTATGAGATCCTGAACAGCCTCTGTACTTTAGGTACTCCATTATGGGTGAGTGATACCCTGCTATGGTTTACCTTCAGTGTCAGGTTTTTAATTAGGTGATCACTTGGGTTTTTAATTAGACTTCTCTTTGTCGGCAAGGATTAAGTGCTTCTTAACCAGTGTAAGAATTGACAAAGAGTAAATGAATTCTCACACAATGGATTGTAATGTATGCTGCCCACAGACATTACCACAAGAACACACTGCACAGTAAATCTGACTGAAAGCTCAGCTCCCACATGTTAAAAATATATTTGTAAGGGAAAAAAAGCTAACATTTAAGAGGCTGAAAGACTACTGCATTGACATTTAAATCTAATTTATGGACAAATGTTGATTGATTCCAAGCCTTTGTTAATTAATAAAACACACCAGTGTGTTTTGGCTGTGCTTTTCCCAGGGAGGTAGACACTAATATCCAAATTCCTATGTGTTTGCCAGCTTTGTTTACTCTGATGAGCGAGGCTGGCTGAAAAGCCAAACGCGATCATCTATCTTTGGGAAGAAAATGACGTGTGTTCAAAAAGGGGTAAGTGAGCGCCCTGCCCTGACTCTGGAGCGAGCATAGCCTGGGGTGGAGCAGAGTTGTCTGGTCTGTAATACAGTGCTGTGGATTTGGCTCTGCTTTCAGGCACTGACAAGATCAATAGCAGAGAGGGCCTCTGCAGCTGCCAAGCTGGATGCCAATAAATTGGTGCTTCTGTTGTAAATTGAAAGGGTGCTAAAGTCTGCTAATGGATCCACCACCGGAGACTGGTCCTGTTGTGAGAGTGAGTGAGCAGTTTTTGTCAAAGTGCTCCTGTTGGCTGTCAGTTTTGACAATGCCAGATATTTATCGTGGACCCCTGTCACAGAAAGAGGACCGGGTGAGACGCTTATGACATCATGTTGCAATTATCCGCTACCAGTGGAACACAGCATTGGACTGTGCTGTCCGTTGCTGGCTGAACAGTGGCCGTGGTGTAAAACACCCCAAGGCTGGGCGGGTTTCTTGACCACTCTGCTATCGCCAGTGACACAAGAAATCATTCTAAGCACCAAATTCCTGTTTATACTTGCGTTATTAATGTCCCTAGTCATAGGGATTAGTGTCCCCTGACTGGGCTGTCACTGACCTGGTGTCACGTTCTATTCTCCCTCTCCTGGGTGTCAGCGGACCATAGGCCTACTGTAGGAGGAGCGTGCACTTTCATCTCTGTGCTGTTTCGTCATCTCTGAACTATACTGTAACTGTCTGAGGCTGATGTCGTCTTTAACTCTCAATCGTGGTTTTGGAAGGGACTGGAAGCCCTTGCTGCTGCCATCTAAATAACTCTGAACTATTATAATCACGCTTAACTTTAGCACACAGCCCCATACAGCATGTTCCTAACAGATGCAAAGACAGAGGCCTATATTACATTATCGCATGCCTTTAACTTTAGTTTGTGATTAAATGAAGCTCTTAGGGACAAAAAACACTTTAATTCTGAGTCGCAGTTAAGTAAAAATGTTGATTGAATCATGGCCAAAAAGTGTGAATCGGTTTACATACTGGACTTCACACTCAGAAGCATTTGGCTCTGAAATATGCTAGACTGCCGTTTACAGCTTTTATATATAAACACATGCACTTAGGATGTTTGAAAAAAAAATCTGCTCTGAGTGTCTGTTATCTCAGCTTGAATAATAAGTCACAGCGATTCAATCACAAATATTAGTGCTTGTTAAAAATATCCAGCGCTTTGTCACACGAGCAATGCATAGCTGTTTTTAATGTCATTTGCCATTACTGTTGCTGTTGTTATTTAGCGTCCTGATAGTAATGACGATTAGCCTTGTCTCTTTAGAGGCCTTCACTAAAATGCCACTTGCACTGGCTTATGTCTGTGAGCTTTTCTGATGGCTGTCAACGTTTGCACGCACTCCAAATAAACATAGCACTATAACCTCACGTGATTAAAGCTTACATGAAATGTTTAAAGCTGAGTAACTGCTAAGACTTGTTGCATCATTTCATGGATGTTATTTTTACACTATATTGATTCTGTTTACATTTAAGCATTTTCAGAGCAACTGACAAAAGTGCACGCAATAGGCTAGAACAACGAGCCTAGACGGCAGCAAGTTGTCAGTGCCACAACAAATTATAATAGTTGTTGCACAGAACTATGGAATGTCCTTAAGTGCTTTTCGTAGGTGCTGCTGAAAAATAGTTTCATTAGTTTAAGCGAATAGTTAGAGGCAGGTGGAAATAAATATTCAAGGTTGAGGTTTAGATCACATATTTACTAATACTCCAAATCAAATACACATAATTGCTTGTCAAAAAGCTCTTTGGGTTCAAATATCAACCACAACAACAAACAACACATTTTCTTCTCATTTTTATCAGTAAGTTACAAGACTCGCCATCTTCAAAAACTATCCTGAAATATTTAAGATTGAGAGAGGGAAGTTTCTTAAAAAATATGTTTAGAGCTGTGCAGCCTCTTACCTAATTTGTTTTTTTCACTGAACACATGATTTCTTTCAGGAAAATAATGACACGTTTGGCTCCCCTAATAAAGTGGAATTGCCAGATGAGGCTGTTTTGTGATGGCGCTCAGTTCAGCTGTAGTTCAACAGTCTTTTTTTGGTTTATTGGTTCGGGCGCTACTGACAGCTAATTATCAGTGTTGTATCGGCCCCTGGACATGATTTCCAAATGCACGGCTTGTGGCTTGCCATGTTTACCAGTTTTACATGGAAGAAATTTTCAGTCTGACACAGAGCATACATCTGTTTTTGGTGCCAGTTTTGCCTAAGGCCGGCTGTAATGATGCCAATGTGCAGATTCTGCAACTATGGGGTAAAAAAAGAAATATCAAGGTCCGGACAAGTTCATCTGGGATAGGGAAGGACAGATGATCTCAGTTTTGCTGATGCCTCATTGTTCATGTGGCTGCATTTGTGCATATGCAGGAGAAATAACAGTGATGTCTGTCATATTATGTATTCAGCTACAGGCCAAACAAGTACAACACTTTACCAAAACATCGTTGGTATGTTTGATGTTTTGACATTTGCATTTTCGTCATTGTTTTTTCCCCCTGTTCTCCAATTTTGGAATGCCCAACCATAATTCACAAGCTGTGCTAATTGCAGCAACCCTGCTGTCAGTCAGACAAACCTGTGCTCTTCTCCAAAACATGCGATGTGAGCCACTGCTTATTTTCACACCAAAGTCCACAAGACAAGCCTGCACAGACACACGCTCACCGACCTCATTTAATATTTGGGGTTATATTTAACTCTGTTTGACAGGAAAGCTGCCACCATTACACTCATAGACATATTTCTTCAACATACAAGGCAAAGTGTGCCAATACTGAAATGTTACACAGAAATTCAAGCAGAGTGGGTCCGCAGTGAACCGGAGTGTCTCCCACCATGGCACAGCTAGTGTGTGATGGTTAATGAAGACTCCTGATCAACTGGTGAGTCGGTTTCATCTGGGGGTGGTGGGTGGCTTAGAGGTGATCACATTAGGGGCTGGTGCAGTTCATATCTGATATGTACTTGCAATAAGAGTAAAAAAATTGGTTCATTATTTGAAATTTAATTCCTATTTCCCCTAAATTGTGAAGTATTGGTGTTCACTGCTGCTACCTCGGTTTTGGGATTTTCACAGCTCCTCTCTCTCCAACGTACTGTCAAGCCTATTCCTCTCCTCACGACTGTGCAGTGGGTCCAGATGGATGTTTCTGATGGTTGTTGAGACTTGACTGTCCCACTAGCTGAGAAACATCCCTTCCTTGGGCAAAGCTACCGTCACTGCTGGAGACTGTGAACCGCCCCTCAGCCCCCCGGCTATTACCCCTTTTTAAATCAAACCATTTTCATACTGTCCACTTGAAACAAGTTAACTCACTCAACTGCTTCGCAGGAGACATAATGTCCGAAACAGCAGTTCTTCATCTATGGTGAGTCTGTGACAGGTTTCCCTCATGCTATTTTCCAGTCATCTTTGTCTGGCAAGTGTAGAGGAAGGGCTTCAAGCTACTGTCAAATATTACAGTTCAAAGTCAGATATTTTGTGATTTATAAATGAAAGGCTGTAATGACTGCAATTGAATCAAAAAGAAGCTAAAAGCATAAAAAGAAAAACACACAGATTTCCCATTAGCTAGAGGCTAGAACCTGGTGTTTGACAGCCAATGCACTGAGCTGTTCATCTCTTAAATTCAATAGATGTTGTGCTGGCTAAGATATTTTTCCTTGGGGTTAGAAATAATTTCAGGATCACTTTAAACAGGGGGGATTGTGGATTGTAAGCAGTATGCTGTCATCAGTGCTCTTTTTTTGCTCTTACCGGTCCTCTGACTGAAGCAGCAAGGTTCAGGGTACTCAGATCTCCACCGAATGTTCCTGAAAGTGCTGAGCACTCATTTATTTAATTGACGTCCAGCTGTAATGATCTGTGCCTGCCTCACACCTGTCAAAATATTCTAGTAAACGCAGGAGATCTGAGAAATGGTCTTGGGGTGCTGCTCCCAGAAGAATCGCTGTGTATCGGGGACCAAAAAGACGATAAATCAAAGAAAAATCAAACAGATCGTGTTTGAAGATGCTAATTAAAATGCCTATACTGCAGATGCAGATGAATTTTATTTTGCACCTTAGAAGAGAGCCAGTGGTAATTTCTCAAAGCTGCCTTATCGGACTCTCCTTATAATCCAACCTTTGTCTGCCTTACCTACCAGGCCAGGACTTTTTCTGCAACCTCCCATTTGTTCTGAACCATTTTGAATGTTAAGAGGAAAAGGTTGTGCATGCACTGCACAAAGGTTGTGATGAAAAGAACAGATATGCTTTTGGGAAGTAAAAATGTCATCTGCCAAATTAAAAAAAGCAAATGGAGCTAATGCACAGTTCCAAAGTTAAAGCCTGACAGCAATAAATATGAAGCTTATTTCATTTGAGGCAGACAAACAATGGGTATAATCAAGCAACTTAATTTACTCTTTTGAGGATTAGCATAGATTATCCTCCTCAGCTGTAAATTCTCATTATTTTGGTCATCTGAATAACCAACAAAGAGGCGCAGAAGAAAGCGTGTGTGTTTATGAAGTTTGTGCCTTCATTAGTCCTCGCCCAGGACTGATTTCTCTGGGGGTGCCATGTGTACTGGAGGAGGATAAACATTTGGGGAAAATGCTGTGCGGTGCCACAGCAGAGGGACAGAAATTTGTCTTGGCATTTGAGGCAAAGCATCATGCTGGAGTCACATTTGTATCAAAAGGCTTCTCATTGTCTCCATGAATGAGAGCCTGTGATAAAATGATTCTCTGTGACTTATTTATGAGAGCTGCTACTGTGGGCTCTAAGTCCTGTATGTCAATATCGGCAGCTGTAAGGAAAACCAAGCCAAACAATTATGGATTTCAAGTTCCTTTGGATTTTTTACTGGGAACTCATTGGACAGGCTATAGCTGATTTTTTTTGTTTAATTTTTTCCCCATTTGACCACCCCAATGCTGCTGAACTGTTTAGCCTCCTGCAGCAACCCTCTGACCCGAACTCAGGAGGAGGCAGCTGTAACTCCTGATTCCTCCTGTTCACCAGACAACGAGTGCTCATTTCTCTGCACACGGTTGATGTACTGCCTATTTCCAACTCCATCATGCCTTTGACCAGTTCTCAGGTCCTGTACAAACCAGTCAAAAAAACAAAAAAGTCAATGGAGGAAGCTGCTGCAATAGCCTGATGACATTTTCACCTGGTTAAAGAAGGTACTGGCACTGAGCTGCGCAAGCAGGAGTGTCCAGCTGCGCAGCTGCAGCTGTGGCTTCTAGGGCTGTCTGCAGGTCTGCACGGTGACACATACTAGCACATCCACCCACACAGAGCTGGAGAGCGCGGTGCCATTCTCTGCAATGATTAACAGTATCTGATTCTTCCTGTTGTTTGTTCTTGTTAATTAAAGTCTGTGTTTCACAGCCACAGGGGAGTATGAGGAGGGAAGAGTCAATGAAAAATCACCGCAGTGAGGGAGAACTCACACTCTCTTACAATGCAGAAACAATCATTAAGTCCAGGGTCCAGTCAGGAATGACATCATGTAAAATATGCACATATGTAATTTGCACATATTTCAAAAAGTTGAAGTGATGGAGTTTTGTTAAGACGCCTGTTGGAATTGTTGCTCCACAGCAAGATACATTGAAATTCCTCCTTTGAGTTAATCAAACTAAGATTCCTCCAAGTTGAGAGCTGTCCCACTACCAGTAAAAGGTCCACCGTATTGATTAACAGTTAGGAAGGTGTTGTAGGTTGAAAGAGAAAGGCTTAACAAACATAATGGAACAAACATAATACTGGGCTAATTATTCACTAATATGTGGTCTATGGAAGGAGCAAAGAAAAATGCCGAACACTTGTTGAGATATAGAAATCCTGCCAGGATGGATGTTTTTGGTCCCAAAAAGAGGGCATGTTCTGGAAAAAGAGGACATCTGGTCAGCCCATTGTACACACATAAGCATCTACACACACACAAAGCCCAGTGTCCTATTGGAACTGAAAACCTACCCAGTAACTCCACACCCCCATGTTCACTGTGTCATTGCTACCAGAACATCTGTCATTTTCACTGTCATTACCCTGTAGTGATTATCCTATAACCACACAAACATAGCTTAGGAATGACTAACCAACAGTCATGCCAGACTTCTGTATGTATATGCATACAGAATAAACATCCTTAATTTCCATATGCATCTGATATGCATTATGTACAGCAGTTTCTGTATAATTTCAGAACTTTTTATTTTTCCTTGTGATTTCTACCCCCTGTCATTGCTCCTCACCCCACAGCAATTCAAGTAGTGAGTGACCCAATACTCAAGCCTGATAGCCATCTCGAAAGCAGGTCATGCGTGTACCACTAAAGTGCTCCTTAACCACATTTTATGGAGCCAGAAATGTAATCCGATAAGGATTCGAGTTGTAAGTGCTTCTTGATAGCCACCAGGGACTCTAGGCATGTGCTGCCCTACTACTAAAAGCAGTTAAAACAAAAAAGGACATAAATTCCATTTTCTTACGCAGTGTTGCTGGGAATGAACTGAAGGTAATAGTGTGTAAAATGGACTGAAGTCCAGCTACAGTTTCAAAACTGCACCAGCATTATTTTTTAAAGCTTATTTTTATACTGTAAATGTGTATGATCAGGTTTAGGGTATGCCATGTTCAGAGAGAGAGAAAGAGAAAGAGAGAGAGTGAGAGAGCGAGAGAGAGTAGGATATATCAGAACTGTTCCCCTTTGGGCTTCCAAAGACAAAGCACATTGCCCAAAACTAATTAGCAATCAGGAACTAGTTAGGAAATGCCCTTTGAAAAACAACCAGCCTCTGGGTGTGATTTAAATATAGGGGCAGAGTCAATGAGTGAGTGTAGCTGGGAGATCCAGGTGCTTAAGGCATAATGAGACTTTGACCTCTGACCCACATAATAAGGATGGGTTCCTGGAAGGTTGAAGCTGTTGGAGATGCAAGGGCATTTTCAACACTGGGACAATACACACGCTGCAGGACACACAACTCATTTTCTTTATATTCCTTTTTTCTCCCTTGAATTCTTGCCAAGTTGCGAAAGATTGATAAAACACATATCTAATGTGACGATTGTCCTCTCAAACGTCAATGCTGGACTGCCAAAACGAGTTGCAGTTCCCCAAATTCTAAATATGTTCCCCATTTTAACGTTAAAGGTTTGCACATGTTATATTTTTTCTGACATTAACGGAACGTGCATGTCGTATGTACTCTCTCCATAATAATAAAGGAACTCATGAAAATATACAGAATAAATAGAAGCTCTGCCATAATACACTGCAGATGGTATGGGTGGCTTCTCTTGCAAATATCATGTACCTCATTAATAATTACTGTCAGCTCGCAGAACAGATGGATTTGCGGAAGATCTATAGCGCTAATGAGCAACCAGTCCTTTGTTTTTCTTTAATTTAGCAGGTTTTCTGAGTGGTCGTGTCAGTAATGCAGGTTAAGTAGGCTCCCTTCCCTAATAGTGTGCCAGAACATCCTGCTGAAGGAGACAAACTGACAGCTCTTGCCATTGAAGTTTGAGCCTGCAATGTCCAAGTCATGATTCATTTCACATTTCCAAATGTAATGCCTTTATGAACTCCCAATGCAGTCTCACAGGTAAGGCCTCATTAATTCCCTGCATTTATTATTTGTGCGAAACAGAGCATCACTAAAAAAGACTGTGGGTTGGACTTGCTGTGCACAGTACATACATACCTCAGATGGCTAAATAATAATTTAGACTGTTAAATGCAAACACTAACTGAAATTATGAATAATTCTAGCCAGCATCACAGCACGTTTATTATCCTCTGTGCAAAAATGGCTTGCCTCGACCCCTACTCAAATGTGCTAGTATGAGGAAAGTGTAAATGTATTTGAAAACACTAAATATTTCATGTTCCTAAAGGGGGACACAATGAATACAAGAAAGAGTTCATTTGGTTGCCCCATGGCACCTTTTGGGGTCATGTACCATAACGCTGCCATCCCTGCCATTGTAACTCATGGCTCTTGTGTGAGTTGAGTTGAGCTTCACTCCTTGTGCTAGTTGTTGAAAGAGTTACAGTTCCTGTCGTACCACTGCAGGTGGCTCGACACCACATGTCTATATGAGCCAATAAAGTGTAATGGTATTTGCCTATTATCAGATGACAGGTCATCAGTGAAGTGTGCTATTCTGCTCATGACTCCATCATGATTATATTTTTGTAGCTCTCTCATCTGTCAGATTACTAGTGTAGCTACTTGAATAAATAACATTTGCTTTGCAAATACTGATAATAACAGATTTCAAATGGCTCTCTCTGTCACTTTTGCTTTGTACTTTATTGATTTTGCATCTCCTCATAAATTCCACCCTAGTTTGTTTCCTTTATTAGAATGATACAAACAGTGACTCTGGTTCAAGGGGAAAAGAGATTCACTCTCCTCACATGTGGAGTCTATTGTCACTTCACCACTGGGATGTGCCGCCACAGTTCTGTTCTTTCTTATTCCCGATGAGATCAGTGAAACTAAATGCCTCCCCTGTTGCTTCTCCTACGTGTGCGCTGATTTTGTTCGGCAGACAGGAGCTTTTCAATCAAGCTCTATGTGAGACAAACCAATGGCACAGCTCTGTCCTGTGCCTCTGCATGTGCTCCTGACCCACAGGGGCTTGTTTGAGGCTGGGCAGCCTGTTTGGTAACATGCAGTAGCATAGACTGATGTCATTTTAACAGTCCCAGTCTCCCGCTCCAGTACATATGTTTTATAGGGGGCTCACTCTGTTTCCCAGGTAACTCAGGTGTTAGCTTACAATAGAAAGGGCTGCTTTATTCAAGAATGTACTCTATACTGTACTGTATTTTTCACTGTCACATCAAAGATGCTGGCTGACAGGTATGTCGAATGAATCCAATTATTCTGCTGAAGTGCTCCTTACCACATTTACCTTTTTCCAATCAGTCTAGCAAGTGATTCTCACAACATTGTACCTTACTTCATGTCACACATGGAGGAAGTCATGATACACATTCCTTACTTAGCTTTATACTTTAACTGAAGCAAGGTAACCGTATTTAAAGTATCACCACCTTGCTTCTGGATGCATTGGCATGACAGAGGGCAGACAGCGGCCCCACCTGACCACAGTGTGTATGCTGTACCTGGCCTGCTGCTCCCCAAACTCCTAAGGTTGATTTAAAATGGCTCCACCTCACCATATTTCAGATTACGCTCAGCCCCGAGGTTGAGTTGGCGTGAACCTATTTGCCTGGACGCATCCGGTATGTCAACTGGCACGCTGCGTTGCAGCCTCACGAAACCACATGGCCCTCGGACCTCCTAATAGCTCCCAGATTCCTCCACCTGACCGCGGTAATGCGAGCCAGTACCCTGTAAATGTGAGTCATTTGCGGCTATTGTTACTGAGGTGGCCTGGGGCGGAAAGCGGGAAGCCAGCATGCTGAGAAAACTATTTTTTTCGCGCTTCGCCACTTTCCAGCTCCACATGTGAGACGTGCCTGTGCCGGACCCGGGCTTTGCCGTTGTTGCCATGGCTGCTGAAATTCAAAAAAATTCCTTTCCCAGCCTTGTTGCCGGGGTTTAGCCCAGTAAAATATTAATGTGGAACCCTCCGTTTGAAAGACATTCCTGCGTGTGGCCAAACAGCCTGGCCACAGATAGGATACCTGCTGACATTTTTAGGATGTCAGCACTGTTCTACACCAAGACGATTTGATGCGTTCTCTTAATGCATTCATATTAATGTGATGGGTAATGTATCAATGTAATAACATTTTTCAGAATTATTGTAGTGGTATTTGAAATCCTTATAAAGATACACATCTAGATAAGCGATGACAGTAATAATCATAATTATAATCAGCGATTCTAAGCTGCTGCTGTGTAGCTCTGTAATGCATTTCTGCACTCGCGGGCGGTTAAAATGAAAAGCCTTTAGCCATTATGGCTTGACAACTCAGAGCACTTCACTTAATGCAAGTTCCCATCCAATGCCTTCGCCATTTCATTTTTTTGATATTTGTTGATGCAGCTTTTGCAATTAGGTCTCAAATGTGGGCCATTATGTATGAGTTATGCTAATTTGTTAGGGCAACTGAATGCATTAATTTCATTAGCAAATGGCCTCAAAGCTATAATTACCAGAGTAGGTGTGTCACAAGCAATCATGTTAAAATTTCCCAGTCAATTATTAAGATTTTGTTGCAAGTAAGCTCAATATGACATGGGGGTAGCCAGAGAGAAAAAGCATCCTCACTGGTAGACAGGGTACATGTTGTTCTTTGTGTGTATGTGTGGTATGGGCCTTTGTGTGTGTGTGTGTGTGTGTGTGTGTGTGTGTGGGGGGGGGGTTAATTGTCTATTTCTGTTTGTGTGAGCATGTGGAGGCTAGAATCAGGATTTTGTTTTGTCAAGTCACATTCCAGACACATTAAGGAAAATGGCACTGGGCTGACTGGTGCTCACATCCGCCAGAAATGTGTAATTACGAAGGATGTAGGGCCAGTACTGCTTAAATGGGCAGCTGTTGCATTGATCACCAGACCCAATGGGAGAGTGAGAGACACTCTCTGCTGGCCTGATTGGCCACCTCCTGTACAGGGCTGGAGGTGCTGGCCTTTCCCACAGCTTGTGCGACACAGCTGTTTTATGAGCATGTAGCCCATTAGATGGATACTGCCTCCATTTGAGTGAAGCACTACCTGTGGAGGGTAAAGCAGTGGCTCAGAGGATAGCTGTGATTTAATAGATTTCAATAACTTGCTCATAAGTATGTGTCTCCTACAGGAGTGAAAGGAACTCTGACATGGTCACTGTATTGGTGTCACACCATATGCAGTCAACTGTCTCTATAAGATGGCATGATCAGAAAGAATGCCACATAGAAGTCCCGTCATGGATGGTAAAGGGTCAATAACGCAAGGTAAATAACAGCGTTATTAATTCAGCATGATTTCCCCAGAAATGTTCTGTTGTTGAGTTTGTCTTGACTCTGGAAGGTAGTTCATCTTTGGGTTTGCTTATTCATTATTTTAAATGGAAGAACACCAGGAGTTTTAGGAGTTTTGAAGCACAGAAGTTAATTCATAGTGCTTATGGGCTATATGTTTTGTAATTTTAATGTAATTGTTTGTAATAACAGTGTAGTCAGTGAAGGTGTGCCAAAATTGGGATGTTTTTGAGGACAATAAAAAGCGGTGACATTAAAAATGTACTGTTTCTGTGGCCCAAATTCACCTCTAATTCTCCTCCCCTCTCCCTCCTCCGGTCCCAAACACAGTTAGCATTTCACTAACAGCAAGGGATGCATGACTTAGAGGCATTAATGTTATGCCTCTTGTTTACATCACTTTGTGAATCGTTTCTGTAGCAGCTTTTAAGGTGACTTGAAAAATAAAATGTACTAAGAGCTTTTTTCACAGCGGAAGCTAAATGGACCTGGCATTTTCTGAGACGCTTAGCCTTAAAAAGTGTGTGAGATTAACTGAAGAGTGCAGCAGTGGCATCCTTTTAGATGGAACATCTCATCACTTTGCTGTGTACGATAAAACCCAATTTTAGTCTCCTGCCATTTTGTAAATAGAATGTAGAAGGCAAAACAAACCTTTTTTTTCTCAGAGATGATGGGAGGTGATGCATGTAATTTATTAGGAAAGTGCTCTACCATCCATCAGCCGTCCTGTGACACAACCTGCAGCTTCTAATCAGGACACCCAAACATTTATATCACACAGAACAAAAACCAAAAGGGATTTTTAGTGTGCTGGAAAAGGCCTGATTGTCTCTGAGTTAGCTTACTCAAGGCTGGCAATATTAAAGAATTTACAGAGAATTTAGTCATTCCCCCAGCCTGTTTTTGATCTCTCTGTCCAATTTCTGTCTTTATTTTCATATTTTTATTTTCATAATCGTATTTAGGCGGAGGATGCACAACTGGAGGACCGGCCAGTAATATTATGTGATGCCTGAAGACCAGGTGCTATGCCTAATGAGAAAACATTAGCGTCTGTAAGGCATTGTTTTAATCCAGAGACCAAACATAGTGACCATGAGGAAGACTCTGGCTCAGCAGTATCTGGTTCACGTGGTGGAGTTTGCTTGGCTCATACGCTCACAAGGTCACAAACGCAATAACAACCAATCGAGGTAGCTGGCCTCTGAGAATAAGGTCAGGTAGGAGATTTAAATTACATCAATAGGAGAGCCAGTCTTGGGCCATTATTCTCAGCACAGAATAGAGCTCTGGTAATTTCAGTCCTTTTATTTAACCCTAATGCTTCCCCCCAAGGCTGAATTCATTTGCGGACTTCCTGCCTGGTAGGGTCCCGAGGCTGATTCAATCAAGCACTTTTTAATTGGCTGTGAGGCATTCGGACTGAAGCCGATGGAGAATTAATAGCAGCCGCAATTGATTGCCGTTCTGGCGTGACCTTGGAGACCCGCAGCAGAAACTCGGCAACGGGCAGCTCTGAAGCTCCCAACTTTTTAATTGCAAACAGGATATTTCAGAGCCACCCCTGCCTCATTTACATCGCCTCCACGTCAGGGCCCTTGATGACACGTGTGTGGCTGGAATTCCAAGTTGGCAAAAAGCGGGCCACACCCGCTGGCCCTTGTGGTCCGTCGCCCAATCGTCACCTTCACCTGCCCTTGACAGCTTTCGACATATACGTGACTGAATACAAGATTCTGAGCAGCTTTTTTGTTCTTACATTTTAGCTTTTGCCACCAAAAAGGGTTTAGCTCCAGCTGCAGCTGCAGCTGACTAAGCTTAATGAATCAATAATTGATGATTTGATTGATTACAATTAAGCTTATTGTTTTAGATTCTATAACAGTTAACAAAATAGCTAATTAATCAGGTGCTTTGAATCCTGTCTGTCTGTCTTCTCTAAAATTCTCAAATTCTTAGAGAATGAATGGCTTCACCTCTGACTACTTCCATAAATAACTTGGGAGATAAATGTCAAGAAACAGAAATTCCATACCAGGAGTCAGTTATCTCTGCTTACCCCAGTCTGGTTGAAACAATGGCCAGTCTATGTACTCCAGGTAAACAGAGTGACAGCACTAAACAAAATGTTCTACAGCAGTACTGAGAAGCGCTTTATTACATTCTGTGGAACTGCTCCAGAAATGTTGTGAAATATTTTTTTGGCGTAAAAAGGTTATTTAAATGGTTCATTAAAATTGATTACATATTTAAAAAACATGTACTTCGGAAACATTTGTTACAGTAACTACAGAGAAGCCTTGAGTCTGATGATTAAATTACTGAAAGTCAAAGGCCAACATTTGGTTTCTTTGGAATGTGTGTTAGTTAAAGCGAATTCAATTTTCTGAGAACTAGAGGTTCCTCCTTGGATGCCACTGGCTAATTTATGATCTGATAAAGAAAAATAAAAAGTTATTGCTTTCTGTCACTTGAAATAAATGTCGGACCTTACCCAGAATTACAACAATAGCTTTCTTTAAACCTTTTTTTCTCTCGTGTTGACCAAAAGCATGCAGCTTCCTCTATCTTGGGGAAACTTGATTCAGTTTATCATGCATCTTTGCGTTTATTACTGGTGTGAAGTCTCTCACTCATTATTGCATTTTATACAAATTGGTGGGTTGGACATCATTATCCAATTACAGGCAGAGACACTGGTATATTTTTATTTGCAAAGCAATTTTAGGCAAACTCCCTGTTTATCTCAATGTTCTCCTTGGCACTGGGTTGGCAAATTGGTTGTCTCTCAATGTTCCTAGAACTTTTTCAGCCCCTCCCCTCTCTGATGTCACAGCCCCCATTTCCTCTCCCCATCTTTGCTTCTGTCTCTCTGCTGTTTTTACATTATTTTTTCCTGTGTAAAGTGTGAAGTGAATTTTCAATCTCTAAAATGCACTCCCAAATACAGCTCGAGTTGACATGGTCACTGGTTGCAAATTCACCAAAATCAGCTGCAAAAACCATCAAAGGATGACACTGGGAAGTCCTCTTTAATTGAGTTTGTTCCTTATATGCCTGGATGCATTTAAATAAACTGTGGCCCTTCAATTTTGTAAACATGTCTCCTTCGAGATCGGATTCTGAGCTTTTTCCTCACGTAATGGATATACATCAGAGTACAGCCTTGTTTGTTCCAGCGAAGTTGGATCAGAGGAGTGCTCCCTAAATGCCTGCAAGGGCCATATCTCTGACCATGAGGGGGGATATGATTTTAATGACCCAGTGTAAAACTTTTAAAGCTATCTAATTACAGTAACTTACGGCACCACTGCTAACTGTAATCACACACAAACCAATAAGGACCATTGCAGTTAGAATGAAATGGTGTGATGAGACCTAAATAATAATATCATAATGCAAGATTTATCTTTTCCTCACCGTCATTAATTGTCATTATATAATTCAAAAATCCAGCAAAGAGCAACATAAGCATGCATGTGCATGTAAAATGAAGCAGATTGAGATTAAATTTATGGTCTTTGCTTCCTAATTTGTGGTACAGTGTAAGGCAGACAGATTTAAAGTGAAATATTGTTTGTTGTTGCTGTTGAATGTGGTTTTGAACATGAGCCTCGTTGCTGCTGTCGAGTCATTTTAAAGCCCATTGTGATTAAAACACTGGGGTTCAGCAAAGTGAGCCCTGTTCTCCTTCATTAAAATCTCTAAATTGATACTTACATGGAAAGGTCACATATTTTATTGGATGATAAAAAGGAATTAGTGTTTGATAAACTGCAAGGGAACCCTTTATTTACACAAAACAGCACTAAGAGAATGACAAGCAGCAGCTTTGTCTTATGAATAATTCCTGAAATCTGCTCATCAGGTTTTAAAGCAGCCATAAATCCAAGTTAAATGGCTTCATTCATTATTCCACATAGGCGGTAAAACACTGAAAAAAGTATTTGATTGAAAATTGTCATGTGTTTCATGTTTTACCAAAGACAATAAATTATGCACTTTGCATTCTGGAGCCAAGTGAGGTATGAAAGTTTCCTGAGTTGTGCAGTTGTCTGGTTAGCATTCTGATGCACCCTGGAGTGGCGTGTCAGATGTCCTCACAATTTATAGCTTCATTTCCCAGCCAAAGACACAGCTGAATAGTGCTGTGGGGTGTGTTATAATGAAAATACCGATCCAGATTATCCATAGTTGCCACCAGCAAAATATTAGAGCTGTATCTCAACAAGAAAATGACTTGAGGTGTGTGTTAGAAAGTTGGTCTCCTAATTCCATTTGGGGCGAGCGGAGTTAAGTGCTCTGCTGGCCGATGGACAGAGCTGTAATGCAGTCTCCGGTAAATCGGTGGTGACTGACAAGAGAACACATTGTTACAGGACGTTATTTAAATAAAAGAGCCCACAGGCTGTTTTAAACATTGTCATGTCAAATCACATCTGGAGAAGCAGTTCAGGTGAACCTTTTGTTTGTTTTATTTGGATCATAAAGACAGTCAAGTGGCAAACTTAAATAACATGATTTTTGGAAAATATTACCATTTCAGCTCCACTTCTCTTTATTTCTCCCTGCAACATTAAGAGAATATAACCCTTATAAGTGAAGACACTTTTTATGCGTTCATTAACAAAAGTGTTACACTTTCCATTCCCTTGATTTTCATGGATGTCTTTTTTTCATGGAAGCGTTTATTCACATTTTTCAAAATATCCATGTGTCTTTTGATGATTTATGTTTTTGTAATGTGTATTGCAAACCTGACAGTGGTATCTGAGTTCTGGGATATGTGTGGATGGATCTCTCTCAGTGAGAGTCAAGAGCAGTAATGATGTATCATACCAATAGTCTGGAGGTGAGGGAGGAGAGACACTAATGACTTACATATGAAGCAGTCAGAAGTGCACGGGGTGGATGGATTTTGAGTGCTCTAATAAAGTTTTTCAATTTGAAATTATTTTGTGATGAGAGGCCCATTAAACCGGGTTTCATGCCTGACGAAAGCGGCAAGAGGTAATTACAGGGATTATTTGCTTTCATTAATTGAGGTTACTTCTCTACACCCTTCACAAAGGTTAACGCCACTCTGTATGATTTTTCAATTTGTCTCTTTTTTTTAATTTCACTCTTTTGTCTGATGGAGTGGAAATTTCAGCAAAATAAATGAAAAATGAAACCAGTATTAGACTGAAATTCAAAGACAAATAAATCTTGACAGTATCTGGACAACTCAAGTTGTAACTTTGATTGATATAAAATCATCCTTGGGGTGAGTTTGTTTTGTTTCTTTTTACTACATTCAAATCAGTGTAATTCTATTCTAGTGGTCATTCCCAGCACTGTCTGAGGGAGTTTTTCTGCCATTCACTTTCATTTACCCTCAGTCCTGCCTCCAGCATTGTCAGTAGTTCCAATGGTTATTAGTCACAAACATCTCAAGATATATAGCAAGATGTATCAAGATTGAAATGAAAGAAATGCTAAAATAAATGTTTAACTTTGACATTATATTATAAAACACTGCTTACCCTCAAATAATTTTGAAGGTCTTTTACATGGTGAGTTTAAATTCCACTTGTCCTTCAGTTCAATACAGATTTGGCATTAGAGCTACTGGCTGGTCAATTGGCCCTGAAGACATACTTAAATATATTTTTGATCTGGAAAATGAAGTTGTTCAAGGGCAAAAAGTATTTAGATTTTCTGCTGTCAAGATAATAAAATTGACTACTCTATCTACATTAATCTACTGACAAATGATGATTCAAGAGTCTCTTTTGCACACATATGCTAATGCATTCTCCCCTTACATAATGAAACATTTAAATGCTTGAAATATCTCTCCTGGTTTAGTGATTTTTAGTCTGTGGGGCACCAATGACAGAGTATACGTGGTAGATGGTTCAGCTGAGAAGTAGCCAGCCAGCTCAGGTGAGACAGATAAGTAGCATTTGTTCATCTTGGTGTAAACAAGTTCAAGAAATGATTGTGATTATAAGTGGTTGTACCTCTTTCACAATCGGTCTGATCTCTAGTGCTCTGCTTTGGAAACTTACAGATTCAAGTACAGATATTCAGGTTTATTTTAATAATAATTAGTTTTAATTTCATAGCACTGATATGAAACACATTATAGGCCCCTTTTCAAATACAATTTAATTAAAATGATCACCAATCATGTTCTTGGAGTTCTCATTATTTTGTCTACCCCTTAAATGATGGAGCCATATTAGTTTACAAATAAAGTTGATAGCTGAGGACTGCATATGTGATCATTTCTGGAGGATTGGCAGATTGATAGCCATCATTGTATTTGTCTTCCATTTAAACTCACACCTGGAGAGAAAAACAAGGCATTCCAGATCCACCTGTCCTGCAGGCATGGTGGGAGTTCCGCAGAGCCTGGTGGGATCAGGGTTTTCCAAATTCATACACCCTGGACCTGAGACCTGTTTTTTCACACTACCTGGACAATAGACTGAAAGGCTCAAGGCTTTGAGGGAAGAGGATGTTGACACTCACATTTTCCCTCCAAATGCTGAAGTGAGCTCTTAAGAGCGGATTCCTTTACAAAACATAGAGAGCTTTTTTTCTCTTTTTGCCTCCTCTGTATCAGCTCTCACTCCTAGGGGCCTTTCTTTCATATTTCTCACTGGGAGAGTGCATATCTGGATTCAATTAAAGGATTACTTTATGTCAACGCAGAGCTCTCATTGTCAGAAGCAGGGTGTGTTTCAGGCGTGCCCTTCCATTTCTGGCAGTTGGAACACATAATGCAATGCGAGACTGCTTAGCCTTGGGAGGCAGCACTACAGAGCTGACGCGGGCCGAGAAGCAGATCGCTGCTGGAATAGTGCAGATACTGAGGCGTGTGTGGAAGCGCGATTGGGGAGATTGAGCCGCGTCTCCGCTGACCTCTGCGCTTGTTTAGCGGAGGCTCGGTGTATGATGGCACTGGAAATTGAGCGGAGAATAACATTGAAGCCCTACGGAGTGCCAGCCAAGCACCATACCCTTTGTAGTGCACAATTAGCCTCAGGGCAACAGCTAATAGCTATCTCAATCTCCTGTAAGCTTCTGGGCTCAAGCAGCTCCACCTGGTCAACCCGTCATCTTAGTAACAATAGATATACGTCTTGTTTTATGTGGAATTAATCAGTTCTTTTATGTTTGGTAGGATATTGCTAATTAAATTGGGGTAGCTTTTCTGGAGTGGCAGGGTGTGTATCATGAAGTAAAGTGAAATCTAGAAAATCAACCGTAAACACTCTGCTCTTGGTAGGTGTTTCTTTGGCTTGAAATTCAAATCACCTGTGCGTATCGCAGTTACTGAGTACAGTTGATTCAATGTTTTTATCTAATGCAAAAATGTATACATATACAGTAGTTCAAGATGAATATTTTACCACAATGTATTAATACAAAGTACTAACATTATTATTCTTTTTATGCTTCACAAAATAGTGTTGATGTCTGCATATACATTTTGATCTCATAAAATCATCTATAATGTGCTCCGAAGGGCTTTCTTATGTTAATCACTGATTGGTTATTTGTACCTTCAACATGGTGAATTCTTCTGTGGGACTGTGTAAAAACCTTTCATTCCGATCCCACTTAATTCATTATTCTCCTGAATGACATCCTTTTAATAGTATTCACCTTCTCCCTTGTGCTGATATCTCCTCCCTCTGTTATCAGTGAATATGAGTACAGATAATACAATCTCATGTTAAGCTTGCAGGACCAGGGCAGAAGCAAGCCACATGTGTAGCAACAACATAAATAGATGGTTTATCCATTTTTCAAGGACATGGAAGATGGCCGCACAGTCTGACGAGCAAGTGACAGTGAAAGGCTCATAAATTCTGGATAAAAAAAAACAAATGAATTTCAGCGTGTGTGCCTGCCTGCAAAAACATAAAACACTACCGTGGAGCTTAGGCTTATTCGCCACCTATCTGAACCAATCACGCCCATAGCCCCAACCGACACCTACAATCAGACAGAGAGGGGCCACATTTTCTGTTGATTTTCACATTCATTTGATCTCTTTCACTTTGGCCCCATGGAGCACGTTTGATGGATATCCTTTTGTGGGCAAGTATTATGAAGTGTTGACAGCCTCTACACACAGAACCTGATGGGAACGAGGACAAATGAATGAGCCACCATAAACAACCGTCCTTGTACCTAGGCCTGAAAGCCTGTCGGGACAGTGTTTACACATTAGCAACCCGTCCGGCTAGTTCTCCCTGCTCCGCACAGACACGGCCCTGACAGAGAAATTTCCACCTTAACAAAAGAGGCCCTGTATGTCCTTATCCTTTGTTTGCCCAGGTGTTGGGAGCTTCTGTAGGAAAACGGCATATCCAAACACATTTCTCCTCATTAAGATTGAATTAAGAATACCGCATTAAGCAGTCAGGAGGCCTGGGGCAACTCTGTTTGCAGCAGAACCTGGTAATCTCAGATCAATGCCTCATGCTCATTAGGCTTAAGACAGGCCTTTTTGTAAGTGGTTCCTTAGGTTATTAGGAAGATTTACATACTGAAGATGATAAATTTACTTTGGCACCTGTGTAATTTACTCATACTATATCACATTGTTTTTTTTTTTCAGCACGAAGTTGCAGGATAGGTTCTTATCCCATAAGATCCCCCCCCCCCCCAGGAAAAAAAAATAAGTCACCTGTTCACACCTGCTTGGACATGCACTCTTTTTGTATTATTCACTGAGAGCTTGGATCTTGGAAGTGACATGATTTCAATAAATTCAGTCAATAAATCATGATGAAAAAGCCCAACACTGCTACCTGCGGTTCCACAGCCTTTGTGTCAGAGTATACCTCAGCTTTGGAATATACATCTTTTCATGTATGTTATTTAATGTGTGTCAAAAGGCCTCCCTTCAACACACTACTCAGAGCTTGCGGCGTGCTCTATCACTTTTGACCACGATGTAAAGTGGTAATATATTTCACTGGTGCTTTTATATAATCTGCACTTAAGTTTCTGAGACTCAGAAACAGCAGGCTGAAAAACATATCCCATCATGCCTAAGCAGAGAGCCATTTTCAATGATTAGACATAACATTTTGCATGATATACACATGCATTTTGTCACCCTTGCCTGTGTGTTCAGAATGACAGTGCCCATAGTCATAACCATAATACAGAAATGGGCTGAAATAAGTGAGGCTGATGGCAGGAGGGATTGTTGCACTCGATTAGTCTAAAAAACCTGTGTTTTATTAACATCTTGCTCCAGGCAGACTGGAGCAGGTTAAACGGCATGCCTGGTGAAAGTACAGAGGAAATATAATTAGAAAGCGTGATCAGACCACGTTTGACGAATAGATGAATGTGTGACTCTGTTAATCGGAGCAGTGTTAAAGAAATCCAACCCCTCCTCTCATGAATCCTTATCTCTTTCGCTTGAGCGTCTGCCATATGGCCCTCTGTATAAGAAGTTAATAATGATGTAGTAAGGAAATTAAGATGTTCATAAAGTCTATTTTACAAGCGGATAAAAGTAAATCAAAATCCATGTAAGGGCATGAGGTGATCCTTGATGATCCCATCTGCGAGCCTGTAAAAGATGGATCTTCAATCTCTGTTAAGATGAGTGAATTAGGGAATTAATCTCAAACATGTGCAGATTAGTCATCTTAAATACATTCATCTTTATATAGGTGCAGTACAACCATGATAAGACTGAAATCTCTGCAGTCTTATTGGAAAAGGTGATTATACATTCAGTCAGAGTTTTACTGTACTCTGAAGAAAAGGGAAGAACATAAGCTCCGGGATCCAATAAAAAAAAACAGTTGGCTTGTTCCGGATGGGTGAGATGTCCGAAGCCCAGCCGCGCCATAGCTACCATTCCACTGAGGTCCGCAGTGGTCAGGCAACAATAGTCAGTACTGTGATCTTGACCTCTTGATATCTTTGCTGATCGTGACAGGCCTCATTTCACTTTAGTGAAGGGATTTAGAATGGGAATAGCCTGAGTGCAGATCCTGGCTGCCGCTTAGGCCTAGTCATGGAGTAATGCTGACACTGTCGCGGTGCTATCACATTAATGAAAATGTTAAATTATCCTGGCTCAGACTGGTAGAGAGCATGCTATTTTCATCATTTAGGCCTGAAAAAATCCCTTTTTCACTGTGAAAGGAGACTGTAGAGGTGCATATTGTCTATTTGGCCGGTTGTTTGGCCAACATTAACAGAGTATGTATTTAAAAAAAGTACTTCAGGTCTTTAATATTACATTCTGTTTATCTGTATGCAGTTATTATTTTCAGTTTGACTGTTTCATTCCTTGGGGTAACTACAAGATGGAAAATATTTCTGGTCTGTTGCTTTGCTTTGTTGATTGTTCTGTGGGTGTCTGAAAAGACAGATCATTGAAGGATGATTGAAAGTGGTTATTCTTCACCTTCATTTCAAAACGGAGAGCTGCCATTTCACCACCCCTTTACTGTTGCTATGGAACATTGTTTATAGCAATGCAAAGCAACTACTTCATCAATTTGTCAAACCTTTCCGTCTCTCTTTGTATAAGCACACAGGAATAAAAACAATTATAAATCAATCCGTGTTTTTCATATTCATTGTCTTTTACTTGCCACAGAAAGTAAGAACAAGTTTATTAAAAACTGTACTCTGTGGAATTATTTTTCAACCAGTGACAGCTTGCTCTCGTGGTCGGGTTCAGCTCCAAGTGAAAGCTAATGGATTGCCTGGGGATCTACCTCCACTTAAACAAGCATTGCTAATCTATGGAAAAGATAGCTTCAGCAAGAGGAAAAGTGCATTAGTTATGGTGTGATGGCATTTTGGCATCAAGTAAAACCACTCAACAAAGTTCAAATCTGAAGTGATTTCCAAAACAGATTGCTGTAAAGGGGAAATTGAATTAAAAGTTGGGGTGATATGATTATTAAAATGCAGCAATGAAATCTGTACTGAATTTACAGTGACTCAAAACATGTGCATTGGATCAACACACCAGATTGATTGTTGAATTTTGCATGCCATAGTTCTCATCTATGGCCCGATTGCTGTCTCTCTCCATTCATCACCCGAGGTGTGCCACTCGAACCTAATTAAAAAGAGCTTCATTATAAACTGAGAGAAGAGTTGAAACAATGTGGATTTGGAATGCTTACCTTTTTTTTCTAATCTTGAGGAACCGTAAAGATAAGGGAGAGAGAGAAGGAGTTCGTGGAAATAGGGAGGAGTAGAAAAAAGACAAGTGGAAATCTAATGAGACAAATCACCCAGTGCTGGCACATCAGTGTTTGAAAGGCCTGTTGTCGTTGGCTGGTATTTAAGTAATGCAGTAAATTAAAAGAGCACTGTCTGAGAGTGCTCTCACAGCGTTTATTTAAATGAATTAGGGTCAGGCTGTCAGCCGCAGATTAGACGCCACAGTCCCGTATCATGTTCTCTGTTAGATGGATTGTTCAAACAGCATGTCTGGGCCTTGCTCTGTGACCCCAGCAGCACAAACCAGCCCGAGGAGTTTGAGGGTGAATTGTCCCGTAAATATTTCGGGTGTGAAGAAGGGTAAGGGGGGCAAGAGGGGCAAGTCATGTGTGTGGCTCCTGGGGGCAGGCATCCCTCCTGGATACACCCTCCTCCTGACCCCTGCGCTCATGTACACATGAAAACTGTGTTTGCATTTGAAATTAGAACCATAGCGTCCAGTCCCAATTAGAGATAATTTTCAGATGAAATTATATATTTGATGACCATCTAGTTTGGAGATATTTAGTGGAGAGAAATGTATATTTGTAGAGGTTTTTCCCGAGAAGACTCAGCAGAAATCAACTTGTAGAAACTCTATTTCAACCATCATGTCTCCTGTGAGATGAGAGGAATTAATGTCACACGAATGAGACACGCGGTGCCTAATGTCTGTCACATATGCCCTTCTATACCCAGATCACACACTTTACACCAGGCGCTGGTTTCCTCTGGATTTAAGTCTCAATATTGGTACCTCTGCAAAGCAGTGTGATTTAAATTACAGGAGGCCGTGTAGGATGACTCCACTCCCAAACGGGATATAAATCACTTTTTAACTATCACCCGTGGGCCTGACATGGCCCGGAACGGCCCCTCTGATCATCGGGTTTCATCAAGTTTGTAATTTGACGGGGTTTTAATTCATTCATTAATTTGCAGGTTTTAATCAAACCTCCCTGCGAGCAGCTTCACCACTGCGCACAGCTGCTGAACAGGAGGGATTGGAGCACAAGCAGGGCTCCTGCTCGCACCCAGGGCCAGGGCCTGCCTTGACCCTGCTCTCCCTCTGTCCCCTGGCCTCCCTCTCTCTCTCTCTCTCTCTCTCTCTCTCTCTCTCTCTCTCTCTCTCTCTGCAGTCTCCTAACCTCACACGCCCTGGCGTCTGGCCAGAGGACCCCTCATTGGTCGAATGTGCCCCCCACCCTCATTCATACCTCCATACGCTTGCCTCATGAGAACTGAAGACTGTTGCAATATAATTATAAAAACATGCCATTCAGGTCTTCTTACTTTGTCATCTTTTCATCCTCTGGAGTGATCATTTTACTCTGTGTAAGTATGATTTCACAGCATTGCAAAGTGATTACATTTGCAATAAATTCATACTAATTAAGTTAAATTTTTAAAAATAAATCGGTCAAGAGATATTTCCTGCCCCCTCTCCCTTTCACACCGTTGTAAGACAATAAGAGCAACAATAATATTCGAGTGCAACCTCGACAGTTTTTATTGAAACATATGAGCTGCGAACAAATAGTGGCATCTGGGTTTGATTGCTTTAGCTTGGGGACAGTGAGTAATTGGGAGCGTTGCTCAGGTAAACTGTTGCAGATGTGGCGTAATTACTTGCTCTGGGTTGCGAGTGATGTGGGGATTGTGGGTAAACAGGATGTGAGGCCGTGTGTTGAAAGCTTATGTTGGGTTGACTTACAGTGCAGGGTTTTTTAGGACTCCTTCTCTGCACCAGAAACATTACCGTTGCTTGCTAAGATGGAGAACTTTTGAAAGCTTGTGCGCATGATATGCTTTCAGTGAAGACCTTGAGTACAGAACGGTTTATCAGTTTTCAGGTTGTCACTTATCTGTGTTTATCCCTTTGATTTTGTCCTGACTTTGCCACATTTAATGTATTATACAAATGTTTCAATGTTTCATTTTTATTCATAATTGTGTGAATCTGCCCTGTAAAGCTCATGAAATGGCAGAATGATATAAAATATAGTACAAAATGTTTCAATTACAACTGAATTATAACAGGGTGAAAAATAAGCTAAGAATGAGATATATACATTAATGTCTAGTTTAATTTGCAAATAGACAACAGACTTTGAGGCCTATGTGCATAAAATATTAGGTTGCAATCATAGCAAATAATTGGTTTTTCCTCTGAAATACTGTTGAGAGGCAGAGCTGTATCTGGCTTTGCTGGGATATTCTTACTAATTGGTGCCTTTAAAAGGCGAAGGCATTTTAAAGTCCTTAATTTTCTGTTTTTTTCCTTTCAGAACTAGTTTGAGTGCCAAAACTAATTAGACCGATGCTGATTTCTAAAACACGCAATAGCTGAACAGACAACAGTGGGTGTGTGCCAGAAGCTACTCTGTGAAACAAAATAACAATAATAATAGCTCTTCAACTTACAAGCCTCATACCTTTGGCTTGCATTGCGCAGAAATACGTGATGGTTCTCATGGCATATTTTTCTCCTCTCTTTTTTTCTGTTGAATTCCCAGGAGTGACTAACACTAAAATAGTATGTTTTCTGTCTATAAGAAAAAAAAGGCAGATATTTGCATAAGATCAAATATTAAGGAGGGACTCCAGCATGCAGTGAAACCGGAGGGGGGGACTTTGATGTCGAATAGTATGGGACTGACCTGTTGGCACAGAGAGGCTGTATAATGGCAGCCTGTGATAGGGTCAGGGCATCACTGAAGAGAATGAGTTCTCCTAATACCGGTATCTCATTATTGAAATAACATTTCATATTAAAATGAAATGAAATTAAAATGGCCTCTGGTGCATCTGTTTTCTTTTGTATGATACGTTACCTTTTGTGTACTTTTGTGTCCATCTCTTTTTGCTCTCAGCCCCTCATTTATTATACCATAACTTTGTTTTTTTTATTGCTCCTGTACCTGTGTGCCTTGCACCTTTTGTAACTATCCAATGTTATTGTTGTTCGCACTGCAAAAAAATAAAACTAGATTTATTGATTAACTGACTTAATCCATGTTGGTATCTGCACTGCACTAAAACCAGAAGTCTATTTTGTGATTTGTGTCTGTCTACCAGATATTAATAAATATTACCATAATTGATTTACCCAGTGTCGATAGCACCAGTTCTGGTGGGACGATTCTCTTTCTAACTTAACTTTAGGGTGCTCAACATAACTTTAGAGGGAGCCCTGCCACTTTCTGATCATAAAGGCAAAGCAGAGGTATATGAGTAGTTGAGAAGATGAGACATAGCACCAGACATAAAAATATGTGGAAAACAGAACCTTTAGCGGCTGCTGTTACGGACTCTAAGCGCTTTGAGCCGACGCAGCAGCGAGTGTGGCGGGGAAACAGCCGGCGGAGCCGCGTGCGTTTGTCCTAGTAGCCTCATTCTCTGTGCTGGCGGAGCGTGTCCCAACTGCCGTCCATTTATCAACGTAACGTGCACTGGTGGGCACAGTTGGAGCGGCCATTAGGACAGGTGCCTCAATCCATCAGGCCAGTCACTTATTCCACCTTGTCGGGGGAACTAAATGGAGCTTTTTGGAGATTTGTAAACAACTCTCAGCGGATAATATGAGCACATTTACTGCAGGGAGAAGAAGATGCAAGAAGGCAGTCTCAATACCCTTCAAAACAACAGTCCTGTTTCACAAATATGTCCCGCTCTCAGTCTTCTGCTGCAGCTCCTTCAGTGTCCATAATTGGCGTTTATGCACGGTGATGCCGACTTTCCTGTTTTTGTTTATCTTTTATGAGCAAACAACAACACTGTAATGAGCAATGAAGGTTGCTGTAACTTCCTTCACTCTGGGGCATCTGTGTGATTATTACGGAAGTTACATTTTCCAATTCAGAGTCTCTTATTTTTATAAATTGATTAAAACGTGAGAGGAGGAAGGTGGCATAAAAGATAAAATGCAATTAGTTTTGGCTCTCTTGAGATCCCAATGCTGACATGTAATTCTGTTACTGTTAGAATAGCTAAGTGAGCTGGTAGATGGGTCTCTTCAGCTTTAAAATGAAAGTGAGCTCTAATTAGTGGGAGCATACAACATTAAACTCCTCAGTCTGTTTCAGGATTTCTCCACCTTTATTCTGGATGCTGCAAATTCCAATTTGTGGTGAAAAAAATACACGTTTTTTAAACGTGATTTAATTGCGTCTCGTGTAAGCCTCTGAGGAAGGCCTATTTTAACCTGAGGTATCAATTCAACCAGGTCACCAAGCAGCGACACCATGCTGCCTTCCGGGAAGAGCCATATGCTAATTAAAAATAAAAATAAAAAACTGGCTGGGAAAAAAAAGTCAAAAGAAAGAGTGCATCGAAAGTCTTCAGAATAAAACATTAAAATAATGCCAGCCCTCCCTGTTAAAGTTTTGGAGAGTTGATTATCATGTTATTTAAATAGTGATCCTTCCACAGACTGACTCCACAGGCTGCAGCGGTATCAGTTAAGACTGTACCCATCCTATGGGAACGCACACCCTCTCAAGCACAGAGAGAGGTTTGTTAATGGCCACTCTGTGATGATTTTTGGATCGTGGGCTTGATCGTACGGCGGGACTACGCTTAGCAAAGCAGCACAGTATCTGCTGATCGCCTTTCAGGCAGTCCAGCCCCGATGTGGAAAACAGGGAAATGATTTGTTTCCCACTATAGATTGTAAACAGTTCCCTACCCTGCTCAGCTCTTCATTAAAACAACATCGTTAACCTGTCCCTTTGCTCCATGGAGTGATGCCCTTTAAAAAAACGAAAGGAACGGTAGCTGACGCCCTGAGCGCCTTCCAGCCCAGCAACGTCGTTTTTGGCAGAGCTCTATTTTAAGTTTGTTTATTGCCGCATAGCTTGTCAGACTCACATCACATTGAGTAGTATGTTTCTGGCGATGTCACGTATGCTCATAAATATTTATAATTCTCTGTAAATGGGTCATGGCATTTAAACAGATTACCTGGCTGGAATAATTCTTTCTTCCCTTATTATCTTCCACCGGTAGGGTTTTGCTTGAGGTGAATGAGAGAAGGCGACACATTGAACCATGTATGAGGACCAACTATTTTTAATTGCTCATTATACAAAATGGCTTGGAGGTATTGCTTTTTTTGTCTCATGGTGACTGGACACTCAAAAGCACATGCATTCAAAAATGCGATTCTTCCCGATAACTTCATTCAAATCATACAGGGTTAACGAATATGAATCAATAAGATTTTTCTTCCCCAGTGTTAATTATTGTCGCAGCATAAGTGTGGGATATATGGAGTTCCGCTTGGCTTTCATTACTGGGATCTCTTTGTCTCTGCCAAAGACTCATTTCAGAGTTCAGAAAGTCAACGAACACCTTGAGGGGATCCTGGGTTGATGCGTCAGGATGTGATGGCTGCGTGGTGCTTTCTCTCTCCTGCAGTAATTCACCAGCGCAGTGCTAAATGTGGTCCCCAAAGTGCAGGCCATCGCAGCTGTGCACCAGCCAGCTTCAAAGAAGCCATGGGCTTGATCGCGCAGAGCCGAGACGCCTCCTCTCCCCTGTCCCGTCTCCTGACAGCTCCCTCATCACACAACACAACACAAACTACAAATGTGCTCAAGCGCTGTAAGCTGCGGGTTCATTATGCGAGCTCCAGTTTTGAAATTCAGCTTAAAGAAACTTAAGTGACCTCAAAATTTATATTTCATGAGGACCAGAGCAAAGACAAACAGACTACTTTTGTAGTTGTTCATGAGAGATTGTCTTTTTTAAACTGTGTGGATTTTCTGTGCTATAACAGAAGATACTCTGCCTGACCTCTAACCACAGCCATGTGACCTGCAGACAGTGTCATGGCTCATTGGACTCAGCCACTCCCTTTATTGTGTGGATATTATGGTCCATTTCTAGTTTTAAATCAGGTCATAATAATCCAAGATAAAAAGAATGGAATCAATCACAATATTGTTATTTTTTCTTCAGATCACTCACACCTGCAATCACAATGCATTTTTCTGTGTGCATGTTTGCACATGTTTTTACATGTATCATCATTCATTCTGCCCAACTGCACATAAACCCAGAGCCTCAGATGTTTACACAGATCCTCCCACCTTTCAAATGTCATTTAGTCTTGATGACATCACCCAGCCCAGGATTAGCATGTGCATTTTCGCCTTACTGAAGCTGCGTGGAAACTTTTACATATCTCCATTTTACGTGCTTGAAAAAGCTGGAACTAATTCCTGGAATTAAAATAATCTGTTCTCCAACTGGGTGCAAAGAAGGTAGAGATCAGCGTTAATGCTGATTACACGCACATGCAGGTGATGTCAGGGTGCAGCCCTTTTATTAACCTTCTTTGACTGCCGCAGCCTGTTAAAACTCCTTTTCCCCTCCTGCCTCCCTCCTCTCACCGGAGAGCTAATAACACGTGGGGTGAGGTGGCAGCTGCTCTCCTGATGGAAAGTGAAATTAAAACTTATGAGGAACTTATGAGGTTCTCGTAATAACAGCTAGCCTGATATGGTGCCAGGTTAGCAGCCTGGCTACTGGGAACTTGCAGTAAGGGTACTGAGGAAGTAAGAGAAGGGGGAGACAGTGAGGGGAAGTGGGCAGGTTTACGGGGCGTTTCATTGTCACGAGTTGCTCACCCGTTCAAGTCTTATCAATGGTAGAGGAGCGAGCATTCTCTCTGCGTTTTACAGACAGCTGTCATACCCCATACATGCATTAATCTTATCGTTATCCCATGTGCAGTGAGCTAAAATGGGCGAATGCTTCATCTACATACACTGAAAGATTCAATCATAGACAAAACGGCATGACCTCACATTCATTTTTATCCCAGCTTATAACTGTTCCTTTGTAAATTTACGAGTTATGAATCTTTGTCCATTAAAATAATTTTATTTTTTCTATATACCTGGAAACAGACAATGATCACTTTTTCATTTGTAGACAAGTTCTTTGAGGATAAAAACACATTAAGATGGGTCACAACAAAGGCATAACTATGCTTTCTTTTTCCTTCCTGAGCTCATATCTCTCCTTAAATTGATACACCCATTAGTGCACTTCCATTTGTGAATCATGGCTGCTTCATCCAGAAATGTAACATGGACAATGAGCATAAAATAGATCAGAAAGAACAAGCGAGGGCTTTGAACAAATTTGCCTGGAGGACTGTGCCCGAGTCACTTTGATGTGGTGATCTCAGCTCATAAAAGACAGGCCATTTGGCCTGAGGTGCTGCTGGAAATTACACACTTTAATCATGCGCTCTCCACCAGGTATGTGCTCCGCACAGCCCCCACCCCCAGCCCCCCTTCTTATTTTGAACAAGGTGTCTGTTAACCGCCTTCGACAGAAGGGTGTGAAATCATTTCCTGCTTCGCAAAGAAGATTTAATTACTGCACCGGCACATTCTCCTCCCTCTCCAGAGAAGGACGGAGCGAAAAGCCAAAGCAGTTGTTGTTTTAATGCTTTAATAAGCGCTGAGATGGAAGGGCCTGATTACCATCAGCTAGGAAAAACTGAAAGGTTAATGACAGCCCATCGAAATGCGGGAATGCTCGGAGGGACTCGTCTAACTGGGACAAATAAGATTTCGCCCCCGAGCGCACCACAACCTACCTAAAGAAGTTATCTTCTGAGGGTTCAGGAACTAAACAAATACTGCTTATGGAATGGAAGTAAGTGTTTTTTTGATGTCGGCATGAGCCGTGTGACTGCTCATCCCCACCGTAAAGCAGTCAGGTACATCAAAGGAACCACCAGGGAAAAAGGGCTCACAGGTGGATCACTGTATTTGAACTGTCATTTGAACACAAGTCTGAAGTAGGTCTTGCTTCCTTGGCCACGCCAGCACACACACATAATGCAGTGACAATGAAAACAACATCTACAGATGTTCCCTGACATTGCCAATAAAATACCTGTACCAAAGCAATAATTCACTTCATGTAATTGGTCTTATTTAAGTGACGCTGATTTAGCGTACACTGTGAAACAACAATTAAAAACATTGATCTGAAGGTCAGTTATCTTTATCAACCTGTGCTGTGTGGGGAACAAGCGACGGCTGAATGGTGAATACGAGGAATATGTTGGCTTATCAATATGCTTCATTTTCAGTGAAGATTTTTACGTATTTGTATGAAAATAATTATTGTATGAAATTACTGTTGTGCTAAAATCAGCACCTTTATTTAAAAGTAATACACTGACAATATGATTAACTCTGGATACAAGAATTTCAATTTGCTGAGAATATAAGGTAGTTGAGCCAGAGGAAAATACTTCCCCCCCATTCAAGAGAACAATACTTGTCTCTGATCATTACCTGTCTGGAATCAGAGTAGTTTCATTACTGAGTGGAGGACTTTGGAGAGAACTACAATTGGACTAAATTGCAATTAGCTGGTCCCTTGTGAGGCTGGCACACATCAGCCAGGGATGTTGGAATAAGAAGGCCCCTGTAATCAGCCTTTGGCCATGTATCACAATGCACAGAATTAAAATGACACTAATGAATGTGTAATGCAAATGGAGGGGGCCAGTAAATTGCATGGTACTGGGCCTCGCGGTGCCCAGATAACCTTGCGCTTTAATGCTATTCTTAGTCTGACTGGCAAGACTTTTACAGCGCCTGTCTCCCAGCAGGGCGTCATTAGAGCAATGAGTAGATAATGCCAGCGTGCTGAAAACCAAGTGGCGACAATCCAGCGAGACTTTCTTTCACGGCTTCTTTCTGAGGGGTCGTGCTGAGCCAGAGCGAACATGGCCTGCCAGAATAAAAGGTTGATGCCGCGGACTGAGAAAGCTACGCTCTCCATCTCAAGGTTTGCGTGGACAGTAAATCTGCAAATGGCCAGCGGCCTCCAGTCAGGGTTCTATAAGACAAGCGGCACAATGGGAGACAGCAGGGACCCTGCTAAAGGTGGACCCTTACTCACAGTGAATTGTGGAGTGAGGGGAATCTAAATACATTTGATAACATCAACGTGATTCTGTCTCGATTGTATGTCGATGCAAGTATGGCCATTTCATAGATCAAATTCAATATGTGTCGATTTTACACACGTCCACATGGAAGAAAACGGCAGCTCATCTTAATTTCAGGCTTCAGAAGACATCTTGTTGGGCGTTCCTTTGTCTGCTGTCTTGAATAGATTTCAAACAATGTGGCCTTTGAAGGGTCTAACACAGAGCTGAAGGAGAGTGGAATATAGAGCCGGCAAGCCCAGGTGTATTCCCCTCCTGGCGACAGCTGTGTTTGAACTGAGTGTGCATTTGGACCTCTGGTTTTTGATTTATTGCTTTTGAGAATGTGGGGGACGTGTGGCCATATGGAGACTAGGAAAAGACCCATTAATAAACTCTATTTGCCTACAATGCAATGTCATTTGAGTTTTTTTCCCTTTCATTTTTTGTGAACTTCTGGAAATAGTTTTTTTTTTCTATCAGGGGTCTGCTTGCACATATTGAATAAAACACTCTTTAGTTAACCTTTAATGACCGGAAGCATTTTCAATAATAACACACAGCCAGAGGCTTTTGCACATGGCTGTGTAACTGCTTTGTTATTTATTTGTTCAAACAATTAAGGGGGAACAATATCTCCCTGGAATCATTACATTATAGATAATAAAGCACAGCTACTTGAGGTTAAAAAACTGAGTTGGGAGTGCAGCAGTCCTGGTCTTGCACTGGTCTTTGGGTTAATTTAACTAATGCCCTGCAATTACCTAAGGAGGCCTGTAACCTAAAATAATCACTTATATCTGTAGATCACAGCCTTCTACAACAAACAACTCAAATCGACATCTACAACAAATTCCCCAAATAAGGAGGAATACTCAACAAGGAGTTCACATGCGGTTGGCAGGGATGGAGTGACCCCAGGACCAATCAGAGCAAAGCCCTGCCTCTAGAGTGCTCATAATAATTTGTTTGTTGGATGGAAAGGAGAGTTTGCTCATTAGTTGAGCCTGTAGGTGATGTATGAAGCTTGTCTTGCTGGAAATTAAGGTAGACAGATGAATAGTACATGGAGAAGCTCAGGTTGACCCAGAGTGGTGGGTTTGGTTCCTCCCAGTCGGTACAGCTTTTGATCTCTAGCTACACTTTACATCTACCCTTTTTTGCACAGTGTTCTGGTGGCCAAATCGAGTGGGAGCGCTCAGTGTTTTCTACTTCATTGCAGACTAGCTCCCTATTGCAAACTAGTTCAATACTTGACATCCTGGTGCTTCCAAGCTTTGACGGCAGATCCATGAAGAGGTGATCGTTGTCACCGAGTCTTGAGGCCAGATTGCAGGCAAGGTGATCCACAGGAAGAAAGGTGCAGTTCATCGGGAGTGAGCAGTAATGATGCGGCCGTCATAAAGAAAGTAAAGCCGCCTTGCTGCTGTGCGCTAAGCAAAAATGTTATGTCATCGTAGGAGGGCCCTTACATCCCATTGTGTAATTCATTTGGGATCTGTGATGGAATAGAGGGAGATAAGCTGCCCCTCCATACATCTGTTTTAGGTTGTAAGCTTCAGATGTTCGATATTATCATGAAATATGACTTGACAATTTGGTGTTCTTCGAGGGAGCAGGATTATAAAGAGGGCCGGGATGTGGTTTGGTGTAAATGACAGAGGTCCAGATGCCAAAAAACTGTGGATTTGGTGCCCATGTGGGAAATTCAGGACGCACACGCAGATAATGCAGGCTTTAGCAGGCAAAGGACTCAATATCACTTTAAACAAATCTAAATAGAAAAATCTAAAAATCTGGATTAAGGCTCAATCTGCACAGATTCTTTATTGGTAAATGATTGTGTGCGCAGAGTGACGTTTCGGCATGCAGAGATCATTACAATGCAGACAATCAAGCCGAGAGCACATATCAATGTCTATACCGTCTGCTGCCATTCCAAGGAAGCATGACTGCGGAATTTATGTCACTATTTTTCTTTTTTTTTTACTAAGGTGCCTGCTTACTGGATCAATGGAGTCTGTAACAGTCCGCACATTGACTGCCTGCTGTTTTTGATTTTTTCCATCCTATGTTTTAATAGGGCCCTCACAGCAGGCAGTGATACAGTCATTTGTATTACCCAGCTTTTCTCCCAGATCCTCTGTGGACTTCACCCCTGTACTGCCTGTCCTGTCTCTCTGCAGTCAGGTGAGAAGCACTGTGGTCTCCACCCTGAACCATGCACTCTTAAGCCATGTCTGACTTCGATCAACAGAGGGAGTGTCACTCAAGAAAAAAAACATAATTTCCTACAAGCCAATCCAGCAGCAACCAAACCCATAGTAAGGAATAAATGCTGGATGTACCAACGTAATATTTTATAGAAAACTTGCATTTTTTCCCATTTACCCCACGTTAACACATTTTTTCTCTGTATCAGCCCAGTAATGTGCATTTTGCTGCAAAACAATAAAAAACCTTTTTTATTTATAAACTCAAGACTTTCCTGGAATATCTAACACTTTTCTTTGATCCTCTTTTTATTCTCCAGTTCAAATATTTCACACATCTCAGCAAAATTACAAGTCTTCTGTAAATGTTTACAAGTGCAAGCGCTGCTTAGAACAGCACACATCTCTGGCCATGATCGAACACTCAAAGGACTTCACTAGAGTTTCTTCACTTGTGTTTAACTCCGAGCTTAGACGGGCATGTGTGCAGTTTGCTGCAGAAGAGGCAAAGCCCCCCAAAGCAGACAAAAGCAGAGCGAGCCAGTGTGCCTTTTCTCCTGTCCTTATTATATGTGAGCGTTGTGAGAGCACAGAGGGACCGTGCCGTGGTGAGACACGCATTTTAAGGCCCCTTGGCCTAATTGAGGGGCAGGCGGTTCCTGGAGGGTCAGGGTAAAATTGGCCCTGGGGTGCGTGCCCCACACGAGGCCATCGTGCACCCCATCCATCAGCTCCCCCCACCTCTGCCGGGACGCCCCCGCAGACACCGAGCTGCTGCCGCCGCTTTGGACGCACGGGTGCAGCAGCTCTAGGTAGGACACTGTCTCCTTATGCGCTAATTGTGCTAATTTGTCATTTAATTGGGTTATGGGATACACCGCCTCTCTTTGGCCCAGAAAAAGTCGTTTGGGGTTTTTTTTCCCTCTCACCCCACTTTTGGAAAAATTTCCTCATCAGCTTTGCTTGAACAAAAACAAGAAAACCATAAAATAAAACGAACCATTCTAATTACTTTGATGTTAATTCCTTTCAGAGAACTTCTGTATTAACCCCAATATGTATGAGTGTGTTTGTTGGCAGTTAAGGACAGGCAAACACCCACTGGTAGGCACAGATATGGAGCAGAAACGTACATTAGGCAAAGAAGATTAATACAGGTGCATGTCTGGGCAGCAATGTTGTAACAGTCTATTATGAGCTTATAATATGTTTATGCTGTATTTGTTTGCTCATTTTAGTGAGTCAGTGTAAATACTGGAGTGGTTTGCTTTTCTCTCGTGAGAGCTGTTTACCCAGAAGCTGTGTCCTGCACTGATGCGGATCATAGAGACGCAGTTACAAAAGACTGTGATGAAGTGAAGAGTTTGAGCTTTCCACGTTTCCTTGGAGCAACATTTGTGTTAGGTCTAAAACAGAGCAGGGAAAAAGGTGACGACAGAGAAAAGGGAACAAAAGAAAATCTCAGTGGTGTTTCATTAAACATGACTTAAAACTCAGTCATAATGTCATAATGTATGAAGTCATAATGTATAAAGTACTTTTTTTGAATTTATATTGATTTAAACACACACATATGAAAAAGGGGGAATGAACACAGTTCCCCTCTGTCTACAAAATGTTTCAGAGCTCTTCTGAGCATTGAAGCTGCAGAGTCGGCAGCCTTATGTGCCTAAATGCCAGACACTGGTGAATAATTTGACCGCATTCTTCCCTTTATGCTATGTGTGGTACTGAACTCGGAGGAGCCTGTGATTAACAGTTTTAATTAGGGTTCTAACGGGATGCGCTCTGACTGTGCCGCCATACAAGGAGGACTCGCTGTTTGTAAATCACTCGGCGGAAATTGTCAGACTGCCTTGTGGGCGCACATGCCGGAGCGCAGACCGCTTTGTGACGGAGCTGGACTGTGGGTCTCCGCCCCCTCCGACGCCGCTACGCCTCTCTGTTCTGTTGTGCTCTGCTCGCATCTGTCGGGGCATATGGCTGATTGTTTGTGTTTTGCCTGCTCTCTGATGCTCGTCTCTTTTCTGCCCCATTGCCTGACCTCAGAGGCCGTACACGGGCAGCGTATCCTCAGCTCTAGCCTGTAATCGCGCTGTTTTAGACGGAGCTGTCGTGTTCTGACATTCCGTTATGGTCTCAACCATCCAAAAGGGCAAAGGTGTGAATACTGAAGATTGATGAGAGAGACCAGCGGTCAATACACAGAGACACTTTCAGGCGTCACCGGTGTTTGAGAAGGACTGACTCCCTCTGATATGGAACTGACAAACAGACAATGGCTTTGCCAACATAAATTCTTAATTTTGAATGTATGTATATACATTTTAACAAACAACTAAATGCATATGATTCTTTTCTAAAAGTTTCCTGAATGGTATAAGTCTCATAAAACGGCAGCTTTGACTGAAAATGATTTATTTATAATTTGATTGCTTCTTCAAGTCAGGATCCATGGGAAATGAGAGAATGAGGAAATGAGGAAATCCCATCAACATCATGCAACATGATCCCCTATGGCAAAACAAAATTGATTGTTGATATGGAATTTATACAGTACTGTTGATGTGGAATTTTAGGAAAACATATTATTGGCTGTTCGGTTTCAGTGCCAAGTGCTCCATGGCAACAACATTCTATGAAGTATCAACCATTGTATGCACAATTGAAAATGACATATTTATCATTGTGTGTCTGCAATATCGAGACATAATCTCTGGCTTAGCAGTAGTTTTGGTCTTCAGGCAGATGAGATTACTTTTCAGTGGATTGAACGTGCACACACACGCACCCACACGCACATACACACACACAAAACCACACACACACACACACACACACACACACACACACACACACACACACACACACACACACACACACACACACACACACACACACACACACAAAACCACACTGAAACATTGATCCCTCCCCCTCTTTGAGACTACAAGGCTCTCCTGAAGTCGGTGGTTCAGGTTCAAGGCCACTGTAGTTGTGAGGTTAAATTAAGAACACACTGGAGTCCGTTTACAGCACCCACTCTCACCCACTCTATGTGGCTGGATCTGACTCAGTTCTACAACAATACATTCTGTTATGCAAGATTATGCTTTTCATAATCCTGTATTTGACTGAAAATGTTTCCATCTACCTTTCTGCTTTATAGGCCTCTCACTGTGTGTTGGAGTGTGTTCAATGGTGTGCTCTCTCAGTAGATTTATATAGCATGACTACAGTGTGTGACCTCTTGGGTAAAGTGGAAAAACCCAGCATACTGCACTTTTATTAAGTAATCCATAAATGCCCAGTACTCTGAGAGCTTCATTGTCTTTATAAATGGGGTCTTGTCCCACCTAGTTCAAATTCAAGTTCAAAGTTTTATTTGTCACATGCCAAGGTACATTGTACAGTAAGCAGTAAAATGATGGTCGGCAGTAAGGCAGACTGTGCAAAATTCACAATAGAAAAAAAATGTAATTTAAAAAAAATGACTCAAGGAAAATATATTAAAGAACTCACAATAGAAAAACGCGCAAAACAGTAAAGCTATATAGACAGCTAGGCCGGAATTATACCACACTGCAGGCTGTTTAGCGTTTTGGTGGCCTGGGGGAAGAAGCCTCGGCAGGCTCCAGGTTGGCCTTTTCTCCAATGAAATCCTTGGGTTACAGAAGCTGAAATGAATCTTCAGGGGGCTTGTGATAAAAAGTGACTGGGACTCTTCACATTCTCTCTCAAACCGCTGAGCTGCTGCTCTGTCCCTGCCAGGACTGCTGTGATCTT
Source organism: Albula goreensis (assembly GCA_022829145.1). NCBI lineage: Eukaryota > Metazoa > Chordata > Actinopteri > Albuliformes > Albulidae > Albula > Albula goreensis. The sequence continues at coordinate 15,629,060 of CM040764.1, read as the reverse complement.
CTGCACCTTCTGATGACACCATTTCATGCGTTGCCATTATTTTATAAATATATGTGCACTTAATACACCATCTCATTATTAAAATGTCATTTCCAAGCACAGAAGCATGCATGTGCGGTGCCATGTGACGTTGCTGGTTTGAGCATAGCGGAGGATAATCTCTCTTTAATGAAAAACACAGGTGAAGCTGTAATGAGCCATCTGTACACATACTACACAGTTCTATTTACTTCAACTTCAGCCGATAAAGGGACATAATACATTTCTCAGTTTAGGTGATTTTTCATCAAACGTGCTTGAAAATAAAGACAGTGCGCTGCACTAAAGCACAGCGCTGTTGACTGCAGCATTTCAATAGCAGGCTGATTGCCTTCCATGCACATGGATTTTGCAAACAACTAAATGGAATTAAAGCCTTCATTTAGCCATCGTTCCTCACCTTTGCGAGTGTACAAGCTCATACCCCAACAGCAATCAAATCCTCTCACTTAATCATGGTGAAAGGAATCCTGGGATAGACGCTGTACTAAGACTAAACTGGAGGCACTCAGCTATTCGTGTTGAGGAAGCTGAATACCTCTGAATGATTTAGGGAGAGACAGCAGCCCTCTTCCTTTTTACCTTCTTCTTTTTTTTGAGTATGAGGGCAGAGATGATCATATCGACTTTCATGAAGTTGTGGCTTTCAGAACTGTGAAATTTAGTAATTTCCTCAGAATACAGCACCTGAGTAGAGCTTTGCTCAAGTGACCTCGTCAGAAACCGTGTGTTGTCTACATCTCTGCTCTCTCGCTGGAAAGGATAAAAAGGCGTACATCTTATTTATGGTTTGAGATGTAAGACAGGAAGCGTGCATGCTTGGTTTGTGTGGAAACCTGATTGAAATTTGGGGCTTTGACAAGAGAATGAAGGAATGCATCAATTCTATTTTAAACAGGAATCCATCATGCAAAAATGACAAAAATAAATAATAAAAGATAAAAATAATTTTATGGGGGGTAACAAATCTGCCACAGTGATGAAAAAGAGTTAGATCCTAAACACAGTTTGCATGAACATCTGAGATATTCTCGGTGAGAGGCACATTAATCGTCTAATGTCATTCAATATGCTTAATTTGTGTGGATAATTTGATGTCAATTTAATAGCTTCCTTGAAATGTAAATGAAGATAATTACTATATGCTGTTGGAAATGACGGATAGGACGCATTCTGGAGATGAGAACTTTGCAATGTGCCTCTGTGCTGATAATCACAGCTCTGAGGAGAAAGAGATGTGACAGCAGTACTTGAATGTGGAATGGAATTCAGGCTCTGCTTTTTAATAAATGCTGGGGTTATCTTAAGGGTAACATTTTGTTATGGCTGATTTAGCATTTTGGTGGAAACAGGGTATTGCTGCTGGTACAGTACTGCTGGGGTAATGGTTTCCAGTGACCGTTTACATAGACGTTGCTGCTGAGAACATACTTGTGACATAGGACACGTTTCCTGCGGAATATGTTTTCTCACATGGGCAGACTGTAGTCCCAAGACAACATGGCTTTAAAGGAACGATTTAAGAGCCTCAGGACTGCACGCTCTTTCATGTGTCCATAAGAGAAGGCAGACGATCATACTTCCCTATGTTGGGTTGTGAAAGAGGCAATGAATCTGAGCTGTCAAGAGGAAGGAAAAAGCTCATCTGAATCCATTTAAGAGATATGCATTGTTTTTATTGGCCCAAGACCATAAATCCAACATTGAAATGCAAGCAAGCCCAAAAGCTTGCTCAAACATTAACCAAATGTAATGCAATATTCAAGATTGCCTGAAAAAGCGATACTTTGACAGAAGACCTTTGTGAAATCTGCATCCCTTTGGACTGTTCTTGCTGTCATTCCATGCCACTGAAACCTTTTAGATTCTCTCCAAAATCTGGATCATTTTATTGGAGAGATAATAAATAGGGCATAGTGCTACTGACAGAGGTTTCCAGAGAATGTATGCATAGGTTTACAGCCCAATATAACCATTGATTATTGACTGTGGGAGAAGGACTTCACTACTCTATGAACATAGTCCAGAACATGGTCCATCACCCAGCACTGTCTTTCAGATCACCCATAGAGTAACTGTCAGGACTGTGGTAGATAAAGATATCAGAGCACTACTTTCTCTAAAATTAATTGTAAAATGCATAATAATTTACAATGGTCCTAGAATTTTTTTTTGATGATTATACCTGTGGGCAGCATTAGAAACTGCTCTGGATGAAATCTTTTGTAGAAAAATGCTTCATTTGAACAAAAAAAAAAATTCCCCTGGGAAACAACAACACAATTTCACTTTAATCAGCTTGCAATATTTTGATTAGGGGCACCCTGGTCTTATGGGAATACATTTGTTTAAAATTAATATTATTTTTTATTTTATTTATGAAAGTAATTACTTGTTTCTTTGAAGTTCAGATAAGGAAGTGGATCATATTTTAAAAGCAACCAGTATCTCTTTTTTGGCTTTAACGAAAAAAGCTTTAATTAGACTTTCAAGTAAGAATTGCTGAACGCCTATTGTTTAGGGTTTTTCTTTCTTTCTTTCTTTCTTTCTTTCTTTCTTTCTTTCTTTCTTTCTTTCTTTCTTTCTTTCTTTCTTTCTTTCTTTCTTTCTTTCTTTCTTTCTTTCTTTCTTTCTTCTCTTCTGTTTTGAGCCCAATATTTCCCAAAATGAATGTCTCATATCATTCCATTTCCATAAACTCAGGGCCCTGACTCATTCATTCGGGAATGTAACCTTTCTCAGTCCAGAGACGGTTACAAGCTGCATCCCTTGAATCTGGGTCCCTGTCTTTGGGAATTAGGACCGCAGAAAACTGACTTTGAAAGCATTTCCCATACAAATATGCATTGCTTTTGTTGGCAGTACGCCATGCTAACTGCATTCCCCCCACACATGTGCAGAACTCATTCAGCTCACATCTGGAGCATGTGCCATCGAGTGCCCCTGTGTCTGCCTGGGTGTATAGTTCCTTTGCTCTCAGTCCCTGACCTCACACAGTACGATTGACATGAAAATTAGTTTACTGCATGACTTATTTTTGTGTTTACTATTTATTTTTCCCTCGCCGTGATTCATGAACTGTAACCAGTTGTCATGAAAAACATTATGAACATGAATATGTTTTTGTATTTCCATTATATAAATAATATAAATGTAAAAATATAATACTACAAAGTGAATAATTCAATAATAGATAATAGTACACACCAATGACTCATTTTGGATAAGAACATGACTCATATTTGATTAAATAGTTTTGGACATGGTCTGTTATCATGCCATGAACTGCCATAGTCTGTGATTCACCGTCAGACTTTTTTATTGAATATATGAAAAAAATAAAGAACAGTGGAATGTTTCAGAATGTTTTTCATGTGCAGTTATAATCAGGTCTAATTTCAGGAAGGCTGTCACTGCATCACTATACCCCAGCGATTATACTCCACACAATGTAAATTCTGTAGAAGCTGTTGCGATTGCAATCATGTAATGGATGTAAACAAGCGCTCCTGCTAACATGTGATTTATTATGTTATTTTGTTTCAGTGGGATCTTCAGTTCAGATCAGAATGATCATATGTCAGGGGTTTATAAGGGGCTTGTTCTCATTCAGGGAATGCACTTGTAGATCCCTACCTAGTGTACTCTCCTGGCAGGCTGGAATTCTCATGCATTTCTTTTAATTCAACTTTCTGTGCAATTCTGCCTGAGAGTTTCTCATCTGAGCTGATCTAAGACTGCAGATACATTAATTATGAATACAAAGACCCAATAGGAGGGAGACGTTTTACGCTGCCAGCGCATAGATCAGAAGCACAAGTCAATTTGGGGGTTTTCCCCCCTTTCCCCAACCCCAGCCTCCTGAGGGGTCATCACTGTGCCACCCCCACACTCCTCCCCCCACCCCACACCAAATATACAATGTGTGGTGGAGCACAAAACAAATTGAATTTCTGTGGGGACTTATCAGTCGGAGGGATCTGCTGATGTTTTGCAAAAGTAAATAGTCGCCAAGTTGAATGTGCAGCTCGGGATGGAGCTCAGGGGCGCTCGAGTGTGGAGGCCAGATGGGAGGAAGTGATACTGAAACGATCGCTGAGTAGCGTGTACGAGCGATGGGGCCACAGCGGCAGAGCCTGGGCCTCCTTCCAGCCAATGCAGGTGAGCACTTTCCCAGGAGAGCTGGCACAGGTACCTGACCACTGCCTCTGGAGTATTTCCATGTATGGAATTTTAATAAATGTCTTGCCCTACACCACAGCAGAACATCGGGCCTAATTTACATGGCCATGTGGGTCTGTGTTTGAGAGCACTTTGCACTGGGCTCATCCTGAAATGTCCCTCTCGTATTCCTTAAACTGCAGCACATATTCCTCATTAATCAATTGCATCCATTTGGCCTGGACTCAGTGTCTGTCTGTGACAGGAAATGGCAGTTATCTGTGAGAGAGAGGTCAAGGCAAGCATCACATCTTTTAACTTTGTACATGACAGTCTGTATTAATTGCATTGACAACCAAGTTCCCATCACTGCACTCCTCTTGATTGAGATTGTTACAGTAATATTATCCTCTCTGGAGTATTTCACAAATCACCCAGTAACAACTATACCTGCCTCTACGCTTTCAGTACATTTCAGACATTTTTATGCACAAATAAGAGCCCAGGACGGAGTTACTTTGCTGAGAGCAGTGGACTTGACCTCTCAGTTGCAAGTAAGTGAAGCAGAGTTAGAGAGCATGTCTATTGATCACTTCTATTGATCCTGTTCCTCAGCTTGAAACAACGGTTTCTCTCTCACTGCCGTTTGAATGGAGGGCAGGGAATAAATCTTTGAACTCACACCTGCTGCTCCTGCATTGATCATGAGGAAAAAGGTTCGAAGGCTACGCTTTTGTGAATTCACTGAATTTGGAGGGTGTTAGATGTCTAAATGCTATTCATCTGAAAGGTAGGACCAGTGCCGTTGGGTGGCCCGTGCTGGACAGATTTGTTTGGAATGGCAAAACTGACCTCTGCTCGCTGTTTGAGCTTTTTGGCCCGGCTCAGGGGAGCAGCTGGAGGTTTGTGTGCCACTGGGGGCTGGACTTCTCACAAATGAGAGGTGAACGTGACTGAGAGGACTGTATGACCATCGACGGACAGTATGGGACCTATCTAAATACCATCACACAAAAACCGTTTATTTCATCCTTTCCTTCATGTTTAATGACTAAAATTAGAGACGATGGATCACCCTGTACTTTCCCATTGTCTTCTACTATTTGGTTCCTAAATTGAGTTGTCCCCTCCCCTTCTCTACACCCCCAGCCCTGTGGATTTGCAGGCTCCAGCTGGCCAGGGAAGCTCAGCGTTTGTGCCTGCACCAGCAGCTCTCTCACACCGGTCCACGTGCATCTGCCCGGCCTCCAAAGAGTGCACCACAGAGTGTCTTTAATGGGACTTAATGCAACTCACAAAACACCAGCATTCCCACAGGACCTTTAATTCAACCAGCCCCATGAGTGAGTGAGCTCACTGAGCGTGAAGATTAGAGTGGAGCCATGTTGCCTCTCTCTCTTTTCCTCTCCTCTCACTCTCTCTCTCTCTTTTCCCTCTCCTCTCACTCTCTCTCTTTCCCTCTCCTTCTCTCTCTCTTTCTCTCTCAAATAAGGGGGCAAAACTAATTTCCCAGAGATTAATGTACAAGGTAAATATTTTAGTGCAAGTGCTTATCTCCTCAGAAACTGTTTTTCTTTTTTGTGGAGGGTGCTTGAGTGGAATGTAAAGGGGGGGTGGGGGGGTGGGGGGCCGTGCGTTAATAAAAAGGAAGGTTCCAGCGAGCTGATGGCTCCCATCAATCACCTCCTGGCTTTGGAGGTGTAATCTGAGGGGGTGAAGTTGAATGTGAGACGAGGCATCGGGCTTTTAATCTTTATAGGTTAATGGACTCAGTTGCGTGGCCTCTCCGAGCTCCATCTTAACTCAGCTGGGCTGTCTATGAAGTCAAAGACAATGAGAGCCCTTTTTAACAGCAGTCCCAGCGAGGGTGTGGCTTCAATGTGCTGCAAGCCACCATGTGAACCAGGCCTGACAAAGCAAAAAAAAGATGGGCACAAAAAGCATTTTTTACATGAATACTGTCTGCATACAGTAGACAAGAGCCTGCATTACAGTTTAATACAGTATTCAACCAGTGAGACCTCAGCTTACAAAGGATAGGATTTATTTCCACAAGCTCAACCTGTCTGTAAAAGAACCTTACTTGTTAAATGTATCCATCTTTTCCTTTGGATTTTTACAACATCTTGAAGGGTTTCGTCAGAGGGATACGTGTCCCTGTACGACCCCCCAGTGAGCTGCTTTGTCCTTTCCTGGGCCTGTGATGCTAATGAAGTAAGGAGCACAACAGATCCATCCTAGACACTTTCACAGAATTACATCCATCCAATTCAATTATAAATTAAATTGACTAACGAACCGTAGCTCATTACGGGAATCAATTACTCTGTCTGTAGACCAAAAATGTGCGGAAAATAAGAAAATAATGGTCATGCTTCGTTATCCAAAAAGAGAGAAGTTCTCCGGTCCCACTCCTCCCCCCCCCCCCAAAGTCAAACCCTATACACCTACACTCATCCTCATCCATATACCCACTGAGCAGGGAGATGTGTTAACATGGGTACCGTTTTATGTTCAGTGCAGATTTTTAGGTTCTGCTCAATGGAAATGTGTGCACAAATGAAATTACTGAGCACCCATTGTTTATCATTAGCAGACTGTAGGGCTGCTTGCCGCTGTTGTTCCGTCACACAAAGAAGCGACCTCTCTGTTCTGTTAGCTTTGTGTTGTCTTATTCCCCCTCACATGATAATACAGCCACATTTTTGCAAATGAGGACAAAACCCATCCCTAAAAATGGCATAATTAATTTAACTTAAAATGTTAAAATGTTTATTTCCAAACAAAATATACTGGTATATATTTGGCACTACCCTTATGATAATCAATTTGAATTCTGATTTGATGAAGGCAGATAAGACAATTTTCTTCAAATGAAGACATACAGTACATCTTTTGGTATGTAATTAATGCAGAAAAATATATTATGCAGAGTGTACTGCAAACACTTCACATAAAAATGAGCATTTCACGGTTTGGATGACTAATTGGCAATTTCAAAAGAAACCTGCTCTCCAAGGACTGAAAATGAAAAACACTTAAAATTTATGCAATAAATTATCTGATGCTGGCTTGGCCAACTTACGTACTGCTTAAGTGGATTTCAGCAAGCAGGTAATGTCGACTCACTCAGCTTTTCATTCAAGATCATAACACAAGACCAAACACAGCTGTTTGGGCACCAAAGGGAGGACTTCAAACAACAGGGAGGGCCATTGCCCTATGGAGCAGCCACAAATCCTGCTTCATATTTGAAACTGGGGTTTTGGGTGTCATTTTTTTGTATGGATAAGTTCAAGGTTTTTTTTTTTTACATTTTAAAGTGTATACTTTCATGAATAAATATTGTACTGTAATTGTGTATTTCAAATTGTGTTCTGTTTACATCTGTCAGCTAAAGGGAATATGTGCTTTAACTGCCAGAGAAGCTTATGTAGGTATACTGAATAATAAAAGCTATACTTTAATTTTGTAAGGATGGATCATCGAAAGGGGACCCACAGGTCCTACCTCCTGGAACAAGGGGTGCAGGAGTGCTTGGATCAGCTTTTGGGGTTCCATATGCAGGATTTGATTCTTAAATCTTCTTTCCCCATATGTGTAGATTCAGTTTCATCCTTATGCAAGGTGTTTGGACAACATTCCCTTTGCAACACATGGTTTTAGAATTCTGTTTTAAGAATTTCTTTGTTGTAATCGATTCTTTAAATGGCGAAACATTTTGTTATGTATTATCTCCCAATCCAAGGATTTTGTTTTCTTTTCATTGTGTCGAAGTAAGACAGAGATCGAGTTAATGGAAAAGAATTTTAAATGAGCCTTTTATATGAGCCTCTTTGTTCCCCAGGATGAACTCAGAGATGGATTTGTTTATGCTATCAAACAGTTTTTGTTATACAGGAAGAAAGCTGTGCTTTCCCAGAGTGTTAGATATATTTGCCCATTTTGCTAGATTTCTTGATGAGTTGGATTGTATTTGAAAGTTTGTCTTTTCTTTTGATTGCGTCTGTTGATATTGTATAAGTATATTGTTTATTTTGCATTCCATTGTATTTTGGCACCAGATAAATTGTTGATTTTACAAGGCTCACTCGGAGAAAGGACTATAGATTTTGTCCAACTGGTTTTTTATCCTGAGAGTTTTTAAAATGATTCATTTGTTTTCATTATTTCTGAAATGGTGGTACATAGCAACATAACAATATAAGATGTGCATAGAGAGTTTTTTGTAGTTATTCAGTTATGGAGATGACAGAGGTTAGCCTTGGTTTCCAAAAACATGCCAGAATTGTATTAGTAAGAATGTTCAACTATGGACACAACATTTCAAGCCATGTTTTCTGCATATAAAACAGATTTAGCAGTGGAAGGTTATGACAGTCCTGTGTGGCATGTTAGATGAAATAGTCTCTTCTTGTCTTCTTGTGTTATGGGATGAGAATCTATGAGTCCTGTCTGGTCTGAATGAATTAATGGCCTATGAAAGGAATACAGATGTTTTCAGCTATATAATTGCATCCAGTAGATTGAAAATGGTGTTGTACAATGATCCAGTGCTGGTCTGTTTAGGCCTCATCCTAAACCCTAAAAATACATATTATACTGTTAAGCACTGATTCTAGATTGTTGAGAGAGGAATATTTTCCATGGGTGTTCATGAAATGAATGGAGGAAAATGGAAGGGTTAGGATGAGGCCTAAAATCACTCAGAGCACAGAGTGAGCAGAAACAGAGCAAACAGAAAATGATTCCACCTCCTTAATGAAGACACACTAAAGGTAAGAATCGATAGAATTTAAAATGCTGAGATGCAGAGATCGAATTCTTGATTCTTAATTCGCATTTTAATATAGCTATGTGATCATAACATACAAATTTGTTAAAAAACATTCATAATTATATCTTTAATCAAATCAATTTATACGCATTACCCATTAGTTTAATTAGAAGTTTGAAGTTAACGTGTGAAATGTCAGCTGAATGAAATAGACACATCTGTAACTGTGCCTTTACGTATCAAATGACTACAGGCCTTCACAACCACTCTGCTATTTTTAATTACATCCAATTAGAATAATTAATTTGCCTTACTTCAGAAGTATATTGAAGGTGTCACATTTAAAGAGAGGACTTGTAGTCTGTTAATTGCTTCTGCAGAAACACAGGCTTGCCCAGAGATATTGCCATGACAACGAAGGGTAGGACTGGATCTACCTGAAGAAAAGGCACAAAGCAGACAGTCATGCTACAGTCATGTGGTAAAATTTTTTTACAAATTTGCCTCACAATATCATTTATTGGTTTGCAACACATTTTTACTGGAGTGATTTGGGCAAACTCGGAATCTACCAAAATATACAGCCTATATAATTGTATAAACTAGCGAGATATTGGCCACCCTTTGCCATGAGAACACCCTCAGTCCCTCATGAATTGGAGTTTTGAACTCTTTCTTGAGAATTACTGAATCCGTCTTCAGGTAGGAACGTCTCCAGGTCTTTGGTACATGAAAGTACTCGGTGTGTTCCAAAACTATCCAAAGGGGTTCAGTGTAGTTTAGACCTGATGACAGGGGAGATCATGGGAGGCGTTTGACATCCTGGGGCTGCTGAAACCAAGTGTAGCAGCAAATATGGAGGCATTATATCTTAAAATTTGGGCTGGTAGTGGTATTCCAACAGACAGAACTATCCACAAAGTAAAGAGACAAAAGTTATGCAGACATTCTTAGTTCCCTCTCACATGGCTGTTACCGCCGAGTGAGAGCATGCAGAAATGGCTAAGTAATGAAGATGGATGTGTCCCGTTATCAGGCAGCCATTTACGCGGGCTTGATGTAACCTTAAACATTGCAGATGGCTCCATGGCACTCGCCGCAAAGAATGTAATTAATGAATAAGGGCCTTGATGGAAAAACCAGCTTGTGTGCATTTGGAGATGAGTTCCGGACAGCAATTAAATGCTGTTCAAATATCACGCAAAGTGGCCCAGTTTCCCCGCTATGAGGCGCAGAGCAACGGGAAATTCAGGGCTTGCAGGCCCCCTGTGCTCCTGCTTTGTGCTTGCGATAGCTCATGAGCTGAGCGTTGTATATACCACAGGGTGAAAAAAAGGTAGTGCCACGATCAGTCACTTAATGTAGTGCAGGAGGGTCTGGTTAATATCAGAAAATTCAGTCTTAATGTGATTTGTTCTTAGAAGCGTGTTTTCTGTACAATCCCAACTGAAACCCAAGAAGCGCAGAAATTATGGCAAAACATATTTATGACACAGACCTCTCAGGGTCCCGTAAGTCACCTGGTGTCAGGCAGTGGTAACCCAAACACAAGTAGGTTTGCTAGTTTCTGACTGACAGTTAGTTTTATTTTTCCAGAAATAGAAAATCAGCTTGCATGCATTTGTGTGGAATGATCTTAAAATGATTTGTACTCAGGAATATTGGCAGGATGTCAGTTTTGATCTAGGACAAAGCACAGATAAGTTACTACCAAACAAAACTGCATGCGAAGTCAAGTGGCAGGCATTTGTGATCTTTACTGGCCTACTGAGGATGTGTGCCCAACTAGGGTAGGTATGCAGTGCACACACACCATCCCTGTTACATACATATGTGAAAGATTATCAACTGCTTTTGCTTTTAGAGGAAATGGGAGTTGACATTGATTGGCTGATTTACTGTTTACGCCCACAACACACCTGCAGGCAAATGAAATCCAACCACTCTTCAATATGCACCACAATCCTGCTCCCAAAATAGCACTGTGAAACCAGCAAAAATGGATTTAGACACGTCCTGAATGTATGTGTGTTCTGTTCTATGTGCTATGAGCTATCCACCATACACTGGCACTGTTAAAATATGGCCATCAGTCTCTCACATGGTCTGAAACACTTCAGGTAAAAAGCTCAGAAAATTTGAACTCTACCAATCAGTTGCAAGGTCTGTTGATATATGCACGTGGTGAAAAACAGACATGATGAAGGTTTTAAACCTGTGGGTCACAGACAGGTTGACTAGAGGTCTGTATGTAAAAGAGAAGAACACAAGCCACAGTGGCCTGCCTTTGTAAACCTGGAATTGCTCCAGAACTTTCTAAAAGCAATCCCATTGTGGTGAGTTATTCTGCATTTTTGTAAATACAGAGAGATGGTCAAGAGCAAGGGGGAGACAAATTGTCCATATATATTCTGAAGTTTTATTGTACAGATACTTAGGACTTAAATATCAGCCAAAACACTTCAGCGAGTGTCATTGTATTTTATGACATCACTGCTGATTCCATAAGACAAGGATGCACCATTTATTGCTTTGTTTAAATTTATGTAATCGCAAATGTTAATATGCAAAAGTTAATATGCTCATTATAAAGACGTAATTGTCATTATGGAGCCAGTTAAAATATATACCATCCATATAAAACAATATGTCCTGTTGTTGACATTATGTTCTACCTGTTGAGAGCTGTACTTGCTCAAATGTACCTCCTGCGAAGTACAAGAGAGCACATGACCTTTTGTTTTAGGAGGCTGTTTTGGCTCATCAAAAATGATGATATAGAAGGATGTAATAAAGATTTAGGCTGACTAATGCAGGCCTTTAGACTTTAGTTTCACAAAATCTTCCAAATAATTGATTTTATTATTAATTCCAGTTGGGATTTGCACAGTGCAATTTCCTCCAAGCACACTGGAGAATTTTACAGGAAGTGTTTATTGTTTGAACTAAAAATCTGGGAAAGGAAAAAACCCTTCTCTTTTTATTACCTGTGACCATGACCACGTGTTTTCTAACACAATGTTTTCCTGTATCTCAGCTGTTTGGTGAACCCATGCCCATGTGGATAGAATGTGCTAATTTCCTGTCTGCTCTGAGGGTGGTAAACATGGCTGGCAGGTCTTAAACAACAGCCTCAGCTTATTGTAAACACGACCTCCCAATCCGGAGGAAGATTTTATTTCCCCTTTGTGATGTAATGCCAAGGATTCAACAGCCAAGCCATACGTAGGATCCCAGTCTGCAACTTTTGAGTTATAAGTTACAAGCCCAGTTCTGTACCTGGTTAAAACATTAGCAACCTGCTGCGGCCTGCTCTCATACCCACCGAGATGAGTGTCTTTTACCGCCCAACTCTTTTCCAACTCAACAGCTGATAGAGGTGCCCGGGAGACTGCCTCAGTCTGTTTTGGGGGTGCTCCTTGGAAATTAATTTAGCAGTTTTGGCTGTGGGGATTCTCGGGTTTTGCACATCTGTGCTCGCTTAATTGCTGAGGTGTCGCTAAACCCATGACCCCTTCATCTCAGTGATCTGGGGAACTGCGCTCTGTACTTGCTGTCCGTGAGAAGTTAACACTTTTGTTTTGTGATAGACGATAATGAATACAAAATGCCAAGAGGCCAATTATTCCTGAATGTTTTTTTTTCTATCAACTTTCTCCTTCCTGTCTAGCAAACAAGGGAACATGCCCCCTACCTCCTCGGCAGCTGATTAAGAAAAAATAAATGGATAATAAAGAGGAATACGAGGGCAGCTGAGCTCTGACACCCCACGGAACCAGATGCCTCCACATTCTGAGAGAGGATTTGATTATAAAGCGCTCTGCTGCCTTGATTGCTGTGTTGAAGGAGCTTGATTAATTTGAATCAGATTTTATTTGATTTTATTTTTTCAACAATGTCATTTCGGCACTCCCCCACCCCCACCCACCCCCACTCCCAATCACAACAAACTAATCCACTACCCATATCAGTATTTTTTTTTGCCTTCTTAAAACTGCATTCAGTCCAAGCAAATGTAACCAGTTTACCCTCAGGTCTGAACTAATGAAACTGAACCCATTCAGAATCAATTAGTTTGAGCAGGGTTTGCAGAGATAATGCTGATGTTGATGAAGGAGTTCCACTGCAGTGCTGACAGAGCTTAGATGGGATTGCAGTGTCTCTCTGAACCTCTTCACTTACACGGGCTTTAAACAATCTGTGGCTCACAGAAAGATAAGAGCATACAAAAGAGCCCCCCCTCCCACTCCCATCCCCACCCCACTTTGGAATATGAAAAGGTCGCAGCTCAATTTATTAATCTTCCTTGTTAGATGATTTTTGCATTTTGCAGGATTGTGTGTAGTGTATATCTTTGTGGCTGGTTCTTAAACACTGCACAGGCAGACGCAAACCACATTATATAAAAGAGCTCAGTTTGTGATTGAAAGAGGTGTGTCCAGTATTGACATAATCAATCATGGGTAAAATTAAATACTCTATTGATTTTTTTCCTCCCTTTTTGCCAGCTGAAGTAATTCAATCTCTGTCAGTTTCCAGCATACATCAATGTTGTTTATATTTCAATTGATGATATGGGTTAATAAAAAGCTGTTTGCTAAAATAACACTGGGAGATCATTCTACACAATTAATACCAAGGACAAGTTAAATAATGGGACTAGCTGGGAATATCCAAATTAAAGTAACATGCAGTTTCAGGTGGATAACTCCATTGTAGATATGGTTACTGTGGTGTTAATCTGTTGGTATCATGGATGTTTATCATTATTGTTGTTTGTATCAATATAAGGTATGTTTTCCTCTCATTTTGCAATACAATGTCCACAAAATGAAATAATTTACACATATAATGCCTTAAATACTTGTATTATTTGAGGTCCACATCTCCCAGCCTCTGGTTTATCACAGTCCATTGACTCCATGCTGAGGAGTGTGAGAAGACCTCCTGTGTTTGTCCTGGGCTGTCAATCACTGTCGCCCCGGAGTTCAATGACAGACACACCTGGCTGAGGGGCGGGACTCCACCCAGGCCTGCAGCCGTGCATGACCCAGGTCCTAATTAGCGGAGCATGCCTGTAATGAGGACAGACACCCATTACAGGCAATTAAATGCCTCAGCGCCTGAGTTAAGATAGCCATTGTTCATTTCTAGCACATGGCCATAAAACCTGAGCACTGGGAATACACAAGGCGAAAGACCAAATCTGATTTAAGGGTTGTTGTAACGTTCCAGCCCATGAAAGCTTTCAAAATCACTTCCCCAGCAGTGTGTCAACTCTGAAACAGAAAAGTGGATTAATGCTTCCTCACATTTTCCACTCTACTTTTTGTTTTTTAATTTTTTTAGACCAAGTTAAACAATGCATCAACAAATTTGCATTAAATAATTAAAATGTTCACACTTATATATTCAACATTGGCAATGTCATGCAACGAAAGAATTCATCACACCTTAAGGAAACACTATTTATTGTGCTTTTTGCTCAAAATTGTTTTGCCCATTTTCTCAGCTCTCAGGCTTGTTGAACTTTCACAGTATTCATTATATCCTGCTGACTGAGAATCATTTTCAATGCCATGAACTTTTAAATGGAGCGCTCTTCCCCACGTCATTCAGTTCAGTATCCCTGCCTTTATGAGGGAATCAGTCCCATTTAAGAGCAGACCTGCTGTCCTCTTATGCTTTCCTCAGGAGTTCTCCATTCCTCTCTATCTGTACACACACACACATACACACACACACACACTCACACACACACACACACACACACACACACACACACACTCACGCACGCACCACCGCTCAAGTTGAAACCCCTGCCGCTGTTATTGACCCTGAATAACAGTCAAAATGATCAGTAAAGCCTGGACAATTTCTCTGGCGCATGACCCCGGGGACAGCCCCTTTGCTTGTGACCAGTCCCCCCGGCATCCATGATTAATCACTTCATCCTTCATTACAGCTCTGCACCTGAGATTCAGAGGAGCATTCACACTGGTCTTCTTTAGCGCTGTGGACCCTACGGAGTTGGAGGAAGTAACCCTTATGCTGTTGCCTGCAGTGCTGTGTGCACAGATGAGCAGATCATTGACCAGTCTGGAGCCTTGGCTATGGAGAGGAGCATAATGTTTGTCATACCAGATATGATCCCAATAACACTTGAGATTTTTCAAGTTATTTGAGGAGAAACAGAGACATGAAGATGTGGTCAGGGGACTCAGGACTGCTTGCTTTGGACATGAGGCAATTTCCCGATTCAATGAAACCGAAGACAAAACATAAGATTTCATTTCCATTTTATCCTTTTAATTTTGTTGTTGTTCTTTACTTCATTTGAGCTTTTTTGCTTTTAATAAAACTAATTGGAATTGTGCCCGAGGTGCTCCAGATCATTACTAAATGAACAGTCTGTTTTTATTAGCATCCAGCTTGTAAATAATGCATTAAAGGCCTGGCCTAAACATCAACTCCGCTTTCAGCTCTCATAATGGAAAAAAAGATGCTGTTCAACTTCCCCGCTGAAGTCATTCTAACAAATTCAATATGACAAGATGATATTTGTGGAAACGGTGATAAGATTATGAATCACCTGAAGCAGTTTTCCATACTAACAATGGAAATTAAAATTTCATAAGATGCTCTGTGTTCCTGGTTTTCTTCCTTTCCCTTTGTTTAAAGTTAGTTTAAAGTTGGTTAAAGTGAACAATGGTGGAAAAAAAGGCTGCTTGTGCTCCGAGCTCCATGGTTCACAGCCATGGCCATTAAAGCATTTTGGAAGGAATGTGGCCCATGTACATTTAATTAATATTGTTGCCGTGCCGGTAATTTGCACAAGTGCTATTATGCTGTTGTTCAGAACTCTTATTCTCATCAGTAATGAGCTGTAATTTTATGGAAAAGGAAATTGGTCTGTGTTTAAACAATACATTGAAAAGCTTGGGAGAACTCAGGGGCGCATTCTGCCTGACTGTTGACATCTAAAGCATTCTGTCATGAGAAAGGTGTTAGATTGATAATTATAATACAGTACCATGCAGAGATTGCATCACAGCTGCATGTTTTGGACAACTTTATCCTTGGAGCTGTAGCATGGGTAATTGTAGTTGTACTGTATCTGTGTGATGGTTCTGTGTGGTGATTCAAAAAGACAATGCCTGAATGGTAACTACATAGTGTTGACAGTTCAGACTGTGACACGTTTTTACCTTGAAAAAAAAAAAATTAAACAGAGTAACCAATGTTTATGAACTGGAAAATACTGTAATAGGGCAATGTCTGCCTTTGAAGGCTCCATCCAACCAAACATACTTCATGATTTTACTCAAAGAATTACTCTGAAAATGAAAGTGGAGAGCAGTGACACATGACTTAACCAATTTGTTTTTAGAGAAGAATTTTCCTCAGCAACTTTATGGACAGGTTAGATATATGACTGTAATTGTGCAAAAATATATGTTATGGCACATATGAAATAGTTTTAGGAGGAAGTAGAAAATTGACTTTTATGATCTTATTGCTCATCCTTTTCCTGACATGTCAATTTTCTGAGATTTGAAAAACCATGTGTAAACTACAGGATGGTAATATACAGCACAGAAACTCTGAAATAGACAAGAGGGCCTTTAACACTGCTAAACTTTGATGGAGGCTTGTATGAATTACATTTAGTGTCTGTCTGATTACAGACGATCTCGGCAGCTGCACTATTTCCTGTTCTATGTGTCAGTTCTCTGTATCAGATCAGGCCGTGCGATAGGACATCTTAGATTTGATTTGACGGGAGGTTACAGATCCTGTCTTAATTTATATTGCTCTGAAAATAATTTGTATTCTATGGCAACAGGATGTCAGGACAACACATACTTTACAGTTTCAAAACACCAGTTAAAAAAAAGGTTAAATTATATGTTGATATTCAAAGTTCAAGACTGGTTTCTAATATACCCACGGGTATATGTAATGAGTACACAATGTAAACCAAGGCCTATTGTAGAGCTTCTGGGAGCCTAAAACTATATATCTTGTTATATTAAAGGTCAAACACAGACTTTGTGTTCCCATAGGAATATTTAATTACCCCTTCCTTTCAGACCTGGCCTACACTGTTCAAATTCCAATTAAGTGTCCAGCTCCTCTCACAAACTGCTCAGCTCACAACCAAAGTATGTTATCATTAAAAAAGCTTTCGGATAATAGTATCCAGGAAACCAAAGATAGATGCTCTTATTTAAAAAGGAATTACAGAGGCAGTTGAAATGGGTACGAGATTGTGGCATATTATTTTCTCCAGTGCTGCAGCGATAGTGAAGCGCTTCTTATTTCTGTGTAATCGTTATCACAATTTGTTGCAGGCTAGTCAAACTCAGACTGTAATCAGTATCGAGCCGTCTGCGAGCGCTATGGTGCGGTGCCAGCCAATAGCTTATATTCTCCTGGAATTATCTTAATTGATAACTGAAACAAATTGCACAGTGCTGTTCCGTGCCAGTGAATACAACAACAGTTTCTGTTTTCAGTAAATAAACAAATTGGGGTATGGGCCTGGGTGTGTGTGTGTGTGTGTGTACATAAGAGTGTGTTTGTGCATTTTCTTGCGTGCATGCATGTGTATGCCTGAATAGAAGCTTGTGAACGTGTGTGTGCAAAGCTTGTGGAGAGCATATTAGGCTAATGCATTAGAATGATTGTGGTGGTTAGTGCATTCCACACCAGGTGAATTTTGTGAGTGTTTTCATTGACTATGAAGGGAGCCACTTATCTCCTGAAGCCCACCTGACACCTTTTATCTCACCAAACTTTCATTTGCTCTTTCTCTACATGCCCTGGTGCCTCAGAGACTGAAAAGGTTTTGTCCTCTGCCAAAAATGTCCTTTGGGAAGTACAGTAGGGAGAGAATTTAATGCTGCCCCTGTCTCTGTTTCTCTCCAATAAAATGCCCCCCCCCCACTCCTCTCCCCTCCCCTGACCCTGCCACCTCCCCACCCCCGCCCATCTGTGTGTGCTGGTATGCTGGGGGTTGGGGATGGGGGTCGGGGTGTGTGAGTATGTTAGGCTGCCCTTTGGCGCTGTGCTCTGTCCCAGGTCCACCAGCTTCCTGCTGCCCCCTGTCACAGCGCGTCTCAGTCAGCGGTGGCACCCTGGGGATGCGACGTGGGCCGGCGGTCCGGCTGCCGCTGCTGCATTCTGCAACACAAAGTGCATCCCCGTCGGAAACTTCTCTCAACCCGCATCTCAGAAAATCCCCTGCCTCTCATGACCTTTCAGTGTTGGGTTTCTGCTTGTTCCTTTGTGTCACTTATTCTAAAGGCAAACCTGGATTTCAGCCAATAAGGTGTCTTTCATTTTAAACCATTTGAAATCATATAATTTTGAACCAGCATTTTGTCAGCTGGGCAAACAATTATCATGTGATTTGAAAGGGAAAGGGGCAAATATCACAAGGGTGAATAGTATTTGGAAACAGTTTTTTAACAGTTTAACTTCCCTGCATTGGGGAATACAGTATTCAGTCTGCCCCGCTCCACTGACCCCGGCCCCAGACAGAATGATGACTCTGGATTGGCCAGGGAGAGCTCCAGACCACTCCCCAAATGGCCTTGTGGGATTAACATAAAAATGATTAGGAAGAGGCAGCCCAGCTTTCCTGAACAGACTGCACAGGATTTATGAATTTGTCCATGAAAATTATCATCTGTTTCACTCAGCAACAGGCCCCATGCATTCTGGTGCTGGCCAGTGTGCTAAATGAACCATTAACTCTGAATAACAAGTTCAGGAGAGTGTTTCCTTTTAGAGAAATTCACAGCCTTCCTCATTACTCTCTATGACCACCCAACTTGTGATGTTCTGCAAATGATGTGGAATTTACCACTTATAATCAAGTTTAAGCAGTGAAGTTAGGTTAAAGATGAAAGCACATGGCAGCCAGATTTAATCTGGGCCAGTGTCCTCACTGAGAGGTGCCATGTATTTGGAGTGACAGAAGTCATTGTTTGAGAAAAGTTTTATTTTCGTAGTATAGTAAAAGCTCACCAAAGTGTTTCCTAAACCATCTATATGTCACAGCTCCTTTCATGAAAAAATGGCCTTTGTCATACATAATGCGCTCCTTTCATGGTCTTCTGACATTTTATTGCATGCAGAAATCTGCTGCTAGAGCTGCTCCGAGTAGCAAGCAGCTGTAGTGTGATGGCGAACTGGACAGATCTCTGAAATAAATTGGGACCGTGGCTGAGAATGCTCTGATAATTTCATTGCAAATATCCCTCCTGCTGCCTCCATGCTACCAACTGGCCACATTGTGCTGCCACAAGTCTGTCATTGTGCTCGGTCAGTAAGCCATATGACATTTGTCAGGGTTGAGCTCCCTTTAAAAACAGCGTCACACGACATGTCCCATCCCCATTCCCGCTGTCAGAGTGAGGGATGTGGCACACAGAGAATACCGCCTGAGCAAAGCCACTGTGTCTCGCAAATGTTCATATACCGCTGCCCCCAGGATAAAATCCCTCATTATGCTGCATGAGATTTATTAGAAAAGATTATGGAAATGTTAATTAAGTCATTAATTACGTTATTTAAGTAGCACCGACAGATAACACTGAGGATAGGGGAAGTTCAGTCGCCATGTGTGGTTAAACGGAAATGACTGGTGGAGAGACACTGCGGAGACCGTGTCCGGCAGACTGACTGTTTCGGGGAGACTTCACATTTCATTTGAGTGGTCCTCTTTGGTCACATGATTGCCCGTGAGGTAGGAAATACTGGCCCCGAGCCAAATTCTGACGGTACGAACTGCTGCTGCATGCCTAATTGGGGATGATAAAAATGGAAATCGCAAACACAATGTACAGCCTGAATGGCACTGAGGATGGCATCACGCACAGCAGTGTGTTTGTTGTGGGGGTGTTTAACACAGTGGTGCCCTTCCTTCTTCAATATTAGCGCAACGTATTCTAGCTGTGTTCAAAAGCAACACAATTTACCATGTAAAGTGTTCAGGTGTCTATCATAATTTCATGTATTATAATTAATTGTTATAAATAATAAATCACCCTAAGACCACACTTAAATTTGTTCCCTATATAATTGCAAAGGAGCTATCAAAAAATTGGGTGTCACCATATTTGCATTCTAAACCACCTTAATAGTTCATGTTGGCAAGCACCAAAAGTACACATATATACATTTAGCTGACAGCCAAAAAATATCCCTAATTTGCTCCAAAGTGAAGGTGGATAATACCTCATTTGGACAACCTGTGTTTTTGTGTCTTTGACTTCCATATCCCTGATGTCAGACCATACTTGAGATATTAGCTGTGTGATAAAAATGCTTCGTTGCCCGTCAGTGTCCCCCTAGCTGCTGCTTGGACCCCCATTGGCTTTGCTGCACAGGTAAATCACTCCTGTTCCAGACTATCCAATTTATGGTATTGATACAGCACATTCATGGTATCTCAAATTAGATTCCCTTTATCTGTCAGAGTATATGCCATTAGGATGGTGCCAGCCTCTGACTGGTGCTGGTTTGGATGAGATGACTTTCCTACACATTATAATTGGGGAATGATGCGCGTTCCCTAAATCCGATGCCATCATCTTATCCTGTCACATGATCGATGTGAGCTTAATTAATCTTATCAATCCTGTCTCTAAAAATGTCACTGTGATCAGGCTTCATTCACTGGGAGGACTTTATTTCCACCTACAGGGACATCAGTCACCATTGCAATGAGCATACAGTAATGGTCAATCAACTTGATTTTTTTGTCAGCAAGAATGCCTCCGAATAAAAACTCAGTCCGTAATGCAATCACAGAGACCTCAAAGAGACACTATTCAATTTTGACATCTCCACTCAAGTTTGAGGTTGCCAAGCAACCTGGAGTGTCCTCGAAATTGTCCTGACTCTTCACTTTGAGTGGCCCTTGATTGTGGTGAGTGATTGTGCAAATAAAGGCCGGGATTGCTCATGCTTTTTAGAGGTGGAAGTCATTTGGGACAGAGTGCAGACTGTTGGCGATCCACTCTCCCCCACATGCTGCCTCTGGGGGTGTAAATGTAGAGATGGGAGGAGAAGTTCTTTTACAGAGGGAGAGGTATGCTGCTTTTTTGGGGCCATTCAACAGTCTCAGCTACGCCATCACTGGCTATAGCCAGAGATTTGCATTGCTGAGGCAACACTACCACGGAGAGACAGCAGTTAGGCCAGGTGATTTTGTGTGCGTCCGTCAGCATGGGCAATGCGTGATTGGTGTCGCATGTGCAGAGTGAAAAGAGCCTGTTCTGTACAAGAACGAGAGAATGTCACATGTGTCAGAGCTTCCTCTGAGGAAGAATGCTGTGAAGGGGAAGATTTTGACTTTAAAAATAATAAATATTAGTACACTAATAAGCAAACCATGTCTTTAATCCCAAAACTAGAGAGAGAGAAAGAGAGAGAGTGAGTCATGAGGCATATGTACAGAATGGTTTGATATTTGGCTCTATTTTTCAACCACATAACATTCTTAGTATTTCTGATTTAACAGCATTACCAAGCAAACAACTGAACAAATTTAATAAAGTGGGCAGTGACTTAAAGCAACCACTTGTCTGTCATGGGAGATTGCACTACCACAGAAGGCAGTCACTATCTTTAAATGTGCTTTACAAAATCATGTGTAAAAGAAAGTTTTGGCCAGTAAATACAATTCAGTATTTATTGATTCAATGTGCATAAGTTCTTATCCAGCAATAACGCCGAGCTCCACTCCAAGAGACTGCTTTATTAGAGATTTTTCAATAACCGGTACTGAAAATATAAGTTCATAGATGGACCGTGAGATAGAATCTGCAATTTCAAATGTTATTCTTTGTATTTTTCTTCCTTTTTATCTCTGGCACATCTCCTGTTTTTGCCTCAGTGCTTTTAAGTTTACTGCTGTTATTAAGCTAAATGTACGGGGCTCCAGTTCCGTGTAATTATTTTAAACAACACCTCTCAGATCAAACATGGTCCATATCTGTTTGCGTACCCACATCAAATACTCTCCCAACTGTTG
This sequence comes from Albula goreensis, assembly GCA_022829145.1. NCBI lineage: Eukaryota > Metazoa > Chordata > Actinopteri > Albuliformes > Albulidae > Albula > Albula goreensis. The sequence continues at coordinate 15,607,035 of CM040764.1, read as the reverse complement.
GAGGTGTGGACACGGGGGAAAAAAACATTTGCGTGGAAATATTGTCAGTTGCTAATAGATCTCGAGAGAGTTCCCTTTGCCTGGCATTCAGCTTATGGGGGAAAAGCAAGCAAAATAATACTGAGATTAAGCTTGTGTATTTATACAAACTCAGATATGTGTAAAGAGGGAAAGAAAATAAAAGGGAGAAGGAAACAGCAGTGAATCTGCGGGGTGCTGAAGTGTTTTTTTTTCATGTCTTCAGACTCTTTTCTCTGTTTTTCTGTTGGTCTCTTTTCCCATGAGGCCTTGCATGATACCATAGCGGTTGCTGCACCCAGGTTGGGCTATCCTCTATCTTTGAATGCACCATGTATGAAGGACACTGGAGAGACCAGGCCAACTTCAGTTAGCCAGTGATTACCAGTGGCCAAAGGCATCCAAGCTGGGGAGGAGAAAGCTGGAGAGAGCAGTAACCTGCAGGCCAGGGAAAACCTCTGAAGTAATTACAAAAAAGCATGACCGTCCATAATTATTAATTAATTATCTTATATTTTTTGGACAGACTTCCCTCTTATTGGCCGCATGCCAACAGACCACTGAACAAGACAGAATATTGGGCCTTATCAAAATTATATTGGTGTCTTCATGTGCAGGTGGGACTGGAGACTGGTGTGATGGAAAATGGATATGGCTGGAAAAATGTAAAAAAAGAGCTCTTGGTTTATCACACTATTTGTAGGCCACACACTGGCAGACTCTCTACTGAGGCTGAGATTGGTTTTCATAGGAGAGGATTCCGTGACTGAAAAAAGAATTTTTGAAAGTGCAGATTTACGTGTCCAGCTTTGGACGCACTTGTTATTTCTGGAAATGTCTGGTAAACTGGTCTGGAGCAGAAATTCTGTTGTGGAGTAATCTGCCCTCTCTTAGCCCATCAGGTTTTATGTCAGGATATTATTTAATCTGCTATGAAATAAAGTGAAAACATAGTTAATGTCCTTTCTCTCCTTGACCCAAAACTCCCTCCTACATTCTTAAAACCATCATTGTTTTCATTATTTTATAAGGGTAAAATACTCAGGATACATGAATGTAATGTCATGTTAGAAAATTGGAACTCCAAAGAGAATTTTGTTGTTTTTTATGACATAAATTACATAAAGTTGTGAACTGGGGAATTCAGGATACAATGATAAGCAGTATATACAGTGTACTGTAGGACCAAACTGATAGATAAGTGCAGTAGAAAATGCATAAGAATGTCCCAGATATATCTGAGATATTTCATATTTTATAGTAAAAGATAAATGCATCCAGAAACACACATTGCACAGTGAAAAATTACAACATTGCGCAAACCGTTTTCATTACAGCAGTAAGATTGTGTTGAGCGACAAGCGACGCTGCAGTCTCAGGTGCAGTAGCGCATTGTCGTTTCTGCTCTGTGACATTTTAAAAGCGTTCATGCTTCTTTCCTTTGATATGATCGTTCCTCTAGTTGTAGTGAGTGCTTTGTGCATAAGTCTGCCAGGGACCTCCGGTTGTGTTATATTGGTTCTGTGAGCGCTAAGAATGAGGTGAGAACAAATGCTTCACACTTCCCACACGCCCTGGCAAGAGACATGAATGCCGCTCAATCCTATTGATCGAAGAGCAACACTTGCCATGTTAGGGAGCTCAAAATCATCACCATTTTTATTTCATCCAAATCCAATCAAACCATTCACATTTATCATGTACAATTAATCATTTACATATGGGAGAAAAATCTGTCTAGTTTTTCTTTACACATTTCATAATAAGTGTTTTACAGCATTTTGCCATAATGCAGAAATAAATTGTTTATTTCTGTCGTTGGCAAGCATCTTAATGGCTTTTGCACGTCCCCACTTCCCCTAATCGGCACTTTGAGTCATACTGGAACTGGATGCAAATGAATAATTTCCTGATTGTCCTTTGATTTCATACACAGTGGAAAGGTGGGATTTGCTTTATTGTTTTTGACTGGTTCTCTTTACCAATGTCATATGTGGAGTTTGTAATTGGTATTCTCCTGGTGTTTCTCATTCTGTTTTTGTAATATACTCTTACCAAGGATAGGTCGACCTTTCCTGTTGTGTACTACTTCGGCTACATTCAAAACTGTTATTCTTTGATTGAAAAAGGGCTTAACTGTATTAGATACAGAAGAGGAAAATATTGGGGGGAGAATATTGTTTTAATCTGACCTGCTTCATACCATTTTTTTTTTGTTCGTGTTGTCTTGAAAGACCACTTCCTGCAGAAGTGTTTGTGTTGAGTTTTATTGGTGCAGAATAGCACTGATTTAAATCATTCCTTCTTTGTGTGCATGCATTCACAACGCACCCTATTCCAGCATCAGCGGAGACAGCGGGGGTGGGTATGGGATGGGAAAGAAAAGTTGTATATATCTGAAGAACAACATGCACGTCTTTCTCCGGCAACCTTCCATTCCACCCTCTAGTTTAGACAAATCTTGGGTACGGCTCAGTCACACATGCACACACACACACACACACACACACACACACACACACACACACACACACACACACACACACACACACACTGCACTAGCTATATGGATGAGGAAGTGCTATTTTAAAAAGAAATATGAGTTCATGTATGGTACAGCAACACACTGAAAATAAAGCTCTTCCCGACTGAATGTAAAAAGTGATAATGCCAAGGAGCTGCTGGTGTGTTTTCTATGGCAGCAGCCATGACTGAGGACTGCAGGTATGTGCTCTTTGAAAGCTGTGTTTAGATGGCCAGCTTGAAGTGATATTGACATGGACTCTGATTCAAATCCAGTCTGGATTCTGCTTGTGATTCATATCCGATACAATTTTGATTCCTGCTCATACAACTCGTCTGAACAATCAAATATGAAGTGGCTTCTTCCATCACTCGCCAAGTGACACACACCGTTTACTTACATCATCACTTCATACCAAACATAATAACAACCACCACCACAGCAATTTCAGTGAAAGATCAGATGCCAGTAGCTTGTATGAACACACAAATCACATCTGGTCAATTGTAGGAAAATGTTTGTGTGAACACAGTCTCACAAAAAGAAGGAATTTGTCACATGGATGGGGTTTGAGCAGTAAGGGCTGCTGGCTAAACGCAGCCGTAAAGGGCTGCACACGGGCCTGCTTACGGCTCAACATGCACAGGGGCCCGCTGCTCTGATTAGTGTCACCTGTCCTTGTGCATCTCATCAGCTCCATTAGCTTCTGTGCGCTCCCCCTTCCCTCCTCATTTAGTAGCCTATGAAGTGGTGACGCGAGAGAAACAGCAGCCGCGTCCGCAATTCCGGCAAATCACCCGTTAAGCTTCCATTAATCAAGGAGGAGGCTGCTAAATGGAAAAAAAAGGAAATTGAAATGGAGAGGGGGGTTGATTGAAATCTGCTCAGTAAATACAAAAAATGGAATGAAACATAGGGGGATGGTGCGTGCGTGAGAGAGAGAGAGAAGGAGAGACAGTACATGTGTGTGCCATTATTATCTGTAAGATAGATCACGGGGCTAACACGCTCAACAGAGAGTGCAAAATGCTGTAACCAAAGTGGGCCCGCAGCCTGATGACTTCAGGGCTTAATGTTTTGAGTGAGCCAGACGGGGGTTCAGGACAGTGTTAGTGTGGATTATTTGATGCAGGTCCCCACATGGTCACACAGAGCACAGAGTGAAGGGCTGATGGCGGGGAGGGCGGAGGACCGTACCCACAATCCGTCATCTCCGCATGAGACGAGGCCATCAAATGGCATCCAAAAGGTTACTTCCCCGGGCTCCTTCACATGATAAGTTCTCCTGAAATATTGCACTGTGAAACACTGGCAGTGACTGGATGGGGCCTCTTGCAAGCTGCATTCCTCGTTTTATAGTCCTTCTTGCAATTTGGTCTTTTTTTATCAGTGGTTTTTTAGGTTGCTAAAATCAGTGTTTTTTTTTTTTTTTTTATCTTTTTCAAGAAGCGATACAGCTGTAATGGAGAACTGGGATGACCTTAGTGTAATTAAAGATAATACAATAGTTTGTTGATATTCATAAAATCACCAGTCCCTCTTGCTGAAATAGGAAAAAAAAAGTTTTCAGCTAATAAACACTCTTACCAATTTCCCATTTGAGCAATACTGAATAGAGCTCATTGTCAAGATTGCTGAAAGAATTGCTCATGGAAGGTCGGGCAATGAATGTGTGTGCTCACACACATGCATACACACACACACATGCAGGTGTTATTACATGAACTAATACATCAACACAGATTCTCTGATCCAGACCCTGCACTCAGTTTGTAACTTGTATGCTATAACAAGTAAAGAATACTTAAGCATTTAAAAAGGTGTATCTTCATTATTGCTCCCTTTCTTTTCTCGCTCACTGTGAGCAATGCGGTCAGCTCCCCATGAACACAGGGAGCAGAGCATGTGACTCCCCTGATTCACACTGCATCTAGTCTCAGATTTTTTTAACACTGCTGATACAACACCAATCACATATTGCCTGTACCCACATAGCAGAATACGGAGTCAACATATGTTTAGCCAATGAACCTAGAGGCCAATGGCTAAAGGTTTGATCACCTTAGCACAATAAAACAGATTGACTCAACCAAAATAACCCACCGTTAATTTCAGTGGGCTGAACTAATTGTTGCCTCACAAATTGCTGTATGTTATACACAAATAGCTGTGTGTTTAAGTTGCAGTGAAGAACACCTACATCATGATTGTATGCTTTTACTCTGTGCATTAATCAAAGGCCTATGTTTACTTTCTTAAATGCACTTATTTCAGAAATTAACAGCATGTTTACTTAAAGTTTACAACATGGCTCTCTATAACTCCTTTCCAAAGAAAGCCAAAGTTCTTCCTTCGAGAGAGAAGTGAAAAATGAAAAACAGCTTTGCTGTTGAATGTGCCCTGACAGATACAGCAAGAAAATAATGTTTGTTGTTGGGAGCAGGCCAGCTAGTTTGCACCAAGGGGGTTGACATCAACCTTGTACCTGCTTCATGGTTCTCCTCCCCCAAAAAAAAAAGAAAGAAAAAAAAGAAAGGCTACAGGGGTGTTTTACTCATAATTATTGGGGATTGGGTTATAGCACTACATATAATCATTAACAAAACATTTGATACTTTAGAATAGTTCTATAGTATGAAATAGTCTAGGCAAAGAACTTTCTTTTAATGCTGTCTAGATCCCTTTTTTCCTGGAACATAGTGTGTTGTTGTTGGACAGTTGTAACTTGTCTATAACAAGCTATGCTACAAAGTGATTTTCATCCTGTCTGTTTTTCATGTTTTTCAGTTGACTTGGAAGTGAGCTGACATTCTGAACGCATTCTGCCCTTACTATTTTGAAAATGTGCGGAAAATATTTTCCTTGTTCAACCACAAGTCAAATGCGTAATCTTCTTTGTCTGGGGCCGGGATCAGACACTGTAACTGGCTGTTAACCCACTGATGGCAATCTGTCAGAGAGGGAATAGAGCTGCTCTTGTTTTCGCTCTCTGCCTAAAGACAAAGAGTGGAGCTTATGCCCTCCGCTTCATGACCAAACGGTTTCCCTCCCTTTCTGTCTCGTTACAAAGACATTTTGTGGATGTCAATTTGTTCCAATTGACAGATCTATTTGTCTTTGCACAAAACCATGTACATAATTACTACTGCACAGAGACAAGTGTCGTTGTTTTTTTGTTTTTTTTTAGATCTGTGTCATTGTGGCTTATTTCATTGTGATGAGGAAATGTAAACAAACTTAATGATGCTCTTTCATCTGTACGGTGTCAAAATGGCATTATTTCAGAAATACATTTTTTAAATAAAGCATTACTGCAGACACAAAGCTGTAATACTTTATTATGATTTTGTATGTTTGAGTTTACATACTGAAAACAACTGTAACCTTCATTATAAAATTGAAAATGCTTTATGACTGTTTGAGACAAGCCAAATAGACAAATAAACTGCTGAATGAGGTGAACTAGATAGAACGGTATGTAAAGATAGAAATGGAGAATCTGCATAACGTTCATGATGAAGCCATTTTCCTCCCATTTTTATGACAGTTGTTAAAGTGGAGTGCAACTAGTTTTGAACCAACAGAGACCTTGTTGGGGCTTTAGCACCAAATATGCCAGTTAAATTTTGTGTGAATTATGAATTTTTATGTCAATATTATTAGAATTTTTTTTATTTATAGCTGTGGCTTTGATGATTCCATCATCAGATGACTCATTGAGGAAATTGAACAGGACCTCTCTGAGACAGGCATTGTGATGAATTCTGGGAAACATTGGTCCTCCCACCATCATAGGTTCAGGACAGAGATAACTACCATCATCCCTGTGATGATGCTAACCCATGCAATCATTCCTGGAGCACAGTGGATCCAAACCCTTCATCAGATGACCCTGACTGACCCCAGCGGGGGATTCCTTCCAGTTGGGATTGAAAGGGGGTTGGATTTTATCTACCTCTCATTCTGTCACACTCTCCCTCCATTTGAAGCTATTTAATTTAATCTGTGGTGATACAAACTTCCCTGCTGCTGTCCTATTCATCTGTTCTTGTATGCCATTATCAAGATAGCATATCATTAGCTTGCAAAGCATAGCGTACTGTATAATATGTGATAGATTTAATGTTTTAATCTGGAAAACAATCCATAGAGCTGACCCTTGTTTTCATTGCTCCATTTATGCAGGACCATCGCATAAAATCAGGAATATTCTTTCCTGAATGTGTGCTCTAACAAGGCTTTGCTAGCCACCAAACAAAAACAACTTGTTTACCCAACCCAATAGTTCTCATTCTGTTCCTTTTTTTAAATGCAAGGGAAGATTTTATTGTATTAGGCAAGCCTATCCTGTAATCCTTTAAAAGCTGCCAAAAATATGAGGGTCTTTTGAAACCCACTTTTACCCAGAGAACGGATCCAGTATGTTCCAGGAACATCATAAAAACGAGTGCTCAGCATCTCTTTTGGCTTTTCCACAGGATTGATCATGTTTTTTAACGATGATCAGAGAGAAGCTCAGCTCCATTTTGCTCTGGAGCTACATCATCCAAAGCCGTCCTGCTGGACTGTAAAGAATCAGACTGCTTTTAACCTCTGGCACCACACTCAATCTGTGTATGTTTTTTGTCTTCCTTTTGAGCATCCTGTCATGATACCTCTCTTTAGCAAATGGGAGTTTTACTATAGATCAGTGGAACAGATGCTTTTTTCTGTGCAGTTGTTGCTGTTTAAGAGATGTTGTCCCATAAGTCCATTTAAACAGCTTTGGGAATCTGATGTTTTAATGGTTTTCCATGGGTACTTTATTCCAAGGTAAATGTAGCAATTTGGAACCAACAACAACAACCAAAAAAAGACATTGTTTGCTGATACATTAATCATTTCATGCATCGAAATACAAGTAGAAACCCTCCAAAGCACAACACAAGAACAGCACATTGCCTTGGCCTTGAGTATGGAATTTAGAGTGTCTTTCGCAATGAATAATCCCAAAATAGTTTTCAGTGTGCTGTGTAAAGCTCTGTTGTTCATTTTATCATCAAGGTTAACTAAATCAATTTAATCTTATGCAGGTGAGCCAGACTGTTGCACCAAAGATGCAGTTACTTTATAATAAAAAACAAATTCTCCGGGTTCACTTTGGTGGTTATGTGACATAAAACAGCAGTTACACAAACCAAGTAAATTCTCACCAAGGTTGAGGTTTGTATAAAGAAACAAGTCACTTTCACCACATTGCCTGCACCAGATGTGGTAAAGATACCCACTATTGGCCCTAAGATTTTTAGAAATGTTCGGCAGTTATTCCCCAGTTTAGCCTAAATTGACAGTATTGTGGTAGTTGTGTGCCGTCTATGTGGCAGGCTGAGCATTTTGTGCAGTGTTTTCTGGCACTGCGACTGGAAAGCAAGCATTTCACTTGGATGCTGCAGGAGTTGTTTGTGATTACAACGATCCAAATTCCAAAGAGGAAGGAATACACAGAAGCTTAAAGGTGTTTATATTGTATACATAAATGCATGTGTATGGATGACTTCATACATACATAAATGCACAGTGTTTTTAAATGCAGAGTTTTAAAGGCATGCCCCCACTACATTCATGTTCCGTAATTATTATCTCTCAGGTCTTAATGATGTGTAAAAAGTGTGGAGATGTAAGGCAAATGTGTCCTCTTACCGCATAATGTTCATATGAATTTCAGCCAACAGGAACAATCACACCGTGACACTGACAACTTCAGAGGAATGTCAAGAGAAAACTTTTTTTTCTGCCGTTTACTGCAAAATTGCCACAAGCTCGGCTCCTGTGGGAATCCATTAGCAACACAGTTAATTCTCTCATTAATTAAAAAAAGGAATCACAAGTCAGTGAACACTTCAAATTAATCTGTTGAGATTTGCTGTCACACTTTGCTTGCATTTGCATTTCTTGCATTGCTTATCAGAGACCTCTCTCTACATTGGAGAGAACGGCGCTCTGTTGTGGTTTAGACAAAATCATCTTTGGAACTTCAGCAGTGCTGTGCAGAGGAGAGCAATATGAGCTTGATATTGAAACAGACGTTCCCATAATGCCGCTGTAATATATTCCACAGCGTTGTGTTATGAAAGTTAAATGGACTCTGGCCAGATTAAACCAATGAGATATACTGTTCATTAGGAAATTGTGCAATCAGACAAAAAGCACAGCGCTGTATGTATGCGGCCATGACTTCAGGTCCATGTCTTTATCGTACATGCATTTTATGTTAAGGCCTAAAGTGGAGAGGGAACAGCCCTTTGTAAGCCTCACTGTTTGTGCAACTTTAATTAGACGCTTTGCACGGTTCAAAATGTACAGATTAAAGGTCAAGGAATGTTTGCTCTGCCCACATTCTCATTACAATCTAGCACCATGCGCCACGACAAACAAACAAGAGGACGCACCGCAGTGAGAATGTGTCAATTAAAAATGAAGCATTGAGCTGCTTTGTGGAGTTGAACCATTCCAGACTGAGATTGCAACTCCCATGATGACAGAAGTGAGGATCCCAGCTTGAGCTGTAGGATGTCCACAACTTCTTTTTGGGGAACAAAGAAGACACCCCACTATCCAGGTCAATGCACAGACCATTGGTCGGGATTCAGTTAGCATTTGTCCTTAAATATTTACTTACAATTCAATAAGAGTGCTGTGCTTTTTGTCTACAAGCACACTTTGGCTTGACTCGTCAAAATGTGTCAGTGAAAATAACAATGTTCACTTGAAACGTGTTGAAGTAAAGGAGGAATGCTGATTGAATCCGAGTCTTGCATTACAGATTTATTCAATCGTCATGAGTCTGCAAAACCTTTGCAAACATTTCACGGTTACACCACAAGCCAGCCTCGTACCCACTCGGTTTTTCTTTGCTTTCACCATTTTCCATGACTTGAGGCACAACTATGCGGTCATGCAGCAGGAAAATTTCATGTGATCACACCCCAGCTATGCAATTTTATAGTGTTATTTTTTTTTACTGTGTGTAAATTGCTTAATGTAATATACGATTTGCTGTGTTGCTATCAAGCAATCTGCCACATGATTAGGTGCTAATTGCATTCTGCAGTACTACTCACAGGGGGAAGACAGCCGTGCTGGCATTGCCTCTGAATGTCTGTGGATGACCCTCTCCCCTCTGCCTGCCATCTGTAAGCCTTGAGAGATGGCCCTGTTTTATACTGGGCAAAGCATTTGTGCATCAGCTAGCCTGTGGGGTCAATAGATAAGGTTTTGATAAGAGTGCATCTATTGATACAGTATTTTGTTTTGGAGTTATCTTTCTTGGATAGTTATATTCACCAGCAGTAAAAGTGATGAATTCCTTGATGGTGTGTCGAGAGGCCTCCTTACTGCAAATAAGAGTCTCCACGGCAACAATACAGTTTCATCAGCATTCATCAAAACAATAGCAATTAAATAGTTATACCATTGAAGTGGGTATTTGATGATCTACAACAGCAGAAGAGTACTCTGAGATCCGATATGTGTGCCGAAGTCAAAGTGTGGATACACAGAACAGACCATGCCTAAATACTGTACGCTGAGCAGCAGCACCAGCCTGTTGTGTTTTGGCATGATCCCTGAGCAATACCAGTCTTCAAAGCACAGTGAAGCGCTTTGACACTGTGCCACCCTTTGCCTCTGAGGGCATCCAACCCCCTACCTGGTACCGCAGAGACATGTGGAGCAGGTGGCCCCCTGCTGCACCGCACCCGGGTCGCCTGAATTCCCATCACTGTGTCAAGAGCCTGTATGACCAGATCATCATTAACTGGGCTGCCGTTTCAAAATAGGGACAAATAATTAAGGCCAAAGACACATTTCTAATTTATCAAGCTTTTATGTTGGGGAAACATGTGTCCAGTGTTCTGCACAGAGAGAGGAGAAAAGTGCCCTGAGACAGAAATCACAGTTGCTGCTCTCGGCCCCTGTGATGGCCCTTTGATGTGAATGAAGCGGTCTTTATACACAATTTTTTTCACACAATTGAAGCCTCAGAAAGGAAATGTGTTCGTTTTATCTGAGGACAGCATTTGCTTCTTACTGCTTCAGTTGAATGCAAATCCCTGCTACAAAATAAACAATAGCAAATTAATAGCTTTAGAAATTGTTTATATGTAGCTTGACCATTAGGGTTTGGAATGTCATTAGTTGTGCCAAGACATCTTGAATTTAGATGCACACTACCAAAGATCAACACTGCAATTCCAAACCTAAACACAGTGCAAACCAGAGTAAGCGAACAGGCCTCAGGGCTGTTTTTCTCTGGAATAAAGGACAATGAGACATGCCCGTTTGCTCCCCAAGCACTGATGGATGTGCTGCAGCTCGGAATGTCCCCGAGGGAAGGAAAAACCCAACTGGTCAGATCTCTGAGGATGGTCGGCCAGGAGACCACAAGTGACCTTTTGTTATCAGAGCTCGGTCTCTGTGCAGGACTGCTGAGCGGCGGAGGACAGTGGCGTGGACTCCTCTGTAAATGAACATTCCGGAGGCCCTGCACTTCATCTGCACTCTTCCATTGGCATGACTTACACTGATGGACACGCCATGAGGATCGCTGGTGTTCTCATGGACAAAGTATGCGACAAGTTCACCCAGATGTAAACTAACTTTACTGTCAAGATTAATGGCGACTGTTGATTACATTCCTATAGTGCCATTAACTGGTCCTTACTAAACTATAAACAGACACAGTCATTTATGTAAAACATACTGAAGAGCAATGCCCAGCTATTCACTTAACTTTTTCATGAGCAGATTTTTGATGCCAAGTATTGATTCTGACTATATTTGGTCGGTAGTTTTGTTTAAAAGGTGCGTTATTATATTGTGGCTGTTTGTGGTGGAGTATTTCAGCACTGGGTTTCAGCTCCACCCCCTGATAAAAGTCAAGCTAATATACTGTATGATAACTGTATCATTCGTTTGGGAATCGGCCCCTTGCTGTCAATAGAAAATGTTACTAAGTAGAATTTCGGACAGCTTTCTGTCTATTTTTCTGAGCTCTGATCCACAGTAAGGAGATAAGCAATCTCAAGGAGCCATGCGGCACTTTCGAATGAAACTAAATTATATTTTGTGTCTTGAGATTGTATGCTTGAAAATTCTAGTCTGATACAGCATGAAAACCAAACCAAAGAGAGAGACGATCAGACCTTCCTTTTTCATTCTTCATATGTGGAGTCTGTAAATGATAACAGTCCATGTTAAATATTTTCTTTCCATGCATAGCAAAGTCACTTGATGGTGGCATTCTGGCAGCAATAACAAGCATACTGCATACCCTAGCGTAGCAATTAAGGGAAAAAGGAAAAAGTAGAGAACAAGGCTGCACAGGCGTTTAATTAACCTCTTACCTACTTATTCTCATGAAAATCTGATTGTATCAATTACACATTCAGGAGTGGAGTAGCAGAGGCCAGAAATATATTCATCTGCTACTTTTTTCCAGGAGAATAAAATTGTCAGATGACCTTGCCTTGCCCTTGAGTGGCACAGATGGCAGAAGGAAATTTGAACCCGGGGGTGAGTATCAGACAACTAGTATGTCAGCTTTGCATGTGAAAAATGCATTGGTTCAATCAGCATTACGGTACCAGTACTCTCTGTATGAAGGGCTGTCTGTATTTCAACCGCCTCTACTATCCTGGTTTGAAAGAGCAAGCCCTCGGCATAAATATATCTACATGTTCATCCACTATATGAAGAGAGGCATGCACTTAAATAGTGTTCATTACAATTGTAAATTCCTGCCCTGGGGCTCTCAGCCCAGTGCTAGATTACACAAGGTCTATGTTCACGGACAGTGCTTGCTGTCTGATTGAGGGTCCAGCACAGCTAATTAATTTCATTAGGAAGTGAAGTCATCTTCTAGCAGGATTTAATATTTCCAGCTTGATGTTGGTAATTCGTTTCCACATTTAATTAGCTTGGAGAAGAAAATGTTGCTCGGGCAAGAGGACTTTTTAATTATCAGCTTGGATAAATTTGAAAATGTTGATGCCTGGGGGTTGAGTTAATTAAAACCTGCATTATTTTAACTTTAATTAGCTCCCATCTTTGTTTTGCCTCGCCATATGGCCATGTCCTGTAGTCAAATTTAGTTAATTAAGCTAATTAAGCTAATCATTTTAATTACTCAAGACAATGTGATTGGATCGAGGATGACTACAAGTTTATGGCCAAGTGCTTGTTTTTCATTAAGCTGAAGGGACAGAGTTATTTCTGATTGCGTCTGGCAAGCACCACTGAGCAGTGCAGAGATGTGACAGCCTCCAAGATATTAAGGCTGAAGCCTAATTGCATTCCTTGATAAACACAAAATGTCACCAACACAACTCTTTTAAAAGGGGAACAGAATTTAGTGCTCCATCGACAAACACTCCATAGGATCTCATACTGTAGCAGCTTTGGTCCAGGCTTTATAGCAGTCCAGTACGAGTGCAGACTCGTTCAAGCAAAAGAGAGCCTGCCTCTGACATACTCACAGGCCTTTTACAAATGTGGTCTGTTGCCCATGCCTTTTTTCTGCAAGATATATTAATGGAAAACCGATTGCTTTAGGTGATATTTGTATCCTGATACAAACATTTCCATGCTGTGGAGATGTAATGGAATGCAGCGCAGAGAATGCTCAGAGAGAGCTGAACTTTTGTTTTCATAAACGAGCCTGATGGCAGAATGACGGCAGAACGCAGCGTCTCCCGTCCAAATGCAGTACATGATGATCCTGTGACGGTTACACGTCTTTTTGCACAGTCTCGGCATGTGGAGGAATTATTTAGGTATGTGCTCAGGAAAGTGAAGAGTGACAAGTTATAGTGGCTGTAAGTTCCCACAAGAATGTAAACTCTGCAGGTTCTGACAGTGTAAATGTACATGTAACAGTACATGAGCAAAATATATACACTTTATGTATGTATATATTTATGTATGTTTTCTTTTCATGTATGTTCTTTGTCAGGTTCTCCTTCAGGGTTCGTTCAGACATTAAGGAACATTCGCACCCCCATTTAAGCACTACTGCAACCAAAGAGGACAAAAACATGATTCTTTTCATACTTTGAGTATAATTATTTGTAAATCTTCTGATTATTTCTGAAGTTTCAAGATGAACATATACCTTACATCAGCTGTGTACTTTCTTTAGGTTTGGCTTATGGGCTCTCTTGGATCATATTAAAAGGAGAAGATTTGCAAAACCCTGTGGATGGATCAACAGTACTCAGTAGACAATCATGCCATTTTCGTTTTTGGATGCAGTATGTTTTTGACACAATCATTACTGTCAGCAGAGCTGAGTGAGTTCTGGTCCCCCTCAGTACTGCTGTGCTTTGGGGAGAAGCTGGTTCTTTGGGTCAGTGATGCAGTGAGCACAGCTGAGCTCGGTATCAGCACACTCTGCCTGTGTGCAGCCAAACCCGGTTTAAGAGATGCAGAAGCTAAAGGACAATCATTAAATAATGGCAGGCTGACATCATGTCTGTGTTTTCCATCATTTCCGTTGCAGAGCACCCCTCCACTTAGTTAATTTGTTCCTTGGTGTAATCCTATTGCCCACTATCAAATGAAACCAACTGGTAATTTTGGTTTTCAGTCCATAAATATCTCGGTTGCCATGGACATGGGCAGAATGTTTGTGGCGTCTCATCTAATTAAGGGGCAGCGTTTCATATTCCCATCAAAAGAGGTGACTTTCATTCCCAGGTGACCTCAATGGCTGGTCACCCCATCCTCCACCTTGCCAAGTGCCACTGTCTAAACATGTTCACCTTGCCTTTTTGAGCATGCTCAGAAATGTTGCTTCCCCTGCACACTGTATGTGCCCTGGTGTCTCTCTGGAACTGTGGAAGTGCATGAGGGAGCGGCCAGAGCCATAAAGACTCTGGTAATGATCAAGACAATTACAAAAACCCATAGCAGCAGCTGACTGCATCTGATCTCCATGGCTCTGGGTCTCGTCATGACTGTGGGACTGAATGGGCTCATTCAGTCTGCCCATAATGGGTCAAGACACATGCATTAAAAGAGTGACCCCGAGCAACGCCCTTGGACAGTTCACAGCGCAGCATGACAGTAAAATTACTCATTTTGCTTCTGCTGCATCTCGTGGCTTTTTGCTGAACTGCCGGGCAATAATCCTACCCTTGTAGCTCTCGTAGAAATCCTATGTGCTTGCATAATGTGGTAATTCCTTCAAAAAATGGCTGTTTTTCAACAGTTCATTGGAATATGGTCCACTTGCCACAGAAACAACATGCCGCTCAGACCTAGTGTCCTTGTGTCTGACCCTCTCCTCCTGCTCTCCAGCATGTACAGTGACACCATTGCTTCCTAATTGGCCCTGATAAATAATTATTATGAGTCACAGGACCACCATGTGCTGGACTCCGTAAGTCCTCAGAGAATTCACAACAGTGCAATGCGATTTGATGCATCAACACATATGGACAATTCTGCTTTGGCTTTACTCGTCTGCTTTCCCAAAAGAAATGATCAGAGACATGACCAAGTGGTCATGATATGAACTTTCAGGGTGACTCGTTTCAGAAGGCACTGTTTGTTAGGCGCCTCCTCGTTATGCTGTGAATTTCAGCTGGGAGTGTGAGGTCTGGGCTCCTGGTTTTCATATCCATGGGGTGGCTCTTTTATTGGGCCTGCCATGCTGTGTTGGTCTTTCTTGCCATCCTTGAAAAATAATTCCTGATACAGGCATTTCACATATAACCCGTGCGCTGTGCAGAAAAGCCCAGCGAGAGGTGGTTTAATAGATTTGGTGACGGGGGGAAAGCGGCACATCCAGCCAGTCAGGAGCAGGAGGAGCATCTGCTCAAAGGCCATCTCCCTGTGCCAGGGCTCTGTCCTCTGGGGGACCCCAGCAGAGGACCCCAGGCCCACCGTCTCCATTCTGGCTCCCCAGCTATCCCGCCGCCCACCCCGTTGCATGGCTAATTAAGGTGGCTGCGCTGCGGTGGATATATCCCGTTCGTTTGTCAGGTTGGCAGCTCTGTTGTTCCTGCTTGTTGATTCTGATAAAGAGTGGCTCATCGTCCACTGCAGTTTAGATCACACATTCAGGCCTAAATCAACAAATAGTGAAGACTCTGTATGCAAGAAAACTATTTATAATTCAGAGACTCTTAAAAATCAAAGTAAAAATGAATGTAAGACTGAATTAATGATTTTAAGCTTTTTCTGTCCATTTTTTCCATGTGCTGAACTGGTGACTTGGTAAAAATGCACAAGTGTTTGGTGCAAGGAGTGGATGAATTGGAGACTAAATGTGAAAATTGTTGAAGAGTTTTAATACTTTAAGGCACTGTATTTATGTATGGTACTTGCATAGCATGTACTGCTGTCTTATTTATACACAGCATATTCTTAAGTCTCATAACACTTCTATTTTTCTTTGCTTTGTACTATCTAGTAAGAAGAAACATTGCTTTCTGCCTATTTAATTATATTTAAAATGTGATGAAAACTAGAACACAGTATAAAACTCTTGCACTGTTTAAGATAGGCTCTTTCAGTAAAGGGTATTTTCAGTTAACACATGGATGTAATTGTAATCCATTCCAAAGCAATCATATCAGAGTAGAGCTCGCTTGCTCGGCCTGTAATGTGCTCACATGTAGCCCACACTGAAAGCAAGAGGAATGAACATTCCTCCCAAACCCCACAGCCAGCATTTCCCCTTCCATCAGCAGGGAAAGCTGCCTTTGTGAAGATGAGGGCGGTTTTGTGAGCACTGACCCACCATTGAGGCCTCTGCTCCTTTCCAGTCCATTTCATGGCAGCCCTGATCATCGTTCACCCACTGCAGCGGGGTATGAATTACATGAATACAGCTACACAGGATATTTTAACAGCAGTAATGAAGTGACTTGTTTGAGACTAGCCTTTCTTTACTATGAGCACAATGGTGGGCCCAGTATCTCATTAGCCTGCAGCATCAGTTGCTCTTTAAAGCATGAATCTGCTTCCTGTAGCAATAAAAAAAAAAATTAACAACAAAAAAGAAGCTACTTATAAATGCCACATCTTAAAATGAACAAATGCCATGATTGGCCATTAAGCCAGGCATGTTTCCTACTTTTCTGCTCTCCTCTAACTAAACTGTGCCCCAGGAATACACACACACCTGGTTTAATCTTGGGTTAATTACATTGCCTCCAGGTGTGTAATTGGCTACATCAGTCAGATCTTACCTGATAGTAAGAGAGTTTCTTAGGTTTCTGTATTGAAGTGTCCTCACCTCAGGACAATGCCTGGCTTTAGGAGACAAGATTGAACTAAAAAAAATCCTCCTTTTGATTCCTTTTCAGTCTCTGCCCCATTACTCCATTTCTCTTCATGTAACAAATGCTTCATTTATTTATGTAGAAACATCCAAATGTTATTTTATTATGTGTATTGACTGAATTATTCAAAGAAATAATTTTCACTCATTTTCAATAATTCACCAATATTGCAATCAAGGCAATGAACAACTGAAGCCTATTAGAATGCCAATTATCAACAATTTTAATTTTTCACAGCGCATCTTCGTAAATTTGCTTGCACATTTGCATATATGAATTCCAGCTTGGTTTATTTTCTCTCCTCTTTAAATACATAATGACTTTTCATTCCTGCTCTCTGTTTCATTTTTTTTTGTGATACATGTGAATGATGGCCAAGTATTTGTTGTTGATTGAAGTTACCCAAAACAAATGTGAGCACTGCCAACTACAATACCCTCCATGCATGCCCCCGCCCAACTCAAGGGCCCCTGTGACCACTCACACTATAGATGGGCTAGCTATTCACACTGAAAGGGTAATAATAATAATAATAATAATAGAATAATATTACAATATGACTTTCAGCATTTGTTAAGTCTTTTATTCTGTAGAATGGCATGGTTAAACCACTGGTAAGCTGTTTCTTTACATAACCTATGGTTTTCCTTGTCAGAATTTCCTCTCTGATTATTTTATTTCATTTTATTTTATTTTATTTTATGTGATCTTTGGTTCTCAATGGGGTGCCCCATGTGTCCCACAGTGCTTTCAGTGCTTAGAAACACAACCTAGTCAAAGCACTTAGAGGGCTGTAGTGAGAGACCACGGTCCCACACAGCTTGCTTCATGCATTAGCATTGTTGGCACGGTCTTCACTAAAATGGTTATGGACGGGGGGAGCTCAAAAACCCTTTTCATGAGTCCGAAAGGAGATAAAAATAGTCTGTCCCTTGATGAACATGGAGTGTTTACAGTTTGTACGATCAATGGGGTCTTTTGTGGTCAAAACAAAATAGGAGTGAGGGAACAAGGCTTCCAGGAAACAGACAAATGGAGAAATTTCAGCAAGGAGTGGAATTTATCAAAGGAAAGCCATGGAGAGATTATGTGGATTTTTATTACCTTTTGAATGGTTGACCTTTGAAGGCCACTGATGTCAAACATTTATGAGTGTTTGATGACACTTATATTTCATTCCTTTTCATAGTATGACTCTACATGTAATAACCGATCCTGTCTTACACATTGCTTTGTTTGTATTGCAATAAAATGATCATTGCAGTTCGCCTGATGTCTAATTTTACAAAAAACCATCTGTAGTGTGTGATACCTCCTCAGGTCTGACTGTGTCTTGACTGGGCCAGTGTGGATTCTGTGACCTTCGTTCCTATAGGCCAATACACAACTGCTCTTAGTCTGAACCAGGGACTGAGCATCTTCAGTCGGTTGCATAGATACAGTGGGCAAAAGAATGTCAGTTTAGTTTGTGTTAGTTTTAGTTCGTGCATACACGAAACAACACTCTGTATGGCTAAAATCACATGCAATCCTGTTACTGCCCACAAAAAAAAAAAAAAAAAAACTATCCGAGCTAATCAACTAACAAGTTCCAAAGAGGGCTAAGTGTAAAGATATACATGGTGTTCATTTTTGCAGGTTATTTTGCATCAATATACAAAATTAGGTGTCCCAATCTGTATTGTAGCATGATTCTCCTATCAAGTATATTAAGACATTTGTGAAATTCCCTCTGAGTTTTATGAGGGAAAAATTGTCATCACTTTGGAAAAAATTAATTCATTACAGAAGCATGAGTAATATCCTGAGTGACTTGGGGTGCTAGATATCGTCTTCCATTTACAGTACACCAGGAAAAGCCTAAAATACACCCTTTTAACTTAAAAACCAAAGAACTATATTCCTGGTCCATTAGTGTTCAGAGGAGATAATGGACCTGAATGTATCACCTTACACATGTGAGAAAGTGAGACTGCCCCTAATTACCTGCCTAATATTTGCATGTCTCTTGCTATGTCACCAAATACCGCTCTGAGTAACTAAGCACCACTGTGAAGGCATTATTTTAAGTTGTTATCAGACGCCTGTGAAGAGTGCTGGAGAAGAAGCTGTAGTAATCAGGTTTCACTGCTGTTCACATGCGTATAGTGTTCAGAAACAGGGTGTTAGCCCGAGAGAGTCAACTCTGCTCTAGAAACGCAATACTACCAAGTTATGAATGCCAGAGGTCTAAAATCAAGTCTCTTTGTTGGTGCATGTTAAACAACGCCATTTCTCTTGTGTTTCTGGACTAAAGACGTGTGCCGTATCTTTGTAATTAAAATTTTGAGATATGTGCGCACATTTTTGAACACTTATACATTAACCAATTTCTCAGTATTTACATATAGTCAAATCTGTGAATTACTGCTTCATTTTTTCCACTGCCATGCAGTTAAAGATTCAGACAGGATATGCTACAACCGTCCTTCACAAAATGTAATTTGAAAAATTTTATATTTGAAAGAAACATTTTCCAAATGTATTATGCAGACGTTATGCCTGTTTAGCACAGCAAAGAATTGACTTCAGTCCTTAAATGTGAGTTACAGTCACTTCAATGAAATCTGTAATCTTGTAGGTTTAAAAGAAAAAAAGTGCTCTACCAGCTCCTTGCTAAGTAAGTTAAGATTAACAGATGGCATTATAATAGCTAATTAAGATCATATTCACAGGGAAAAAAGTTGCAAATTGCTTTGCCAAATAGGTCTGAAGCAGGCTCTGCAGTAGCTGCCAATGCTATGACATGCTGAAAAGCTGAATGCAAGAGCACACAAGTTTTAGAATAATTAACAAAATAAAGACTGAAAATCTGCCCAGAAATTTTGACACCAGATGTAGACACCTTTTGGTTACAATTATCACACTATTTATAACAATAGGGATGTGGGGGTGGTCAAAATGTTAAGCCGAGACACAATTCCCTTTGTTAAGTAATAAAAACACCCTACTTTGTAGTTATAAATAGGCTGGCTGAAAAATATTAAGACATATTTTGAAATTTACTTGCATTCTTTATCATTTATTCCATGCTTTAAAATATGTAGGTCATCATATATATAAATAATGAACCTTACAGTACAGTTACATGTTGTATACATACCTCAGCTCAATGATGAAAATATGATGTGTCAGTTTTTGGACTTTTGAATCATTGGTGCAACACCGTGTTCAAACCACACAATGCAGTATAAAACTAAAAACACCAGTCAAGGTGAGTTAAGGTGGCCTTTCACATAACATGTATGAAAGGTTCACTTGCATGGCACACCGGGGTAGTAAGTCACCAGTATGTGTCTGAAGGCCAGGTTTATCCCTGCAGCTTGATTCTGAAACATTAGCCAACTGCTTGGATGAAATGGCAGTTTCATTCTTAGGCACATTGATTCCACGGTCCTCTTAAACACGGTTCCAAATCAACAGTAAACACCGAACCTGTGGTTTGAGGCAGAACTTGTTCCTTTTCCATTTGCAACAGCAAAATGTCCTATTCACACATGTATTACAAGGGCTTCTTAAAGGACACAGAGGGGGATTCTCTGAAACCTTTCAGTTTGCCTGGCAACAATCCTGCTATACATTACCTCCTGTATATACATATAATTACCAAAATACATTCAGATTAGTCCTGAAGTGCAAAATGTATGTGTGCATGTATGTGTGTATGTATGTATGTATGTATGTATGAATAATCCTCACGCATCATTTCATCATGCCAGTCTGAAGTGATGGTTTGATTGGGTGTCAGTGGTTTATGGAGTGAACCTCGCTGTTATAATCCGTGATGTCATTCAGTGAAGTGAATGGGGTTCTGCAGATTACAGGGGACTGGCCAGAGTGCAGCACTGCTCCCAGCAGCGGTCAATAGGAAGTCCCCCCTCCATCCCAGACTGACCTAATTCTCATACATGCTTCTACCTTCTACACAAACATACTGTTTTGAGACCTGATGTGGCATAGTTGCAGTGTACAAGCCAGCCATACTGACATACATGTACTGACTAATGATATATGAGGATAATTTATTTCTTACTTTATGCCACATGAATGAATAATAAGACGATATATTTGTGGTAATTATTAAACATTCATACGGCAGATATATTGTGCCACTATCTCTCATTTTGGAAATGTTTTGTTGTATTGCCTGTGTATTATTATGTAATAGAAGACCTACAAAAGATTATTTCGACAGCTAATTTTAGCTGTTTGTGCATAGAAGCTCACACCACATCCATCTAACAGAATAAACAGCACAAAATAAACACATCCTCCTCTAAAACATCTTTTGTCTGTCTGCACTGGGTTTCTAATGTCCATTTGTTTTGTAAATAGCCCATCCATTTGCCCCAAATAGCCAGCTCTCTCTCTTCCTGTGGTAATTAAACCTTCAAAAGACGTTTGCTCCATTAGGACAGAGTATTAGGCAGATGAATGGCATTTGTTGGAGGGAAAAATGGCTTCTTCATGTTTACCGAGTTTCAATTACGTTTCCATTATTAGCATTAATGACTGGCCATGAGGGCCCATCAGCATTCAGGCCCCTCCCCCTGCCCTGAGAGCGTAACCAGCGTTTTCACAAACACAGCCGAGAGGCTGGATGAAAAGGTGACCCGCTGCATCTGGAGAAAGACGCGTCTCCTGGAGAGAAATGCTTCAGCACAAGGCCAGCTCTCAATCTGTGGTCATAACATATGCTCTGCAGTCTACAGTATCCCCCCTTTTTGCTCAAATAGAAAATGTGGGCCTAAAGCTGATATATGGTTGATTTATGATACATAAATAGGATGCATACAAACAATCTAGATATGGTAGAAGACAGGCTTTCACTGAAAATTACTGACATTGCAACCAAATTATAAGAAAATACTGATCAAATGTAGCATCTATGCATTAAAATGAAACAGGTAAGGGTTTTCACTTTTAAAATTTTATTAATTAAATACACAATAATTGAGCAAATGTCTCTGAAAATATCACAAATAGAATCTTTTTCATTCAGCATTTATAGGGTGGTGAAAATCTCTACATTATCGGCCGAAAGCAACAGAACTTTTCTTTATTGTCTGTCAGCCCAGAATCAGGCTGGGGTTTTTTTGGAGTGGGGGGAGGGGTGGAGTCTTGGGTTACAGGAACGGAGTGGGGACTTGGATGTCTGGACAGGAGTGTAGCCACATTGGGACAAAAATCACTTTACATGCATACATACATGGTATTTTACAGATACACAAAGTATTTATGATTCCATTTCCACAAATTCCCCAAATTCTCAAATTAAACAAATTCCCTTTACATCACTAAAAATATAGAAAAAGGAGATATCGGGGCATATGGAGGAGGTGTGTGTGTGTGTGTGTGTGTGTGTGTGCGTGTGTGTGTGTGGGTGGGTATGGGGGGGATGGGAGCTTGCTAAAGAGAGATGCAGGTCAACACCCCCATTAAGTGTTAATAGCACTATAATGCAGACTGAAAAGCTGCACTTAATTAGTGTCATTTGTCATTTTTCTTTCTCTCTTCCTCAGGTTAGGCTCCCTCTTTCTTTCTTTGCATTTCTTTCTCACTCTCCTTTCTGCAAGACAGTTGGCCATTAGTCCAGGTTCACGGAGTCCTCAATATCCCATCTCCATCATGCCAGCACGGGGCGTCCGTCCATAGAGGAGCTCGAGCGGAAAGGGAATTTTTGGATGCCGAGGGAAGAAGAGGAGGAGGAGGAGGGGGGAAGGTGTGGTCATTGTGGCGGCTCGGGAGGATTTTGGTGGGAGTGCAGAGACTTGTGGGTGACGATGACAGAGGGCAGAAACAAAGGCACGCGTCCTGCTTCCAGCATGCCTCCTGTCCCTCTAGCATACCTGCGGGAGAGAGACAAGGTCGCACTGATCATGGAACATGACACAGAAACAACAGCACAGCAGATTACTCCAGCTAGTACACCACCTTTCACTCCCATTCCAGTCCCGAGCTTCACGCTGATTGGTAAACAAAGGACACATCTCCACATATTGTGCTGCTGATTAGCTTTAATTTGAGGTTTACAGGCTGAGAAAAAAACAAACAAAAATCACCCCCCCAAAGATGAGCCAAATGTTATATCACAAACAGCCTTAACTTTTCAAAGTTGCTGCGCCTCCATTTCTTTGTTTAATGAAGTCAGAATGACATCATCTATTGCCAGCTACATTCAAGCCTGGCTTAATTTATTGATCAGCAGGGCTGTGGAAGCCATCTGGTGTCTATCTCTTTTGTGTTGCCTTTGCTGAACATTTATAAAGACAGCATTTTTTCAGCAATTTCAAAAACACTGTGACACAAGCCCCCTTGGGGTGTTCTATCCTGTGAAGCAGAGAGATGCGGTAGAACAAAGACGATTCCCTTTGTTTCAGGAACTATTTTCTTCCCCCACCTCTAACATTCTCAACCAACTTATTTCCCTCCTTTGTCTCTGTTTTTAAGATTCCAGGGAAGTTGGCTTTCTCTGTTTCAGGACTTGGGTCTACTCGTGATTGTGATTGTGACTTGCAGGCTAATTAAAATGACTGAGGCAGAGGGGGCAGATTCCCTTGGGTTGGGGCTCAGTGTGAGAAAGGTAATTTGTCTGTCCTGAACAAAGGGCAAGCCTACTTAATGGAGCATCCCGCCGCACGGGCACAGGCGACACCAATTATGTCACTGTGAAATCTCACACAGTACAATCGGCGGTGGATGGGGAAACGCTTTGTGTGCCCGTTACAGGACGGCTACCATTTCCCCATTATTTGTTTACTTGTCTGATCTTGTGAATTATGTTGCTGTTCAGGCGGGCAAGTGGAATTGCTGCAAGTGAGTTAAAGAAAATTTAATAACTGTAGCCCAATAATATGAACGATGAAGACCATCACTTATTAACCACCTGAATCATAAATCCTTAAGCAGTTTGTTTATTTACATTATTGTTGAATCTGAACTCTGAAAAACATCCATGAGCAATAAAAAAAAAAAACACAAATTAAAATAATGAGAACGTGGCCGTTTGTTTTTGAGAACGCTCTTCTCCACATAATTAAAGTGCTGAACCCAATATTCCAATTGCATTTTAACATCAATAATTCAGCTGTTTTCACTACAATAGATGTTGGCACATAAATAAACAATGAGACCTCATATTTACCACACCGAGTGCAGTTGGAGAGAAGCAAAGGCTTAAACAGACATTTCAGATTAAGATGGATAGTGCACAGGCTCCTGATTCCAGCGTTTGCACTCTTAGCCCCTGCACACAGTACTGTCTCAGCCCGCGCAAGGCTCCTGAAACAGGAGGTTAATGCTTAATGGAGTTCTCCTCCTCAAGGCCTGCAGTCTGGGTAAAAGACACGCCACGCAGTTCGTTTAGCCATCATTAAACTGCAAAGATGTCTGCTTGTTCCCCCACATCTCTGCTATTGTCTCATGGCAGCTGGCCTCCATAATTACCTGCCTAACCAAAAATACATCAGCCCTCCATTTTGTGAGCAGACCAAATTACCCTTTTAATTCGCCCCTTTCAATTTGTCCCTTACTTAAATTGAGGAGAAAGAGTAAATCAATAAATGCTATCACCCCGAGCTCCTCTGCAAAAAAAAAAAAAAAAGAGCCAGCAAAAGACTTCCAGCTCGTTCAGTTCCCGCTGTTTGTTTTAGCGAGGACAGGTGCCACAAAGTTCAGTTTTCATCAATCTGACGTGATTCAGAGCTCTACGCCATTATGCCCGCTCCCAGATGCTACAGATATTAATGAAGTTCCTGATGTGAGCCCATAAAAATGACGGAGTGATGTGCACGTATTTTTGTTGCCCTGCAAAAACTCAGCCCCCAGTCCGGATCGCTTCGCTTCATGATGAAAAAGTCAAGCGCGCAATCAAAACTGATGGAAAAATCCATCACCCATCTGAAATTAAAATTCATCTTTGGTCAATAAGATTTAATATCCCCACAGGAAAGAGTAAATGAATCAATGCCATCAATACATAATCAGCATGAAATATGATGCAAATAAGTGGAGGACGGCAAGCATTTATTTTCAAACCCGTCTAGGCTTGCTTTAGTGCTCCTCTCATTTTCAGCAGTTGACAGTAATTGTAACAAATTAGCTTCTGCCGATACCGAACGGTGCTTGTCCTGCTGTCAGGGGCCAGACTGTGCTGTAACTTTTGTGGTGCGTGTCGAAACTCTCACGGATGGACACGCTGTCATACCTTGGAATTCTGACTTGACAGGTTAAGTCCTTTTCCATTAGGCTGATTTCACACTGCATTCAAAACTCTTTAAAAACAACAACCATCTCTTCCCCTGACTGATGTCTGAAAACATGTATTTTAAACTCGAGAACATCCTTTCAAAGGAGAAAAAAAAATTCACATAATAAATGACACGGCCGATTCTGTAGCTAATGTAAAGCTGAAACTTTGTGCATGTGTTTGTCAGGGAAACTCACTTTCCATGGAAGCATTCTCCCATTTTAAATGCATGTAGCTGAACAGAAGGACAATAAGCTAAAGCTTAAACTCTTTGCTTGAACTGCTGTAAGTTCCCTTGGATAAGAGCATCTGCCAAAGGACTGAATTTAGGCTACAGCACAGAGCAGACATATAACATGTGGAACGTCTTCACTCTGACTGCTCTGGTCTCGCAGCACAGCGTGGATCCCATCAGAGGATGACCGAGCATACAGTCAGTGAGGAGGAGGATCTGTCCATTAGATGAGACACTAAACTGAGGTCCTGACTTGCAATGGTCATTCAGGATCCCATGGAACTTCTCAGAAGAGTTGGGGAATTAACCCTTAGGGTCCTGACCACATCCCCCAAAGAGGTAGGCCTCTTCATCTGAGTACCTAAAACATCCCCTGTACCTGATCGACTGTGCAGCCCCTGCAATCCCTCCCTGCATTGGCTCCCCAGGTTGTCACCAGAAAAGAGAGTTCTGACATGACCCAGCCTTGTGAAATAAAGGCTGCCTCAAGTGAAATAAATGCATCTAAATATCATTCTATACCTTCTGGTCCGGCATTAGTGGGTTTGTCTGGAGCGAGTTCAAATGGCCGTTAATGAGGGCCGTTGGTCTGTCGTGTTCGCAGAACAAGCTGCCGTTGATGTAGTGGAACCGGTCACCGGGCACCAGGCGGTTCCGGCAGGTAGAACACGTGAAACACTGCGGGACAGAAGATGCGACATGGGTCAATGGCTGCTCTTATGACGGCCATCTTAATTCCTCACTAAGCATAGCTAAACAAGTCGCTACATACCAGCCAGCCGAAGTATACTTCTGTTTTGCCTGCACACAGTAACTCACAAAGCTGAGTAACAGCCTTGTCTGTAAAGTGTTTGAGAGAGCTCTACAACGTCACTGGTTTTATTCAAATCAAAAACGGAATATGAAAGCTGATCGGTCAACCACTCACAAAACAAATTACAACATGATAGCATTTCTATTGTTTATGAATGCCAGGGTGTTGCCAGCTTTTAGCAAAATTTAATTTACAATGCATTAGTAGGAGACAAAGCTGTGGCTTTACTCTCATTATTCTTACTCATATATGCATACAGGTACAGGTATGAGGTGAAGAGGAGTGTAAATGCTACAATGTCCAACAAAATTTCATTATGACGCGTAATGCATGGTAACTATCAGCACAGACATTAAATCACATTTGAAGATCAAGCATGACATAACGGAGGAAATATATGTAAAGACATTAGCTTGTCCTTGGGCTTTTGGAATGTATGTGTTTACCTTGAGATGGTACACATTGCCCTGCGCCCTCATGACCAGCTCGCTGGCTGGGATGGACTGTCCGCACGCACTGCACGCTCCGCTGTTGCCGAATAACCTGCAGTTGAAGGCAAGGAGAGGGCATTCAACAACTGGACAGCAGCATGTTAACATGACCTGTATACCCTGCATTACCTGCACACCCGTATATAAATACCAAGCTAAGCTGATGTTCATATTATGGCTTCCTAACTCATCCTTACTCTGCTACAAACAGACTATGTGTGTTTGTTTATCTAGTTTATATCAAGAACTGTGATTTAAGTTAAACAGCATTGCAGCTTATTTGTCAAGGGTGTCATAAAGTCCATTAAGAACAGGCAGTATGCTAGATGTCCTAAAAATCCTTCTGGCTGGCTCATGCTCAAACAGGCGTTGTGTTGAAATTCCTTGTTAAGGGTCCACTCCAATCAGGCTTGCCGCCTGACTTCAACTGAAGAAATACTCTGAAGATGTCATCAGAAAATGACAAAAAAAAGCAACCCCCTTGATCACTCAGTAACTTCACAAACAGAACAGCTATGTCACCTCTGCAATTCATATAACAACATGCATCATGACAAGCTGTAAATTATTTAGGAGTCTGAAAATGAACTTCTATTGTATAGTTACTCTTGCTTTAATTGATTAGTGCAATTTTGGATCTGAATAATGTGCAAAATCATTTTCAAGCTTCAGGATGTAATAAACGCTTACAAATCTCAGGATGAAACAAGATGACCTTTAAAAATGGTTAAACCGGTTTTGTGTGCAAAACAATGTACATTATGTTTTCATTATTAGGACACCGGCCAGAATCATTCCTTATCACGCTCACAGATATGTGTTGCAGAGGCATAAATGCCCTGACACATCTCTTACACATCTGTGCGCGTGTGTACATACTCATACACACTCCTGACAGCCCTGTGACAACCTCTTATAAATGGCTTTTCTGAAATCGGTTCAATCTTAAGCCTATGGAAATTGCAATGACTCAAAGAACAAATATAACCCTGAAATGTTTCATATTGGAAAATAAAATTATGGTAATAACAGGAACCAAATGAAAAAGTTGTAGCCCCGAGCCTTGGCAGTGAAATTAAGTATTGACTTTAGCATATATTTTGCATCATAATAATAAACCTGGAACACAAGCAATCAGGGAGCCGAGGGGATTTGATTGTACATGTGAGGGAGGTTTCGTGCTTCCTGCCATGTGAAACTCCAGCAAACAGCCCAGACAGAGGTGTGTTTCCATTAGCGAGGCTTCACTATCAGGGTTGATATATAACGTGCATGGGTTAACCTTTTCAATCATGGTGTCAACACTTTAGATTTGCTCCTGCTCATCTCTTTCATCCTAACCTCTCTTGCTCTCTCTCTACCTCTCTCTTCCTCCACCCTCCCTCCCACCCTCCCTCCCTTGATAATGAAATGCTTGCTCCAACTTCCCTCTATCTGCTTCTGGAGTCCACAATTTAGATTACTTCATCTTGGCCAGCAACAAACTGAATGAAATTTCGATTTGAGCAGAAAGTAATTTACTGGGATCTGGCCCCATTTGTCATCGTATCTCACCGGGTGTTTGCTCCATCACCGCAGTTTTCCTGTGCAATCAAATAAGACCACAGCATCTGACATGCTTGAGGGAGAGAGGGAGAGAGAGAGAGGGAGCAGAGAGGAGGATGGGAGCGGAGGTATAGTGTTACCCTGCGTGCATTTAAACGAGGACTTTGCTTTAATGAACACATAAAAGTGCATCTGGTTTTCATATAACGCACCGCGTAAGGGGGGCAAAAAAACAATCAGCGACAGAGATTTAACATCAAAACATTAGCATTTCGATGGAAATGAACAGGGTAAGCAAATTGTTACTGTTTCAATCCAGCTCTGGACATGGAAATATTCTGCAAAGGCTGATTCAGCATTTTTTTCCCCTTTTCACCATCACTACAATTGGTTAGTGGAGGCTTGACACAAGCCAAACACTAATTTGCTGTCACCATGTTACTGAAAAACGCCCACAAGTTGTTATTAAATGTATCGACAAGAGTGCTGGAGAGTGCAGCAAGACTGCCCCCACAATGCCTTTCAACAGGAAGCCTGAGAAGCAAATGTTGGCCCGCCATCGATTCTCAGAGTTCAATCAAAAGCCCATTTCAAAAGTAATTAGTTTCAGATCCATGACACATCAACGCTTGGTAGCTAAATTGGAACTACCAAGCCAGAATAGGGCACACTGACAAGCGTAGTGTTTTGAGAGATGCTCATGAGAGTGAAAAGTATAGCAGATAGGTAGCTATCTATAAACACAGAGAAACAATCAAAAATAAAAATGATGTGCTCAAGATGTGTTCATATGCCATTCATTTCACATGGGCCAGCTGTCAAAAAATGAGAGAAATGCAGTAAGCAAACATTTTACTCATTTACATTGCCATCAATAAAGCCACAGAAAGCAAGGCCAACCCTGTTTTGGGAAGAGAAAGAACACATAGCTCATGTATAATTTAATGTAGCTGCACCTTTTTTCAATTAGCAATACATTAATCACACAAAATAACACTTTTATGTGTTCATTGCGGGATAGCCTTGGAAAAAACACACTTCCTTGTTCTCACTCCTTTAAAATTGAATTTCTTGTATTATCAGTCAGATTTAGAATTCATCCAGAATGGTAGACCTGTTTGTTTTGAAGGTATCTTGGCTTCACGTGTTGCACTGTATCCATTGGCAAGCAGCCTGTGTCAGACTGTGTGTTGACACTAATGTGCCCCTTTCTTGAACTCCTGCGCTGGTGTAAGACTCCCTAAGTCGGAGTGACTCCGTAATCGAGGCCAGGGGACTCCATAATTAAGATGACATAATTGGTTTCAGCTTTTTTGCACGGAATTAGTGATTCTGAAGGGTCATGAACCAGTTCAGACACATGACCGTATGATCAATAGCAAACACTATGCAATCCTTTAAAAACGCTGATAGGATTTTTTCTGCAAAATTCCACGATCTTTAGTGTGTTCTAATAACGTTAGGAATGTTGTTTAGTTTTGTCAACAGCATGTGATATTTGTACACGTATGTGAATTTGAGAGTTCTGTGCTCAGGATATAGTGGGATATAACTAAGTTACTCTGTGGGAGGGGGAGGCTTGGCACGTTTCACAGTTAAAGACGTTTTCTCTTTCTAGACAGCTTTAAACATAACATGAAACTAATACAGAAATAATGTCAGAAACAGCACACAAATGTCGGTATACAACATGAGCCAACATGCTTTCAAAGCACTGGGATATATTGATACTCAAGAGGAGCTTTCATTATGGCATGTGCTGCATTAGAGAGGGAGTGTGGGGGGGTGGGGGTAGGGGGGCAGAGGGAAAAAAATCTGCCAAATTAAGCTTGCTTAATTCAGAGAAACAGATCTGGCCCCGAGTGGATTGGAGGCCTTGAATTAATTCTGTTATGACAAATCAAGATAAACGTTTCCCCTAAATTGCATGCGATTTAATTAATTTTTGAGATCCTGGTTTTTCCCAGCTAATAGTTCACATGCTTCTGAGCTGTCAAAGTGCTTGAGTGGGCAGACTTCGAAGTGATATTAAATAACCAACTATTAGATTTACCTCGCACATTCTATTGGAAAAGTGCCATTTAATTACCTAGCCTATTCAATTAAAGGGACAGCATTCACACGATCTAGCATCCACATGATTGCTAGCTAAATTAATTCCCTTCCAAGGTTCCTCTTACACCCTTAAAAATATCTGCCTTACGACAGCATTACATAAATCAACAATAAACAGGCATGACTAAGTTTAATGATAAAAACTGGCATCTCTGACAGACAGTATTTGGATACATTAAGACCAAGGGGATATGATCAGAGGCCATATAACACTGCTGCACTTTAACATGGAGCTGAGAGGCTCACACGGCCCTCTGAAACCACTGGGTCTCAATGGGATGGATAGTATCATCTTGGGTCATGCACATTTTTCATTCAGGGTGATGGAGGCAATGCATTTCCTTATTGCTTCCGATCAATCTGTGAGCACTTTGCATTTGCAGATTAATAAAAGTTGGGAGGCATTACTATATTATTTACACCACTGTGGCAAATTCATAATCCATTACAAAAATGAGGCTGTGTCTTTAAAACCTGCAGGCAACTTGCCCTCATGATAATCCCCCCCCAGCCTCTCGCTCTTTTTTCTCTCTCTCTCAAAAGCCAATTTTCTTAATTAAATGTTTTGTTTGCGATGCGGCTCTCATTCATTTTGGACACGTCATTCTGAGCAGATCCAAGCCGGAGACCAGATCTCATTAGATAAAACCCATCAGGACTAACAGAAAATGGAGAAGGCACTAATTAAAGCTTTTAATTGTGTGGACTCACTGTCAGCCCTTTTTCCTTTTATTTTTTTTTTATCTCCGCTCACATCACACGCCTGCGAATATTGTTTAAGCCGTGCTCTTCCACCCACCGGCCTCTCATTACCATCAGAAAAGGTGTATCCACATTTTTCTCCCAATTTTAATGAGGCTGCAGACCCAGTCCAGGTGAAGCTTCACGGGCCGCTGCTGGAATTTTGACTCTTTCCAGGCAGGTAACCCCTCGGACTGCTGGCAGTGCCTCAGCTCTCAGGGAACAGAAACTATTAGGGAACTGTGTTTGTACCTGGTTCTCTTATCACAGCAAACCTGTCAAAACAGCCACCCATGCTAATATACGTACCCTTAAATAAGGCTCACATAAGGCTGGATATACATCTATGATGTATGGGGTGGAACAGGATTCTTTCCTTCGTGGAGTTATTTGATCGTAAGGGGCCTTCTACATGTTTTCTGAGAGAAAACTAGCCAAGACCATATTACTTTGCGTGTGCTTATTACATCCAGAAAGCCCTGGGGATCATTTTAATGTACTCCCAGACTTTGTTCTAAATTCTAAATTAAATTCAAGCTCAGATTGCATCAATATGCTAATAGATAACTAAAGTATTACATTTTCTAGCCACAGAACAGCCTTAGGTGCCTTTTTATGCGTCGTGCACCTGCCAACCTGTCATTCAGCTCGCGCAGATCTCATGATGTGGTATCCTAGCATGAGGAATCTCACCCCAAAAAAATTATATACATACATACATACATACATACATACATGAGTAGAATTAAGTGCTCCTATTACCTTCAACTGAAGCATTTGAACACTACCACTGCGCTCCTCTCAGTTAGTTTATTAAAGTTGTTTTATTTTTTTCTTTCACAAGCTTTTGTTTCCATGCAGTTGATTATGACTGCAGTCCACTGGAAAGATGTTATCCAAAAAAAAAAACATAAATGCCCTCTTTTTAAACTAATAAGGTCAAAAATATGTGTTTTAGAATTTTTTATGGTTGTTCTAGTGTTCTAGCAACACTTGCCATTTAAATTAATAACACTGAGGGCATCTCTTACAGTCAAACTTGTAATTATTTTGTGTCTATATTTCAAGTTTTTTTATCATGGTTGAAACATTCATTCTTAAATTGAACATTCAACACATGATTCTTTTTTACAGAAGCCTTTCACCAGTTATACCTTCAGATGTCCATAAAGAAATACTGCCTGCAAAGCCACCAATCCAACTACGGAACAAACTAAAACTTTTCCAGGTTCAGTTTGTTTGTTTCATGTCTAAGTTTGCCCTTAGAGAAAGAGTGCATGATGAAATAAAACATATTCTCTGGATTCCAGGTCTCATCAAAATGTCCCCACTTCTCCGCCTTCAAGGCCCCACGTGAAAGTAAAACCCATCTTGATTGTTTTCTGGCTATGAACTGTATCCTGTAGTTTAAGAATGGTGTTGCACAACGACCCAACTGACATGTTTGATAATGTATCAGCAGCTTGACTGTAAAAATGTCTGACTTCCCCTAAAACAATTCCCCTCATGCCATGACATACGTTCCAGCAAACGTACACAGTCACTGAGGAAATGAAGGGGTTTTACTACTCCTAATTTGGCAAAGTCATGCGTCACTACTCTCAAATTCTGTTTTATGAGCCTTTTTTGGGGAGAAATCACAGTGTACATTTGGCTGGAGCGACCCTTTAAAACACTGACCCAGGTAGATGCCAGCATCAGTGAGTTACAGACTGAGGTTTGAGGGTTTGATCCATCAGTGACTGACGAGGTGGTCAATCGATCCGCAGATTACTACTCCTGTCTCATAACATTCACATCTCACCTAAAGAGAGCAGCTCATTTCAACTGAATGCATGTCAAAGGTCTCTGCCATCCTCAATTGTCACCTCCAGGTTCCACACAAGCTCAACCCTAATTTTTCTATTATGACATGAGTGCATGTTTGTGCACAAACAAACAAAAGATCACTAGACATAACCAGAAAAACAGAAGATATAAACTGTTGAAGGCCTATCATGTGCTGGCAGTGTTGTATAATGGAGACGGACTGGGCTTGTAGCACAGAGGGTGCTGGTTCAATTCCCATTTACAATTCTGCCATCGTGCCATTCTGAGTTGCTTCAACAGATGAATAACAGTGTGTAAAGATGTAAAATGTGGACATGTGTGGTGCAGTGACATGTATGCAGGGATACTCTGGACCCCGTCTCACCTGATGTAGTCGTTTCTGCAGAGTATCATGCCGCTTTTGGTGTAGCAGGACGTGCCGATCTCCCCCAGTTGCGCCTGGCAACAGGAGCACTTGAGGCAGCGGCTGTGCCAATAGCTGTCCATTGCGTAGAGAAGGAAGCGGTCGGCGATCTTGCCCCCGCACCCCGCGCACCGTTTCCATGGGAGCGTCCCCGCTCCACCTGGGGGCGGCTGGGCACTGCCGCCGGGGTTCACCATAGCGTCCGTACCTTCACCAATCAGAGCGGACATGGGTTAGAGAGGTGTCGGGCGGGGGAGGGAGGGGGTCACGGGCAAATCCAGCGGCCCCACAAGTGTCTGGATCCTGTCCCTCTCTTCTGTAGAGTGCCTGCCGAACCTGAAGTGGCATTACAGACAATAACAGGTGTGCATTCTTACACTGGCCACAGCACTCACAGAAACATTTCACTTACACTCAGCACAATGCCTGTAACTGAGATGACTATGCACAGTGACTACTAATCAATTACATATGAAATCGGAAAGGTGGCTCATACACTGGTCTCCATCACTGTATCATCCACAAATAACTGTACAAATATAATTTCAAACAAGTTATACAGAATTGTATGGGCAAATGGATGATACATAAAAGCAAATGCACATCATATTTCAAAGAAACCTGCATTCAGCTAGTATTACAAATGTATAATAAAATAACGCCACACAAGTAGGTAACATTCAGATGTCTATGCATGTTAACGTTGTTTTGCTCGAAAAAAAATGGACATTCTTATATGTCAAAGCACAAGTCATAAATATTAAAAAGGACCAAAGCTACGAATTCAACAGTGAAAACTACACCTCATTAAACAGCCTTTGTAGCTCACCGATGGTAATAGCTCATGCTATGCTTATTTCGCCCAGCTTTTCAAGTGGGACCCACTGCATGTTTTGGGTGCAACCTGAAACCTCGTTTAGTCCCTGATGCTCACCATCCCTCACTTCAACACTGCTCTTTCAGAATATCAACATGCAGGCTGATCCAAGGAGCCAAGGTATAAATGGATTCTGCAGCTTTAAGAGGGTTGTTTAACCTGTTACACAAACACATTTAGAGCACTTTTCCCTTCCTAATCTGTCCTTGATCGCTCATCTAAATGCTGGGGTTGTTTCATTCTTCCTCCCGGGTGAATGCTGTTTACTGATAAGAGTCCGGGTGATGGAACAATTAAAGAAGCATTGGCTTTTGTTGAGGAACCCAAATTGCCTTTAAAATTGAACATTCTTCTTCCCGCAATTCTTCATCGGGGACAATGAGAATCTTTCAGGGGGAAAAGAGAGCAGGTCCAGCAAACGGGAGTCCTGCTAATTGAAAAGCTATAAAAGTTTTAAAGACTATAGCAAATACAGAGGATCCATTAATCTGGACATAGAGTGACTTTGCTGACACTTTTAAATTAGAAAAGTTAATTGCCTGCAGAATTTAAACCTCGCTCCAGTGACTGTTAATAGTTCAATATGGAATGGATCCATATTGTAAAATAATTTTAACTTGGCTTCGGTAGTAAAAGCGCTTCAGCGTGAAATGCAACAATCAATATTTTGTATTTTTGTTTGTTTTGGAGGAATTCCTTCCGGGAAACAACACGTTCAATTCCCCGTGCGTCCTGTTACCATATTTATTTCGCACCCTATTAGCCTCAGAAACTGTAGCTAGCTCGTGTATTTATTGATTTGTATTCGATGCACACTTTTCGATTTCACTCTTCAGCTAATGCATTTTAATTTTTAATCCTTTCCAATTTCTTCTGAGAGACTTCATGGAGGGCTAAGCCAAATCTTTGCTGAAAGGTAATTAGAGGAGAAGAGGGCAGAGAAAAACGTTACACTGAGCAAAGCATTTTGTAACCCCATTAGCGGAGACTCTTAAGGACAAACAAGACCTTCGCGCTGATTAAATCTAGAGGAGATTAATCAAAGAGCTGGCGTGAAAGCGAGCCCCTCTAAACACAAATAGGATCGGTCCATAGTCAAGTTTCTTTCCGACTTTGGGGGTGGAATTGAGAGAATGATAAGCTTTTAACTTAAATGGGCGAAGCTAATTACGCAGTCATCCAATTTTGTAATCGTGATAGGTCTCACAGAGAACTGTAATCAAAATAGTTTCATTTAAAGGCACCAATATCTTTTGTTGGTACAGAATTAAACAGGGATTGAGATTAATTGTCCAACAGAAATGAGGCAGAAAAGCTTCCAAAATTAGGAACCATCTGAGTTTCAGAGATAATGATGGGGACTGCATGAAAAGAGAATAAGACACTAGTGCATAACCATCGCCTGCTCCCGCACCCCGTGACAAGGCGCTCAGACTGCCAGTTTAAATGGTTGGGATATGGTCAAGTGATGTTGTATCCTTAAATGTGCGACGGGACGTCTGTACAATTTTACATCCTTCATAATACGAATGGTGAATTATTTTGCCCGCATGCATTTGTATCCGATACTTGCTCGAGAATAACGAATCAATAACAATGTTATAAAAGTTAACACGTTGGATTTATAATCTGTAGACACACCTACCTCTTTCTCCTCTTTAAACAGTTTGTTTCGGTGCGTATCACTCTCAGCTGAACTGGCTTGATTTGACGGGAGAGTAAAAAATGTGTTTGTAAAAAAAATGGATATGCTTAGCATTCAAATTGGAAACAGGGAACCAGTCCGTTCTCAGAAAGCGCAGATCACGTCCTTCGGAATATCGTTCACACTATACTCAGTCGTAATTTAAGTCAGGCAAACAGCGTTTACAGACTGTATTTCCAGTTATTTCCGTGATCCTTTGTTGGTATTGTTTCAAAAGAGTCTCGGAGATGTCCTTGAAAAATCGTTCTGAAAAACGCAGGGCATCATTCCCAATGTACAGGCGACCTAGCTGTTTTTCTGCCTCTCAAAAACGTGAGTAAAATGTGTCGCTGTCGCCCCAAACAAACGTATGTTCTGCAGTGCTCTCCTGCTGGTACATGTGTTAGTGACAGAGAGAAAATCTCAAGTACATCTCTTCTGGGAGGATGACGTAAATCAGTTTCCAGCCAATCGTCGCTTGGCCATTGCAGGCTAAATAAAAAAGACCCAATCAGAAATATGCGAAATTGATTGTACACCAAGTAAAGCAGGAAAAATAGAGGTCGAAGTCGCTTACGGTGTTATCTGCCCTGTGCGATTCACTGTGTGTATGTCGATACACTTTTCTTATTGGAGCGTGATCGTCTTACAAAGTAGCGAGGACTTAGTTGGGACTTCTGGAATATACTGCATGAGCATCACTTGAGAGTGAATGGTTGTAGCCATGTAATTACAAATTTTAATACCATAATTTAAGTACAATGCATGTTTGCATTACAAAAATTCTGCAACCACGGTTTTTTTTTTTTTTTTTTTTTGTTTGTTGTTTCATCAAACAGCTATGTCAACCCTCTTGGTGTAAACCAGTAAATTAGATCTAACTCGGGACGTTGGGTATTTATTACAGCGTATATTGATCCAGGCTTGTCGCATCTTTGTGAACTATTTAAAAAAACCTTAAGAAAGTTTCAACAGTTAACGTAGATTTACACGTGAGAATACAATAGTGTGTAGCAGTACAATATTGCATCTAGTCCCCCTACGTCATAGCAAATTTGTTTCACGGCAGGAACGAATGAGAAATGCGTTTTTCCCTCCTGGTCCTTCACAACGGCGCCATCATCTGTCGACGAAGGGGATCGCAGATAGCCTACAACTGGGTTTCAATATTGGAACATACAAATGTAGATTGATTCGTTTGCCTAAGTCGATGCTTCTCGGTAATGGCAATTACTGAATCATTTATATTCAGAATTGGAATGGCTATTTATAGCCTGTCAATATTTCAAATTAATGGAGAACATCAAGGAACGACGCATATGAAATGTCAATATTACATATCTCCGTACTTACATTTGCCAAGGTCCCATCTTATTATAGATCCGTTTTTGGACGAGAGTACTTTCGTTACACTGGATTCTCTTAATGTATTCTTTACATTTATTCATGGACGTTATTGTATTGTATGTTACAAGAAACTGTATCAGTCACCACAGTCAGAGCCGTTGCGTTTGCCTTGGACATGTCTGTTGTTGGCTTTATGATGATTTTTGGGTAGACATGTTTCTCTCTAATTAAGCACTCCCGTCAGTGGAGAGTGACATTACACCATGCGAGAAGGCACACAGTTCCCACTGCACGGTAATAGCTCTTGATTTATGCAGTTATTGTGAATTTATTGAAGAAAGAAGTGCACCAACAGAATCCTGTGTGTAATATATGGTTGTTAGTACTGGTCTTACAGACACATCATTTTTTTGGGGGCTTTGTGGGGTCTAACTGATGAGGTTTATTTTTTAAAGACAGTCCCATTCACAGTCAGGGCAGATTGACTCATTAGGTAAAGCTGCTTGTTTCCTCATATGTTACTCCTCAAATCGGCCGGCTCTGGTCATCTTTAAATTCCTCTAGTCTTCCTGTCTCCCCAGGTTTCAGGCATTGTTCTCCCCTGTGATAATGTCCACCTCAAGCTTGGGCTACTCAAACACGTAGGTCTGCAGACAGTCCAGTGTACATGTTTCATTCTCATGTGTTGTTTTGCTGGATGTAAGCATGTCGCATGGAAAATTTCTGAATAGAATCTGCAGCAGCCGAGGTTGAAGCCCTTCAGCCACTTTTTGTGACAGGCACAAACAATCTTTTCATATGTCTCAGCCATGTGACTTTTATAATGCGTAGTGTGGCTAATGCAGGCCCTAAACCTGTGCAGGTCTGGATGGATGACAGTGGCCTCTGAAGAAGATCTCACAATAAGGAAAACATTTGCAATTCCCCAAAAACTATGAACCGATGGAAAGAAAAGATACTCGTGTGACATTTCTGTTCCGCTTACACATACAGCTCACACTTACACAGGCAGGTGAGTCATTTACATTACTTTTTCCTTCAGTTAATGATGGGCCGTAGAGAGATACCAGATTCGTGACTCAAAGTTAGGTGACTTTCAAAGCTTTCAAAGCCTTCCCAGACTCCCAACACCGTATTGTTTTACCAGGTCTCTGGGTTCATTAAAAAGACATTCGCTGTTTAATGAGTCTCCCATTGCCAGTATTAACGGTTTAATTGTCCCAGTTCCTCCCAGACTGCACAAAAAGAATCCTCATTTCTCCTCATAGCAAAGCTATTCCACCTTGGGTTGGGCTCCATTCTCCTATTCCAGCCAGCTGCCCCTCGACTGCAGAAACGGCGACAAAACAAAGATTTTAAAGAATGCTGTCCTCAGGAAAGGGCTAATGATTCGATCCCAACTATTTAAACTGAGCGAATTAAGAAATGACTTTGAATGGGGAGCCTCAAAGGAGTAGCTTTGTTTGTTCATTGCGGATCTTAATGAGCTTTCATGAACGGCCAAGAAAAATTACTTTCTTTCCTCTGCAATATGATAGACGCAAATAATGAAGGGGCCTCCCAGTGGAAATCATATTCCCCTTGTTTTGTGCCTCCCCCCCCAACCCCGTTGTCTTGCAGTGGTTTCTAAGCAGTCACAGTACAGTCCAGAAACACTGTGGGTGAAAGCTATTGAAACATTCCAGCAGAGCCAACGGAAGGTTGTTCTGGCCTGCAGCACCGATACCCCTTACAGGGTTTGTCTTCAGCAGTACTGTGCTTTATGTTGATGAAGCTCAAGGCTTGGGAGGAAACAGATACGCCAGCAGTTTAAGGACATCTTTTTATTTGTGATGGTACAGTTCAGACAAGAAATTCACACATCATTATAGTCATTTCCACATCACTGGAGTGAGGGGCAGTTTCTGGTTAATTCTGCCTCAGCCAGACAAAGATTTCCTCATCTTTACTCCTGGTAAAGACATCAACTTGTGGTATCTGTGGTTGTCGTTTTGTTCTGTACCTTTTACGTTGATTAATTCCTTAATAAAAGTGCTCGATTTAGACATATATAAATTCAATAATGAAAACCACCACCATGTGAAAATGAAAACTTTTCAAAATAAGGTCAGAGCATCTCCAGGGTCTGGCACCATGCTTGGTATTTATGGTGTGTGAGGCCCGGTCATAAATGTATTTAGTTGGAAGGTAATAAGCTGTAAGTAAGAAAGAAAGGGGGAGAAAGAGTTCTCTATCTCATGTGTTGTATTCAGAAAACTAAACTCCAACACATGGGAATTGTTTAGATGGATGTATAAAGTATGCACTAAGCCGTTGGCTCTTGTAAGACTCAATAAACATCATTGGCAAATCAAGTTCTGTAGCTGGATTTTATTATACTTTATTATCCTGTAGTCCAACCTAATTTGTTGTTTAAGTGGGAAAGAATTAATTAAGGGGCAGGAATGTGGTGTGATTTCAGCAGAGTAAGTTCTGTGAAAGGAATGTGCCGTGTCCTTTGATGACGGTCCTGCTTGTGTGAGCACTGCACCGTAACTCAGTCATACTGATCGCCTGTTCCCTTCCGCTCTGGAAAGTATTCAGCAACGTATGTGGCATGGGCACAAATCCAGACTTAACACTGGCTTTACACCAAAATAACTCCAGCACTGTACTTCATGCTGCACGGTTGGTCTTTACACTTATTTTTGTTGTGATGAGGATGCTTCTTCTTCCTCTTTTCATTATCATCACAGTTATTATTGCTGGTATGATTACTCTCATTCCTATTAGTGGTACTGGTAGTAGTATCAGTTATAGCAGTAGCCATTTAGTAGTAGTTCTGGTATCTAAGGTAGGATGATATATTGGCCTTAGCAATGCCATGGTAAGACGACTGGGCCCAGCATGTGTTTGAAGAGATCATCTTTGTACACCGAGTCACCAGTGATGCTTATTTGGTGTACATTTTATAATACATATCCTCAGAATGTCATAAGAACTCAGTTTTATTTGCATAAAGCTTTACTTGTAAAACAACAGCATTATAAAAAAGCAGCTTTGCATTGAACATAGAATTCAGGCTTGTGACCACCCCAGAGCAAGCCTAGGGCAAGAGTGGCTCGGAAAAACCACCTACCTAAAACGGAGGAACTTTGAGCAGAACCCAGCTCAGAGGGGGAGCCCATCTGCTTCTGGCCGGCATCGGGCATTCATAATGAGTTTAACAATGGAGTATATTGTGCAAACTTATCAGTATTAGAGGAATGAAACAGGTATCATTTATGAGGAAACTACCCTAGGTGAATGTTTTAAATGGTGAGATTCTGAATGTAATTTTGCTCTGTTGTACTTTTTAAAATACATGATTAGTCAGTAGTTCATTATTGCTAATAATGTGGTACCACTCATAGCATTTAGTTAGCTTGTTTCATAGAAGATGGTTTTTGCTGTTATGCATTATAGCTGCTATGAAGTCGTGGAGAACATTAGCAATCACACACCTTCAGCTAATCTTGTTTCCCCAAATAAGAGTAATGAAAACACTTTGCCTTCCGCAATGGCTTTTATAAGGCAGGTAAAATTATTACAGCATGTGAAATATATCTGGGGCTGAGCTGTACCCTTTTATCCAATGTGTTCTGTGTTTCCTCAATTGAAATGTTACTGAATTTAGTATAAACAGTGGATTAATTAGGTATTTTGAAACACAAACAAAAGGATTATGTCTCTCGTTGATTTTTTTCAGCCAGTGTGAAGCCCTCTCTCTCTCTCTCTCTGCAGTGCGGCCCTCTCCTTCCAGGCTGCAGCCTGGTTATTTGGGGAAACACAGCAGATGTGAACACAACAGTGCAGCTTCAGGAGAAGACCCCCCTTGCACACCTATCCCAGCCTCCTTTGTGCTGCCACTAATTACGCTGATCAGAGAGTGTGCACCTTTAGAACAACATTGCACTAATGAAACCTTAATACTTAATGAGTCTCCATGTCTCGGGATGAATTTCATAATTAATTAAACCCCCACAAACAGAGACGAAATTCATCAGTCAGGGCAAATTAGCTGGGATTCATTAGGACGTGCGTCTTGTAGGCACACAGACTCTTTATTAGCTCCCTACACCCAGTGCTTTAA
Organism: Albula goreensis; assembly: GCA_022829145.1. Classification (NCBI taxonomy): domain Eukaryota; kingdom Metazoa; phylum Chordata; class Actinopteri; order Albuliformes; family Albulidae; genus Albula; species Albula goreensis. The sequence goes on along the minus strand of CM040764.1, from coordinate 15,565,686 downwards.
TTGGGTGCATATTTTACTACAATAGACCTACTTCACTGAAAAGGCTGCTTTTATCTGTTATTTACAATAACATGTTATTTAGTGCACAGTGTTGCCAATATTAACAGCAGTACCCCAAAAAAGGTTTGCTTAGTTAATGAGGATCTCTTCAAATCTTAGATATTAATGTCCAATTTAATTGCCTTGCAAATCCAGATAACCCAATTGCATTAATTTCACAAGATGGCATGTCTTGTTTAGCATAAACATAATCACAAACATATTGTATAACACTCCATTATAGCCAGGAAGGCCTGTATCGTAGGAGTCTGCCTCTGGCCTCTAATTAAATTTACTTAAAGCTCAGTTGGAGATATTTGACATTTTCACTAAGGAGTGGTGAATCTTTTACCCTCATCTCTGTTATCCCTTTAAAAGCTCTGTATTTGAAAGGTAAAGAGTCTTATATCCTTCGCTGACTGTCGTCTTTTTCCAAATGCCAAAGTTCCCTGTTGGGAAAAACAATTTTCTGAGCATGGCTTCATGTGTGTTGAGTCAATTTAAGCCAGCCATCTCAAGGGAGAGAAAACCAAATTGGATTTGTTCATTAGAGATTAGCCACTCACTGGCCCTTAGTAGTGATGAGAGGTTGAGGTACTCTATGGTATCAGTGACTCAGTTATATGGACCAATGACTGCATCGGCTGTGAAGAGTGAAACCTCTTTGAATGGAGAAACCACACAATAATAAAAAGATTCTTATTGCGTTTGCAATGGTCTACTTGTAATATAACTAAGAAACAAGGTCGATGTAAAAGGGGTTTAAGATTTAAACACGCAGCCCTTTTTTTTTTTTTTTTTTTTTTTTACAAGGCCAGTCTGTGAGTTACTGGTCTACACTTACAGCCTGAGATCATGTTTCTCTGTTGCATCCATTCACACACAGCATCAACACACAGTAAGATACCAATCTGACAATGTGAGTGGAGTTGAGAAGTGAAACAAGGTGAGACAATGCTCCAGATCTTACACAGACCTTACGTTCCACAGAGGATCGCTTGTGGGGGAGAGGATGTCTGAAACCATATAGCTGCCACAAAAGATTTGAGGTGTCAAGTTAACAAAAGTAAACAAAAGACAAAGTGTCACCCATTATGACCCATTTCCAGGAGAATAACAGCTCTACACGACTTCTGCACTGAATGGGTCACATTTTTCCATGTTTACCATCATAACCATCTGAACGACCCCTCAAAAGATGTATGTAAAAACCAGGTCTAGTGCACAACATTGAGATGTTGTCACGCCTTATCCAGGCAAACTCTGCTGTGCTCTGTGTCAGCATAGAGTTCAGCTGGATAATTTACACTGTGTAGCAATTGTGATTCAAGGGGGAAAAAAACTCACAGAAATTAGGTCAAAGCAGTCAGTTGCCATCAGACCTTCGTAATAGGAGTGCCACCTAGACATTCAGGCATAAACAGGCAATCACAAGCAAGCATACTCATCAGACAGTCTATCATCACAGACAGGGAGCTTCTTTTGAATTCAGCTCTATCTGCTGTGGACCCAGGGATGCTGCTATATTTCACTTGTAGGGGCGAATGATATCAGCTGTGATTTCTGGTTGTCCAAACACTGCATGGCTATGTGGAAGGATGCTTTCAGAGTAACCCTCTAGAGAAGCATGCCAACAAAATACTGACCCAGCATTGTCCCAGTGTCTCTGCCTGCCATGCTATTTTCTTTGCTATTTTCACAAATATGGAACCATATTGAATCAGAGCAGACACAGTCTATGAAGATGGCCTGCATATTCATGGTTTAAGTAGACTTGATGTTTTCTTACATCTGACAGCCTTTAAAAATGATGAACTGAGTCATTTTAATTAAAAGTAAAGGCAGATGTGCATCTTAACATACAATTGAAATGATGATTAAACTGAAAGATATTTAGTTAACAATTCAATAAATGTCTTTCAGTGCAAGTGGTAAGGCTCTCAGTATGTTTTACCAGTACAAAGTGAATGAAGGGAAACTGATTGCCATTGTTGGTTACCAAATGAATGGAATAGATCCCTCCTGCTGTTGACCCTTGTGTTCTCCTGTGTAACTGTCGTAGGAATGGGAAAGGCATTGAGAATCTATGGATATATTTCTGAGCTCTTTTGATCAGCTAAAAATTAATGCGGTAATACTGTACGAACAGGGGGTTTCATTACTTTAAAAAATGCATTATTATTATTATTATTATTACTACTACAACTACTATTATTATTATTATTATTATTATTACTACTACTACTACTACTATTATTATTATTATTATTATTATCTCTATATTTGATGCCTTGGAGAGACTGGAGGTCTCTGAGATTCTTCTTCTTATTTCATGAAATCCGTACTTGTAAATCCTCTCAGCAAGAAATCTTGACAAAAGCTGCCCAATCACTTCTTCAGACCTTATTACAGCTGTGTTTTTACAAACAGTGCCATGGCCACAAAGTAATGAAAGGGACCAATGCGCAGATCTGATTGTGAGCTAATAAAAATCAGCACAGAGGAAAGGAAAATAGCACCCTTATCATCTTTCTTTCATTTAGACTTGATTACCAGAGGATTATAATGCAATCACCGCTGTGTGTGAGAGGTAGCCATGGGAACCAGTGTTAACTGTTTATCTAGCCTACCGATCTTAATTTAAGTTTGAACACTCCGGATTGCTTAGATGTCAGAGGCTGAGGATGACAAAAATGAAGCGAAAGAAAGGTGGGTGGAAGGAAGGGGGAAAGAAGTGGAAAAAAACAGATGCTCTCTTGTTCTTTCTGTTGTACTTCATACTCTACCGGCCATACGTCTTTCAAAGGAGAAAATTAATTTCTGATGACAATCCGAAGACATAATGAAAGGGGAGTTGATGTGCCATGGGAAAGTTTCCGCTGGACTCTGGCACTCCCAGCTAATCTCAGAGGAATTAATCCTTCACATTCCTACTCTGACATCTGTGTTACGTCTTCCTCCTTCCTGTGCTATGCTAGCCTGGCATCTCCCCTGCTGAAAAGCTTAATATGTGGGGAAAGGACACAGGGCTAGATTTAGTCAAATGCGCTTAGCCTCTTTAAAGCCACAGGCAATGTAATCAAAATAGACTTTTCATTATAATATCATGTCCTTTGAGTGTGTTATATTTTGTTGGCGACAAGCAACATAGGCTATGCTATTTCTTTTCATTTTGAAATAGCATAGCCTATAGCCTTAAAGAGACTAAAGTCTGTTGTAATGATTCAATTGCATGTGTCCTTATAGGGGGTAAGTGTTTTTGGTTGAATTTAGCCCACATGGAGTTTTACAGGATAATGTGATCCCATTTGGGCCATGTGTTTAATCTTTGAGATTTTACATCCTATGTCCTTCAGGTCATGTTAAAACTTCTTACAAATTTTCTTTAAAGTTTCCAAAAATACACACATTCACAAATATTTTCATTAAAATGATAACTAAGAGGAAGGTTGTCTTTCTAAAAAAATAGTGTTAAACTTCCAATACATTGTTGGATGGAAAGCATGAATAGAGTCAGTGAAGAATATCACATGACATCGTGAGTGATCATTCTGAATCATCTGAGCTGGACATCAATATCAATAAGAGCAAAGCTAAAATATCTCCCGGTAAAGGTGACCTTTTCCTCGCTTATTGAACTGCTGAAAGAGATTAACGAAACACAAATACACAAACAGGGAATTTTCTCATGTATGGAGTGCTGGATGCGATATAAGATGCAATTAATTTACCATGCATTTTTTCCACATTTAACTGAAACATTCCCTTTTCTCACAATTAAGCGAAGAAATGTCACTTTTCCCCATTTATGATGTTGAAAACATCAAATCTAAATATATAGTATAGTTTTCTAAATGTATACATTGAAGATAAAACATAAATATTTAAGGTAAATGTTTTATTATTTTGTAGTTTTCAACATTTCACTAATTGTGTTACAAATGTTTTACAAATGTTTGAAAATGATGTAAGCGAACTCCACCTCTGTAGCTTTATTTGGTGGCTGAGGTGAAGAAACGGGCGTTTCAGCTCCTGATTGGAATTTCTGGCTCTCTCCTTACTGTGCAGAGGGCAGAGGATAGCTTTTAGTCTGCCGTAAAAGACAACTGAACTGAAATTTATATTACAGGTAAAATAACAACTTTCCCAAACATTAGTTCAGTAGCTGAACATTATATACACACAACTAACAGAAAAGGATTGAAACTAGGGTGGGGTAACATGGCATAGTACCAAGATAAAACATGACCGATGTGGTTTGGAAAGGGAGAAAAAAGAAAGCTGCAAATATGTATCTGGACTACCTTATTAATGAGATATTACACAGTATTATTTGTTTGAGTTGTATAAATCCTTTGGGAAAAAGGAGTAAGGATCTGAGGACAAAAGCATGGCTGCAGACTCAGGAACTACTGTACATAGAGTGGTGGCAAAGTGGATAGAGGTACTTTGCTATGTTTTTCCACCCTTGTGGGATTTTACCTGAAACGATGATTTAAAGGGGACATTCAGTGGAAAAAAATTCATGGAAAAAATAGCATCTTATGTCGCATTCGGCACCCCATACTCATGATGCTAGAAACCGAACAGGCTCAATGGAATGGCACAGACACAAAAGGTGTTGTGTCAGTTTCTGTTTTCAACTCTACCTCAACAAAAGATGCGTTTTATGACCTTAGTGCCTACAATCCTTAACCACTGTGACCATAAACACTGTTTTACAGCAGGGAATTCGCATGTTTAAACCTAGGACCATTAACAATTTCTTATTCTTCATGGAAGCATCTTGCCTTTTGACCTGTGGAAAAAAACACACAATACAGCTGTGTAATTGAATTGCATGCACAGTAATACTCAGTGGAGGTGCTGGCTTTGCCATTGGTTCAATAGATTGTGAGTCCTTGCTGCAATGTCCCACAACATGACCCTATTGTTGCAGTGAAAGTCCTGCTGTTAAAACCATTTACAAACCTTAACTGTGGGGACTAATGATTCTGAATTTTTTCCCTCCACAAAAGGCATGTAATTAATTAATCATATTGTTGAAGACTTACAGAGCACACAGCAAGGGTTTTTTTTTTAAATAGAAGAACTGGTGGAGTGTGTGAGGGCTGATTACAATTAAGTTTCTCGCTTTGAAATCACTGCAGCGAAATTTCATAACCCCCTATCAACGATGGCCGTGGACAAGCTGGATTGCTCCCAATCAAAACTTTGTTCTGTGTAATTTTAAGCAATCAGATTTCGCTGCATTCACCCGGTGCAATCAGAGTAATCAAAGAGAAATGTTCGCGAGACGAATGAACCCTAAAAACACGTGCACGCCCGTTTCTGCCAACTTCTGAGGGCAAGTCCCCACTCCATACCTCAATTACCTCCATCACCTGCTCTCAAACTTATTTCTGTGCAAATGCTGCACATGAATGTCATTGATATCAGCACATACCCTTGGGCACATGTGGAATGAGGATGACCTGATTTGTCATGTTTGCATCGCGGTGCTGGGATTGGCATATGTGGTATGTGTGGTATGTATGTGTGCGGACTGAAGTGCTCCTCACACTAAAGCACATTAAAGCTTTATCTTCTTATCTCCTTTATTGTCTAAGGTGAATTTGAAAGACTGCGGTGCTGCCCTGTCTTCTTTCAAAATCACAGCTTGTCGAGCTTATTGGTTAAAGCATACATTTAAATAAACCCATCTTACTGAACACCTTACTGACATAATTGGTATACAAGGTAGAAATAGGGGGGTGGAGGATGTGTTGCTATCTTTTGAATACCACTTTTTAAATTGGAGTATTATTCCCAACTTTGGTTAATTTAATTGCCAATTAAATAGACATCACACTTTGGACAGTCTCTAAATGTTTTCTTTTGCCTAGTGGAACTGTGCGATGAATGATGGTGACAGTTTTTCCACCCACTAAAAATGTATGTGACAGGGCCATCATGCCTCTGAAACAGAAGTAAGAGAAAGTTCACTGATTCTTTTGTCTCACCACAATAGATTTCTGAGTAAAGTGAACAGTCATCCTCCAAAGACACACACTACCTTAACGGCTTCACTCACTCCTGCACACTGTAAAAGGAGACGATGCTTGGGTGACAAACAGAATAAGAAAAGGGGTGGGATTTTCCTTTGAGCTCCGATGGCTCAGCTGAAATTTGAACCAGAGCCCTGCTGAAAGTGAATAGGAGAGAAAACTTGCGGAGCTCACAGGGGCCCTTCCCACTGTACCACAGGAACACTGAGTGGATTTCAGTGCGGAACAAAAGGCTCACATTCAGCACACAGCTGTCGCTGCTGAAGTAGGCCAGAGTCAGGCAGCGCTCACAGCACCCACAGGGCTCCTGTTCCACAGCTACTCCTCCACTTGTCAAAAAACATGATCAGCAGGATCTTCTTTGCTCTTCTGATATATAAATCTTTCTTCCTGTAAAACAAAATGCTAGCTGTTAAATTGTGCATGGCAACTGTCACACTGTAACCGCTCAAACCAAGAGCATGATTTAGTTCAACAGAATTTTATTTTGGTGAACTTTTTTCCAAATCAGAGGTAACCTGTAGAGTGTTACTTGCCCCGTGCTGGTGAAAAGCATCTTTGAACAGTGTCATTGATGACCAGTCCCCTGCCCTAACCAATAACAGGAGGAGTCTGTATCAGCGCTGTGGAAGCAGGGACATCAACAGACATCGATGGATCATCTGTACTACCCCGTGTGTTATGATGTGAGGCTTCGCAAACCCATCCTCACTGTGCAACGAATGACAAATTGCTATTATGTTTTCTGTCCTGAATTTTCTTCATTGTCCTGTCTATCCTGCGCAATTAAGACATTAAAAAACAATTATTTTGGTTTTTATCACACTTTAATGCAGTCACTACTTTTAAATTATAAGACAGAAATATGGGAGGAAGGGGGAAGTTATTGATTTCCTGTGGCGAAATTTGGCACTGGCAGAAGAGGTGCAGACATTAAAGAACACCCAGAACAGGAATGGCCTGATAAATTGAGAGGGCAGACATTGGCAGGGGGGAGCTGCTCTTTCTCACCCGGCTGTACCTTCATTACAAAGTCAGTCATGGGAACTGAGCAGTCACGAGTCTGTCAGTACATGCTATTAGCTCCTGAGCTCCAGCTCGTAAATTCCTAATCATAACATAGCAGCCCACTAAAGCCAATTTAATGTCAACCCAAAATTGTGCTTGCCTACACTGTTTGGACACCGTTGTTTGCTAACGTTGGACAATGCATTAATATGTTTATGTATGATGTTCCCTCCCTCCCTCCCCCTGCTGGTTGCAGACATTTCCCTATGCATTGTGAGTGAGAAATGCATTTAACATGAAGTTCTTCCACATTAAATGATGCAATTCTTGATGCAATTAAAACCAGGCCATTAGCTGAAACAATTAATGTGGATTTTTAATGATATTATAAAATAAAATGTGAAAAGATTGCTCAAGAGTGTTGACTAAAACATTTATTAGTCCTTTGGGGAAGCAATTTTCCTATTGGGTGTTCTAATTTCAAATTCCTGTTTAATCATTGTTTTCATTAACGAAGCAAACTGTGCCCCCCCACACATCAGAGTGATGATACGCTCCAGGTGGGAGGCTTCTGGGTGCATGTCCATCCCTTACAGCGGCCACTTCATCCAAAATCTTATCCATGTGTACCTTTAGTTGTGAAACTATTGGAGAGAAACTAATGCCTGTGGTACAGAAAATTACCCTCATACAAAAGATCCTTTCTCATGGTGTAGTTTTATGGTCCCTAAAGATCAGCCTCAGATGATTCATTTAATCATGGGCATTAACTTATTTTTTGTCCATGATTCAACTTTATCATTCTTTACTCACAGAGAAAGAAAAAAAATGAGGTTTGAAAGTGGTTAGATATGGTAAACCCAGCTGAGCTGAATGCATTTGTTGAAATATAATTTGCTCTTATGAACCTTTCACACTGGATGTCAGCAGCTGGAACTCATGGTCAAAACTACTTTTAGTTTTTGGACGTTAGAGGGAAACCTTTGTGGCTGATTTTTCAGTGTCTGGTTGAAAAGTGTATTAGTGTGACCCTTACAGAGCGTCTTTTCAGGTGATCTGTTGGGGATTTAGAGTTTAGTATCAGTGAGTTTCAGGCGATTCTCAGTCATTGACTAGAGTTCTGAAAAGCCTTCCTTGTTTTTGACTGCCTCCTTTTTCCTTCCTTTCTTCTGTTTCAGGCTCTTGATGGAAGTGATTTTGGCCCCTGGGGGCAAACTGCTGAGGGAAGGGGCGAGAGGGACGTCAGAGCGTTTGATTGTTTTCATGGCTGCCCCCAAACCACAAGCGCACAACAAGCCGTTGTGTGAAGCAGCCCAGTTCTGGCCAGTTCCCTTCAGGCCAAGCTTGTTCTCTGAGGAGAGCATTTCTTCTGTCATGTCTGTGCATGTAGACTGCTGGGGTTCATATTATTATCATTTCTGAAGACAAGAAGCCTTTTGTTCCACCTTGTCTAAACTGTGACCCCTCATATTTGGTCTACCATTTCATCAGGTATCCCCTCTACATGAGAACTGTGCAGGATCTTGATTTAATTCGTACCATGGAACAAGTACAGAATCATAATCTAGGCCTATTTTATAATGTGTGATTCTGTTGATGATTAAAAATACCTTCTCTGGTAAGAAAAGAATCTATCTGTCCTTCTGTCTGTCCATCTATTCCTGGCCCCCTGCCCAAAGGAGAAACTGAGAGGCAGCATGTTGTCACATTGGACACACACATGAAAAAATGACGATCATTCATCATACCTGAGTGAGCCAGACTGACATGGGAGTGACCCACTGCGGCCCCCACATCAGGGCTCTGTCACTACATGGTTTAGGGGGCTGAATGCCAGTGCACCAGGGCCAAGCCTGTGCCACATGCCATTTCCAATGTCAAAATACATTGTACATGCAAGTAAACACAACAGAGGATATGTTTTAACCTGGGAAAAGCTATGTCACTGGTCACAGATATTCTGCCACCATACATGTGGTGTAAATCTTTATAGAGACATGTCTTTGAATGATCTGGAAATTAATGCTTGATTATTTCTTGGTCCATGATCAAGTTGTCTAGACAACATGTATTTTGTGGTTGAATTTTGTGGTATGGGCTGCCATTTAAATAACCTTGCCCTGTGATTTTATCACTTTGCTATTTTTCACACTGCACATGCAACAGCAGTCACACACAATAATTGAGAGAGGGAGAGACTAGTTAGTAACTACATACAAAAGAAAATTTTAGCAGTGTCCAGGTCTGAACTAAGTGTAAATCCAACTACAGTCCTCAGGTTCTTATACATCATGGGAATAAACGTACTTTGCGAAATGCAGCCAAATTTCCTATTAGTTGCAGATGTTGTAGTGGAGCAGTCTTGATTTGATTCAGACCAAACCAGTGAAGGCTCTGCTGGTAGAAGGGTTTTTTTGTTAAAGATAATTATCCTGATTCCGTAGGTACTCAGGGAGGGTGTTGCACACTGGGAAGTGGATATGAATGAAAATGTTTTGGCCTACTTCTGAAATCCAGAAAAGGTCTGAAGAAGTTTTTCTTCACAGCATGTCTTTTTAAGGATATTGAGAATATTGATTTTCCACTCAAAAGCAGTGGTAGAGGCTTTGGTAGTCTGGCCCTGATCATCAGTGGATGTAAACATGGTGTGCTTCAAAGGTTAACATTTTCCTCCTTTTTGTACCTCATTGCCCTCTCTTACAAAGAGCACAATTCTGCCTTTACTTACAGCACCAATGCATTTATACTATTCAGTAACCATACAATTCTGAATGCTCCCAAGTGATCATGAGTAACAATTTACTTATGAGATTAGATGATTTGTTCACTCATACTTATATTTCATAAAATAGCTTCAATTTGCCTTCATGTACATTATTAATGAAATTATAATAAGCTATTTTCTCAAAATAGTAGTAAATACTAATTTTATGCTCACTATATTAGTTTCCACGAGGCAAATCTCAAAGTCAGGAATCAGCTTGTTGCAATTGCGCAAAACATGCCTTTTAAAGTGTCAGTGATAGCTCTAAAATGACTTTTTGGCTTATGCATGTCAGAGTTTTGTCACACACTTTTGCCAGTAGCAGTAGGCATTTGGCTGTGAAAGGCATGCAGTATTTAAGTGTTCCGTGAAGGTGTTGAAATATACAACACATCTTTTAACTGAGGGTAAAAAAAACTGCCTATGAAGAAATGTCTTGTCTTTCACTTTCTGAGACACACTGACAGCTCTTAAATTGTAGAGCTTTCAAACATTTGTTTAAAATGTTTCCATTTCTGCTCACGGAGAAGCCTTAGTCCAAAAAAAATCTCCTCTGCAATATTTAAAGAGGTGATGGGATCCTGCCAAAGGAAACAAGCAGATGGGTCTTTATGTTACCTTGTGTCCAGACATGTGCTCTTCTTTTCACAAAATTTATGAAGATATAACCAAATGCATCATCGTAGTAACGGATTTTCCAAAGTTATTGAGTCTACATAAAAAAACGACAAAGCAGAAATGAAATATCAAGTGAGAGAGGAATGTACATATCATTATTTTATATTAAATTATTCTAGAGATGGCATGAATAAGTAAAGAAATGACAGAACCCCATTTTCCAGCCAAGCAATGACACTTTAATGAACAAAGGAGAAACTCCAGGAAGCAGAAAATATAGCTGTAATCATATCTTTTTACAAAGATGGAGCAAGTTTGTGTGACAATGTATGAGGTAAACATCGCCATGACATTTTATGCATCTTTTTCTACCATCAAATACTACTATATTCTTTCTGTGTCGTTTTATTATTTGCTTGCCATGAGCTTCACAAAGACGATATGATTTGTTTGTTGTGGGCTTGACAAAGATGATATTTATGGTATGAATGACTATCATTCTGAGACGGCTTGTACCTGGGGCTAAAACACAACAATACATAGCCTGGTGTGTGGAGTAAAAAATCTACACTTCTGACCACAGGAAGAAAGCAGTATGTTCTCTCTGAGTCATCTTTTACTGTGTATCCAACATCTGGACAGTTTCATGTTGGAAAAAGCCAAAGGAAGCCTTCAGCTCACACTGACCCCTTTAACATGGTGGTGGATCCGTTATGACATGGCAAGGCAGCACATGGGAGTCACTGGGTCTGATTACTCTGCATGGGACGTCTCGCTGAAGGACTAAAAGCCCCTTTACAGGACCAGATGCTCCCCATGGTGTAGACTGTGTTTCCAAAAGATTCTCTCATATTCCACAATGATAACTCACAGTGACATAAACGACACTGAACTCTCTGGACACAATAGTGTGCCTAGCATATCTGACCTGGTTTGAAAAGTCTCAGTGAGTGTCATGTTTCCTTGTCTTTGACTGATTGTGAATTTGCTGCCTCCGGCTTTGACAACTATGATGTGTAGTATAGTTCTCATGTTTGTGGCTCTGCACCTGTCGCTTCAATGGAAAAGCATTGAGATAAACTGGGATTTTTAACGGCAACACAAGTCCACATTCGAGGAGCAGAATGCTCTCAGCAGAGGCCCAGATCTGTTGCTTTTGTCAGCACACCAACCTGTTTGGCAGACAAAAGCTGAGCTTTTCAGGCTGAGCACCTCTCAGCTTTCAACACCCAGGTACAAAGCCACAACGTGGAGTCAGAATGCAGAAAATCTGACCCAAGTCAGCAGTAAACAACGTCAGCCCAGCAGACTTAATAATGGAACGATCAGAGCTTTATTTACATAAACTCCTCACAGCATACTCATGTGTGTTTATGCTCAAGCACACCAAGGCAATCACAGTATCAATGACATCTTTTGAAAGTGGTAAGTGTCAGGACAGTGCAGTAAATACATTAACTGGACAATGTGGGGAAAGGAGAGCATAACTTTCAATTACAAAATGAGTTTAACTTGTAAGTCCCACTACCTTGGCTCTCTAAAAAACTGGAAATCATCCCATTTTGGGTTTATAATAAATACAATAAAAAGTAAATCTCCCACATTGTGGCTGGTTTTCGGAACGTTCATGAACTCGTATCACAAATGCTGACATGAGTCTCTCTCAATAATGCTTTCAGCTGGGACTAAGCTAAACCAAATTACCATGAGCAGCACTCCCAGCCGAACCATTGCTGATTCCCTGCTGAACTTGCACACCTCACCCACCCAGGCATGCCTGTATGCTCTGTGGCTGATTAGACACAGGTGGGCCAATTTACACAGCTCAGCCTATTAACTAATTAAGGTGGCTCAACACTGAAACCACTCACAATATATGTGAAAGATATCCAGCATGGAATTGAACAAATCACATTGTGACTTTGTAGTCCCATTTATCTATTATCTGTCTGGCTGTGGTTGAGGGGGTTGAAACTGACATGTTCATCACCATGATTGAGAATTGATTCTCAGTACCATATAAGGTGATGACACCTTGGAATTGGTTTCAGTTGGTTTCAACAGAAGCTGACTGATCTTCCAACACTGCTATTCCAGATGAGGTTTTTCACCAAATTTCCCCAGGTGTAAAACTGATAATGCCCCTAGAAACCCAGCAGCCCCACCCACTACATTCAATGAGCATTTCAGCACATATGCCAGCAGTCTAGGGCCTATTTCTCCACATTGTAGACAATGTAGTTCTACTGTATGGTTGGCACTGGCCAGAGGAAAGGCGTCTCTCTTGCTGACAGCAGCCGTTGGCCTGTAGGTGTCTGGCACAGTGCTGAGCTAAAGCAGTATGCAGCAGGCCTCCAGCTCATTTATGTGTGTCTGTATAGATGTTGTGTATGCACAGATAGACACACACACACACACACACACACACACACACTTTAACACTTTTATTTTTCCTTCCAAAATTTAATTGGCGCAGATCGTGTTTCCAGTCACAGTCATGCCCTTATCTAGAAGTATTCTGATGGTAGGGGCAGCCCATCTCCCTTTGCTTCTCTAAATATTGACACAGTGTATTCTTTGGCGTTTCCATTGTTTTGTCCACCCCATCAACATGTCTGTGAGGGGCATGCCCCGCAGAGACACAGCTCGGTAATTAAAAGTGGATGAGTGAAAGTGATCAAAGTGAGTGAGAGCGTAAACCCTCAGGCAGTGTGCGGGACATCAGCATGGCCTGCCCAGCGAGTGACCCCATCGAGTACAACCTCAAGCTACTGAGTCCAGATGAAGCAATCCAACTCACACCAGCATCACACATGAATATTCATCCAGTATGGACAATTTATCCAACTAAATTTAATAACTGTGAAGTTCAAGTGAGGTTTTCAAATGAAAAGGTCTGGTTTAGTTTTTAAGTTTCATTTATGAAGTGAATCCTCTTAAGCTGGCAGATAGGGAAAGAAATTCAGCCACAAAATATTATAACTTGAAACTGACACAAATCAAATTGTAAAATCCTAATAATTTGTTAAAATTGCATGAATGTCCACAATTATATTTAAAGCTTCTGTTTATTCAGTTTTATCATTAAAAAGGTGCTCTCATTCATACAAGTATACAACAATACATATTTCAATATCCAAAACCTGGGTTGTCCATATTGTTTAATTTCAGGAGGAACAAATTAAACTTATTAAAACAATTCACTATCTACTAAAGTGCCACCTAAGGTTTACCTGTTTGTGTTCTTTTCATATTAAACCTTCATGTGATTATTATTACTGTAAATATACAACAAAACTGGGACTCACACTTGACTGAGAATAAAATGTTTTATCACAGCACTGGTACATCGAAGTGGTGAGTTTGTAGTGTGTCACAGTGTAATCACTACATCATTTGTTTCATTTTGGCTTATTAATGGGGCCCAAGTGCATCTCTGAGGCAGCTTTTAGGTGACTGGGTCAAGAGGAGCTCACGCTCATCTCAAAGTTAAAGGGCTCCCTCTAGTGGTCAAAAGGAATGACTTGCATTTTCATCCCACCTCCTTCCCCATAACGTGGTCGTACGATAGCTGCTACTTGCCTTCATTGGACCGAAATACACTGGCTGCCATAATCACAAGAAGCCTTTTTTTATCCTAATTCAGCTCATCTATTAACACTGGAAATACACAGAATATTCCATGACTAGCTGTTGTTTTCCTCTAGGGTCATCCTTCACAATATTACGTAGTTGCCCACCTCAGTCAAATATGTTCAAAAATATCCTAGTCATAACATATACATACATGAAATTTAAGGCAACCATGTACTTTTTGTCCTCGAAGATAACACACAACACATAGATGAAATTTAATAGCAATCTACAGCTTGAGCAGATGGGACCTAGACGCTGGACAGTCTTCCCAATCTCATCAATCAGAATCAATACACAGTGGGTGTTTTTAATTGAGACAAGATAATTATCAGCTACATGGGGCCTGGCGATGGAAAAATGGTGCTGCATGCCTCCAGCGAGAGCATAATTGAGTTTGTGTTTGTGAGCAGAGCTGCTCGGGGATAAGCAGGGATCAAACGAGCAGTGACAAATGAAACAGTTTAGAATGAGGCCCTGGTTTTAAGCTCTCCATCTAAGCCCAGATCACCAGGGCCAATAACATGTCCAAAGTCACTCTCTTTGCTGCGGTGCTCCATTTCCTAGACCCCCACGAATATGACTTTAGTATAACACCCCTCCAGTACAACTGTATCAGTAATTTGTGCATGTTCAGATCAGTTGCTTGACCAATGTGGACTGGAAGCCATAGCAAACGGTGGGGCTGGGACTCCTCTCCTTCCCAAACTGCACCTTACTGCGCCAGCCACTCAGAGGCCTTATGGAGCTTATGATGCTGTAAGAACCATCCCTCACCAACTTTAAATGGCAAGAGGTCTCATCTTAAAATATGAATTGATGAATATGAAGTATTTATGATTATGTAAAACAAAATTGAAACATTAATTAAACCTATAAACCATGAAAACTGGCAAAGCCAGAATATCATTTGTCTGTTTGGTTTCCTCCTATAGCCTGTGGAGGGCAGCACTGAGCTGAAGGGAAGTGTTTGTATAAAACATGAATGTCATGAGAAATGGAAAACTTTGTATCTCAATGTTACACAAGTGAAGAGTTCGAGTCATATTAAAAAGGCAAATAAACACAATGAAGATTTTTCTTTTTTTAATAACCTTTTTTGGTCCAAATACATAAAATATGCAGTATGTACAGCAGTCATTTCTGTCTCTCTTTCTTGTTATAATTACAACGCTTGTAAACACATTACAAAGCACCCTAGCAAAAATACTCCTACAGGTAAAAGTGTACAAGATGCAGAAAACCAAAAATCCCATTAATGTACAATACCACAACTTAACAAAATGGAAAGTCTTCCGCACACAGCCATTTCACTCCATCGCCCTGACGACCAAAAAGTTGCCAAGGTGATGAGGCCAAGGCCCGACCAGGTAGACTCTTGATTGGATCGCTACTGTCATGTGGTTTCCAGCTGATGAGAAAACAGATGGGCCTCCTCCTCAGTATTGCGTACAGCAGTCATCCCCAGGGTCAGAAGGGCTCAGGTATTTCACCACCCGGTTAAGCCTTTGTCACATTTAAAATAGGGATGTCAAATTTCTAAACTCCATGATAGCCAAGTTTATAACAAAATAATCAAAGAAGCAAAAAAAAAAAAAGAATAAAAACACACCCTCTGTTGGGACAAAAAGTCTGGACAGCGTGAAAGAGGGCAGATGAATCGTATTTTGAAAGTGGCGGCACCAAAACAACTCTTGCTGGGTTAACGGCAGTGGCTGCTCTTCCCGCTCCTGCTAATGTGTCCCTCAAGCTGCCTGCCTCCGTGACCTTTCACCTGGCAGTGAAAGTAATGGGCTCACTGTAAGAGCGAGAGAATGTGGTGCCGCAGGTGGGACCTCTGTAAACGGAGGCTTGGCCCGGTCAGCTTGCCTCTTTCGGTGAACTGCTAGTCAAGTCCAAGTTTGGCGAGGGGTCAAAACTTGCGTTGGACCATCTATAAAGTCTCACAGGAGATGGCCATATCTCGCACAGCCAGCCCTGCCCTGCAGAAACGTGTTCCTCCACTTCCTCTTTCCCCAGTGTATGTGACGACAGAGGTCCTTCAGCACCCGCTAAGCCTCTAGTTCATTTTGGGGTAGATCTTCTCATAGAAAAAGTTCTGTGCCAGCAGGTAGAGCTCCCCGTCCTTCTCACGCACGGCGTGGGCGCGGACAAACTGGAACTGCTCCAGCGCAAACTCATAGAACTCGTTCTCCATCTTCCAGATCTCGGACTGCTGCAGCTTGGCGATGGACTCCTTGGTGGGCGGCTTTTTCTCGCTTGTCTTCCTAAGGTGCGATTTCTTCCCTGTTAACCCAAACAAAGAAGACACATGTAACCTGGCACAATGGTTCTGCCAGTTCTTTGAAAGCATGATTTAAAACTCTCATATGTAATATATATACATAGTGCCACCTGGATATACATATCAAAGCCAACATTCATCTGAAAATGTCACAGGGAGTAGTGTCTGCATCATGGGGTATACTTGTGTACAAATATACACCCTTGTGTCTGGCTAGTGTCTGCACAGACATGTAGAGACTCTAACTGAGGCGTGGCCTGTGTGGGTGGGGCCAGGGGTGGGACCTGTGCGGTAGAGTTCGGTGGCGCCCCGGAAATAGCGTGGCAGTGCCGCCTCCAGCATCATCACGAAGTCCTCCAGCTCCTCCGTCACACCCACCAGCAGGTACTCGTTCACCAGGTTGTACTTGGCCTGCTCTAGGGCCCAACGGCTGCCTGTGTTCCTAAGGAAGCACGGAGACAGCACATGCTCATCACACAGAGCTACTGCATCAGCCTGTGGTGCTCAATGATTCAAGTACAAAAACTGTCATGTCAGTCAAAATGTAAGTCAAGTTTTGTAATGCCCTACACAATAATTTTCATGTACCATGATGTTTGTTTTTGCACAATTGTAGATGAAACATCACTGAACAAATGAAATGGTTCTCTTTCCAAATAATTTGGCAAGGTCATGAACCACTCCTTTGCTTTTGTTTGAAATATTCCTCAGCTTAAAACCAGGAAGTAAGCTAGACCAGCTGGAGCAAACCGTGGACCAAATGTTGATGTCTAAGGAATTAAGAAGAATAAGTTCAGTGGAATTCTATACGGCATTCTTGTGTTTTGTAATTCCAGCTATTTGCCGTTGAGAAGCCGTAAGCCTGTATCAAATGCACACCCGGCTCTGGGGCAGCGGGAGCTGAAGCAGCAGGCAGACGTGCTGCTCTGTGTTAGTGCATCGGAAATGCACTGACTGGCTTGGGACAGCAGACTGGCAGCTGATGTGACATCACACCAGCAATCACATGGTACCAGGCTGCTCAGTTCTGGACTGAACTGGGACTCAAACACTGTCACATCAGCGACAATGTGCGACTGTAATAGGAGGGTGGGACTGAAGGGAGACACAATGCATTATTTCTGTCTTTACATCAGTGACAACATTATAAGTGGAGGATTTGATATGATGTACTGTATATACATGTGACCAAAAACTGATTAACCTTTTGGCAAATGAGGGCACAGTGCTAGAAAAGGTATTTTGCCCATCTGATTTTTTGCACATTGCATAATTTTGATACTGAATGGTCTGTGTTTTTTCGACCAAAGCCTGCTATAAGATATATGGGAACATGAGTGAACAACGACAAAAGCTGTGATACTTATTATGAAACAGAATTAAATGAAATCTAATTCCCCTACGGGAATTTTGACCTGCACCTTCATGCAGAACTGCTTCAACTCAACCAAAATATTGAAACAGCTGACCCTAATTATATCTTTAATTAGGCTGAGTTATTTAGGGGAAATAACTTCACGCCTGAAGATTTCATGTTTAATTACCTTGCACACCAAACAAATGAAAGCAGTAACAAACGTGCGTGTACTCCCCCCCCACACACACACACACACACACACACACACCCCACCAACACTCCCTCTATATACTACCAGAGCTGAAAAACAGCTGTGGAAAAAATCAAATATAAAAAATATGTAAAAATGCAGAATATCAGTCTATAGGTCAAAGAATGTGATTCACATTCCTGATACGTCACCAGCATTGGTCTCTCTTCTATTTTGGCAAGACACATTAAACAGAAATTGACTATTTTTTTAATATACTGTATTGCCAAAACGTATGAGGACATTCAGTTGTATGACTCTTTGTCTCTGTTACACACTACACACTGATCTGTGGTAGCAGGCTGTGACGACATCGCGGTGCTCACCAGCACTCTGAGTAGTGACCGCAGAAGAAGGGAATCTGGAGCCAGAGCTTCTCTGCTGCACAGTCTGATCCTCCAGAGGACACACACTCATCGAAGGTCTGAAACACACAACGCACACAGTCAGAGTGTAAAACACACAGCACACACACAGTCACTCAGAGTG
Source organism: Albula goreensis (assembly GCA_022829145.1). NCBI lineage: Eukaryota > Metazoa > Chordata > Actinopteri > Albuliformes > Albulidae > Albula > Albula goreensis. Next base: position 15,547,197 of record CM040764.1, on the reverse strand, counting down.
TAAAACACAGAACACACACAGTCACTGAGAGTGCAAAACACACAGCACACACAGTCTGAGATTGTAAAACACACAGCACACGCCGTCATTGAGAGTGTAAAACACACAACACACTACAAAACATTTATGAATTTCTTTGGCACAGGCTTCTTGCAAGCTTATTGGGTCCCTCAGATTTGTGAGGGTGGATTTGATTGGCCCAGGTAATTTGTCTATGTGGAATTGATTGGCCCAGGTAACTTGTCTATGTGTGCATGTACTACAGAGGAACCATTAGATCACTGTCAGGCTCTGAGCAGCTGAGTCATATGAGAGTCCTGCCTGCAGTAGAGCATGATTAGTCAGCTTTAGTCACTGAATGTTTGCTTATAAGAAAAGAACATCCCTGGGGTTTTACAGTGTCCTCCCACAGCACAGACAGCCTGTCAGACTCATACTTAAACAACACATACATTTACTTAGGCTGTACAAAAAAGAAACACTCTCAACGAGGGTTTTCAAAACGAAAGCACATTCCGTGTAAACAGACAGAGGAAGTGGCTAACAGCAGGGAGAGCGCTGGAGGAGGGGGTGAAGAGAGAGAGCGACATTGAGAGAGAGGGGTGGCAGTAAGGGGAGTGAGCCTTACAGAATGCTGCGGGCCAGCGGGATTACCTTCTTATCGCCCTGCTTTCTCCGCCTCAGCCCTGGTCTGTAGTCGTCACCGAAGCGCAGGAAGTAGTAGTAAGACACCAGGCGCTCGATAGGGTCCCTGATGACGTTGATGTAGATGGGCTTTCTCTTCACTCCAAACCTGGGAGAGCAGAGGGCAGCTGGTCTTTCACACAAAGTCATTTCCACCACACAGAAACGTTTCTTATGATAACAACTGAGCACGTGCTTCACTGGTGGAAAAACGTTAATCAAGCGTTAAACAACCACACTGTTATTAAATGAATAAATAAGTTAATAATGAAATCATTTTTAATGCTCCTGAAATCGTTTTTATTTGCTCCATGTGGTATTGCCATAGTATTGAATATAATCTTTATCAGATTGTTGGCTGTTCGCTGCACTGCTTTATTTTAGCCACAGGCGGCGCCTGCTACACAAGTTTCAAAATTAATCTCACCAACATTATCTGCAAAAACGATTGTGTCCTCTGAATACAAATCCATAAAAATATTTCACTATGATCACATTTAAATATAAATATAAGTTCATATCATACACAATTAATCCAGTAAAACAAGACAATTTATATTTATACTGAAATGGTAATTTGCAACTGCACAAAATGTCTGCTGGGGAACAGCTGGGCCATTTCACTGCAATTTGGCATAATTGAGCATTTTACATAGTCACGGTGCACAATCACTCACACCAGCCCCAAGTCTCTTACCAGGAGCCCCATACAGTTACGCCTACAGACACCAGGCTGAGCTCTGCGCACTGACGTGTGCAGTGAGAGCGAAAGCCCTCCAGGGCAACTGCAGGTGTACGCATGACAACATGCATGGCACTCACTTTGAGAAGTCCAGGAAGGACACGTGTCCATGGTAGAACGCTGGCTTCATCTCCCGCCAGGACGTCACGTTCCTCACAAACCGCACCTGCGGGGGCCGAAGAGAACACACACGCACACGTCACCTCTCTCCACGTCATCTCGGCCCATTCCAACCCCCAACACCGAATGTATGCAAGAGCGATTTAACACACAGTCCAGTCACCAGTCTCAAAGACTGCTACTCACAACATGCCAACATGCTCACTTCATAGCTGAGAAGAGGGATATATTACGTCCCATAAGGCACTGTGCTGGGAAAACATGGACAGGATATTACAGGCGTGCAGGCAGTAAAATGAGAGTCTTTCACACGGCCAAGCGCAGAAAGCTTATGAATATAGACAGAGCACTGAGGGCGATGCCTCAGGAGTTTATACAATTAAAATTCAATAGAAAGCGGGCCCTCAGGGGCTGATTCAGCACATACACCCCAGCCTCATCCCTGATTCAGCCTCCGCTCACACAGAGGAGACACTGCAGTTTTCCACCTCGCAGGGTGCAGTAAGAGGCCATATTCATGAGGGGGTGATATAGAGACAGGCTGTGAACCATGGTGTACTGAGGACAGATGGTGTCTGCTTCTTCTGAATGCTGATCTCAGTGGGCCAGCCATGCACTTCTTCCTCAGCTCTGACTGGAGAAAGTAGGCAACTGTATTCATTTCAATTCACCAGCAGCTGAACTCAAGGAGTCTTCAAAACAAAATGGCAAAACCACTTGGATTTGTTTCCTCTACATTGGGCAGGATTGAATAGATGCATTGTCTACACATAACTACAGTCTGTAAAGCCAGATGCACTATGGGTATTTTTTACTCATTAAAAGGGACATGGCATCGTGTTGAGCCCAAGCACCTCCAATTAAAATGTAATGTCCAAAGTCCTGAAAAATAACTAATTTATCCTCTATTCTCTGTATGTGCCATTTACTGTAGCCTGAAGCTATTTGTATTTAAGTGCAGAGTTATACACTCCTGAATTCCCATGGATAAATGCACTGCAAAGCTCCATTCAGCAGCTGACTTTTTTTTTTAGCAAACCCTAAGCAGGATAGTTCCCAACCCCTAAAAACTCAAAAGAACAAGAACAGTGAAGTAAATAATACGATAGTGGAAAGGAATCTCTTAAATAGGAGCTTAACTGCAGTTTGTTTTTTGGTTCTTCACTATAAAAGTCTAGCATTCTCTATTCAGTGCAAACCTGTTTGCTTTATCTATTTTTACACTCGTTCTTCTATAATGGTCTCACTGAGCTGGAAAACAGTGACATTCTCGTAATGATTACAGTGTATGAATTATGCATGACGCTTCACAGACAACTGCCAAACAAATCTGGCTGTGATCTGGAGGGATAGGGCTGTCAGTGCCGGTGTTTCCACAGAGCCACGCCGCGCTCTCTGGCCGCATCTGCGTGTCCAGGCAACAGCGTCGGCCAAGGTCAGCGCCATCGCCGACACGCAGTCGGAATGTGACAGCCGTCAGCTGCGACAAACAATTCCACTGATACAGCCGGGAAATATTTCCCCCAGCACCCATTATCTCACACACGAGGGGACAGCTGGGTGATGAATTGAGCATTATACACAAACACCAAACATAATACACACGGCAACAAAGATCATTTACCACACAGACTATGATTTACATTAAGTTAGCAAACATTTCAAATTTTCCATAACTGATCAAGAATTACTTAAATGTGAAATTAAAAAAGAAAAAAGGAGTAGTTCCTGAAATTGGATGACTTCTTGGCAAGGGTATGTGGGAGATGTAAATTAGTCTAACATTACATTATTTGAGAGCATGGACATGGATACTGGCAGGTGCTGCACTTGTCATTTGCCTACAGCCCACAGAGTTTCATGCACTTCTGCCAGGCCTGGACCTGAACACTCCAAGGGTCTCAGCCTAACACTAATACATGGCCTGGCAAACTGTTGCAAACATTGACAGCTCTCTGTGTATGAGGGAAAAAATCCTGATATCATTCACTTTACACTGACTTAGTTTACATGCTACAGCCTTATCTGAGCAGCCTGATTTGTAGTTTAGTGCATACACAGAAGTCTGCAGCAAAGACTGAGAGAGCAGCACAGAGGACCCCCTGCCGCCCGCTCTAACCTGGTCCTGCAGTGACATCACCGGGTTGTTCTTGGTGGTGTTGATGTGCAGGACGTGGTACTTGTTCTTGCCGCACAGGTCGTAGGCGATGTTGGTGAAGGAGGTGCTGGCGGTCTTGGGCACTCTGTTGTAGATGACCACCACGTCGTCGTTCTCATCCAGCGCCTGTTCCCTGCTGCCGTCCATGGTGTGGCGCTGTTCCACCTCCCGCACCTCGTGTCTGGCGATGGCGAGCTCTGTCAGGGGGAGAAGGCTGACTGTCAGAGGACTGGGACCAAAAATGAGTATGGCATTAACTCCTGTAGGTTGTAGGTTCGAATCCAAGGCCAGGTACTTGTGTTGTACCCTTTAGCTTTGGTAAATAGCTAGCTGTATGAATGGATAGTATGAAAGATAAAAGATGAACTGTGTGAGCTGCTCTGAGTATGGGTGTCTGCTAAATGTGTAAAACAGAATGTAATGTAATATGTGTCTCCCCTGGCTGCCACTAGTGCTTTCCTTATGAGACAGCAGTGTTGTAATGTGGTCTGTAAGGTGTGAAATAGCCACTGGCTCGCAGTTCAGTGCACTGAGCTGCACAGCTCCTGGTATGCAGGCGCTCTCAGAGACATGAATGGTGTTTCCAAACCGGGGAGAGACAAGACAAAGTGAAATGCTGCTCGGAAAACGATGTTAAACTAACGCTGGATCCCTTTGGCTAATGGTTATTATTATATCTCAATCATGTTTCTTTCTGTACTGTCCATCCGCCCGAGCCCAAGAGAACAGCTCCCAGCCAATGGGGTGTGCCGTGCAGGGCCCTTCACACCTGATTGGCTGCAGCAGGTGGGGCTGAGAGGGATTACAGAAAGCCTCAGCTGGGTGCTTCCCCCCGCTGCCACAGCGAGCAAACACAAATAAAGCCATTAATATATAATGCCAATTAGAATGCAAACCGAGCCCAACATTCGGCTCCGTCTGTCCCCACTAACGAGCCACACAGGGAGGCTTCCTAACTCAACACGGGCAGGGCAGAAAAACCCGCTCACTGCCAGGAATACAGGGATCATTTTCTCTGAGCCCAGGAAAAAACTCAACCCAGGCAGAAAAACAACGTTTGCAATTATCGAAAATCATTTGGATGATGAAGACGTGCAGAAAAACACACACACCCAGGAGGTGGGTGAGCCAGGGAGAAGTCCACAGTTCAATCTGTCGCAGCTAAAGGATAAAAATGAGGGTCATTTGGCACGGTGATGGCCCTGAGATCCAGAGAGACAGCTCGGTCATGATGTCAAACAAACAGCCCAGTGATAAGGCTCTCCCCCTAAGTGCTCTGGACTGCACTGCTCTCACACCATCTCAGTGCGCATTTTAACTCCCAGCGTTTCACTCGACCCCTGAGCTCTGTAAAAAAGAAACTTTAATTACACTTAATCATGTCAATGGAGCTGAGAGGGAAAACATACAAGCAATTACTGAGGTCAACGCATTCTCATCACTGGGTGTTTGATTTCACGTTTGCTGTGTTCTGTACCAGAGTTTTAATTGGAACCTTTCACTTATTGCTCAAAATTACAACTCAAGTTAGCAGCAAATATGATTATTTATTAGCGATACTATTAACAAAGATCTTATGTAGTACTCTTAAAGCATTACATGGAACCCTCAGGATGACAGGCACTGAATCTGCCGGATTCTGATGCAGGGGCCCTTCTTAAGTGTACCTCACTTTAAATTAATTAAGTAGGAGCCATCAAGCTACAAAACCACCTAACCAAATGAAAGTTCTGCATACCAATGGAGAAATCACCAGAATCAGAGCGCTACTGCTGCAAGGCACCCAGCTTTTGTGTTTTGATGAATTGATGAACTGACTCCATGAATGTGAAGCACTGGCATGGCTGGGAAGGCCAGCTGGGGACTGGTGGATATGATTCAACACCAGAGTTCACATATCATAATTAAATAGCTGGATTTATATAAATGAAGCCCTCCACCGTCGCCAGTGTTCATTGTTGTGCTGTACTGTCCACGCTTGACTCAGTTTGTTATGACATTTACAATGACCTCACCAATCCAAATAAAACTGTCACAAAACCGCACAACAAACAGCTCTTTCTCTCCAGAGAGATGCTTGGCTATGCCCAGATCATACTAAGCAGGACTGCTTCAAAAATTTGAAGAGACACTGAGCTACAGGCCTGGAGCCTGACCAGCAAACAGATAATTAAACAAAGAGACTCCCTTCTCCAGGGAGTCAGTCCTATGAGGCAATGAATGGAGTCCTGTTCCAACCAAAGCTCCATTCTGCAGGGCAGAGTCTGCATTCTGCAGGGCAGGGCAGAGTAGAGTCTGTGTTCTGCAGGCAGGGTAGAGCAAAGTCTGCATTCTGCAGGGCAGGGCAGAGTAGAGCACAGTCTGCATTCTGCAGGGCAGGGCAGTGTTGAGCACAATCTGCTTTCTGCAGGGCAGGGAAGGGTAGAGTAGAGCACAATCTGCGTTCTGCAGGGAAGGGTAGAGCACAATCTGCATTCTGCAGGGCAGGGCAGTGTTGAGCACAATCTGCTTTCTGCAGGGCAGGGAAGGGTAGAGTAGAGCACAATCTGCGTTCTGCAGGGAAGGGTAGAGTAGAGCACGATCTGCGTTCTGCAGGGCAGGGCAGAGTAGAGCACAGTCTGCATTCTGCAGGCAGGGTAGAGTAGAGCACAGTCTGCATTCTGCAGGCAGGGTAGATCAGGGTCTGGGTTCTGTCTCCTCCACATCCTCCCCCCAACACCACAGCATCTTAATTCATAAGGCTAAAAGAATATCTGAGTCAAATGCATTTTTATTGCTTTCAAACACCAGATTTTTTCACTTTTCTTTGAGATATTTTGTCAAATACTAGCTATGACATAGACTATGTCGAACCACCAATAAGCTTACCGTCCCCGAGTTCAGTACCCCACCCTCCTTTCTCTTCCTGAAAAAAAGGCTGTGATACACATTTTTGGTCACCACCAATTTGCAACATACTGCTTCTACACAAGTTAGAGTGAATGGTAACAAGCGGACAGACGGGTGACATGAATCTACATGCTGGGGGGTTTACCACCACTCACTCTGAGGAAATCCATGACATCAATATCTCCACGGCAACCCTAGGGAAGCGACACTTTTGGGCTCTCAATGAATGGAGAGAAAAGAGGAGAAAGAAAAGAGGAGCTTGCAGGAGAGCGAGTTTAATCAAACAACAGATAAATCTGAAACTGCTTTAGTAACAGAAAAGCCCTCCCACAGCGGCGGGCTCCTCCGTCAGAGGGCCCATTCAACAGCACAGCGCTCTGAACTGCTAGTGTAGCCAACAATGATGAGCTGAGGAAAGAAATCTATCAGCAACTATGCTACCTTTACACAAAGAGTCGGCCGTACCTTTTCCACTTGGACTTTAAATACAGGCATTAAGAAAACACGAAACTACAGCAACTTAGAGAAATGCATCCAGTCAGTTAAGGCAGCGAAGCTGTTAGCTTTGCAACTAATATTAGTAGTCATTCAATGACCTACAACATATTAACTGCCTGGGATTGGGATTATATTGCTGGAGATACATGGCCAAAATGGTTTCCACATCAAGCCCTGTGCCCCTGACTCTTCGAGAAAGTAGTAAAGCTGCAGCCAGTTTGAACCCCTTTCAATGAGTCTGCCGATTGGGCCAGACCGCCTGATGTCTCTGCTGATTGGGCCAGTTTGTGACATGCCTCTGCTGATTGGGCCATACTGCCTGATGTCTCTGCTGATTGGGCCATACCGCCTGATCTCTCTGCTGATTGGGCCAGACGGCCCCGTGGCCACGTGAGCGGGGTGGTGCGGCTGCAGACTGTCAGCATGTCAGCGGAGCCTGATGCCAGCAGCAGATAACCATTTCTGACAGCAGTTATTATTAGAGCTGCAGTGCGCTACAAGCATTAGCACCAAATTAAGAGTGACATTTCTCTCCATAAACCTGACTGTGACACCATCAGCTTTGCTTTTTCGCCGGTATTATTACATTTGGGTTTGGAGACAAGCATGCTTAGGGTCCAAAGTGATATTTGTTTCTGTGCAAGAGTTTTACCATGCCATGCTAAGGTCCACAACTGATTAGCTAACACATTCAGGTACAACTGTTTATTTAAAACCCTCCAGAAAAGAGCAATAAATAAGTAAATAAATAAAGACAAAGCTGGGGGCATAACACATTGTCTCTTTCCTGGTCTAAGGCAAAGGTGCTACACATCTACAGAGCAGTTACAATGCAATACAATGCACACCATCAATATGGGTTGCAATGGTTCCTTTCAAGCTATAATTCCAGAAAAATAACAAGCAACCTTTTTTAGGTCAGAGGTAGAAACGTTCCAACGAGACTGACTGCTTTAATGATTTTGTTGGAGAAAATGTAAATATATGTAAATCATGCAACATGAATACATAAATAGGTTGTGATTATATAAAATTTAATTTGAAACAGCAGTTCAACTTCCGTTCAGAGTAACCACTGAATCAACTCACACAAGAAGGGAGACTGAAGCTTCACAAAAATGAGAAGAGCTTCTACACGTGTCACATGAATAGTTACTTCATTGATTCAGTCCTCCTGTCCTACCTTGGGAACAGAAAACGTTTTGACTGATCAAACAACACGGTGATGAATATCATGGAGTTCACCCTCTGCTATATTTTGGAGCAGTTACTGGGTATAAGCTGTTTGCTGAATTCCAGGTGAAAATAAAAACAGCAGACATTGTGTCTATCCAGGACTGACACCATATGAAGGGCATCCAGGCTTAAAGACAGAGAACAACACCCACCTGCTTTCTCCTGAAACCTTTTATTTGAGAGTATTCTTGAATTTAGGAAAAAATGATACTTTATTATCAAGCGTCACATCAACCAGTAGAAATTAAACACACATTTAGTGAGAGTGGCTAAAAATCAGAAGAGTTTCAGATATCGCATCAATGGGCTGCGTCACCTTGGCGTCAAAGCTTTTATGTAGAGCCTTGATTTGTCATGTTGCCAGGTGCCAGATTCCAATCTGATAGGTGCCTCAGAGATAATGCGTTTTACCCTGGCTGATAAACAACTCTGAGTGCTTCAAATAAACAACAAAACAGCTGAGCGGCCTCTTCTCTCTCCGCTAAGAGCGCTTTCACAAATGCACAAGTTTCTGACTCACCAAAGGAATGATTTAACCAACAACCTCAGCGAAGGGCGGTCAACGCAAACAGCACAGAAGACTGCAACTTGTTGACTGCTGATTCAAAAGCATGATGATTACAGGAAATGTGGCAGAAGCTTAAAGACTGGCATGGAGTTACACTGACTGTGTTTACCATCTTACAGGGCTGTAGGAAAAACAGACGGGATGTTCTGTAAGAAATATGCTGTAAATACTCTGTATAACAAGTCAGTGCTATCACTATATGTTCACATTTATCATGGTGGTTACAACTGCCATTTAACATGTATGTCCACTGAATAAGTCTGCACTGAAGACAAAACACAAACGAATATTGTACGATATCACATCATACAAAAAAATGTATCACGGGCTGATTCAGCTGGATAAGATTTTATGTTGTCATGGTCACAGGACCTTCTGAACACTATGGACGTCACCAAGCTCAGGTGGAGAGGACACTTCAGACTGCAGGTGAGGCATGGAGAGGGGAGCGGGGCCATGTTCACACAGCGGGGCCTCGCACCCACGCCCACGCACTACAGCTGTAATCACACATAAACCAGCACTTCAAGTGACCCACTCGTCTTCCGCCGCTGATGGCCGGTGGCGCATAAAACGACCATCTTTAAATATTGATCACAGCTTAATAAGCTGCTGTACGCGCGGTCGCTTGTCTGCTCTAGAGGCGTTTATCACTGTCTGCTGTGGCCTGCTGCCTTCAGTAGCACAGATAATGGGTCTCTAACACAGCTAGGCCCCCATCCACCGCCCCCACCCTGGGCTTTGGCACGCCTGCTTAACATGGAGGCTGGGTGGCTGTCTGGGGACTGGACTGCACGCAAGGGATCCCAAACTCAACAGACTGCGACCGCATCCATTTCTCCAGCGAACCAAGGTTATTCCTCTGAAATATTGCCGGTAATCCCTTCTATTATTTTTCTGAACATGAGTAAGGGCATAAAATATTTCCATACTTCCCGTGGAACCACAGGGGAAATGTTTAATTTTCTGAGTAGATGGCCCAGACGAGGTGCATTTAGACTTGCTGGAAGCTGTAACTGTGGTGCCTGTCTGCATTGTGAGCTTTGCCACTGAGAGAAACATTTGTGCGAGTGGCCCCGCCCAGGCTCTGAATCGGGCTGGTCGATTTCCTATGGGCTTCACACAAAAGCTTCCCCTCGCTTCATGCTCCACTGCTCCCATTGTTCTCCCTGGAGAAACACCATGCCTTAGCATCTGAGAGCCAGACTAGCGATGTCGCCATACAGTTACTAAGAGGAGTGGGGGAGTGGGGGGATGGAGGATGGCTACCCACCTCATTTTCATACTGCAGGCAGAGGAGTGCTGAATTCCACCTCAGCCTTGTTCCAAGTGTAGAGAATAAATGTGCTCTCGTCGGGAAGGCGGGGAGGGACGGAGGTGGCTGTGTCGGCATTAGCATACCTTAATTAGCTAAACAAGCTGCTCCTTCACCAAGCGCGAGCGCGTTTCCAGATGATTAAGCCTTTGATGGCGATAACGGCGAGCTGCCGGGGCATGATTACGGGTGCCGCTTCCGCGGCAACCTGATGGGAGATAATCACAGCCTCTGAATGCAGAGGGGACCCGTGACCGTCGCTGCTCCCCCGCTGAGTGACAGCCCTCCAAAAAAGAACACATAAAAAACCAAAAAACCCTCCTACAGTGCGTCTCACAGGAATGTTCGGATACAATGCACACCAGCTATCTGCTGTTCAACACCTTTAACGCACGACGCTTGTAGATCTGGGTGATCCTCGGGATCAGCTGATACCCTGGCTGGAGGCAGAGAAGGTTACCAATCAGAAATGGAAGGGAAGTTTTATTGCCATGGGAAATGTAAACTGCTTGCATTATATCTTAAGAGGTGCAGATTTGTATTTACAGAAAGCATTAGGAGCTTAATTACCTTGCCCAAGATCACTCCAGCTGTGTCCCACCAGGACAAATGCAAAGCCCCCATCTTATAAGCCCCATTCCTCGGCCTTGCCCTCGTTTTCATTCAAGCTGACAGTTTTGATTCCCATAACTTTCCCGCCAGAAAGTTAAGGGAAACATTTCCAGCATGTATAAATGTCCTTTGGCAAAAAGCTGCAAGGAACACAACATAATTTAAATGAGTGCTCTACTATTCTAGGTTGTTTTTTTTTTTTTTTTTTTAAATGTAGGCAAGTTCTAGATGATCCTTCATATTAACTTCTTTTGACAGTCATGAGTCCAGCATTTCAACACTTACATTCAGAACATTCTTAAAATGTTACTTATCCTGGACAATGTTTTTTTTTTTTTTTCATAATTATAAATGACAGCCATCATTTTGCATAGAACTTTTCTTCCAAGACTTTGTGGGGAGCATTTTTGCCACAGCATTAGGTATCTCCACACCAAGGAGAATGTAACGGAATGCTGTTTTTGAAATGTTTCCTGTTTGCTGGAATTGTGGCGTTTTGACTCCACTGGGAGCTCACCTTAGGGAAGGCGGTGATCTGCCACTGAACCTCATGGTCCTGGGCAGAGGAGCTGTGGAGAGGGGAGAAAGCCGCCACTGGGGACTCGCCAGCGCATCGATCGCCTCATTGAGGGAGTCAGCGACAAAAATAACTGGCCACCTGTGTCAAATCCTGCCTCTCCAGAGGATTCATTACCCTCTCCCTATTTCTCACTTCTCAGTCTCCCCAGGGTCTCAAGCTATTCATTCTTCTTCCACAAGCGCAATGTGCGGGGGTGCGGCGGGAAGGGGGGGACGGGAGGGGCGGGGAGCTCGAGTGCCACCGCCAAGTACACTCAGGATGACAGCACTGGCTGCAGCCAAAGCTTGTTGGACGTCGTCTCGAGGGTGCCAAGTCAGCGCCAGGGTCGCCAAACGGACAGACAGGCTGATTCATGAGCAGGTGTTTCAGATAGGCATCGCCACTCACTAAATTCGCTCCACATTTTCAGCTCTGACGTGATCTCGCTCGCCCGGCCAAGTCCCTGTCAAACACACGGATGTCATCCCCCCTCACCTCAACCCGCCCTCCTGTCGCCACCCGCTGGAGATGAGGGCTGTTGATCCTCCATCTTAACTCTCCTCCTCACAGAGGTCAAACTCTCAGCATTTCATCAAGCCCAGCTGCCAGGAATTCATGGTGACCACCAATGTCTTCAAATCTGGATGAGGTGCAGTGCTCGTAGCTTGTAGTTGTTACACAGCAGGATGGACACTAGGAAATGTATATTTATATTGTTTTACCCTCAGGAATTCAAATGACCTATGGCTCAACAATTCACAATAAATCCCCCAGACAATAACTTTATTCCTCCTGTTTTTAGATATGAAAAATTGCTTAATGCTGCTCACATAAAATGGTGGCCATACTGGCTCTGGCACCTTAAGTGTTTCATCTTCTGTTTTGTCACAGCGCTCACAGCTTTGCCCCTGCAGATTTCCCACTCTGAATATTAACAACATCATAAACACAAAGCCGGCCTGATTGTGGCTAGGAAATAACCAAGGCCTACTTTATGAATAGCACAAGGTGTTCTCTAGGCCCCCTGGGAACGCACTGTCATATTCAAGAGTTATGCTTTCAGCCGTTTCAAATGCAAAGCAAACAGCAATGTTTTCAGAGACTCAGAGGGAATATGCAAAGCGTGTATGCTGAAAGAGAGGAAGAATGCATTCAACTCCAAATATTTGCCTGCTACGGATCTTTTCTTGTTAAAAGAGAACAAAAACGGTTGCGCCAACATGCTTGTCCCCTGGCACCTATGGTGTCGCTTCCTTCATAATGCAGCTCTTCTACTGGTAACAGACGCCAAACGATTTTCAGGCTCTGAAGTCTCAATTCAGTTCTGAATGGCATACAGCTAGCAGAGTGCCTGGCACTTTGTCTTAGATGGAGAAAAAGTTTCTCAAGCGAAACAGCGATACAACTCTCCCCATACATATGCACTGAGCTGGGCTCCAGAACCACGATGCTGCTAACTGCCAAACGATGGGTGACAACAACATTTTCCCCCAAGCGGCGAATGTAATAATAATGCTAACAACGCTTACAATATGACCATAACTACATGCATTGCTAGTGCTACTATGGCAACTGCTACAGCAATGGACTGTAGATATGTCAACAGGGGCCAAGAACAACGTTCCAGTGAAAGGAAACGTCTGCAAAAACACCATGTTTAATTATATTCAAACCTTACACTGCAATAAAACTAAATGAAATTAGATATAACACCTTCACCAGCAGTCAGTGAAGCCGTCAGTATCACACCAGCTCTTCCAATTTGTAAGTGTTTGTGCAAATACCTCTTACACATGTTCACAATTATAATTAGGCAACAATAATTTGGTGTCTGTAAAATACATTGTTGTAATTATCTCCAAAGTTGAACAGCTTTTTTGAAAAATATGAAAGTGGCTGAAATATGCCCCACTGCAGAGTCCTGGTCACATGACATAGCCTAGCGACACTGCAGCCCTGGACCAGCATGCACTCAAAGCAAGCTCTTGAGCAGGCTAATCCCCCAGCTAATCGCCATTTTAAAACAAAGTCTCCTCACTCCATTAACGGCTCCATTAACTCAGCTGAGACCAGGTAAGCCATTGTAAGTTGTTCAGGATGAGAGTTACCATGCCAAGAAAACATGAATAAAGGGTGTGATGGTTCCTGAAAATGTGGGTTCTCAGACCCGAAATGTCTCAACCAGAGGCAGGGTTCTGGGGTATGGTGGGTATTGTGCTCTTTAATAGCTGGTAACAGGTGAGAAAGTTAAGCCTTAAACCCTAATACTGGAAGCCCCAGAGACTCAAAGGGTCTTAAAATCACTATTTTCTGATTAATCTGGAATAAATCAGGGGCAATCACATGACTAATAGAGCGTTACAGCCACTGCTGGATAGAGCAGCCATCCTGTCCCCGCCATTCTCACACAGCTCCAACCTTCAACCCCAATCTGTCTTTATTCGCTCAGCCACCTGCTGCGCCGAGGTGCAGGGAGCATGACAAGGAAGTATGAGATGTAATATCACAGAGAAATGAGAGCAGTGATCGATTGGCTAAGCTCAGGGTAACAGAGTATCGCCTGAGAGGGACACAGGGGCGGAGGGGCGGGGGGGCTTGGGGCTGACGTGGGGGCAGATTGATCGTCCGTAATAAGGTTTGCGGATTTAATTGGATGCATGCAGATTCATCACCCGGTGATGACGGGTTTCTTGGGGCCTGACAGGAAGGACGCTGCTCGGTTGGGCAGCAGTGCAGCAGGCCCGTTCGTGCAGAGGTCCAATGGTACCAGAGGTACCAGCACACTTCTCACCGGTGCCCAGATTAAACAGAGAATCACACAGCAGCTCCCTGGGCCACTCCCTCAGCTCCATTCAGTCATACAGCAATTCTGCTGCGGTGAGAAGTTTGTGATGTATTGTTCACCCAACGCCTGGAATTGCCTTCAGAAAGAGCTAAAGCTTCCTGGCTTCCTCAATCACACTGAATTTAAGGTTTTTGTCAAGAGTTTGGAAAGTCAATCTATTTCGAAATTGCAAATGTTTGTAGCTAGAATTTGGCTGTATTGTGCACTTGACTGTGCCATACACATCCACGCTTGTCTTTGTTCTTGTTGTATGTTTTGATATTGTCTTGTCTAAAACAACATGTGCTGCCATTCTTGGCCAGGATAGCTGGTCTCTCTTTTTTTTTGAGATTCAAAATCTCAGTGGGACTAAGTGAGTCAAATGAAAGGTAAATAAATAAAAACAAAATATTGTTAAGCAGGAGCATCAAAGCTGGTCCATCAAAGAGCAACAGAAAAGAGAAGCATGCCCTCTGCCTGACACTGATGCAGACAGGCGGACAGAGACAAGATCTGGGCAGCGGCTGCAACCGATTGGTTCACCTTTATGAGCGCGATAACGCAGCAATCACTCAAGCAGCTCGGTACATCAAAGCGAGAACAACCGAGGTAATGAGTGAGGATAAACTAACTGCTGCTGCAGGTGATGCTCACATCTCGTCTCCATTCCAACAAGAATCTTTAGTGACGAAAATCCTGATTAAAAAACACAAATCAAATTATACCACGGGCCAATACCGCGGGAGATCAAAGAGCCAGCATGCTGATCTCACTTCCCCCGGGATTCTAACGCGTGGTAGCCTGCTGTCCTCCCCTGCAATGCTGCGTTTCTCAGTCTTAAAATGGATCCTGGCTCCAAAGGGAAGGAGGGGGAAAGGACAATCGGGTTCAAACGCTGACCCGCTCACACGATTTGATCCTGGAGACCCCGGTGGAACCCGCGTTCATTACTAAGGCGGAGATGTGTGGGTAGCGGTAAAAACACCTCCTCCCCCATCCTCACCGACCCCAACTTGGGGTCCCTTGCTCAACGGAGGATAAAAGCAGAGCTCTCTCAGAGGGTGGCCAGACAGGCAAAATGAACTGCACAACAAATGCTGCTGCTTTGAGTGACTCATTTAGTCATCCCAGACCGCCAGGGCTTCATAGGGAACAGATCCCTGCTGTTTTCACAGAAAAGAAATAATTGGAAAAATATAGTAAATTTCAAATAAAACAGCCTTTATTTTCTTCAGAGACTTGGGGATGACAGGCAAATGAAACTTATTAATATTACATCTTATTGTAGCAATCAAAACAAAACATGATAAAAAGGCTAATGATGACACAATGTGGCTGCTATCTGTCACGAGTGTGCACACTTTTTCACCCATTCTGCACTACAAAGCCACTTTATATGGGCTGACAAATGCCAGGAGAAACAGGGAATTACAATGAGCACAGCAGCTTGTGACCTGACTTGCGAACCAAGATGGCATTCTACCACACACTGACATGAAAACTACTATGCTGGTCTACTTTCAAACAAACAACACGTATTCATCACAAGGCAGGTTGCTGAGGGCTCAAATATTCTCTGAAACAGCCTCAGACACACTTTCAGAGGAGTGTTTTTAGCAGGACAATTGTTGTGATACTATTGTTGACTTTAATAAATATTTATGACAACTGTTCAACAATTCAATGCTGCTTTTCCACCATGTCACCATGGAGTGCTAACAAATGAGTTTATCCAATTTACCCAGCATTTCTACCTTACCTCTCCTGAGGGAATAGCAGCGCGGGAAAGGCAGGGAGGAGGGGGTGGAGCCATGCCAGCTCTGGCAGCGATACTCGACCACGCGAGTGCCGGACGCACAGCCCCGGGGAGTCGCAGTGATCCTGCGCAATGCCCAACTCAGTGCTAAATCCGAGGGGAGGGAGGAAAACAGTGCCTCTGGCAAAACTGCACTGTCCTTAAATTAGACTGCCACAAATCAAAATTATGGAGCAGAGGATATACATAACTGTTCACTGATTCGTTTATGGTCAGATTTATTGCGCTGTAGAAGAGATTTCTTTATCTTGCTTCCAGCTTCTTTTTTTCTTAAGAATTGCTGTCATTGCTACATTGATACATAATAGCATTTTTTTTTTTATTTGACCAATAAAGTGAACAGAGGACTTGACATGCAGTGACAAACGCAGGAATATTCACTCAATGAAAGTGTGGAACAAAAGGTCTGAAAGACTGCCCTCAATATATCAAGATTTACAAATGCTGCAGGGGGTTCTGGGACTCCTGCAAAGGTTACCATGGACAATGAAAACCTCCACTGCCTGTCTGAAAATTCAAATCAGTGATAAATGACTTCACACGAGGTGAAGCACACTGACAACCGGGGAAAACTGTCCTTCCCGAGCGGTCTTCCTCTGAATGCATTCTGACCCTGCTTACACCACGCAAAACACATTACTCACACAAAAAGAAAAAGACAATATGATTTTCATTTCATACTGCTCCTCTACTTTAATCTCACAGAGAACACGAAGGTGATCGTAAATCCGACAATCCCCACTGAGGTTATAAAGAAAGCACATTCGGTTAATACGGCGCTAAAAGAACAGGCGTCATGCCCTTCATCTTTCCCTCTCCTTCAGTATTTGGGAGTTCTGTCCTTCATCAAGGAAATCCATGGCTGTCTGCCTACAGCAGGGGGTCATGGGACTGGGCCAAATGAAGCAGGCATCGGTTCCTTGTTAGCGGCTTTGCCGTGGCGATGGCCTGACTGAAGGCGCTCTTTAAAGTGGCCGTGCATGGAGAGGCAATTACGCTGCACTGGGCCAGCTGCCTCCCAGCCTCTCGCTTATAATTGACCAGTCTGGGAGGGGTCACTGTGCAGTCAGCGCGACGCAGACTGGAAGCTCGGGCCCCACAGGGAAAGCAGGAGGAGAAAAGAGGTCTGACTCACCCCGGTCCCTCCCTTCAGCCTCTCTGTCTCTCTCTCTGTGTTTCTCAGTCTCATCACCTCTCTTTCATTCTTTTTCTCCCTCTCAATTTCACAGTCTGTCTCATTCTCAATCTCTTTGACTCTCTCAGCCTCACTGTCTCCCTGAATCTCCCCATCTCTCGATCTGTGTCTCTCCCAAAGTATCTCAGTCTCTCTTGATGTCTCAACCTCTCCCTCTCTCATCACAGAAGGGCAGCCGGTATGTGGATCGCACTGCTGGTGCACAAGCCGCTCAGACCCTTCAAACTGTAAAACGCGGAGCATTTGATGAAACGGCGCACGCACTCAAGAGCGCCAGCATGGAGTTGAGACCAGGGGCACTCAATCCACTCTCTATGGCAGCCGTGCTAGTGCTCCACTTTCAATCGCTGCTTGTTTTACAGCCTTATCTGTGCTCCAGGCAAAACATGCTCATATGTGTCCCAGCTAGTCGGGATGAAGAGCTGGCTCTGCTCCCTTCAGGACAAAAGATGCATGCAGTGACTCAACAGCGAAAATAATGTTTGCAGGAAGGTACAGCAACATTGCCCAGCTTTTGGGAGAGAGCACAAGACAAAGTAGCATTGAAGCGGAGAAGTGCTGTCAAATCTGCATGACAGAACGCTTTAAAGTGGAAGGCTGCCATCTTCTCATTTAAATAAAGCAGTCATGCTGGTCTGCTGCAGTCTTCGCTCAGCCATCCAGGGAGGTGCTGCTGACAGCTGCCACTTTGCCTTCAGTGATAATGGCTGTCCTGAGCATCCTAAGCTGGAGAGAGCCGCATCTTTGATCTGGAACTAAGGTCAGAGTGGAGCTGGAGAGGAGAGTCACTTTCAAGTTTCGGTTTTTTCTGCAAACTGTCAGACTTACAGTAAAGTCACCCAAGACATTTATTTGACCACCTAACAACTAACGTTTGTCATTTTGAGATTTAGAGGTGTTGATATGAAGTTTCACATGAGAAGACACAGATCAGCTGATATTAGTTTAGCCAAATTAGTGGACTCAGGTGTGCCCCTGAAATTCACAGCCTCTTCAGCCTTTTGAAGATGAGATTTGACATCCCTGCCCCAGGTCCTTTAACAGTTCTCACCTGGGAGACTACAAATGTATCACGGCAGCCACTTGCTTCAACAATCCCCAAACAAAAATAATAAATAAATAAATCATACACATTACTACAGCAAAATGTCCCAGCTCCTGAACCAAGTCTGTTTACCCACTGCAGTCTCGGGTAGTCTGTAATGACCTCTTCAATTTGAGCACTAATTGTTCCTACAGCCATGTTTTTAGGTGCTCTGGTTCTTATGCAGTTTAAGTCTTTTACACAAAATAAAATGATCTTTTCTTGTTAAAATGTGCAATACATAAAAAAAGCTGGAATTACAATACTTCACCTCAGGTATGTTATCAAAAAAAAGAACACGTTTTTTACCCAAACAAAATCTCAACACAAGCAACGCTGTTGCAGTAAACATCAAACATTTTTTGAGATTGTTTAAACGAGCTCGCTTAAGGGAAAGCTGCATGAAAACAGCTGTGCCTTTTTCAAAATAAAGATTCAATTCTCAGTGACAAAGTAGTATTCTGCTGTTTTTCAATACATCTACTTTTTTTCCAGAGGCGAGGCGAATCAACCCATCAAAAAGCATTTTTATGTTTAACATACTGTAGCAATAGAGAACTGAAGAGGAAAATCACTTCATTCACTTTAGTTCTTTTTCAAAGCTAGCATACTGCTACAGTGGGTCAAAGTACACTGACCTTTAAACAAAAATCACTTCAACTCAGGAAACATGAAGGCTCAAGGTTATTGCTAAATTCATAATTGTTAATATTTGACAAATCTCTCTAATCGTTCTGGATTAAAATGCAGACTCCTCACATTCTTACTCCTCATACATTACTCCTGTATTGCTCCTCATGTCATAATTCATTCATAATTCAACTTTGAAAAACTTTCAACCAGCATTTATATTGATTCCATGAACGATGGAGCAAAACCACAAAAGCCTTTCATGAAGAGTTCAATGAGGACCCACAATGCAACCCTCAGTTGTACCAGATAATTGTCATCCACTTTCTACTTCCTGAACTTCACTGAAAACAAGCTATTCAAACAGAAGAGCTTGAGAATATATAGGCCTAATGATGAGAACAGCTATTCAGCCCAGCCAGGTTCATCATCCACCTAAAACCTAGTCAGCATTAAGCACTGTATCAAACCTGAATGCTCCAAGGGTCTCTGCCTCAGCTGCACACACTGGTAAGCTGTTCCAAGCATCAGACAACTCTGTGTTTAAAAAGAAAAACATACCTCCTGACACACGCTATGGCTGGTGTCCGTTTCAACCCTGGTGTGCGTTTATGGTTACAAAGAACCACACACTTCCTGCCATATTTAGGCAGGGGGAAAAAAAAAAAACACAGCTTAATGAAATTACAGCAATCAGACGACAGACTGGGAGAGGGAGAGGGAGGAGAAGCTCTTCCCACACTGTGCTATGGCCTAGATTCGCTTGCCGCGCTATGAGCCAGGACATGCTCGCCTACAGCTGCGTAATCTGCTTAATTGTTCCCCATATGAACATTTGGGAGTTATTCAAAAGCATGACACAGTCTGAAAAGCAGTACAGTACCATGGCTTGTCTAGAGCTGCAGAATTTGAGCTGTGTCTAATGAGTAATTCTGGAAGCGTAAAGTCAGTCAGATATATAGCCTGACATAAAGGAAGGGTTGGTAGGTTGCTGTTACACAACCATAACTGGCTGGGTGATAACGCAGGGCCCATTTAGATTCATTATGAGGGTAATGTGCTTCTTAATGATAATCAGAAAGCTCATGACACCCCATTTCTTCTGCCGGCCTCTCGCCTGTTTGAAACTGAAGCGAGAGAGCTTTCGCCCTCCGTGGCCCAGTCGCCTTTGCATGCGGTCACCTCCGACTGCCGCGATGGCCTGGCAGACTGGCGGCCGCTGCACAGACCTGTGACCCCCGGGCTGGATGAGTGCCACGGAGTCCTCCTGTCACCCTGCCAGTCTGCAGACAGGCAACACGGCCGCATGCGGGGCGAAAGCGAGGGGACAGCTGGCAGCCCGAGTGGAGGCTGATGGCGAGGGGATGGGGAAGGACATGATCCGACAGGGTGAACTGGGACAGCAGCAAAGTTACAAAAATCTTCCTGAGCTGCTCTGAGTCTGTAAGCCTTACAGTAAGCCAGATTTTAAGAGGAAAGAAAGATGCTTTTGTCATCTCTGGAGTTAAAGTGAAAGATACTCCACTCCACTGGGGGCACTGCTGTGCTTTAAGTGTAACTGTTACATACATACAATGGTATCAACGGCTAACATGCAAAATATGAGCTTAACAAGTCAGTATGATGATAAAACACTGCCTCTGGGATTTATCTCATGCTCGTGGCAGAAATGATTTAATAATTATACAGAGACACAATTTTTATGGTATTTGTAGATTGTTCTATGAATTTGTAAATGGTGCTGTGATTTTTATAGGTTATCTGTTCGATGTATTATGAAGACAAATTCCATGTTTTTAACATGACTATTAAAGTGGGCCATTTTAAAATGTAAAAAATAATGAACAATAATGATGGGTCTTTCTACTGTAGGGAGTCAATATCGCCTGTACCACCCTCTGTGCAAAACAAATCCATAAAGAACATTATCTAAGACAAACTGAGAAGAATTCAGAGCACGTCTGTGTACTGGCTCATAATTTGTGGTATTAAAAAACCTCTGTGATTGATTGTCTCTGGCGTCTCGCATTCCTATAGTAATTCCCTGTCTATCGACCAAGACAGCTGCACAATTCCCAGGGCATACTCCCATAATGGTTTTCAGTTAGAAATCATGTAAAAATCCCAGCCTCGCTTCCATCCTGTTTTCTAAGCAGCACTACGGCTTGCTTTATCCATAGCCCGGGGGAAGTGAGGGATGAGGAGGAATGCCGGTAAATGAAAAATGCAGCAGAACCATGCTGGATGATAAAAGCACAAATTCCTCATCATTTTACAGCACCTGAGATATAATGATGGCAAGGCTACATTCCACAGTGTCGTCAGAGATTCATTATCCCTATTCATTTAACATGATGCTTTGTGAACAGTGCCGTGGAAGAGCAGGCCATCTAAAGGTATCCTGTCCTGTTAAGGTGACTTACACAGGGGAAAAACCTGCCCAGATGAAGTATTCATTCCTCAATCCAACAGTCTCATCATTTCTACCTGAATCAAGGGGCCGAGTCTCATCTGGGCAAAGCTGGGTGATGGAGTAGAGGGCAGAGCTTTGGAGCCATTTAATCAAACTACTTTCCCCCGTTTGTTCTCAACACACATGTATGTTCACAACTCCTTCGAAAACTCAAAAAGAACAAACTCAGGTTCATGATTAATACTTTCAGTGTAAAAACCCCATGGCTCATCAAAGTTGTAGTTAAACCAAATTAATGGGATGTACATTTAATTAATCATACACACCAGCAAATCTAAAAAAGGCTTTTCAGAAACCTAATTTTTGCTCTGGTCTGTATACTTGAGTGAAATATGATTAATTATGCAAGGCTTTATTTCCCAACACATTTACACTCAATTATTTCGTCTGATCCCCATTGAATTTGCTGATTGTAACTTCTAACAAATGTCTGAAAATGTTTTAACTTTCTTTTCTGTACTTGCGTAGCATGAGTTCAGCCACCCTGGAGACTCACAAACATTTAATTAGTCATGAAATAAAAGCAGCATCTTAAAAACATGCCAAATTCTATAGAAAAGGGGAAAGTGGGAAGGAAAGGCTGCAGAGCCCCTGCCATGTGCAAAGGACTATGTGGCTTAAGAGCGCGCCTCTATCAGGCCCTCTCTGTAAGGGGATCACGGTGTCTCATTAAGGATCATTTACAGCAGCTACTGGATGTCTCCGAAAGGTCCACCCCGCTGGTCAGTCAGGGGTGCTAATCTGCTCAAAATGACCCCTGGCGAGAGCGCAGAGAGCAAGAGCCTGACCATTTGGCTGGGAGCCGAGCCGCATCCCAACAGGTGACCAAAGCCACAGACAGACAGCTGGACGGTCAGGCACAAAGTGACAATATGTGAGCAACACCAGTACTAGTTAAAATTTGTGTCACATAATGTCATTGTTTAGTGATTCTGGTGCTGCTACTTCTCTGCTGGATGAAAAAATATTTGAATGATTTGGTTTTATCATCTGAGAAAATAGTTGGAAAATATGAACAGAGAAAAGTGACAAACAATTATTTATGCCAAAAAACAAAAAAAAAAAAAAAAATCTGTATTAATGGTTCAATGTGTGGCCATCTTTTAGTTCTGAGCTGAGCATACCGCACATTCCTGGTGTCTGAAGCAGCACTGTGGAGCTGAGTGTCTCATCGTCACTGTCACTGCATTTGCATTCTGGTTTCACAGCTCCACAATCCCTGTAGCCTGTCTGGTTTTGGGCACTCCATAACCGTGAGATCGCGCTATGAGTCACATGCAGCTGGTCCCTGAGAAGCGGCAGCACTTGCGACCACCTTGGGGTCTGGGGTGGATTTGAGGGAGGGCGAGGGTGTCTAATGAAAACATTACCCACAATCCATGACTGCTCCTGTCTCAGGGCATTGGAGGTTGCTGGGTGTGACCATAGCCAGACATCTGTCGCTGCCTCTCACAACATCAGTGGGAACGGCTCCACCCCCATGCCTGCTCCGGCTCCTGCTCCGGTTCAAGCTCCTCCTCCTCCTGTGCCTGCGGTGCCTTCCTCAGGTCAGTGATTGGGCACCCCCTCCCCGCAGAGTAGCTCGATAACTCCCTTGTCCAAACGCGAGGCTCCAAGGACAAGCACCCCGCTGATACCCGCTGACGTATCCAGAGCACGCAGATAACACGTCTACCGCCGGGTCTAAAGGAGGGCTCTGAGCCGTGTTCACCTTCCACTGTGTTCTGCCTCTGATCAATAATAAGAAACCACAAGAGAATGATCCCTGTGAGGGGGATTGGGATGGTGCGGTGATTCAACCCTTAACACAGGCAGTTTTTTCCATATGACAGCGCTTATCAAAAACACAATGAGGGAGCACTGCTTCCCGTCTGCACATGAATGATTCACCCTGCATCACTCCCCTGCAGAAATACATTACAATAATTAAAAACAATTCAAAGTAGGCCACGCATGATATAGCTTTCTCATATTTAGGCTCTTTGAGATGGATTTGTCCTGGAGAGTTGCATCTTCGATCTCTGTACTGATTCTCTCTACCGTCGATCCTCTACACTGTAGCACCCCTCCTGTCCCTGCAGGAAATCCCAGCCCACGCCTTCTCTTGCCCTGGTGTCTGTTTTTCAGGACCGTTAGCGGTTCGCTTCATCTGCAACCCGCCAGATACGAAGCTGAAGACGAATTCTGAGCACGGCCGGGGAGCTGAAGACCTTTCTGGATTGCCCCAGGACATGGCGCCGAGGCAGGTGATGTCCATAGCTCCAAGTTTCAGCGAATAGCTGACAGAGGAGTGCCTCCAGATATCAATGTGCTAGCAGAAGTTCTACCAGAAGTCTCTTCGCTGAAGCGAAGTCGGTGGGGAATACTAAGGCATATTTTCCAACAGGCAGCGGATGCATGCCTTTGAAAGCAAGAACTGAAGACCACAGTACTCTGCTGCACAATTACACTTTAAACGGAGTCAAGATGATGAAGACACAGATGCAGCCAGAATGAAATGTAGTCTCCAAAACTGGTAAATCTGGGTAAAGTTAGCATTTTCAGTTTGGCTAAAATGAAGGAGAGATTGAGCATGCCTGTGCCCAACTTCAGGGCATGTTTTACCAGCCCTCAATTACAGACTGGATGTCTACAGTTGAGATTAAACGAGAGCTATTTTGCTTCAAAGGTTTCTTCATTTTGATGCCACCGCACGGATGGCTTCCATGGCAGCCGTTTGCAAAAATGGCCGATATGTAGATTGGGGGCCAAATGTCCTCGTACTGGTGGTTTATCTGAATCCTCCCCATCCTAGAGCAATTGGAAAAAAGCTAATGCTATTCTGCTGCCTTGTCAGGGCTCCATGGAGACGGGGAGATCAGAAAGCTGTGCCCCCAGCCGACGGTCCCCGCTGAAGCCTTTTAATTACAGAACAAAAGCCCAATCTCAGACAATTAATCTTTTCCAGTCGACAGAGGACTTTCATTCACTTCCCACTTAGCTACCACACAGGCACATCTTAGCCAGAGACTGGCAATCACAACAACACTGTCTTTAAAAAGAGACAATTTTTTATTTATTTATTTATTTTTTTTTTACATGGAGACATTCTTTACAATGACATGTTCTTTACACTCTTGTGATTAATCATCATATTTTAAGACATCGAGCCATTCAGAGAAAAGGGCCATGCTTAAGCACAAAACATATGCAACTGACCTGGAAATATATTATTACATGGCACTGTGTGTATGTGTGTGTGCGTGTGTATGTGTGTGTGTGTGTGTGTATTTGTATGCTTACGGTGAGAGTCATGGTCTACAATTCTATATGAAATTGATTTTTCCTGTTTGAAATACTAACCTACAACACTATTTCCGTAGTACAAGGAACTATTTTTGCAAAGGGTCAGAAAGAAAACATGTTTAAAATGTCAAAACCTTATCTAAATCAATTACATAAATAATGAAATAGACAAATGAGGCATTTGGAGTCTGATTGGGAGGAGCCAGCAAAACAAACAAGCCGGCTGCAATCCGAGAAAGCATTTAAGCCGACGGAGACATTGACGTATGAGGAGATGAGTCTGGCTGAAAGGATCTATTGATCACAGGCTTCAGTATTGACATCGCTGGAAGGCTCCATGCCCCATTCCCAGAACCCGAGGCCTTCAGTCCTTAGGAATTTCACCACTCAGCCCTGTAGCGGGAGAGGATTCCTTTGAGGACAATGAAAGCTCCTAAAGTTGGAGAGATTCTGCACAGGTACTGAACAGATTTAACACACCGTAGGTAGGAACAGGCAGTCACAAAATCCAGTGAGACATAACAATTAATCAATAAATCATTTAATATTTAATCCTTAAATGTATGTCTGTTATCAATTATAATCAAATATGATCATCAAGAAGGAGGCTATGAAACTCAGAGGTGTGGGGGCAGGAGAGAGTGAAATTTCACTCTCCTCACTGATTTGTGTTAAAAAATGTCACATTGAGTCTGTGAAAGTTCAACCTTTGACAGACACTGACAAGCATGGCGGTATTTGACCAAATATAACTATTACCTTCCATCTTCACCCAGTGCAGGGGAACCGACTGCCATAGCGGCCTCAGCAGTCACAGAAGTAGAACAGAACATTTTTCCACTTCTCTCCACATGTGCACAGAAGATCCAATCATACAGTAGTGAGGCCTACAGGCATTTCAAATCTGCATCCAACAGAACAAACCTCAGATAAATGTAGATTTGTGGGGTGGGCCATGGTCTGCATGTGGTCTTCCTCCTTGCGTATGGGATTGAAACTGTATGTTTGTGATGTTTGAACAGGGTAAGCAGGTAGACATGGAACGTAGGGCTCTACTGCAGCATTTCTTTGTGTGCATGACGGCCTGTCAAACTGTGGGTCCACAGCGCATCTGTACAGTACTGCGACGGCGTAAAAAAGGAGCGCATGACAGCAGCAATCCATGTGCTTCCAAGATATATTGAAACTCTGCATCTCCCCAAAAGAGACCACAGCGAATGAAGCAATGGCCACATGGAGCAGAGACGGCTCTCTGCGCTCGGTGCAAGGTCACCACAGCACTGATAGAGACTGATTAAATCTCTCTCTCTTCTGGTTCGCCAGGTTAGCATGGACACCAAACTGAGGCACACTTAGGTTAGCATGAAGACATGCCATTTCATGTTAACAATGAGTAGTGGAGATATTGACATCAGTAACTCCTAAGCAGATGCAGAATCTACACATTAAATAGTGTAGGCGCACATGGCTTAGAGTAACATTTTCCTGCCAATTCGTCCTCACTATATAACAGATCTGGTAAAACAATAAAGAGATGATCTGTCATATGCACGGCACGTAAATGCAGTGCGCTTTGTCATTCACGGCCAGGGAGCAGGGTGAAATTGAGAGAGGAGAGAGATTGAGTTGGGCTGCCGCAGGTTTGAGAGGATCCGCGTTCCCGGGTTCCGGCTGAATGATGCCGGATTGCAGACGCAATGGAGGATGAAAGGGGTGGAGATATAGACCAAGCCAGAACTGCAAATCCAAACTGGCTTTTTCTGCCTGGCTGCTGAGCTCAAGAAGGACGAATTAGAATCAGGACAGCAGGCTTTCCTCTGCGTTTCTGCAGGCCGCCTGCGACCTTTGCTGACCAGACCTCTCCCTCTGAACTGGAGGACACGATTACAGATAAGCAGGAGGCCTCCTTTTCAACAAGGGTAAAGAGACAAACTGATTAAGGCTTTGCAAGTTCCTGTAGAAGTCTTCTATTCAAGCATTTTTTTAAACAACTTGATTTTAGAAGCTCTGAAAAAATATGATAAGCCAAGAGTAATTTCGTATTGAGGTAATACTGAGAGTGGAGTTCATCAGAACAAAATAACAGCTCTGTTTTCCAATTAACAGCCCAAATTAACACCCTTGTTTTCTGGCAAAAATGTCAGGAAAACATTTATCCTATTATTTCTGAGGCAGTATCTCAGAACACCAAACCCAGCTGCTTTCCTAGGAATTCACAAACCTTTTACAATACCTAAAAATGCCCACAGAAATACTTTTGGCAAAATTATGTCATTTTACATCTTTATTTTGGATTCCAATCTATCAAACAAAAAATAAGGCATTAAAATATTCAGTTGAAATCTGCAGCTGAACTCTAACCCAAGAAGTGAGATATTTAAACCAAAAAAGGAAATGAACAGCATCCAATACTTGTCCAGCATGATTACTGCATATACACTTGGGACCAAAAAAAAAGCAACTGTTGTGCTGTTGTAACAGAATTGGAAAGTCCAATATGCTTCCTTGGTCCCATGCCTTGGATTTCAAAGCGCACACAGTGGCAGAAATCCCAGGGTTCTCCCTGAGGAATGTTACAGTGGCATTCTGCCGCGATGCTAAATCAGCAACGTCAGTCCTTTCAGCAACAAACATACAAGACGATGTGAGAAGGAAAGTGAAAATTTAAGCAAGAGAATCTTCCTCAAATGCTTTTGGTTAAATTAGTGGGTATGAATATATAATTCACACAAAGCAACAGAATTTGTTAAGAAATGCGCTGTTGTGAATCCACTTCTGTGTTTGGAGGACATGATGCGGCACCTTGTAAAAACATGACAGGCAGACCCCTGAATCCATAAACGATTGCTGGAATCACAGGACACGCAAGACAAAAGAATGTGCAGGAAAATTTTTTTTTTTTTTTTTTAAAATAAAGATAACGCAAACCCGAGTGACTGGGTAGAATAAGAAAGCAGGTCAGAGATAAAACCGTGAGCCCTGATTGAAAGTGGAGGATTAGGCCTGTAATTCTGGAAGCTCTCAGGAGTGATTCCATCTCCCCACCTCTTCCTCCCAACAGCGGCCTGCACTTTCCACACTCAGCATCTCTTCTGATAAGTTTCTCTTAGGGAAGCTGCCCTGGTCTATGAGACTACTGTACTGCAAGCCCTGCTTTGTGAAGAAGCAGCAGAGGTAGAATGCAAACAGGTAAAACATTCTTAGTCTGATGGTTTAATTTTTTAAACATCTGTCAGAGACATTGTCAAAGAGCAGGGCTCAGCACATGTAGTATCACATCTTCTGCAAAGGTAACACTGACGCCTGTGGTGCCAAATGTCACATTCCGGCAGAAATGGTGCAGTGTCAAAGGAAAGAGAGCTCCCACAAAAAAAAACTAACACGAGGACAGATTCCCATGTACCCCACTAAAGCTTGGACTAATCACCCTTACAGACAATTCCAAAAACCTGGAACCTGTGTGTGTGTGTGTGTGTGTTTGTGTGTGTGTGTGTGTGTGTGTGTATGCGCGTATGTGTGATCTGTTGTAAACAGTCAGCTCTGTTCACTGTGTATAAGCCACATGCATTATTTATTACATGGCCTCTGTGGTTCAGAGACCAGCCTCAAGCTGCTTGAGCAGTTTTGTACTTCATTGTAGCCCAGTGCTACCTTCAAGTCCACCAGAAAAGATGACAGACTTTAAAACAGACTTGTGATTCCCTTTGGACTTAAATGCTGTTCTGCTCTCATCCCTCTCAGCTACACTTCTAATCATGCTCTTTGCATCTTACGCAGTCAAGATTTACAGATGTATCTTTTAAAAATCTTTCAATAAACTACCTTCTTTTTCTTTGCTACAATTCCACAACGTATAAGTACATTAATTCTGTGCTTCATGCCAGCCCTACTTGAGAACCTATGTAACAGCAGCTATAATGTGGTTACAAAACCATGTCATGTACAGTGGTTTCCATGCATGCATTTATGTGTAAGGCTGGACCTTATAAGGCAATAGAGTGATAGTGATGGTTATTTAAGGCTTGCCAGACAAACCTGAAGCAGGAGACCCTAGGCTTTGTGTGTAGGAGGAGCTACAGAATTAACACACATTTCATGACCTCATTCAGAATATAATAACCTGAAGGAGAGATTTCAGAAGAGTATTCTACAAAAGACACAAATAGAAAGAGACTATTCCTACTGTGAAGAAAAATTGTAGCATACAGGCAAAGGTTTGAAACTCTGCAGTAATGATTACGGAACAGCTCAGCTTTGTCATTCAGAACTCATGGTGAGAAAACAATCTATGGCAGGTTATTATAACTCATTTTGTCCCAGTTCAACCATTACAGAATCCATTCTCATGGTTGCTCCATGAAAACAGACGCAGAAGTTTCATGACATCAGAAGCAACTGCACTGTGCAGCAATGCCCAGTCCTCAATTCACAATCTTGAATGTCAGTCACCACGTGCTGCTGGGAAATCTATTTATTTATTGTTGTTTTCCACCGAGGGAGTCTCTCCTGCAGTAGACTTAGCCTACTGTGAAATACGAGCCTCTTTTCCTTCCAGTTTCATGGCTAAATTATATCATGAATAATTCTGCATTTACAAATTCTGCTTTTGATGAAAACCTTGAGTGAGTGAGACTCAACCCTGACAACCTGGTCTCATGAGAAGGAGAGAATCCACTACCCGCATCACTTTTGACAAATTGCCCCGCAATGATGATAATCACAACCTCTGATTACACGATTAGATGAACGAATTTATCAGTTCTTTTTATCCCTTGCGAGTGAAATGAAGGAGTTTTGCTAATGAGACCTGACGTCCACAGCCGCCCAGCGCTGCGAGATGACCAGCGGTAATTTCCATAAGCTGTCAAGCCGCGGAAAGAGCCAATTATTTGAGACAGGCCACCCTCAGACAGTGTCTGGTAACTGCTACCTCAAGTCAATCAGGAGCCCGTCTCAAACGAGGCTGAGATTAAGCCGTGGTCTTTAGACACAGCCACCTCATGGCTGCAGCCGTTCCGCTGCAGTCAACCCCCACCTGCCAGTCCTATGGCACCCTGGGAGAGAGACCCCATGTCTACTTCAGGCAAACACCACAAATCAAAACCATCACGGGATGAGCTCCAGAAAGGTCCTGAGCGGAATTATGAAACAAATCAGGGGAAAAAAAAAAACACAAGAGCACAGTTTATGAACAGGCTCTGAAAGAAAAGAAGGAGTCACAGTTGTCCACCCGGACTGAGGACAAGGACTCAGGAGATTGAGATGCTACTGCTCAGGGAGAGAGTCCGCACAGATCCGACACGGTAAAAACAGACACCATGTGCTCAGACACTTTCAAATGCAATTCTATTCAGTTTGATTTGTATAGCACTTTTTACAACACAAAGTGACAAAGCAGCTTTACACTGATCCCAGGCCTGTCACACCCCTTAGCAAGCCAAGGACAGCAGCGGCAAGGATAAACTCCCTGACGGACAGGAAGACACCTTGAGCAGAGCCGGGCTCAGGGACAGGAAGCCCATCTGCTCCTGGCCGACACCGGGCAGACAAAGAGTTAGACCCAAACAGGACACCCTGTTCTCCCCACAAACTCAGACAGGAGGGACCTCATTAGAACCTCTTCTTTAGGATGCTTATCTTAACAGATATAAGAGTCTTCCTCATTGCAATGAGCAAAAATCTATTGATGATTTTTGGGGGGACTGAGGTTTGGTGGGGTGAAATTCTGATTTAAAAAGTGATGAATTTTTTTGCCACAACCTGGAGGGAAAAATCTTGATTAAAAATTGGTGCAAATTGGCCTCTGTCAGCTTGATTATTTCAAAGGTAAAAAAAAATTGCCACCAAAAATTTTCCAGCAAATTACATTTGACAGAGCAATTACATTTTAGCTCTTGTCATTTCCATTATGATCTGGGTGGGCTAACAGACTCAGCGTATGCCCCAGTCTGTACAGTCTGTGCAAAGCAGTTGTCCACCATGTTTGTTAATGGCACACAGCAGTTATTTCAGCTGGACCACTTTTTCTCACCTGACAACCTCCTATCAACACAGAAAGAGGACTGCAATTACCTGTACCGCTGTAGAGTCAGCTCCCCTCTAATTCAGTCTGCTCTCAGTACATTATTCAACGCATTTTACTTGCCTTCCACGAACCACCCCGTAGCAGTTACTGTCACTGTGCTGGCTTTTATGTTCCCTTTAGCTGTAAAGCTACAGTATAGAAGTTTGTTGCCATCGAACATAAAAAAGGATTAAGCTGCCACACATCTGAAAATTCTTTTTCAAGTCATAAACAGCATTGCATGTCTAAATTACTGTATATATGGTCATATTATTCTGTTCTACCCAAAAAACTATAATTTCAGCATCCTGCACAAACATTGCTGATTTATCTCATGACATGAACGGTGTCATTGTTATTAAAACCATAACAAAAGCAATCTGAGGATCAATTGTTTCAGTCTTTGTGCTGTATTAAGTCAATAATCATTTCCAATACAACGTTTTTATGATTTTAATGTAAAACAGTTGATCAATGGATATGTTCATAAACTGGGGTAACAAGTTCACAATTCTACTTTGCATGCAAAAGAGATTTCCATTCAGCATTACCTGAGGAAAGTTCATCCTGTCCACCCACTTTCTACTTCATCCCATCTTGCTTACTCATTTTTCTCTCATGTTTTTGGCTGCTCCTTTTGGGAGTTACATCTTTAACTATTTTTAAATAAAACATGAGGCTATAAGCTGCAACAATGACAGAACAAGAGGACATGTCGAGCTGAAAACAGTACATTTTAGAAACCGAACAATAACACAGGAAAAAAATAAGTCACTCACTGCTTTTTGGTGATACTTGCTGAGACTCTGAGACTTGTTCAGAGTTCACAACAGCACACCATGAAGTCATAACAGAATTTTCTTTAAAGTCACATCAAACAAGCCACAGACCAGCTTCCTTTCAGCTAATAGCGGTGTCCTAGTGTGTGTAGTTAGCTGTTCTGTGAAAAAAAACAGGTGTACTCCGATGCTCTGCTGGTTTCGAGGGTGAAATAACTGCAGTAGCAGGTAGAGTAGAAGAGACTGAGGGAGAAATGTGAAGTCGAGGCCAGGCATTTTAATGCAGGCGTGTGGGCCGAGCTGGAGCGCTGGTCCCAGTGGGCCTGGAGCCAGCTGTCTGCTGGACAGCCTAGAGGCCACTGTAGAGGCCTGAGTCCACATGGCGGCAGAACAGACGCACTGAGATTATGCTGCTCACTGGAGGATCTACAGAGGACTGCTCTTCAAATATCACACACAAGCTCTTTTTCCACTGTCAACATTGCCTAGGGAAGTCAACCAGATCCTAGGGGCTCTGTAGCAAGTAAACAAAATGAGCTGAAACTACACTTCTGGTTACTGTAAAGTTTTGAGTCATTACATATCATTATAGGTGTTAATATTAAATAAAAATCAACTGAATCAATCAGGTCCTTGCTATGAGCATTACTGCTAAAGTAAGGGAGCTGTATTCATTATGGAATCCTGTCAATGGCTGCAGCACCAAGCCTTCTTAGACAAATACAGACAGAGCACATCAGGCAATCGAGAGCTCTTCATTTTTATTACTCTTAGGAATTTGACCTTATCAGATTATTAGATTTCACATAATGAAGTTTTGGGAAAGATCTGCAGATTGACGACAGTGCAGCGACCAACACTGTGAGGAGAATTCCAAGGTAACCTTGCATAATCCATTTCCAGTACCCTATTGGTTTGGATACACTGAGTAATGAGCATGTTGTTGACACTGCCCACCAATGTGGAGCTGTCAGGTGCCATCCGGAAATTCCAGATTCTGTGCAACACCAGCATACAGAATTTAAATTTCCAGACACTTCCGTTGCTGTTTTAGGGTCAAATTGGTCCAGCTGATCTATCCAGCAGTCAGCACTACTTTATCTTCTTCACATGGTTTGACAAGAGGGACCACTGGTATGGTTACATAAACAGGAGCCAAGAGCAGAAGGGCTTTCCTCCACTGAACACTGTCCTTTTTTTCCATGAGACTGTCAACATGACTAATTCTTCCATAATAAAAAAAATATATAGACGTAACAAGTAAACTGATAACTGTTGACATTTTGAGGGTCCTTAGGCAAATGAACTGAGACTGTGAATGGCCAGCAGTAGATGCACATGGGTGAAAAGGGTGGAGAGAAACACACAAACAAATGTGGACAGACACGTAGAAAGAGGTAGAGAGGGAGAGATGCACAGAGAATGTGAAATCATTCCTAAAATATTGAGTACATTCAGCATTAACAAAAAACAGAATAAAAAAAAAAAAGACCTTTGTCTTCACTGCATCACCTACTGACAGCTAATAAAATGCATTAAATAGAGAACATTTTGTAATCCAAGGAAAGCAATTTCAAGTCTGAACTGGGTTCACTGCTCTCTCTCAGCCATGGCTCTCCTCTGCCAACTGCAACACAGAGATACCTGGATGGTGCAAACAATGGTGACCCAGTGATTCAGCCACACAACTGCAAATTCAAACTTTTATGGCCTCTTGCTGCGTTTTTTGAGAATTATTTTTTGCAGGGTCTGACAACCCATTGGATCGAAGTTTTTATGAAAATTCAAAAGGTTTTAAAGGCTGCATCTTATTTGTACTTCCTTTAAATTTGCAGCCACGTGTCTGCTGCCTGGAGCACGACCTCATCTCTTACCTGGAAGGACTGTGGTGCTTTTGTGCAGGGGCTGCTGACAAGCACTTGGTTTAACCCAGTTTATTGTTCAATGCTCTGAAATATTAGAATCTGAGGTATTAGAATCCACGCTAAAGATGAGCAAACAGGCTGTGCAAGATGAAGAGAAAACCAGTGATAGGCTGTATTCTGTGCTCTAAACACTTAGAAAATTGTATTTGAATGCAAATGCAAAGGCATTTGAATTTGCAAATATGAATTTCAGAATTTCTGCACAACATTAGCTAATTTCTGGCAATGCTGCCAATAAATCTGGAGATGACTGTATGTATGATATCGGACATACCAAGATCCATATTTTTATACAGTTCTATACATACAGCCTGAAAACAGTTTTATTTGTTCAGTTTTGAGTTTTTATTATTTTTAGCCAATATTTAATTGACGTTCTCAATTGCAATTGATTCAGTTGGCAAGCTGCAGGCAGCTCAAAGCTGAAAGCAGTCAGTCTTATTTAATGCCTTTCTGTAAGTCAAAGGCAAGGCACCAAAATTTACAGTTGAGGGATGAATTAGCAAGAACGGCTCCGACTGGCCTTATGAATTATGACATAAGTTTTTCCTTTGAGAATATTAACAAAGTAGTAATTATGAAAAGCCTCTACATCCAGTGTGTGTAATTCTGCTGAGATTTTGTAGGATTTGGCTGAGTACAGCAGATTATGAAGACTTCCCTTATACTCATACAAATGTCTATTTATCAGACAGCTTGCTTGTTCTTCATATATTAGATTAGGTGATATTTCTTCCAGCTTTCATGCAGCACATTTACCAACATTTTACTGTAAAAATTCTCCAGAACAATTCGTGCATAGTTTTTGTGTGGCAGTGCATTTGTATTATGACTGGTCCTGTGAAGGAAAGGTGGACAGTCAAACTAAGCCCTTCTTCACCCTAATTAATGTGAACCAAAATTGCTCCAAACTCCTCATATAAAAATGACCATGTGACCGCACAGGACCAATGGAACATCAGAGCTGCCGTGCTGCGGTGTTGGGAGCCCATGTTCTGTGATGCAAGGGACATTGTACTTTCGAATTTCGAAGCTGGGGGGAAAAAAACAAAAAAACATTTGACTGTTGTTTGTAAGGCAGAGAGCTGAAATCATGTTTCTGTTATGATCTATTTGTTCTGAGGGGCAGTGACATTGCTGCACATATTTTTTTGCACAGTTACTTTATTAAAAAGTCATTTCACTGAAAAAATATTTTGCAGAAAATTGATAAGGAAGCTTCAAAATGGGAAAAATGGAACTCAGGTGAGGCCTCCCTTTTGTTTTCCTGTAGGTTTAATCTACACATGACAGCCAGCTCACAAGTACAGTACTGTGTCTTACTCCACTGACTACACTCAAAGTTATGGCCAGCAAACACAAAAAATAAGTGAAAAGCCTTTTTGTTTCTTTGAAACATCAAAGCAGGACAATCTACAGTGGATGAAGTGATTAGGAACAACCTTACAATGGGACTGAGTGTGTGGGACTGGGACCACACAGGTTCTTCAGTGATTCATCTCAGGAAAGACAGACGATTTAACCATTCCTATCGTCAATATGCTTGAGCTTCCTTAGACATAGAACATCTTTGTGACTGGCTGTTTGGCTAAGTGTGGAGGAGGCAAGGCTGACTGAATGACCTCACCTTTAAAACCTTTTCTGAGATTCCTCTTGACACCACATAACTGAGTATGGACTATGAATGCATACACTAACAATCTACATGCCTGCCTGCATGTGTGAAACATCCTGGTCTTCTTGGGGTCGTGCTCTATTTTAGGCAAGGCATGGTTACTGTGCTTCCACAGATACCGTTTTAGACCGTTCCAAGTTATGTAAGCGGCAGGGGTGTGACATCTGACCCTACTTGGTGCTTTCAAAAGGACCTGTTAACTGAACTACAATTCAATGCTTCTTCATGATTATGTATATCTAAGATCCGAAACAAACTATTGTAATTGTTATAATTTATTATCTGATGATATGAAATTAGTTACTTAAATACCTCAGCATGATACTCCTGCATGGGCCCTCGCAGAGCTGAAATGGCAGTTAATTAAACACTGCATAAAGAAACAATCCCTGATCACATCGATTGCTGAATACTGTATGAACCTGAAATGCACAAAAACACCAACATGCTCTTAAATATCCGCCTTAAAGAGAAGACGCATTTGCAGGGGAGAGGGGGTTTAACCACGTAAACCGGACTACGACTCTGCAAATGTAGATTGTATGCCAGCTGATTTCTCATTCGGCTTTAATGAAGGGGTATAGTGGTATCTCATATGGTTTCATGGATATTGGAAAGGGAAATTGTGAGGCCATTTCTCATAAGCCTCTGAAAGCTGAGGAAACTTGGTTTAAGTAATAATGTATTCATTGACAATCCATTCTCCTGAAACTGTGTCCCAATTCTCTTTGCCAGAAATGACAACCTAAATTTCTATTACCACAGTGGGGTGAAATGTGCTTTTGGCTGTATCCAACCTGCATTTAAAAAAAAGGGAAAGTCAAACAATGAATTTTATTTTTATCAGAGTTATGGGAATTGATTGCAAAATGGCTGAGTCTATTTTCTCATTAGAATTGTTTAAGTTTAAACTTGCAAATCATTTCTTACTCATATAAACTCACTGATGAGGCTACAGTTTTTTTTCAACTACTTGCCATAACAGTTGCTGATGGCAACACAACTTGCCCTGAGTGTTTTTTGGTCAGTCAATCTTACGGGCGTTACCCAATCCCATGGCAGATGGTATTTCCAGTATAGTGACCAACCCTGATGAGTTACAAAGTGAGAAATATTATTGAAGTCTTGTGACATTCAGTGAGCGGTAAACAAAACAAAAATGATAGCTTTCGCATACAAAATAAACCAGGAGTACATTATCAACATTTTTCAGCAGCTCACAGACACATTTCAGCCTCAGAATCACAGCCCCTCTATCTTTCTGACTTATCTAGATATAACCAATTATTTGGGCAACAGTGAAAAATGGGAGAAACACCAATTTCCAGGATCAAAGGGACTCATAGCACCTCCAAGACAGCTATGGAAAGATTAGATCAAACCTCAAAGCACAGCTCACAGACACTGAGCTGCTGGTAGCAGGGTGGTGCAGCACAGCGAAATGGATTCCACATCAAAGAGGAGCAATTGAGTCAGATGAAGGAAGGAAATCTCTTCCACAGGACTCTGTATCGCTATTGATCTGGTCCCATTTTCACAGCCAGCATTCCTCCATAGATACAAGGTGCAGGGCCCAACCCTTTAAGCTCCAGGTACATGCCTACCCCATGCAGTCGAGACAGACGTCGCACACAAGCCGTATGTTATTTGAGGACAGAAGTGACTTCCAAAATCATAATCAATCAGCACGAGCAAGGCAAGGAGCCGCACGATGTGTGCAAATGAGACAGATGTCTGAGATACTGCTGGTGAAGCACATTTCCCTCTACTGCTGACACGCTCTGAAGTCCGCTCCCCTGACGGAGCAGAGGTCCAGCAGGCCTTCTTGCGGATCTGGCTAGGCAGGCTGCAGAACCCGCCAGATCCAGGCTGATGGATCGGGTTCCAGCGGCGGCGTCTCCACTGGCGTGTGCCAGTGCCAGGCCCAGCCTCCCCCAAGCCTGGCAGAACTGATGAATCTGCAGCATCCACAGATGCACGCTCGGACAACCTGGTCCCCGGATGCTTCACAAGTTCTGCCTCATTAAGAGTCCACTTCAGCCAGACTCGCATCCTGCTTTCACCTGAAGAAATCCACTCATTAAACAGAACCAGAGAGTGATGAAATATCACCTTGCAGAATAGCTGGAAACGAACACAACAACTTAATCACAGCTGAAATGTATGCAAAAACATACATCATGGCACATGGGAGATCATTTAAGGGGCCAGTCAGAAAATGTACTTATATTAGCTTGCAGTTTCCAAGCGGAGCTTCAGAAAAAATTCCAGCCGCACAGTGGCCTCCGTATCGGAGGGCCAGATGTTTGGTAAAGATTACCAGTCAAATCTCAGTATCTGGGGCTGTTTCTCAAGGTGTCCTCACTAGAATATTAAAAAGCACAGTAATTAAAATATGTAATATGCTCAAACCTTTACATGTTATATTCATGATGCACTTAAAAAAAATACACAGAGCACTGAAACCTTAACTGTCAACTTCCTGATAGCCCAGGGGGCTGCACCAAGAGTGCTGCGGTTGGAGCTTGCTCCCAAAACAGAAGGTGATGATGGGGGGGGGGGTCTACAGGCCTGCTGACGCAGCACAATGGAGGCATAACAAATTAGACAGAAAGTCAACGCTGACATGCAAGGAGAGCTTGATGGTTTCTACTGTTTCACCGTCTACAAGAGCGACAAAACCAGCAGAGCAGACCAGCATTAACTTCTGAAACACTGTGTAAGGAATGGCTACACCAACCGACCACCCTGAGACTTTGCAGGTGAAATGAAATTGAGAAATGCATAAATTAAAATGGTAATTCATTCTGAAACCCGCAGCCCCTCCCCTTTGGTTACACATACCAGGGCCGCGTACAGTTATGCACAACTCACCCTCTTGTTCTCAAAGTAAACTCCTGGTTGCATTGAAATGATTGGGTTCCCCACAATTTAAACTGGAAGAGGAGAACAGAGTATGCTGTATCATTATGAGTCTGCTTTGATCATCATCATCATCTCCACAGATTTCACACTGAATTATTCATTTTCATATGGCATTGAGCCAGCTCAATCAGAGCATAAAGCCTTGTAATTTTCCTCATATCCGAGCTGTGTGTCATTTTCTACAATACACATAGTTACAGATTCCAGGCTTACAGGCCGAAATTATTCCAGAACACAAAAATGCAAAACTGGTCCATGAAATGCTGGGTAAGTAATTAATATATCCACCATCAGAACTAATCATTGTTTTTTGTCTTCTCTGTGTGTCTCTTGTTTTCTCTCAAACACTGTGTTTTGTGTTGAATGACTCAGTCAATTAAGAGAGATCTGAAACTTGTACAAATTGAAATAATTTTGCTTTTTTGGTCAGAGATGGAGCCATTTTCTGTGGCACAGCACTGTCACTGTAATAAGGCAGAAAAAATATGAATAAAAACAAATATAGACAGTTATGTATAAACTGGTCCATGTCCTCCGGAGCTCTATTGTTTAAATTCAATTACAGATGCTGTAACACAGCCATCTCCAGTGCAGTGACTGATAAGGCTTTCTCAAAACTGAATTACAACAAATCTTGATTAAACTGAGAGCCCTGGTTCAATAAAGTAAGAAACGCATGCGGCTAAAGCCGCGGGGACTAATCTATAGGCTCCTCTCAAGAGTTTTGTGTAGTTTACGTTCCCTCCGTTTAACTAAATCAAGCCAGCGAGCGCCAGGCTCATCTGCCTCGGCTCAGTGTCATTTGAGAACATTACAGCCTGCTCCTGCCAACACGCCGCATCTATCAAACCATCTCATTTCCTGCACAGAATAAATAACAAAATACTTGGTTACACTGACACGCTTGCGTCTAGACAACTTCATTATTTCTTACATTAAGCACCAAGATAACAGGACTTACCCTTTGAATGTGCATATGCTTTGATACAAGTCAGTCCTTATTAAGGAAAGAGAAGCAGCTTATTCTCACAGATGACACTTCCCGTTGTTCAGAAGTGAACTCTGTCCTGGACCAAGTCTAACTCTTGTAATAAAAAATGTAATGCACCACACAGCAACGTGCAGAAGGAGAAATTCTTAATTAGGCACAATACATTCTTTGGCACACTCTTTATAATGGACAAGACCTTCCTAATGTGCATTTAAATAATTTATCTCTGGACAAAATAACCTGCCTTCAACAGAAATTAATTGCATATAACGTCATATACCCTCTCGAGTCCCTCACATTTTGGAGCAGCGGGCAGAGGCATGAGGGCAAAGCCACTATAAATCATAGAGGAGATGTCACAGGCGATTTTCACAACGGCTCAGTCTCACTGCTCTGTATACCACATCGACACGGTCCAGACCAACAGGGAATTTGTTCTGCATGTGTACCGTCGCCACTGTGACCTCACTTAATTTGGTCACAAGTGAGCTTCTGTATTACCTGGTAGTGAACAGCATGCCAGATAGAGGATCTGGTCACCTAAAACAGCATTTATCAGTGTGGAAAAAAGTAAGAAGGGCGAATTTAAACATCAGCGCACTGCCTTCAAAGGAGTCACCAGGAACGCAATTTTTTTGCTTTTTACTGTTCCAAGGTGCTCAGGAACAGACTCTAGATTGTGGCATTTGCTTTGAAAACCTGATGAGTTAATCTGTTCTTTGTTCATTTATAGTTTCCCAACAGCAAAGCGTGTTTTTCCATCACCTGCCCATGTGAAAAAACACAACAAATTGGAAAAATAACCGATCAAAACGAAAGATGACGAACAACAAGCAGAATGACAAACTGTAGGCAGAAAGAGTGGAATCAAAGCAGTAATCAAACGCCTGACAGTCATCAATGCAGCAGAGACCTGAATGAGGTCAGGATAGTGCACACAGCCCAGCAGTCAATTCAGCAGCTGAAGCCAAGTGACAGGTGCCAACAACAGTGCTACAGTCACTAAGCTCTGACACCACAGGGGGGAGGGTCCACTCAGTGCAGAGTGACTGTAAAATGGAGGGACTACAGTAAACCTGAGTCTAGCCTGAGAATAGATCAGGCAAGCAGGCCTGTATTATTTATGAGGAAATGAGGTGGTAGACAGGACACAAGGGGGGGTGTCGGGTGGGAACGGGGAGGAGGCTTGTTAGGCTGGGTTGGGGGTTCGGATGTCAGGGGTGGGCGTATGAAATGATTATTTTACTTCACTCTGAGATCTCTGGGGCAAAACCTTGGCCCTTGTGGCTTTTAAGAAATGCACTTTTTAAAAATTCAGGAGAAGCTAAAAGGTCAAAAGAAATGCCCATGTATGAATGGAGAAGATGAATGGTGAAAACACACAATTATTAATGGGGCACATTGTGAATGAGGTGGTCTTTTACCACGTCTATGTTCGCATTTTTATTCTACATGAGCAGACTGCTTCAGACCACTGGAAATAAAAATGCATGTATGTCCACCCAGCACTTAGCACATCCAAGGTTTGTAAAGCATAATAGCTGATCTGCAACTGAAAGATATTTGAACACACACATTTTATTGGCAAATACCAAACATATGATCTCCACAGGGGTATCATACACTGTGCTCACAGGGGAAGTCACAGGAGATGTTTTACAGTGTTTCACAAAAAGGCAAAAATTGTACAATGCCCAGCATAGCAGACCCCATAAGTATCTGCGAAATGTGTACAAAGATGTAAACGTCTATAGTGCTTTAGTTTATATATGCTTGTTATTATGGTTCAAATATTTCAAAGCTTGGAAAAACCTAACTGTTTCAGTTGCAACATGAGGCCGGATCGATTCCATGTTTGATGTGCAAATAACAGTCATAACCCTCTGCAAACCTGCCAAGTTTCTTGGGTTTTTGGTGCAGTGAGTTTTCTTCCAAAGATAGCGCCTGTAAGAGAAGAGGAGCCCACACAGCCTGCCCTGCTGGGCCCCCCTCATCACATTTCAAGTGCCAATGAAATGCATGACAGCTCTCCACCAAACGCAAGCCTGTTCACAGGGAATCACCCTGGGTTACATGAATATGGAGAGAAATTTGATGTAAACGGCATTGGGATGCATCGGCTTCAACTTTGCTTCAACTTAGGTCATCAACTAAGCTTGTTGTATTCAGCTAAAAACCTTTCTGAGTGTTATTTTTGTCAAATTCAGAGCATAATTCAAGGTCAGGTAAGACATGATAAAATATCAATAAGTATATACCGACTCGCTGTTCCTCCGGTGTAGGCAATATACAATTAGTGTTACAACTGTGGTTTAAAAAAAACAGTGAAGGCTATCTTTCGTATGACTGGAGGAGTTACATGTGTGTTTGTGTCTTCTTGAATCTATGACAGTTCATTTCAGCTGGAAAAGTGAACTACTGACAGCTTTTCATCTAATATAGTGTGTTTCATATAAAAGCTCAATCATGAAGCTGTCATAAGTAAGGAGGCATCCAGCCCCCGACCCTGACCCTGACCTTGACCCCTACAGCCCATCTTTTTGGGAAACAGATCCCTCATACACTGTGGATTGACACAGGTAATCAGAAGGCCTTTCATAGTATCACCTTTCTGCATATATGGGTGCTAGCACTTCCTGTTCATGCGAATGGTGCTAATTTATCATACTACACTCAATAGGAAATTGATTGCAGAAAGGCTCATATCTCGTATACATGATGAAGGATTATGTAAGGTGAGACGCCCTGAGGTAAAGGCCTAACAGACTGAAGAAGCATACAGTATTACACATGCTCTGTGAGAAGGGGCTGATATTCTAGGCAGCAAACAGAGAAGCCTGCATGGCAGACCCATTCTGCCTGAAAGCACAGCGAATGTTCCCTCATGCTCTAAAAGGATTTGTGTGTGGCATGAGCTGCCCGTTGCCATGGCGCCTGACCAAGCAACGACAGACGTCCCGGTACACACCCCCCCAAGTGATCCCTCAGGCGCCTCTGGACACAGCAATATTTTGGTCCCTAAAATTATAATCCGGAAACAGGAGGTCTCACCAGGGAGGCTTTTAATAGCTTGTGAAACATTTATTTCTGCGATTAACAGCAGAGGAACTGAACTCGGCTCAGAGGAGATAAAAGTGAGCAAATGTGTATGGGAGAATGAGGGATTACTCATTGACATGAGTCCAGACCAAAGGCAGGGCAGTCGGGTTCATGAGAGATTTACTCCTCTGTCTAATGAAGGGGCACACACTTAATCACCTGCACCTCTCAGACACAGGAGAAGACTCTCCATTAAATGGGCTTTCCTCTGGAGTGTTGACCTTTCGCTCTCCGGCTCTGTTGATGGGGGAGCCTGAGGTACATTCTCTAACCTCACGGCTCCTTGTCTGTGCTGTCATACCACAGGTTCCTCCACACGTAGCTGGAGGCCGGCTCATTTCCTGTACTTCAGCAGCAAAGCAATGTGTCCTTGCTAAGGGGACTATTTTTAGGGTAAGGTTTTTCGTCTCAAAGCCATAAAATAGAAGGACTGCATATATAGGTATTTAAAAGGGTAATTGAAAAATTTGTAACAAAACAAAACATCGTCTTAAGTCTACAGAGAAAATGACGAGATGCCGAAGAGACCTTTACCATTGGCTGATGTGCCCCAAGCTTGATGGCAAGTGAGAATTTCTCATCATGAAAAAAGTGTGTTATCACAGCCAGATAAAAAAAAAAAAAAAAAAAAAAAAACGCTCAGGAGTGTCTACTACTGACTGAAGCTTCCGCTCCCAAATAATTAGCCTGAACTGTGCAGAGGCAGCGTGGGCAGCCAGGACAACACCAATCGGCTGTAAAGCTGAGTGACAGATTCCATTAACTTCCGACAGAAGTAAGTCAACCCATTTCTCACCACGTTGGAGAAACTGTAACTTTTACCCTTCAGCATTAAAACGCAGGACACGACAAAACGTGCTTGGACTGAGACACAAGGTAACCTGTGCTTTTCCAACAAAGGTGACAAAGTAGTGGCTAAGACTCTCCAACCTCTCTGAACCCAATTGTAGTTGTAGCCTATTTTAGTGAGTTAAATGAGTCCTGTTTGTCTTTTAGAGGTGTTGAAAAACATAAAGTAGAGCAGACATAACTGCAGCACTAACTGAGTCAATACTCAACAGGAAAGTGGAGATCCACTCTGAAATGGAGGAAAGTTATTTCACATCACATACCAACTGGCACAGGAATAGATGCAATTTCAGTACCTCCCATCACTGATTAGTCTAAAGAAGGGGTCTGACGAAGATAAACATCCTCAAAAATGGTACCTTTGAATATTTCTCTTACAAACAAGAAGAGTTTTTCCCAAAGGTTGGTAAAATTTCCCTGGAAAAGCATCACAATTAAAAAAATGACCATTACTTCACATGGAAAAAACATGTCCTTGAAAAAGTGAATTTCATACACTTGTTTGTACCATAATGTAAAGCGTGAGATCAAGCAGAAATGTTGCAGCATGTGGCAGTTTTCCCTCTCACATCTGGATATCTGTGCAGCTACCTTCCGTTACTGCA
This sequence comes from Albula goreensis, assembly GCA_022829145.1. Taxonomy (NCBI): domain Eukaryota; kingdom Metazoa; phylum Chordata; class Actinopteri; order Albuliformes; family Albulidae; genus Albula; species Albula goreensis. The sequence goes on along the minus strand of CM040764.1, from coordinate 15,503,597 downwards.
CCCCAGGTATTGCTCAGGTGTGAAAATAAGACATGCTAAAAAAAAACAGAGACAGATAAAACTCTCTCCAGTCATTAGCTCTTCTATGCTACCCTCCGACATGCAAGCACGGCTTGGAGCTGCAGAGCAGACTTTATGAAGCAGAGGCCAGGACTCTCATTTTCCAGTCTGGCTCTTTCGTTGGGCACCACAGACTCCCAGTTCTGCTTAAGAGCAGCAGATCCTCAGCGGGGGCTTGGATGTGGGGGCCATGCCGACTCAGCCAAAAAGACCCTCTCCATCGCTCATTCTGACAGTACAGCCCCCTCGCAGCACCAGCTATGCTGAGATGGGGGCTGCAGCCTCCCTCCTTTCACACAGCCTCATCCACACAGCCAAAAACATGGCGCTTCTGTGCACAGGATCGGTGGATTCCTCTTTATTAACTTTCTTCATTATCTGATGAAATCCAGAGAAATGAGGTATCGTGCCAAACAAACTTTCCATGTGGCCTGCTGATATACAGACAATGACGTGTACGAGTCAATTCACATCAAGTCAAAGCCAGCGTGAGTTTTCTCACAATTTGACAGTTGTTTTTAAAATATCTCTGCCAATGTTCAAAGAAGTACTGTTTCTGATGTTTTACTGTGATGTTCTACTGGGGTAACCATGGCACCATTTGATTCACACATCACACACTGACACAATCATGGTGCCAAATGAGACCTCAGCCCTTACAGTACACCAAAATGGTGGCCTTGGCAATAACAAGCTATACATACAACTTCAGTTAGTTTGCAGGATAGCAATAAATACTCCAAAAATAAAATTTTTTGTTTATTTTACCATCATTATGTCGTAATATGGTCTGTACAATTATAACATTGCAAAATAAACACATGTATTAGCGAGACTACATGAGCAAATCAAATTTCAGAGTCATATCAGGTTCCCTGCATTTTGAAATATGAGCCCTTGGATAAAGGGAGGAGGGCAGTGTTACCGCTGAACTGCAGTCAGCAACACCTAGAATGATATCTAATTGAAAGGCAGCACTAATAAGAATGATAGGTGTATTAAACAGGGAGGTGGACAGCCCTTGTTTGGAAGGGATACCCCTGAACAATCCTATTTTCGATGATGTCACGTTTAGAATCCAAGTATTTCATGCAGCCTCCATACGTCTCAGATCGCTGTTAGGCAGGACAGAACATGGCTGGGGCCCACTGCACTTAAACCAAGGTCCATTGGGCATTTACATGTTCTTTTAAGTTCTTACACTTCAAAATGACAAGGATGTCACTAAACTGCAGAAATCAAGAAATGTCAAAGAGAAAAAAAAATTATGTAACGTGCAATTATTTGCATATTTGAGAAACTAAATCTTAGTATGAGTCTACAAATAGGAATACTTCAAGCCTTAGTTGGACTGTGGAAAATGAAATGATAAGCTTTTTAAAGTGTTCTTGACAGAGTTGGCAGAAGTCAAGGTATCAGAAGGAAAAAGGAGCTTTTGAGAAAGTAATTTTAAAAGCAGGAGCCTGCACCTTCACTTGCTTTGACACTGTAGACTTTCATTGAAAAGAACATGCCTTTCAAAAATGGTTAGCATACGGCTTTTTCCCCCAAAAATGAAAGGCTGTATTGTCCCGACTCTAGAGAATGAGCAATATATATCATTGTTCGTCTATGAAACATCAAGATCACTGAAGGGAGGACAAACTGAGAATAAATGAGTGAATACAGCCCACAGACTGGACTGAGGACATCAGCATCACTTCTAAATACCCTGATGGACAATGGACAGAATGCTGAACAGAAGTGTCGTCATGTCACAAACAGCCATCGGCCTCTTTTAAAATAATCTATAAAATGATGCAGCACTCACAATTCAACAGGCCATTAGGGTCTACCAATCCTGTGACATTTCCATCTCACAGGTCTTTCATGAAGCACTCACCTAAATTTCGATCTGAAGAGAACTCCAGGTATAATGGATAGTGTCACGGCAGCCTGCACTTCACTAGCCTGCTTCCAGGACTGGGCAGGTATGCCTTCAGCTCCTCCACACATTAAAAAAGGCCTCATTACTCCAGCCCAGCTTCTGCGAGCTTCTGTTCAGAGAATTATCAGCGATGGTGAAAGAGGTGAGACAGGCTGTGTTGCTGCTCTTATCTCCGCAATCAGCTCGCTCTCGTTTACACTCAAACAGATGGATCGATACCGCTCTCCCAGCCCATATGTCCCACAGACTATTTGTAGAAAACCCACTAAACAAACGGGCTTCTCCCCCCCGCCCCCACCGTCCCTGGTGACCCTTTCCTTACCCGAGCCTTAGCTAGCTGCTTGGATTCCGGTGTGACTGGATCACAACACACGAGATGTTCTGATAGAAATCACACTACATCTCAAAGGACCATCCGCTGTGCAGTGAAACACCACACAACTCCCCAAGGGAAACTCTGCCACTGACAATAAACTAAACACTGAGACAGTAAAGGGCAGTTTAAGGAGCATCTCTCAGAAAATCACAAGTTAAATGTGTTGTTGCCTACCTTATATATTATGTGGCAAGGATGCTTCAAAACAAGGAGCAAATTTCACAATGGGGAATCTCCTTCCAAAAAAATGCCACATGATAATGACTAAGGACACAAAATTCCCACTCTTTAATGTTTACTAGAGGTGAAGGACACAATTCCAAACCTCCCACAATGCTATTTTACCTCCCAATAATTCATGAGATTTTTCATGAGTGCAGTGTGGGATCATAGGACATGAGTTTACATCCAACATGTGACATACTTCAGGCTTCTGGATGGTGCAGGGGGTAGAATAATGCTTGAGGTGGCTGTGTCCTACAGCTTGCTAAGGAATAGCACTCTTTGGGATTTAAACACACACATTCAGGAAGACATATATGTACATTTACACACATCTATATTGGTATGTGTGTGCTGTGTGTATAAAAAAAAACCACAAATGTGATGGCAATAAAGGTTGATGCATTCAGTGTGATTACAGATCCCATAATACTTCCATGTTTGCCTGAGAAGACCCATTTCTGGATCAAAATACACTGCCACACACATGAATTCTTTATTATTTATCGTTGCTTTTCTTTGATTTCAAAAGCCTTATTTTCTTTATGCAAAAACAATTCTGTAATTTATTACATTCAGAGTTTAGCACAAAAAATGAATGCAGCACTGAAAAGAAATAAAGAATGAACTTTTTTTCTGTTGAAACCGCAGCTTCCGTCAATGTCATTAGAGTCAGTTTCAGATCCAGACAGAGCAGGGGGAGGAATCAGTTCTGCAAATAACCTTCTGAAGAAGAGAGGATTTCTCAGCTTCCCTTGGATTGATTATCATTTATGGCACTGAATTCAAAGACATCAGAGATTCAACAATTGCCTTTTAACTGCAGGTTCCTGCATGAGCTCATGCTTACTCAGAAACGCCATTCCCGCATAATGGGGAACTCTGTGTGTGTAACCGTGTTGGGTATTACATTTCACACAGGGAACATGCCATCCCATACTGTGCAACAGTGGAAACTCAGGCCTTTTCTGTGTTTGTTCACTTCAGTAGTAAAATAGTCTGCTTGTATGCCAAGCGATACCAAATCACCATCATTAGGCATGTAAAAATATGCAAAAGGCTTCAACAACCCTTCAGACACTGTGCTAAGCCACAGAGCAAACGGCAGGGAAAACAAAGAATAAAATAGCTGAGACGTTTTCTTTCTTAGAAGGAAAAATTCTCCATAGAAAAAAAAAACAGATTCAGCATAACACAACATGCTAATGAAGCAGGGAGTAGAATAATGAATTAAGCTCAAAAGAAGTTTAGAGCAATATAAAGTAGCCTTGGAGAGACAGCAGATAAACAGCCTCACATATGGCCTCAATTACCTGGGAGAGATAACTGATGGGGAGGAGACAATCGGATCTATCAAAAGAAGCTTTAATGATGGGGAATCCGATTAGTTAACCACTTCACTGGCATGGGGTTTTACAGCCAGCCATTTTGTCTTCGAAAGCAAGACCTGACGAGGCCTTAACATCTCTCAAAAAGAAACAATAAGCAAAAGAATTAGGGATCCTGTCCACACAGCAAAGGGGGAAAATATGTGGTAGACATTGGAACCTCCCTGTATGATGAGAACAGCGAAGCAGCATCTTAGGGCTGGGTTAGGATGCACCTGTGCTAATCTCCACACAATCCTTATGGAAGACGGGCACAGCTCAAACCCCACAGCTCTGACCACTCTCTCCCACTGCCCTGCTGCTTTGGGCATGGCCTGTCCTTTCAAATGTGCTTATGAAAGGATCATTATCTTCCCAGAAATACCAATGTCCTATGCATTGAATTGAGGGGTGCTGCCATTTAGAAGTGCTGCCATTCTTTCTGTTGATTTGTTAAACCGATGTAATATTTTTATTTTTTTATTTTTTTTTAAATCAGGTCCCTGCTTTTCAGTTTCAAACAGATGTAAACTGAAAATTCCAGTTTTCATTATGGCCGATGAAATAAAATCTGGTCTGTCTTTCTTTTTTCATCTTTTTAAATGTTGGGCACCACTGAGTCCAAGAAATAGATTATTTTCGAAAAGTCAGACAAAATTGACTTTTTCAAATTCTAAGGACACCTCTTCACATAAAAAGATGATTGATGTTTTTTTTTAATATCAAAAGCAAGCCTTTCGTTCAGACGTGGAAGGCAGCAAAACAAATAATTTTATGAGAGCCAAATGACATAAAATAATCATTGCTCAATATCCCATTATGTAACATAAGTCTGAGTTTTTCAGTGTTTTAGTTACTGCAGCAAAATAAATGTGAGGCCAGTTTTCATACACAAAATGTCAATAAACAGCTCACAAAGTTATACCAATATGGATCATAATCCACTGAACTATAAAGCAACCAAACAGCCTTTTTCAATAAAGCTAAAAAGCTTTAACTCTTAAAAGCTGAAATGCTGAAACAAGAAAAAAAAAATCAGTTTCTGTAAAACTTTTAACACTGAATGAAAATTGTTTAGCAGTCTGAGGCTTGACAAGTAACCCCAGAGGATGGTCTCAGATCTCAGAGAGGACCGTTGTCTCGGCTCCTTCTGAGGATTAGCTTGAAAATAAAAGGGATGAAAGGGAGCACAACTAAGAAATGCCAGCCCGGTGGAGTTCTAAAGGCCAGGAGAGAGAGGGAAAGGGGCCGGAGAGAGAGGGATGGGGCCAGGAGAGAGAAAGGGGCAGGAGAGAGGGAAAGGGGCAGGAGAGAGGGGGAAAGGGGCAGGAGAGAGAGGGAAAGGGGCAGGAGAGAGAGGGAAAGGGGGCAGGAGAGAGAGGGAAGGGCCAGGAGAGAGAGGGGAAGGGGCAGGAGAGAGAGGGAAAGGGCAGGAGAGAGAGGGAAGGGGCAGGAGAGAGAGGGAAAGGCCAGGAGAGAGAGGGAAGGGCCAGGAGAGAGAGGGACAGGGCCAGGAGAGAGGGGACAGGGCCAGGAGAGAGGGACAGGGCCAGGAGAGAGAGGGACAGGGCCAGGAGAGAGAGGGAAAGGGGCAGGAGAGAGAGGGAAAGGCCAGGAGAGAGGGAAGGGCCAGGAGAGAGGGACAGGGCCAGGAGAGAGAGGACAGGGCCAGGAGAGAGGGACAGGGCCAGGAGAGAGAGGGACAGGGCCAGGAGAGAGAGGGAAGGGGCAGGAGAGAGGGAGGGGGCAGGAGAGAGAGGGAAGGGCCAGGAGAGAGAGGGAAGGGCCAGGAGAGAGAGGAAAGGGGCAGGAGAGAGAGGAAAGGGCCAGGAGAGAGAGGGAAGGGGCAGGAGAGAGGGGAAGGGGCAGGAGAGAGAGGGAAGGGGCAGAGAGAGAGGAAAGGGAGGAGAGGGGAAGGGCCAGGAGAGAGAAGGGAGGAGAGAGGGACAGGGCCAGGAGAGAGAGGACAGGGCCAGGAGAGAGGGAAAGGGGCAGGAGAGAGAGGGAAAGGGGCAGGAGAGAGAGGGGAAGGGCCAGGAGAGAGAGGGAAGGGCCAGGAGAGAGAGGGAAGGGGCAGGAGAGAGAGGGAAAGGGCCAGGAGAGAGAGGGAAGGCCAGGAGAGAGGACAGGGCCAGGAGAGAGAGGGACAGGGCCAGGAGAGAGAGGGACAGGGGCAGGAGAGAGAGGGAAAGGGGCAGGAGAGAGAGGGAAAGGGGCAGGAGAGAGGGAGGGAAGAGAGGGAAAGGCAGGAGAGAGAGGGAAAGGGCAGGAGAGAGGGAAGGGGCAGGAGAGAGAGGGGAAAGGCAGGAGAGAGGGAAGGGGCAGGAGAGAGGGAAGGGGCCAGGAGAGAGGGAAGGGCCAGGAGAGAGGGAGGGGCCAGGAGAGAGGAGAGGAAAGGGGCAGGAGAGAGGGAAAGGGCAGGAGAGAGAGGGAAGGGCCAGGAGAGAGAGGGAAGGGGCCAGGAGAGAGAGGGACAGGGCCAGGAGAGAGAGGGACAGGGCCAGGAGAGAGAGGGAAAGGCCAGGAGAGAGAGGGAAGGGCCAGGAGAGAGGGAAGGGCCAGGAGAGAGAGGACAGGGCCAGGAGAGAGAGGGACAGGGCCAGGAGAGAGGGACAGGGCCAGGAGAGAGGGAAGGGCCAGGAGAGAGAGAAGAGGAGAGAGAGGGACAGGGCCAGGAGAGAGAGGGACAGGGCCAGGAGAGAGAGGGACAGGGCCAGGAGAGAGAGGACAGGGCCAGGAGAGAGAGGGAAGGGCCAGGAGAGAGAGGGAAGGGCCAGGAGAGAGAGGAAGGGCCAGGAGAGAGAGGAAGGGCCAGGAGAGAGAGGAGGGAGGAGAGAGGGAAAGGGCCAGGAGAGAGAGGGAAGGGGCAGGAGAGAGAGGGAAGGGGCCAGGAGAGGGGGCAGGAGAGAGAGGGAAAGGGGCAGGAGAGAGAGGGAAGGGCCAGGAGAGAGAGGGAAGGGCCAGGAGAGAGAGGGACAGGGCCAGGAGAGAGAGGACAGGGCCAGGAGAGAGAGGGACAGGGCCAGGAGAGAGAGGAAAGGGGCAGGGAGAGAGGAAGGGCCAGGAGAGAGAGGGAAGGGCCAGGAGAGAGAGGGAAGGGCCAGGAGAGAGAGGGAAGGGCCAGGAGAGAGAGGGAAAGGGACAGGAGAGAGGGACAGGAGGAGAGAGAGAGGGGCAGGAGAGAGGGGAGGAAAGGGCAGGAGAGAGAGGAAGGGGCAGGAGAGAGAGGGAAAGGGGCAGGAGAGGGAAGGGGCAGGAGAGAGAGGGAAAGGGCAGGAGAGAGAGGGAAAGGGCAGGAGAGAGAGGGAAGGGGCAGGGAGAGAGGGCCAGGAGAGAGAGGAAGGGCCAGGAGAGAGGGACAGGGCCAGGAGAGAGGAGGAGGGCCAGGAGAGAGGGAAGGGCCAGGAGAGAGGGACAGGGCCAGGAGAGAGAGGGAAGGGGAGGAGAGAGGGAAGGGCCAGGAGAGAGAGGGAAGGAGGGCCAGGAGAGAGAGGAAGGGCCAGGGAGAGGACAGGAGGAGAGAGGGACAGGGCCAGGAGAGAGGGACAGGGCCAGGAGAGAGGGAAAGGGCCAGGAGAGAGAGGAAAGGGCCAGGAGAGAGAGGGACAGGGCCAGGAGAGAGAGGAAGGGCCAGGAGAGAGAGGGAACAGGGCCAGGAGAGAGGGAAGGGCCAGGAGAGAGAGGAAGGGCCAGGAGAGAGGGGAAGGGGCAGGAGAGAGAGGGAAGGGGCAGGAGAGAGAGGAAAGGGCAGGAGAGAGAGGGAAGGGCCAGGAGAGAGAGGGAAGGGCCAGGAGAGAGGGACAGGGCCAGGAGAGAGAGGGACAGGGCCAGGAGAGAGAGAAAGGGGGAGGAGAGAGAGGGAGGAGGAGAGAGAGGGAAGGGCCAGGAGAGAGAGGGAAGGGCCAGGAGAGAGAGGGAAAGGGCAGGAGAGAGAGGGAAGGGCAGGAGAGAGAGGGAAGGGGGCAGGAGAGAGGGAAGGGGGCAGGAGAGAGAGGGAAGGGGCAGGAGAGAGAGGGAAGGGAGGAGAGAGGGAAGGGCCAGGAGAGAGGAGGGAGGGCCAGGAGAGAGAGAGGGGCCAGAGAGAGGAGAGAGAGGAGAGAGAGGGAAGGGGCAGGAGAGAGAGGGAAGGGGGAGAGAGAGGGAAAGGGCAGGAGAGAGAGGGAAGGGGCCAGGAGAGAGAGGGAAGGGCCAGGAGAGAGGAAGGGCCAGGAGAGAGAGGAAAGGGCCAGGAGAGAGAGGGAAGGGCCAGGAGAGAGAGGGAAAGCCCCCAGCAGACCCAACACATCGCACAACAGTTTGCTCTACAGCCAGGATAAACAGTGTGAAATGGGAGCCTTCCACAGAACAGGAACTAAGTGACTTTCATTTGAGGATTAAAGAAACTTGATCTGATGGTTCATTAGGTACAAAGATGCTTTAAAGGCACCTCCAGAAGCAAAATAAAGCTTCATTTGATGTACCAAACATGAATTCATGGACAAAAAGATGTTCACAAGAGTAATATTTCAGTTATATTACAGTCTTTTAACAGCAAAATCCAAGTTCTTCTTACATACATGCCTAAATAAGCCCTTTCAAGTATTTTGTATTTTTTAAGTATTCATTCCTTGAATTTAGCAAGATTACAGATTCTTTTAGTTAGAACTTCTGCCCTGTAGTTCTGATTTTAGTGGTATGCTCGTGCAACAGACCATAATAGCCCTCACCAGGGCAGAGAAAATGGAACAAAACTCCATGGCACTGCAGCCCCCCATAGACACTCCAGTCTGTGTGCTGCCACCCTTCAATATCAGTTGATTTTAATGACTATGCATAAGAATGACTATTCTCCTCCTTGGTTTTAGGACACGAATTGTTCTACTCTGTGAGGTTGTGGAGTTACGTGTGTGGATGGCTGGCCCCTGTAGAGTCTGCCTTCGGTAGAGCCAGCAGCGGCAAACAAAGTTTCATTTGTGATCTCAGTGGACTGTTCCACACAGACATCTTTGAGGTGATTAATTTATGGCTTAAAAAAAAGGCTCTGCTGTATCTCCAAACAGCACCGCTGTCAGTCTCCAAACCAAAGAAAACAGAACGCAAAATCTCCAAGGCGGTTTTGAGCAACAGAAACACACTCAAACCTCCAAATACCTCATCACTTAACACTTCCCTCAACGGACAGCAGTGTATTTCAAGCAGCCATTTGTCGTTAGCGGCTAAAAACAAGATGTACGCAACAGTAGCAGCATACAACCCTGAGACGTTAAATGCAGGAAGCATTAAAGATCCATGGGACCTTTTCTAAGGGTAGGGGTGCTAACCCCACTGTAGCTAGGTATTTAATGAACCATGATTTCCGACTGCCAACACAACCTCTTAAAATCCTGACCCACACCGATTGCCCAGATTACCAACAAAAACAAGAACTCTCAGTTGACCTCACCTGTTTAAATGAAGGTTAAAAAACAGTCCAGGTGTGGAAAGCCATAAGTGGAACATAAACAGGCAGATCCCCATTCTGGAGACCCATATATGTGGTCTGGCAACCTTTGCACTACTTTACATACGCAGTGTGACCAGAACATGAATCAAAGTGCAGCGTGATTCATACAAACAGTAGCCTCCTGGGAGAGATTAATAGAGAGAGGCTGAGGGAGGACAATTCCACAGGACTGCATAAATCATTCTGAGAGAAATACATTCATCCTTTGGCTAATCAATGTGATAAATCGGCCGGTGCCAATCTTATTTTTTCAAGCTTAAGTCCAGAAGCATGGTGGTGGCTCGCTTGGGTGGGGGATGTTGGTGGTATGACAAACACTGAAAAATTCACTTAAGACCAAGTTTTATATCCAGCTCCACGCACATGGTGAATTGCTTTAAATTCTATTATTTATCTGAATCTGTACCCAGACTAGGCCATTAAGGGATATATCATCTGCAGAGCAGGGCACTTAATCAAGTGCTACCTAGCCAGGACTCAAGCCTGTAACCTTGTCTCTACATGTTTCCTAATCACACTGCTGCAGCGAGTGGAGTTCCCACAATGTGAAGCCAAAAAAGACTTTTCTGGAACAGATGAGGGTTGAAAAATCCAATAACTGAGCATTCCTGATTATTGTAAACATATTAAAACACATTTACTCTTCTGTTTAATGGGACATGTTCAAGTAGGGTTTGGTCTTCACAGTCTAAAATGGTAAAGGTGCATTACAGAAAATGAACAGAAAGACTGCAATGCACACAAAACTGTGTGAGCAATGCCAATTTTAAGAAGAGATAAAAATCTGGAGAACCAGAAGACCAACCTGTAATTTTTTTTGGTTAAAAAAAGGTAACTGGAAAATCAATGAATCAGCTATCGTAAATGAACTTAATTTTGTAAATGTGGTAACAACCAAAACCTCTGCAACATTTCCAGAGAACTTCGGTGCAGAACAGTAGTTTCCTGTCAAAACCTTGTGTAGCTGTACACTGAGGGCAAGACAATGCAATGCTGGACCACCTGTGAAGGTGAATGCAGGTGCCCTGGATAGACTACAGACAGCCCGCCTTATCCACGGGTGTATGGCTCCGTGCAAAAACCGCGGATGCTCAGGACACATATATGAACCCTTTATGTGTTCATAACTTGAAACCCCACCTATATGTACTACTAAGAACTGATAAAATCCAAATAAATCATACTGACTACAGTGTTCTAGCAAGTGCTGCGCACGGGAATTTCAAATGTTCTTTTTGAGAATATTTGGGATTTTTAAAAATGTTTTCAAACCGCGTTGGTCAAACCCACGGATGCCAAACCCGTACCGCGTTGGTCAAACCCACGGATGCCAAACTCCGTGGATAAGGCGGGCCGATGCACGCCTTCCTGCTGTTTCAGAATGAGCTCGACCTGCATTAAGCAGCTCCTCGTGAACGGAAAGCAAGCTGGTGAAGTCAATTGTAATCACATTCCTGCCCAAAGGTAGCACAAAGAGGGAGCTTAGACTGTTGGGTTATAATTTCCAGCAGAGCAGAAACCGCTTCCCGGCACAGCTGGTGTTTTGGCGATAAGGCCTCGATGAGCAGGGACAGTCACCTTCCTGCCCTCTCCTTCCTGCCAGCAGCAGGACCAGGGCCATGTGTCACTCACAAACCCATCAACATGCAGCTGCAATGCATTTGAAGAGTGAAATAGGAAAAATGAGAGGAAAGCAAAGAAAAAAAATAAAACCACAAGAAGCTCTCAGGAGGTAAAAAACTGACTGCCTAGCAACAGAACCAACACAGTTCCCATATGCATCAACAAAAGGTGAGCAAAAGCTTTCTTTGTTCTCCTCATGTGAAAGGATGACATCATTAGTTAAAGGTATTTTAACAACTCACTCAAATGACTGGGTGGCATGGCTGCTTGCACAATCATGGATTAAAAGGTTATCACCATGAGTTGGACTGCATTGAAACAAGCCACAGTTTTAATAAAATTTTGTGCAATGCGGCCTTCTAAGATAGTTGTTGTTCAAAATCCATAACACTGTAACTTATTGTCTATAGTTTAGAAATACAGTACAACTACAAAAGTGAGTAAGAAATATGATATGACATGGCTATACGATATGCAAGTGGTCATGGGGGATTATTGGTGGATTCCACGGACATTGCATTCCTCAGCTGTGATCATCTTGTTCGTGGCTTGGCTCGGGAATGCCTGAAATACACACCATTCGAGAATTTGTCGATACATTTACACTGCTAGTTGGTGAAGCATTCAAACAAGCTCTGTTTGAGAGTATTCCAAACATACAGTGTATATTCTCTCAAAATAAAGTAAAAAATGAAAAGGAAAAAGTTTCAGTGAGGACAGAGACAGGATGGATGCTGCACACCTGAACAGAGAGGAAGAAACAGTGCAGAGATGGGAGTGGAGAAGACCCCACGGTGAGGGACACTGGGAGGGGTATGTGAGTGAGCCGCAGAGAGCAGGATCATAAAACGGGGGTAGGGGGGAGTTGTTACACTTCAGTGCACTTCCTCAATTACTGATACGAATGCTGAACCCTAGTCTTGGAGAATGGCTAGAAACAGGGAGTTATCTTGAGTTTTGAACTTCATCTGTTCTCTTTCCTTAAAGACCAACTCAAGCCAAACTTACTTCTTAATTGTACTTGAAGCAGAAAAAAAACTTGAGAAAAACTTGCTCAGAGCTCACAGAATTAGTTAGAACAGTAACGGCCCTTCATTTTTTTTTACTAACTTTAAGGATGGAATACTTATGCCACATACAATATACACAAATACCTTATGACACGTGTAAAGTCAGAAAATCAACTTTTGCAGCCAATACTCATACTTTTGCCGACATGTCTGGAATTGCATCATTTATTTTGGGGTATGCAGAGTGATAATGTTATGAAACATTTACAAAGTTAGATTTATTCATGAATTTGAAATTGCCAAATGTCTTTTAAGGACACAGAGAAAAGCCGGAGCATGTTTTACTTTTGGGAAATGTTTCAGAACTCATGAAAACCAAGAAGCTTTTCTTTCCAAAATGACATTGCCAAAATGCAAAGGGTTCCTTATCAAGTAATTGGCAGAACGGAAATCTTGAGAAAGGTATAAGCTCTGACCTGCAGAGCCAGCACTACTCATTCCTATAGGAGTCATCTTTGACGATTCCTTGGCTGGTCTCTCTTACAGTGTCTGTGTGCTTGTTTTGATAAGCACACCCAATGTATCGCTGCCAAAAAAATAAAAAAGAATTAAAACTTCTGTTCTGTGAAACACGATTTTCTCCAGGAAATAAAAGTGTTCACGAAAGAGAAAATAAACGTTATAAGAATAAATCACAAAGTTTTAGCCTTTCTTTAACTTAAAGAAACTTTCTCCCCATTTTCAGGTACATTTGAGTTCAGATGATCCCTGGAGTCTAAACAAAATTATTTTTGGAAGGAGATGAAAAGTTTTTTTCTTTCTAATTCTTCTTTCCGTCTCTGCTGTGCTCGCTGTAGGGAAACTTTACTTTAGATCTCCACTCCATAAACAGAAAGGAGATGATAAAATAGCATTAGAAGAGTCCTTCTGATTGATTCCTTCCCCGGTAACGGCCTGTGTGCTCTCCTCAGAAGTTATTTACTGTAATGACCTGTCCAAACACGATTACGGCGAGAGGTGCAGTGGGATTCAGCCGCGCGCTTCCACGGAGCCATCCATCCCTATTAAAACCTGCTGCAGCTGGAGAACACAAGAGCAATCACCCTGTCCGCCGTCTGCAAACGGCACCGGCAATTTTACCAGCTTCACTCATTATTTCTCTGGCATGCGGCCCCTCCCTGCAGCACTGAGAAACCCACAGGACAGGAGTGGCATGAACCATGAGTTTGCCAAGGAGCCCGAATGGCACCCTATGTTTTTTAAAACTTTTTTGCTATCCAACTTATACTTTTCCCCCAGTTTGGAATGTCATATATATATGGCCATCCCATTTCTGAAACATGGGCTCTCTGTGAGAGCAATGGCAGACACATGCCAGAAATTAACATGTTGGTCCAAGTACAACTAATGGGGCTGCAAAAGTTGACTTCCTCCCAACATGATTTCCCACGTAATGTCTCTGTATCAAAACAGCGAGGCAAGGGAGAGCGAGGACACACACTCCTTGGCAGACTTTCAACAAGGGACAGGAGAGGTGAAGGAGAGTACATGGTTGCCATGACGGCAAGGAGGGAGACTAAACTATCAGAACTTGTGGACAGAGTTTGTCACTAGCTGGACCAGGCTAGCACACGAGGCTGGTGACCTGGTCATGAGTGGGGAGATCCACTGTGTCCTCCAAAGGTCTTTTCTGCTAACTGAGATCAGTTGTCTGGTTAATCCTCTCAGGTGGAAGGAGGCATCGGTAATGACAGCGTATTCATCATCAATAAAATGCTTTGCTTGGCCAAACAAAGACAGGCTTCCAGCACCGAGTTTGGCTTTCACAAAATTTAATGCAAAATACAAATGAAAGGCCTGACCGCTCCAACTAACAGCAAAGATTATCTATCGACTGCTGTCTCAGCAGACAGGATAACAGAAATGAGGAAGAGGGGAAACTGACAGGCTCATGCTTTGCCCATTTGGCTGAAGGATAGAAATTCTATTCCTTGTGTTTACACTATTTAAATGATATGATAATTTCATATACTTTACTAAATTTACATGGTGTCCCAGAGGGTGTAATTTCAAAAGGAAAAAATGTTCACTGTTCAGCTGGAAATCATGTTTTTCCTGAAATAAATCCTGCTGCAATTTAGCCCTCCAAAACAAGCCAGTTCCAGAGGGGAGCAACCAGGCTAAGGGAGGCTGCGACCACACCCTGCTGAAAAAGCTCTGCTGCTCAGTTAGCCAGGTTAAGTGGCATCTCGTTCCCTTTAACAGAAGCCTGGTGGGCACAGCAAGGAGGGTCTTTGCTTTTTGTACTGCCTGTCCATTCCTTTAGTCCTTCAGTCCTTTTTGGCTTGCTCTTTGTTTGGGGAATACTACGTTTTTCAGAAATACGAATGCCTAGCCATGCTCTTTTGTTTGAGTAATTTGTTAGGGCTCCTGGAAGATACATAGTGAAATCTGTCTTCAAGATACTTTGGTTGGAGTGCTTGCTTTGCACTTTTGTGTTGCCTGTTTGCTGCTCTCACTTATTTGTTCAGAGGACACACAAGCTGTGGAGTCCTGTTGTTGGAAGGCAGACCCTGACATTTGTAAGTAAATTCCACATCCAGTAATTAGAGGAAGCATGCACAGATTTTTCATAAGCTGAGCTGCTGTCTGCCTGAGTTGCCAGTCTCCTGCCTTGCATATTGTTCTAAGCCTCTTGTCTTCCAGGGAAGGCCAGATAACCATAATCCCCAGATGGAATCGCAGATACAATGGTGCAGGTACGCCGCACAGCTTCCTGCCAAAAGGTGCAATCAATCCCTCCCTTAATCCAGGGAGAGGGAACTACAAACAGCATGCAGCAGGCTGCAGAGGCAAGGCATGAGGAGGCCAACCAGGAAAGCGGTTGAGAAGAGAATATAGGATATGTGGATACGATGCCTCCCCGCCACAGGTGGTAGAGAACGTCTGTATTCTTCAATGTCTTCACAAATCAGCCGCGACTGCAAATCAATCCGCTCATCCGAGAGAGTGGGCTTATATTTCTTCAGATTACTGCGTGGGTCAAATGGTCCCGCGCGTCCCCAATTATACATCTCTGAATAACAGACTCATTTGTCAATATTTCGTGATTGCTAGGTTGTGCAGTCCTTTTGTTGACAGAAGTCTAGGGAATGATGGAGGAATTAACTTTTGGAAAAGAGTGGCTCCCGAAAGCGCATCGATTGTGTTTTAGGAGGTTACCGTGGATACCGGGGCTCCTTGTAATCTGAAAGGACGGAGACATTAAGGCGTCTGCTGGTTCCTGCCAGGAGACTGCAGCACGATGGCCCTCCCTGCAATGCATGCATTCAATCGGAAGGCTTCATGAATAAATTCCATTTCGTTTTTCAAAAACCCAACGGTGCACTAAAGAACAGGGGTATGGTCTCTCCTTAATGTACTGAGATGAAGCTGTGTGTTTGGGGGCTGATGTAGGAATTACAGAGGCAGGCTGTGGGAGCCAGATTGCTTTCCGCCACCTCCCTTGTTCAAAGGAAATTGTGCAGTAAAATGCTTTAGGAATGTTTTATGTTGAATGCTTTAGACTGCTACTGTGACTTTCAGCAGGGGATTTGTATTTCCATGTGAAAATAAAAATGAACCATTTTTCCCCTCTCCCATATAAATCAGATACCGAAACAGGCAACAGGCTCTCTCCCACAAAGGCTTAGTGGTGCGATCGCGACCCAGACTAAATTTACACACTGACAGAATATATTGAAGCATCCACTTTAATAGCCTACCAATTCATGTCAGCAAATCGGTAAATTATTAAGATGAAATGATGCAGGATCACCAGTAATAAAGACAAATTCTGCTCGCTTTATGACTGGACTTCAATTTCTCTTCCATTAGGGTTATTAGACAATTTACTTGCTGGTAATAGATGGCAGGCAAAATGAAACCTGCATCCAGAGCACTTACCCACACTAAAAGCATGATTACTCAAAAGGAAGGCTGGCAGCAAAATGAATTCTATTTCTGCATGTTAAATTCCTTCATGTATCGAACTTCAAATCTCACAGGCTATGTTGCCTTTCCTTTCACACACCTCCAAAACTGAATGTGAAGAAAAGGCTACATCTATGGTTGACTACTACTTGGTCATTCAGGGAAATTTGCTTCTTATTCATTTAGTGGTTTGATTTGAATATGAATGCTCAGAGCAGCATTTCTCAATCTGCGGCCAAACACACACTGAGAGGAAAATAAAACAATGAACACACTTTCCCCCAAGGTCTAGCAAGGAACTAATTGCCCTGAAAGTACACTATTACAAAACCATTTTAAAACTAAAATCCATTCGAGAAATCCAATGACGATATAATTTTGCCTTTCATGATATTACAAAATACATAGGCTTAAAAAATACATAGGCATACAATTTCTCTTCTTAATACTGTAAGACGGCAAATCTAAAATTAGTTTAAAGAGGACCAGATATAACACAATAGCATGACAAAATATGTTCTCTTTATCTTACATCACAATTCATCTTTCGCGTGTAACAGCAGCTTCGTAATCATATGCAACCTCTCTGACAAATTATTTCAAATTGTCATTTACTCATTGGGCATCGGGTGATTTTCTCATTCTGTATGGGGAAACGCTGTGTATTTCCCTTCAAAGCCTGGATGGAATTAGAAGACAGTTTCATTAGCTTCGGTTCTAGATAAGATTGCTTTTGGCTAGTTCTTTGTTTGGCCACAGAACTTTTTTCGGAAATGTGTGTATTTGAGCTGCGGCCTGTACCAGTTCCACAGCATGTCCACCAGATGATCTGTGAGGCGTCTGCAGTGTGAGAGGCAGAGCGGAGCGCGCCCGGTGCAGGCTAGCCTCCGTGAGAGCAGCTGCTCCCTCCTGAGGATGTGGGGCTGATAACACAGGTCAGTTTGGGTGGGAAAAGAGGAAAAATACAAAAATGAAATAAATATTTTTGAGACAGTTGGCCATCTTAGCTGCGTATCAGATGTGAGCATATGGGATGCACATTTCAAACTGCATGTCATACAAGTACAGATTCTTTATCCAAGAGAGATATTCACTTACAATGAAGGCATTCACTGAATGTCACACATGGCAGATATTAATCCTATGGGGTAAAGGTCTGCCACACTGAATTTAACACATTTATGAAGCCTGGCATGGCACTCCAATGAGAGAACCCTTGCTTCCAAGTCATGGCCATTACTGTGATCCCCAATGCTACCGGCATGCTTAGTATTTTTGCAGCATTACGTGGTCTTGAACAAGCACCGCACTGCTTTCACACCATGAGCCATGATCCAAGGTAATCCTCCAGTTTTATGTGGCAGACATTGCCGTGTAAACTCACACAGGGATGGGGTCCCACAGAACGACGCTGGAATGCTAATACCCCCCAGCATCTGCACCCTCTTCCAAAACTATACTTTTCTATGCAAATAAAAATGTTTGTATATCCCACATCCATTCTGCAACAGTGTTAATCTGGGCATGAAAGTGTCCATCACTAATATTTATTCATATAAGATTTCCTATTATTTTAAAACATAAAACAATGAGAATGAACAAAACTACTGAAGAAGAAGAAGAAGAAAACACCGTGATATATTGTGGTTCAATTTCAACCAATTTTCAGCTCAGTTGGTAGTGAAAAGGTTGGAAGTAAAAACAGTCCTCTGAGAGTATTTCTCTCAAACAGGCATCGCCAAGCTTCTCAAACAGATACTTCCCGGCCAGAGATGTGAACATTTCAAGCTGGGCTTTCAGAACATGTCAAGATGAAAAACACTTTAGCCTCTGGAGGTGTACTCATTCAAGGGTGGACGGAAGACACACTTTGAAGGTCTTTATAACCCTGAGAGAATAAAAACAGCATAATGTCAAGCAAAGTTCACCGCTGTCCTGAACGGTGCCATGACAAAGAACGGCAATGATGTCAGACATTGAGCTGGATCAAATTCATTAATGTCCAGCTGCTGCTCGTTCATCACACCAAGGACCACAAATCTGCACCAATGCTAATTTTAAAAAAAGGACAATCTGAGCCCAGTAAAGGAAAGAAGTTGAGGACTGCAAACTGTTGTAGAAAAGATTGAATGACAAAGAGCACGAATAGCATATTGCTTACCTCTGCTACGTAATTTCAAAATCTTAAACGTGAATCAGATTGAGGCAAAGGACAAAAACAGACCCCTTGGTAATATTTTGATCAACCCACACAATGGACACCATAGCATTACTATATCAGTGAAAGACAAGTTTCAATATTAGTGAACTCACTATTTCCTTGAAAAATGCTACATTCTGTTTTTTAAGAGGGTCATTACATGTGAAATCAAAAGGAAATGGGCATGACTTTTTACAGTGGAACAGTCATTTCCCATGAAATGATGCATGTGTCAAATGATGAATGATGCATGTGGAGAAATATGTTAAGGGCTATTCAGACAACCCGATGAAGGGATTTGAATTGTTACTTTTTTAAGCTCCAAAAGCAGAAAATAGACCACAGTATGCTTGCTGCAGTACTTGCAAAGAGGCAGGGCCGTTATAACGTCACACAGTCTTTGGACTGAGGGTCTTACTTCTATTTAAAGGACAACTAGATGACAAGTTTATAAACAACATTTCTATTTAAGTATATCCTAGGATGACTATCCTCTAGTGTTTCAGCCATCAGGAAAGCATATTATTAGCTCGTATGTGCCTCCTAAGTGCTTCACGTTCAAGAATTTTGTAGCTCTGTTTATCCAGCATAAGAGGCCAGCAGTGATTGCCAGATACACAGATGATGTTAGCAACAGGACACCCGGAACTTATCAAATTCATGGCATGACTGCCATCTGGGAGGGTATTACTGAACCAACCACAATTATAGTGACACATTACTGAGAAATGATTGAGGCTTGGGTGAATTAAGCTTTTAAGGAAACAGGCTTCGGCAATTCATTACTTGAAAGGAAACACAGTTAGAATGCATGATGCTTTGTTGCTGCTGCAATGACAAAAGCATATATCAGTTCCGAAGGGAAAATCAAGTATCTGAGTGATGTCTGGAGCAGCACAGAGGTGATGTGGACAATGAAAGTGACTGGCCACCAAAGCACTGCAGGCTCAAGTGTCAGCTGGAAAACTGCTGTTGTTAACTGCTAAATATTTGGTTGCACAAATTTGTAAATGTAAGCCATAGCATTGCAGGCAAGCGCACGTTTTTGGCAAATACCTCCGAAATTATGGACAGAGCTGACTTCGCTCATCTACTAACGACTGTCACCCACAAGGTCAGTTCACCGACACAGCTCACACGTCAGAGCAAAACAAAAGCTTGGAATAGAGGATGTAATTTGCAGCATAAGTACACTAGCAAGATCAACTTACTTAGTGATAACAATGCCCTTTAAACATTAAATGTCATGACTTTAAAATAATTTCGAAAGAGCATGCTTAATAGACAGTGAATGGCAAGTGCTGCCCAAGTAACCTTCAAACCAAATAAGCGCTAAATCACAACCTCATGAAAAACTCGCTCTTGCCCCCACCCACGGCCCCTCCCCCTCACTCCCTCCCTCTCTGAGGGGACTGTCAGAGCAGCCAACAGATAAGGTCAAGGTTGTGGGAGACAGAGCAGCTGTAGGGGTGAGTCTGACTCTGCCAAAAGAGAGAAACAGTAACAAGCATTTAAGGTTGCAGAGACTACTGTCTGTCAATATGCCACTGCAACCTCCTCCGTTCCTGACAATAACCAGGACACTTACTCTTCAACACATAATGTCAGGGTGGCGGCAGGTTTAGTCCTTCCTTTTCTAATAAAGTGTCCAGCCAACATTTAATTACATATCCTGTGCATAAAGCCTGGTTACGCAGGTCAATCCAACAGATTCACACAACAAAGCAAAGTGAAAAAAGGCATACTTCAGCACCATGTTTGAAGCTGAAATAACTATTAACATGCGGTGCCCTCTGTCATAATTTGGGCAAGTAGGCGGAAAAGCTGCCCGACAAACTGCAGGAAAAGGATTTTTCCCCCCCTGAGCTTGTGGCTGTTGGAGATGGACACGATCAAAGCCCCTCTGGGGTGGCACTGACTCCTCCATTCCTCTGGAGCGGGGGGTGAAAGCCAGCCCGTCTTTTGCCGTTTGGCAGACATCATGCTGATCCGCAGCACAGAAATAATCACACAGAAAAGGGAAACTGGTGCAACACATGGGCAGCACTGGTGTAGGAAGCACTGCCAGGAAAGGAAGAATCCTGTCATTTATATAGAGCTGACATTAATGTCAGTGGTCTTTTTCAGTCTGTGAGAAGAGAGACACTAATAAGCAGAAAGAAAGCAGAAGCACACTGAGAATATAAGAGTTCTGAAATAACTGTAATAATAAATCCAGTACAAGGAAGTGAATTACTATTTATGCTGAATACAAGAATTAATAATGGTTGTACTTGTGTAAAAAGACCATGTTCTGTGCCTTTGCAAAAAAACTGTTCGAATACTGAGCAAAAGTAATATTAAAATATAGCCAATTTAATAATGTATAACTGCAATACATATGCTGTTTGCACCACTTATGGTACAAACATCTATGACCAGCATCATCAAATACAATGTTAGCTGTTAACTGCAAAGCATGCTAAATATTTATTTCATGGTTTATCAATTTTCTCCCCCCCATTACTAAAGCCTTTCATAAGACAGTTGTCCATTTAAAGAAGGGCTGGCCAACTGGGGCTACAGTGACAATGTGCAAACTGGTGGAAATGGTGGGGTTCCAAAAGCAAAAGCCTTGAAGCAAATAAGAACACATGTGTCATCAAATGAGCACAGTCTCTGGTCATAATATTGCACTGAGGGGCTTAAAACGTGTGCAAAGTCTGCAAAATGCCTTACTTTGCTTTGTGAATGTGACAAATGACCTGTCGCCAAAAATAGGTGGTACAAAGTTGGAAGACAGCAGCAACTGGTATACTACTTTTCTGTGATTGGCAGTAAGTTTTCAAAGGCACATCTCCATTGGGTAAGCTGATACAGTGTTTTACTTTCCCGAAGTTAATACTCGCATTCCGAAACTGATCTCATGATCTCGGGCTTGTGCTGATCGATGCACCAATCAATAGGACTGGAAACAAAATTGGCAGATTTTCAGCAAAAATAGATTGATTTCCATTGGCACTGATTTCCAATCATTTTATGTTTGCTGATCAAGGCTCCCAATCTTTGATCAGTCACGAATGCTACTATGCTGATGCTGGCAATGATACAAATGGTGTGCCCTCTGTACTGCAAAGAAAATATGCATATAAACAAACAGCAATGGTCTTATACAGTAAATTAACAAATGTGCTTACTGGCCCCATACACCATACAGCACACAGTCAATTATATGTAGGATAGAAATACCCCTGGAGAAGGGTTAGCAGTTGTCCGACAGGACCAGCTGGTATGGAGTAATTTTAATTGTATGAGTTTTCCTTAAAGGAATTGTTAAAAAGTATTATGTAAACAGCCCCATGTTTCATATTTCCAATACACCTGCATACTGGATTAGTGCTCCTTTTTGTGGTTTATAAAGCAACGTTTCAACCACAAAGGGTCTTTATCAGGGTGTACAAATCCAGCGTGTGGGTAATTTACTTAATTATTTTTGCTCATAAATAATAACTGCTGGCATGCTTTTCATTGTAAGGATGGAAAAAATATGAAATTGGATCAGCACTTAAAATCTCAGATTGGTGCATCCCTCACCGTGATGTCTGTCTTATGGTGTGATGCCAAGACCTGCATGTGTGTGTGTGTGTGTGTGTGTGTGTCAGTATAAACTCCTTTGATGTGTATACATTTTGCTGTGTATCCTTATTCTAGCCATTATTGCCAAAGCCAGTTTACTCACCAAGAAGTGACATCAGTGTTGGTCTTCCTCTGGGCTCACACACCCTCACAGAACATTGGGTTTGTGTTAACCAAGAGATTTTGCTGTAAACAGTATTTGATATTTCTTTTCACATCAAACAAGGGCAAGAACATGGTGTATCAGAACGGATTGTTCGATTGCCATGATTCTCTGCTTGGTCACCAGCTGTTTGTGTCTCTGAAAACATTCTAATGAAAGAAATTATAGAAATCCATTCCTGCCTGACATTTCATGCCATGAACATCCACTGGCAATGAAACAGTCTTTGGACCTAGAGGTACTTCCTGGCAACACTATGTAACAATTATTTTCTTTTGAGTAGTTTTGGGAATACCCTCTGCAAAGAGTAGGCCTAAATATAAACACACCAGACATATGGAATAAACAGAGCCAGTGTCCCACAGCACTGGCCATTCTACAGAGAGCCTTCTGCACTCTACTACATTTCTTCTGCCCTATCGGCCAACCAGAGACCAGAGTCCACTTTTGTGACTCTTCTTTCTACTTGCACCGAGCTGACAAACAACCTTTAACATCAATTATTGGCTGTAAAATGCATATGCAGGTATTACTTGCGCTATGTTCAGTCCTGATATTCAGTCTTCCCTGCCTCAGACCCCTGCTTCCATCTCCCATTCACAATTCAGGACTACCTGACCATATCTCAGCAACCATGGCATGTCTGGAACATCATTCTGATTTATGATGAATTTCATACCATCAGTTGGGATAATTCCCTTTATAGACCCCGACTCTGGAATAGAGTGAAAAGATTGTGGGAAAAGATAGACAAATTGAAATAAAATGAGAGCCCTGTCGTTAACTACCTAAATGGTGAACTTTCAGCAAGGCAGACAAAAGCAGTGTTCCACAGGTGTTTGACGGCAGAGTGCTTTTCCTTGGAACCGCTGACTCACAGTGCCATTAGGTCTTGCTTAGTTCTAAATTTACAGACAAGTTGCCGTCTATGAACCTTGCCTGTATCAAGACACCGCTATATCAACAATTTTCTTTTCGTGGGACTGCAGAGTTAAGTTTACTCAACCCACGCAGTAAATCCTTACATGGCCACTGACAGACTTATTAAAATGTGAGACTGATTTGATTCATGTTTGATCATTTCCATAGAATGCAAAGACACAAAAAATAGACCACACATGTATATTGTTCAATGGGCAGTACTGACTTCCAAAGTACTCCAAAAACTTCTCCAAGGTCAGAGGTAGAACACAATCCAAAGAGAGGCACTGAGGATGCCTCAGTCCTTTTGAAGCAGATAGTTCCTCACCAAACTGACGGCTGTCATATTACCAGGGGTAGAGAAATCCATTTCAAAACCACATTCCACACAAAGCTATATGTTTTGTGATCTATCAAAGGAAATCAGCATCAAGCACAACGCAAAAAGCAGCCTTACTTGGGTTTCCAAAAGAAACACTCGCTTCCTTTATTAGGACAAGCCGAAATTAGACGACATTTCACTATGGGTCGAGATTACAACCATGAATCTGCTGAACATCTCACTGTCCATACAATTTACTCGCATGACAGACGAGTTTACACCTGGTGTCATTTTTCACCTAGACCTGGGACGTAAAACTGTTATGAATAACGTTACTCAAAACTCACATAACTCAAGTAAACACATGACGGTCTCCAAGCCCTTGTGTTTTCAGGATGTTTGCAATTTTGTACCCAATGGGACAGCTTTAACTCACTGGACTCCTCCAAGAGTTCAGCTCTGTTGGTTAACAAGGGGCACTAGGGCTGGCCTTTACCAAAACAAATGTGGTAGCTAGCCACCATCACCTTTAACTTACAACTTAATTTTAGTGGGAGAACATAAAGTGTTATTGGTGGATCAGACCGTGTTCTCACTGCATGTTGCTTCCTGAAACCTTGAGCATTTGTGAAAACGTGTGGGATGAATGTCCAACTAGTCAATGGTAGGTTATGAAGAGAAAACTGATGCACGTTGACACGGGCTTACCTAGTTTTCCCCGGGACTCCTCCAGCTTCTGGATCTGATTCTCCAGGAAAAGCATCGCCACTGCAAACGCCAAGAGCGCCAGAAGCTGAAACTTGGGCGGCATCATAATCCTTAGGATCCCCATCAAACTATCGAATCACAAAAGTCATACCGTGATAATGTAATCCAAAATAAAAAATGTACACGAGAGCAACAGAATGAAAAAAACAAGAGTGGTGATAGGTCTCTATGTCCTCATGTTTTCATTCCGGTATTATTTAAACTGTATGTTTTGGCAGGGAAAGGACAGCGAATAAAGCGTGCAATTGGTTTTAGGTTAATCAAGAGATACTAGCATCTCCGATGTTTAAATGAAAAGCCGACTCAATCTCAGCCTGGCTCACCAGACTCCAACACACACAACTCGGATACGCACAGCGCTGCTCTCTGTTTCCTCAGCGAATACCCGTGTCTTACGTGCGTAGCGCAACAATCGCCCAGCTCCTGCCCCTTACTCCCACCCACAGACTGCAGCTACTGGATGTGGCGCTCGAAGCAGATACAGAACAGTCCACTTATTCGTGAATTTTAAGGTCCGTTACATTTCCCAGACAACGATTGGACAGGTTAGCTATATGGCTCCTCAGCCCGACGCTCCAGAAGCGTCACAGAAATGCCTGTATAGTATGCAAACTGAATTTTATAACAAAAACTTTTTTGTTTAATGTAGTGAATCTACTCCGTTATACAATGTACATAAATGATGTACATAAAATCATATTAATGGTTGAACATTCACGTTCAGCTCTGCAATAACCATTTAGGAATGCATGCAGATTGTGTGTCTAGTTAAGCTATTTGATATGTGGAAATGATTTAGCAGCATTAAAAATATAATTATAATACATTAAAATACAAACAATACTTTCAGGCATATATGAGGACCATCACTTATAACCGAAGGTCCTCACTTTACCTCGCGGACCTATGATTGCACTCCACATTCCAAGATGGCGGGCGAGGTGTATTTGCTGTGGCTTTTGCCACTGTTACAGGCGGTAAATATACATTTCTTCTCAATTAACTTCGTACCGACCATGTGTTTTTTTGCGGCATTGTTCATTCTGTAACTGAAATTTGAAAATACTGTTATTACACTGCAACATGGGAAACGAAAAACATGCTTTAACGCGATAGCCTTAGCTAACTTCTTAGCCAGGTCCGGAAGCGAAGTGCTGTACTGTCTGACGTGGCCTTCTTCCATATCCTCTGTATGTTTATGATTTAAGACAATATAATTTGAACATGGCCCTTGTAATAAGGTTTGGAGAAAACCACCTTGCAGGCAGGCTTCATGGTCGGTTTATTTACTTGACTAAGCAGACTTGGAAGGCTATCTGGTTTATAAGGTCTAACGTTGGTTCAATATATTCGTACTGATTCTCATTAAACCATAAAATATTTCTGTGGTTATCACACGTGGCCACTGATTTTATTTAACGCTCAATTTGGTTAGCTGAAAAGTCTCAAAATGATGTGAAGAGTAGCCTTCTCATAATAACAGAACACGAGTGATATTCTTATTCCGTTGGATACGATTTGGGCAGTCGGTGTTGCTTAGGTGACCTATTAGAGTCTGTTGAAGAAGCTGGAAAAAAATAACCCGGCTTCAGAAAGTGAAAGTACTTCTACAGAGAGTATATATTCTCATGGTGCATGTGATTTCACTTATTAGCTCATCTACCTGGCTGAAGAGTTGTGCTAATTATAATAAGCTGGTTTAGTGTGTGGGTGGAACACGAATTTTCTAGTTCTTTTACTTCTGAACCCGGGGTTTACCGCCTCTGGTACGAACTCGAAAATGTCCTCAGTGCAAATACTGTGCTCTGCCCATCGAGTAAAGCATTTCAAATCAGCAGACCAAAATGGGTAGCCTACATGTCAATGCAAGGTGATGACAGCCTATGCAATATGAGAGACAGCCAAAATGTTCCGGTGGTTCTAAAATAGTGACTGGACAATGTTTGATTGCACCCTCCCCTGTTTGTGTTGTCCCTGTGTTTGACCCTTCTGCACCTGTTAAGTGTACCCTTGTTTTGGTTGCTGTTGGGTAATCAAAATGTATCTTTAAAAGCTCCCGTTTATGGAGACCACCCAAGACCTTTCTGGGTTGTAGACAGTCAGTAACAGCTGAAAGCAGACAGCTGGACCAGGAGAGTCAGTGTTGCAGGAAAGGCCAGCAGAATGAGAGTGATGCTATTGAGATACTATTGCACTCAACTTGTGTGTGTTCCCTGTTTGCAGTTGAAATGTAGGACTCCAACTCATCCTGTAAAGCACAGGGTGCTGGACTTCTAAACTCAAAGCCTGTTAGAGGAAGTAACTGAAGGTTGCCTGAGATATCTGAAGGCACCAAATATGTTGAAGGTTTACGTATTTCTTGTTTTCCTCAAAAATATACATTTCGTACAGTAGAAATCCAGAATATTTGACATTCATGTAAAACATCGGCCTGGGTTTTTCAATCCACGCTATCTTTGTGGTAAACTGGTGACTGCGTCAAATTTTATTTGAAGTATTCTGTTACTATTTTGAATTTAACTATGATTTTGATCTGATTGTGAACATTTCTCATATTTGGAGGTATACTGGCAGTTCTTTCTGTTAGCACTGCAAACCGTTACCGAAGTATGAAGAGTGGATTAGACAGTGTGTGCTGCGCACCCTAAGGAATGAACACAAGCTCTAAGACAACATGAAGTTATGAAATATTATTTTCCCTT
This sequence comes from Albula goreensis, assembly GCA_022829145.1. Lineage (NCBI taxonomy): Eukaryota > Metazoa > Chordata > Actinopteri > Albuliformes > Albulidae > Albula > Albula goreensis. Next base: position 15,476,867 of record CM040764.1, on the reverse strand, counting down.
AAAAAGTTAATGTATTAATTGAATGATTATAAGACATTTAATTCTATGGTTATGAGATCAAAAGTTTAAAAATGTTCACTTGTTCTTCTGACAGAGCTTGCACTGCTACATTTTCTGCAAGATAAATTAGCTAAAAATATCCCAGTCAACTGATCATGGGCAAGTCAAATTATATGAATAAAAAATGCCTGAATGCTCCTTCAAAGCCCTTAAAGGACTCTTTAAAAAAAAAAAAAAAAAAAAAAAGAGTTTTTAAAAAAAAAAAAAAATACGGTTCCAGAAACGTGAATCCTCCATATGAGTGATGGACGCAAAAGAAATGTGATTATTTAGAATTTTAAGTATATAGGAGTTCAGTGGTATGAGCTGCAGTTTGAGTTTGATCTGTCAGCCTATCCCTATTGCTCAAGGTGAATATAATGCAATAAGGTATTTCCCCACCTTTGCACAGGGTGCTTTTGAGGGTGATGTTTTAAACATAAAATGGCATACTGAAGCTAATCTTCTCTGCAGATGGGAAGGAGAAATATGATGGCTTCTTTTATATTTTTTGACGTAAAGTGCCTGCAGATGGGAAGGAGAAATATGATGGCTTCTTTTATATTTTTTGACGTAAAGTGCAAAAAAAAAAAATCACACTTCCGTCTGACCTGAATTCATTACTGGTTGGATTAGCCCTGATGCACATGTTTGCAAGAGAGTGTTTGAATAAAGAATGTTTGGGGAAGCCAGAAGCTTACAGCCCTCCTGAACAGCATTGGGCCCATTCTGAAGGGATTAACATGCAGGTATTCAGATTACTGTTTTCAGCCTACACATTTCTAATTTAGCCCGTCAGCTCTTATCACAAGCTGACATTCTTATAAAGGTAAAGCCAACTTTGGAATCTGCCAAGGGCTTAGCCAGCAAGAATACCTCCTCCTCACCGACTTTATTTCACATTGAAATATTACTTTTGGTGCGTTCTGACCCCACGGTCATTTGTCAGACTATCTTGAGAATCCCAGGCTGTGATAAACACGCCCCCCTCAGTGCCCTGTGGTTTCCATTGGTGACACCCCTCATCTTGACCTCTGACACTGTGTTTTTCTGTGGCCATAGGTGTGGGCCTACGGAGCGGAGCTGTCCTCAGAGGCATGCAGGGACCTGGGCTTCTCCTCCAACCTGCTGTGCAGCTCCTGCGATCTGCTGGGGCAGTTCAGCCTCTCCCAGCTCGACCCCCTCTGCAGGCAGTGCTGCCAGGAGGAGGCACAGATAGAGTCCCGGAAGGTAAGAACACAGCCTCCCACAGGACTCCCATTGGGTGTGCAGCTTGATCAATACACAGTGGCCACCCTGTTCACTATTTCACACACTGTGTGTACTCTGTATCTACCAGCATTAAAATGCAAGTAGATTGAGGATGTTGCACATATGGATTACAAAAACAATGCTGGATTAACAATCCCACTGGAGACTAATGCTGTATTTCCCCTGTGGTAATCAGTTGTGACAGATTACTGGGAGTTGTTGCCATGTGACGCATACCTGTTTGCGTCATGCGTTCGGCAGGCACTCTTATCCAGAGTGATTGCACAGCTTATATATATAATCCATTCATACAGCTAGATATTTGCAAGTAGTTCAGGTTAAGCACCTTGCTTAGTTCTGCAGTGATAGTCTTACATGTGAATCAAACCCGAGACCATCAAGTTCCAAGCCCAGTTCCTGAGCCACCGTGCTTTCTGTTTCACATACCCAGAATTTTTATTTACCTGTGGTTTTACCAATGGTGTAAACATACACGTCATTAAGTATGTTGTGTGGTTCCTCAGATATGATCAGTGGAGGCTTGTACTGCATACGCAGGTCTCACATGCGGCACTGCTTCTGTACATTAAACACAGTCCTGCATTCAGACTGTTTTACATCATTTCCAGTTGTTAAAATGTAATATAAATAATCTTGGATAAGGAAATGAATATTATTTGAGTGCGCAGTGTTGTTGAAGAGTTGAGCTGCTCAGAATGGAGAAGCAGTGGGGACATGGTGGATGCCTCACTCCAGACCAGCTCTTTAAATTGCTTCTCTGCTTGTTTGCTGAGTCAGGATTGCTATAATAAATTTGAGGATGTGCCCTCAGGCATGTTTCATTTTGTTTGTGTTAAATAGTTTGAGATATTTATTCTCCCGTTATAATTGCAGCTTGTGGGGAGGATTACTTGAAAGTCAAATGATGTGAAATGGTGTGGGTTCACTCCAGGTGTGATAATCGTTATGTATTACCACTGTTAAATTTGAAATGCAGTCATATTTTTACCCTTTGGTATTGTTTACAGGAGGTCAGGGCTGTTCTTTGCAAATATCCCATCAATGACACATCAGCAGAAATGCTATGATAAAGTTTTAACATTTAACAAGTACTCTGAAGACATGCATATGTCAGATGAACCTTTCTCTCATGTGACTCAGGTTCCTGGAATGAGCAGACATGGTCATTATGAAGGGTTGGCATTTTTGCCATTTTAGGAGTGAATTATTCTCACTGGATTGGACAGCATTGATCAGATGATCTGCACTTGGCATTGTGCACCTTCTGCATCCATGCCAAGTGGCTGCACATTCATGATTTATTGGACATTTTGTTCATACATTTTGTTAATACTTTCACCTCAAGTTGTAGCACTTAAAGCTTTTTCAGAGGATAATGTAAGTAATAAACAATTACATCATTTTCATTTGTACCAGTATTTTGAGCATCCTGTCTAATTAGTTAATTTTGTTCCTAAAGGTTAATCTGAAATGCATATTTAGGCCTACTCATGTTTAACTTTGAAAATGCATTCTTTGCTTGAAACCATGAATAAGCAAAGCAGTGTAAGGAAAGTCAGTATTCTTCATTGAAAATTTTGATTGTGGTCTTACTTTCCCCCCCATTCTTCTCAGGGGTTTACTTTTTGTTTGTCTTGTTATGGTCTCAGGGATCATGCAAACAGTGTTCTCTCTGTATGTATTAATAAATAAAGGTGTGAATCAAAAGACAAAATTATAATCTTTGCTTTTCTAACAAAAATAACATGTGGTAATATGTCTCTCAAGCGCTCTCTCTGCTAATGCATCTTCTCTCAGTTATAAAACAGGGAATCATTCACCAGCCAGTGTGGCAGGATTTTCTCCCCTTTCCACTTGACCTTTCAGGGTGCTGTGTAGCTGACGATCACAAAGGAGTTTGTTGGGAAGGCAACCATCTAAAGAGGCTTAATAATCTTGGGGACATTTTCCCCACCCACTCAGCCATTTCTCACCATCCATTTTGTCACCATACTTCCCTCCCGTTTTGCAGAAGCTGATGTGAATGTCAGTACTGCCCTTTAGGTTTGAACGGAACTCCAGGATATTTTTAACTTTTCATTGTCATCCATTCAGATCTGTGAATCATTTATTTTAGATGTGGACACGATGAGGGAGGTTTTTTTATTGAAACTCAATGGTTCTATACAATGAAAAATGACACCTAAAGCTGTTCAGCTCATTACACACACATCACTAACTGCTGCAAGCTGAAAGTAGTCAGGAATGTGTAAAGCACTTGAGTACCACATTCAGAAGTGAAGATACCACATATCGTGTAGCAGGTAGCTTTTTGCATGTAAATCAAAATTCCAATAGCAGCATATTGCTAAATTTGCTGCCCAGCCAGCTGAAATTCAAGATAAGTCTTTGTGCAGGTATTCAGTCAGTTCACCTTAACCTTGACATACAAATAAAAGCAAGAGTTCGATTTTTGGAAAGTTCACTGATTGTGCCAAAATTAGCACTCGCATTTTCACTGAGAGCGTACGCAGGGAGAGCAAACGAGCCTTATCAGCGCGACTCAGCTACGGTGGGTTCCAGCAGAGCGCGGCTCGACCCGGCTCCTTCAGCGGCAAATAATGGGCTGCGCTAGCTTAAGGTGCAGCCTGTCCTGATGGACCCAGATTGCTGCCACCATGTTAAACGGGGGGGTGGGGGGATGAGTGGGAGGTGAGCCCAACTGCGCGTGAAATTACTGTCCGACGTTTCGCAGCGGCTTTAAATAGCCTTGGGATCCTTGGAAAGCCGGCCCACTTTGTGCGGCTCATCCCATCAGCACCCCACACACGCGGCCTTCGCAGCCGATTGGGGTGGAAGCCCTTCATAAAAGCAGGCGCAGCCTCTGCACTTTCCCTTTCTTCTCTCCGCTGGATTGATTGTTGATATGCGCCATCTATTTACAGAGAAAATGGCAGTTGTAATTACGCCCTGACTTGCTTAATCATACATGGCGTTATTTATTTGCTTAAGGGACGCCTGTGTCTTGGTAGAGGCATATGCAGCTTATTTATTGCCTATTTACACGGCTGGATATTTATTGAAGCAATTACTGCATCAGGGATTCAAGCTTGCATCCCCATAGGTACAAGTCAAGTCCCCTGACTACTATTCCAGACTGCTGCCTGTCTTTAAATTAAAGCACCGAGCCAGAGAGCTGAGAGTAGGTTCACAGTAGAGCAGAAGAAATCAATGGATTCTCATCATTTCAGCCATTCGATTAAGAAGTTTACTTTTGTCCTTTAACTTTGACCAGGCCTCTGCTTTTGTGCCAGGTGTATGAAAGTTGTGCTTGTACAACTTTTGTAGATTATTTCTGAATCACAGACTGTGTCAGAGCGCCCCTGAATGTTGATGTGGGTAATTGATGCAGTACCTGAGGCTGTCCTGATCCACGCCATGAATTTCATGGGCATGTATTCCACACAAATTTAAAACCGCTAGCAGATTTTCTCTTGCCTTGAAAGTGACATTCCCAAGGGTGACTTGAATTGAATCATAAAGTATGTGTTTAATAAATTTCAAATATAGCTTGTAGTTCTAGATGTTACAAAAGACCCCCACAAGGGAAGAATGGAGAATCATTATAACTCAGATCAGGTCATTTCCAGTCATTTATGAAAATGTTTTCACAATAACTTCGGCTGAGTATATAGATGTCACGTTCAACGTCTGTAATTTCTAAACACTATTTAGGTCATTACAAATGAAAGAAGTGACAGGAGAGGCGTATTTCCACGTATGAGAGAATGGAGTGAGAGTCACTCCTGGTTATTTTCAGGAGGTTATTACAAGCTGCTGAAATCTTCCCCCATTCCCCTGAAACATTTCTTCATTTCAGACAATGATCTGAAGCTATAATTCAATACCCTAATCAGCACACCCAAGGTTAATATGATTTCCCCTGAGTGCAATCAGCTCTCTTGTAAGAAAGAGAAGCATTTAATTAACCTTGATCCCACACAGCAAAGTAAGGGGGAAGGGGGGGGATCACAGTATCCGTGTATGCTTTCGCAGTGGAAGATGACCGGCAAATTAATTTATATGCACAAGAAACTTGCACCGTGGTTTGGAGACATTGCAGCAGAATACCAATTTCCTTGAAAAGTTTGGAAGAGAAATAAATTGCACGGCGCATAGCCGATACGTGCGGGCGGTAAAACGGCGCCATCCATCAGGGCCCTCTGACCGCCTCCGTACGCGGAGTCACACGGTTTAATGATGCTGAAATACAGCCCATCAGTATGTATTAATTGTGCTGCCAGAATCAAATCACCCTAGACACCTGTCCTCAAGAACAGCCAACAAGCAGCAACTCCTTACACCAAGGCAGAGTGTCCTTGGAGGGAGGAACTGGGCTGTCTGAAACAACAGTCATGTGCTTGTGTTGTACTGTACTTTTCCTTTATAGACATCTAAGTGATCATCATTGTGTTGCACAAAATGAGACCCTCAGTTTATGGGAAGAGTGCATCTCTTTTCGTTTTCATTTCGTCTCGTTTTTGTTTTTTGCTAGCAATATTGCTTCTGCACAATGGCTGCGGACGCTGAAATATTCTCAGATGATATGTAACGAGTTGGCACATCTCCCGAATGAATACATCTTACTGTGCAGGAGGCTGTGTTCTGTTTCTCTGCAGGAAATCTTGAGGTATTGTTAATCAGTCCCACTTTTGAGACTGAAGATAACCGCCCCTTCCTGGCCTCTTTAAAGATATTGTCAGTCTTGCAAAAAATCAAATCACATGTCACATGTTCCCCGAACAATACTGGCTCCATAGGTTTTTCATTATCAAGGACGGCAAACATGAATTCGGACATTTATATGAAAATATAGCTGAGAAGCTGTCTTCTGGCTTTGAGTTTTTTGTCTCAGAACTTTGATGGCTGAACTGAAAGAATTCTGTCTTTGCCCTATATTTCAGTCCATAGATATCCAATGACAGTGAAACATTCTGTGGGCCTAGTCACCTAGCAATACTTCTCAACACAGCGCAACCTTCATCTGCAAAAAGTAGGCCTCTATTTAAATATCCCAGATTATGCAGGATACAAAACTGCTCTGTCCCACAGCACTGAATGTTGTCATTTAAATTCTGGAGGGGGGAGCAAAGCTTTATCTTGGGAATCAAAGTATCCTGACCGAGGGGAGAAATTTGAAGGGTGACCAGAGCAGAGGGTATTGCAGATGGAAGAATTTTCTCTCCATTTTCTAGTCTCTCTCTATTTATTCCTGTAATTGCATTTTATACGCTACTAAATTTCACTTGCCTGACCTGTCAACCAGAGGGCAAGGTCACTGGCCTGACTAATTTTTTCCCCACTTACTCCATGCAGTCAGGCAACTAGTAATGTCCGTTTGTGTGTGGGTAAAAGTCCAGAGTTTCCCCACTGGGCATTCAGTAGTTTTGTGAGCATAATTGTTTGGGGACTGAATCCTTTATCTGCTGCACCAGGATGCAAAGCTCCTTGTCAAGGTTGCTTGCCCGGATGAGAATGCAGTACAGTTCAGCTTTTGTTTTGTTTAAAATTTCTGCAGTGTGTATTGAAGTCGTCATGGCTACAAAGTGAAGTACAAATCATTGTCATCTTCTGCATTTTTATTGACAATACAAGCACAGCCAATGTGCTCTCAAGGTAAACAGCACTCCTTATGCATAGCAGCTTGTGCAGTCCAGATCCTCACATAAACCATATTAGCATGTTGCTAGCTGAAAAGCTCAGGTCACTCTGCCTCAGGAATGATACTTCTCTTTCTGCTCTGCGTCTTTTAGCTCGTGTTTGTGCTTAAATCTCTCTCTCTCTTTTCCCTTTCCCTTTCCCTTTCCCTCCCCCTTCGGCAGCACTACCCGGGTGCCATCCTGGAGGTCTGTGGATGAAAATTGGGACGGTTCCCCCAAGTCCAAGGTGAGCTGGCTTACCGTTCCTCCACAGTGCAGAGGAGACCAAAGCCCTTGTCCTCCCCTAGGCAGTGGCCCAGATGTCAGGTGTGATGATCCGTGCCCGCATCGGCACGCATGGTTTCCCCCGTGCTCACATCTCCGAGCGAACTCCGCCATGCCCTCGGGCCCACCTGTCTTCTGTTATGATTTCTGTGGAGGACGCTGTTCCTCCCTGAGCGCGGTGGCGTGGTGGGGTTCAGTCAGGCGTCCCTGCTGGGCCTCACCCCTGAAGTGGCACTGCTCCGCAGAGCACCTCCACACTGTGCTCAGGATACACGAGAGAGGAATGACAGCAATGTGGGCCTCGTCCTCCGCACTGCGGTCGCAGTTTAAAGTTGCAGGAGAGGGGGCTCACTCTGAAGGGCAGGGTTACCATGGATGCAGCAGCTCAGAACCACCATACAGCAACTCCTAGCAACCGCTGTACCATCCCGACACATCTACAGCTACTTTCTGTGGCGGCGTTGCTCAAAGCCCTTTTAATAAAAGCTAAATTCACTCATTGTTTCATTTTCCATATAATACTGATAACTTCAGGTCTAAAGGAAGGTGGCTTTACATGTTTAAACATGAATGGGAAGAGGATCTTCTTACAGTGCAAGGGAACTTGTACTTAAAGTGTGTCACTTGTTTTTCTGCTTAAGTCTGCAAGTTACTGAGTTGAGGTTTTTTGTTTTTTTTGTGCAAGACTGCCATAGAAAGCTATATTACAGAATCTGATCTTACACATATAAAGAATACTCTTCTTGATAAGAGGAATCTGTTGTTGATGTTGTAGGCTATGGCTTGCAGTACAGATCAGAGGGAAATATTCAACATAAGAAAGATCTTTTTCTCAGATTTTGTACAACCTTGCAGCCACCAACAATGTAAAATATGAAAACAGCAAAAGTAAAGTTCTCAAACTCCAAACTCAAAATAAAATGGTATGAATGTGATAAAATAAGATTAGTCAAAATTTGGTTTCGGTCAATTAAAAAAAAAAAACTCTTAAAACATGCTCCCCAGAATCATATCACCACCATCACGTTAAGTAGCAGCTGAAAAAAAGCAGAATTTTGTTTGTTCACTTTGCCCTGGAGTCCACAGTAAAGTGCATTCCTGCTCCTACATGCTGGGATGTGCGAGCTGTAGGCTTTGTGTCCTGCACAGGTTTCTGCATTACACCTGTGAAAGGCTAGGTAATGGAGCAGTGACCCCTGGGAGCTGAAAGCATTACCGGCCCCAATGCTCCTAGGCCATCCTCACAGTCCTGAGACAGACCAGAGGAGGCCAAGGGCCCATTACGACCCCTGACAGATTGGAAATTGCTGGGAAATTGGTTCCCTCCGTTTGGGACTGAAATTGATCCTCTACAGTCATTTCACTGAACCTTGTACTGGGAAAGTACTCCTTTAATTCTTGAGTTCAGTGCAGCCCTGTTGTGATCTGGGACTGCTGCTTTATAGCCAGTCAATGAACTCCTTTCCCCAGAGTCCCTCTCTCCAAGTCTGGTCAGGCTCCCACCCCCTACCCCCTTCCCCCCCCAGTCGATTATCCAGTTACAGATAATTCCGTTTCCTCCCATCTTCTGGGGCATGTGGCCTTCACTTGGGGGTTTGTATTGTCAAAGCTTAGTTCTGCTTTAGTGGTTTCAAAGCAGAACTAAGCAGCTCCATATGTTTACTTGGCTTGCTTACTTCCGGTTTGGCACCAGCGAGTGGATATGTCACAGTCAGTCTTATCCTTGCAGCTACATACGACTCTAGGCCCAGTATGTCTCAATCCTCTTCCTGTCCAGCTGTAGGACATGCTTTGTCAAACCACCCCAGTTGCAGCCAGTGGTCCAGAGTCGTGGAAGTGTACCACAGCTGGTCCCACATGTAGGTCCATCAGTCAGATTTAAATGATGCCTGTCGAACTGAGATGGTTAATGTTGTTGATTCAGGGCTTTATTCCAGGGGCTTTTCCCTTTCACCTTAGCAAGTAACCAAACAAATCAAGTAATATCTAACTGGTATAGCCACCTCCTCCTCCTGTGAAATGCCTATTCATGTTCAACAGAGCTGGAGAGCCTGCTTGACCTGTATTAGCCACCGAAGAGAGATAAAAAATGTACAACTGTATGCTCAGCTTTAGTTAGTTATGGGTAGGAGTGCGGCACTGTCTGGTGTGTATGGGTTATTGCACAGACATAAAGATCATTGCCAGATGAGGCAGAGCTGTAATGACTTAAAGAAATGTGCAGCTGAAACTGTGCACAACGTACAAATAAAAATTATGTATTTATCCTGGGGATAGCTGTAAATAATAATGAATGTATCTTCCAGCTTTTGTCAGGAGCGACAAGCCAAAGATGTTCAAAGGTCTTCAGATCAAGGTAAGAGAAATAGACTGATTCATAAGCTGATAAATAGACTAATTAATCTGATTCTGTGTTGTACCATATTTCATGGGGAAAACCAAACTGCATTTAAGGATTCTGCAATATATTGTAATAAAATTGATGGCACGAGGCTACTAGAACTGTTTGGTCATGAAGGAAATGGCCAACTAAGTCTTAAGAAACGGCACTCACACAGGATTCTTTATTAGAAGCCTGAAAGTCGTAGGCCTCTTCATTGGCCATCTGAGACTGGCATATTTTAAGGTATGATGTGCTGCAGAGTCACTGGTCCTTATATCATGTGGATGTTTCCACCCATTCACTGTGCCCTCTGCATCTGGGCATCCACAAGATGTGTAGATCAGTCATTCTGCACAGACCCTGAGTCAGACATACACTGAACCAAGCTGTGGCCACCCAGGCACAGCACTCAAAGCAGTGCTGCTCATTAAGAGGACAGTGAAGGATTGGCCCTGCTCTGCAGAACTGGAGCAGCCAGCCAGACAGAGAGATACAAACGGATACATTAATTCTGACGTGTGGAAGGGAGAGTCCTACTGTCCCATGTACAGGGCCCAAATTGATTTGTCAGTGTAAGTTGCCTGCTGATACAATTACCCAAGCTTTTAATTGTAGAAGGTGGAAATGAATGATAACAGTAATTGCTTTGGTTACAGTGCTCTGGCCAAGCCTTACAGAAACCTTAATAAAGAGCAGCACAATGGCCAGTTTTTTCATCAGATGTCCTGGATTTGTGCTGAGAAGAATGTATTTAGAGCCTACTTCTCTTGGTTGAGAAAATTGTTGGGAAAGGTTACTAGAATGTAGTCTGATGCCTGATCATTTTAAACTCAGGAGATTTTGTTTATACGACTTTTCTCAATGAACAGATGTTTGTTTGCTCTGTTTTTAAATTACATAAAATTACATTAAAGGCATTTGTTAGATGCTCTTATCCAGAGCGCCTTACAAGGTAAAGTGCATATGAATGGTACAAAAAGTGCAAAGATAACCCTAGAGAGGGGTAAAGTCCCAAGTGCCAAAGGTGACAGAATAGATCAGAACTCCCCTACAGACTAATCTAGTAAAGGAGAAAATTTACAGCATGCCAGTGACAGTATTTTATTTGACTGTGTATCATCAGTCTCTCTCATTCTTTGCTGCAGTGGTTTTTCTAAAAGGTGTCCCTTTCCTGTGTGATTGTTGCAGTACGTTCGAGGCTCAGATCCTGTGCTCAAGCTGCTGGACGATAACGGGAACATCGCTGAAGAACTCAGCATCCTCAAGTGGAACACTGACAGTGTAGAAGAATTCCTCGGTGAAAAGCTCGACCGTATATAAACCATCACAGCAGTCGATGTGTACTCTTCCACTTTTTTTCAATTTCTGCACCGTTCCTAAATTAGCACCATGACACATCTACATGGCCAAGAATGTTTTTTTACTGTTTCTGATCAGTAACCACAAACTCGTTCAAACTTTTTTTTTTTTTTTTTTTTTTTTTTTTTTTTTATGCAACATATATTCACAATGATTAGTCTTGATTACCCCCTGGAAAACAAAGCCTTTTTATTGTAGTAGTGTACTGAATTACTCCATCCTTATTTCTATGTTTTTTTGAAATGGCTGTTTTCTTTCTTTAGTGTAGCTTTGTACAGTTTTGTACCAATTGTGATGGCAGAGATGGGATTTGTGCCTGTGGGTGGGGTTAGTGTGGAAGGAGCTCGCTGCCTCTGCGTGTGCGCCATCGCCTGAGGAGGGTTCACGTTTGTGACGGCCTCACAGTAAACCAGAGCTGGGATGTGCGGCCCGATGTTCTGATGCACTCTCCAGGGCGTTGAGCACCGCAGAAACAGTGAGCTGTCAGGCAGAGGGAAAGAATGCAGACGAGCCATCAATAAAAAGTAACGTTGTCATGAGAACCCACTTCGCTTTGCCTCTTATCCACAGTTTCCTTTTAATTTATCATCGAATCACCCAGGGACCCTGCTTGCTTGTCAGCGTCCCACTTGTTCTTACCATGCAGAACTCTCATTCAAAAGTCTACATTCACCCATCGCAATAAGCTTCTGTCATGACTTGTTTTATCTAGTTACGAAGTTTGATGTTTGTTGATGCTTGGAGGCACAACCTAATTCCAGTGAATTGCTTCAAAATGCATGAAAAATAAATGTTAATCAGGTTGGTATCTGAAATATCACACCTGTCCAACTGTATCCCCAATTTCTTATATAATCCTGCTTTGGATAATGGTGAAATTAAATGACTTTGAGCCACGTTTGAAATTAGACCGACTGACATGAGCAATGAAAAAGGGATTTATCCCTCATTTTCAAATGATGTGCGTATAAATCTTGTGACTCCCATCTGTTTTAGGATAATGAAGTATATGAGATGAGATTAATTTTTTAAATGGTTTTAAAAATACATGTAGGCTGCAATGAGTCACTACAATAAAGGCACCTGAACCACTCTGCAAATTGCATTTTCACAGACTTTTCATAGATCGCATTATAATTGTGAAGGTATCCACATGTTCTGTAGCTCAAGGGCCTACAATTCAGAGTGGTATTTGGATTGTAGTTGAAAGTAATTTCAAAGGAATGACTAGATTTTTAAAAATAAAATATCTTTTTAGCACAAGTGTGGAATAGTCTGCCTTCCCATCACGACAAATCACACATTACCATGGAAAGCTTATTAGGTTAACTCGATTACTTTCCAGAGGATGCAAGTGTACATTAGTCTAAGAGGACAGTCAGACACAAATATCTGCCATTGATTGTCGAAGGAATGGATTTGTCGAGCAATTACAGTTACTTTTAAACATGACTTTGCATATGCTGTTTTGTCCATGAATTCAATCCACATGATGGAACTACCCACAATCATCCTGGGTAAGTAGGAGGGGTAAATTTAGCTGGTGACAAAGCTAGCTACTTTCACCACTTGACAATCAGCTGTTAAGGAGATGTGATGGGTGGACTGCCATTGTGCATGGTTTTCATCGCTATAGTTCCATTATCATTTTCTACCAAGAGCATTGTAATTGTCAGTTCAGAACACTATCTGGGTCTTTCACGCCACTGTATTCCATATTCCATCTGCAGGAGGATTTTCCATGTAAAGCTGTTCTGTGAGGTTAGGTTTTAGTGCTGCTGCCGCCCATGCAGAGATGTTCCCAGCACATCCAGTGTGTGAACAGGACCCCTGCTAAACAGGAATGCATTTGGATAATTATCTTTTGCATTCATGGAGGTATGTGAGTTTACACCTGCAGTTGCCTTAGTTGAGATGAACGGAGGGTAATTGACTGCTTTCATTTGTTTTATTTAATGAAAGTAATGTTTTATTCCTCCAGAGATTTCAGAGTAATGAAATCAATAAACTTCTCATCAACCTGTACTGTCATTCATATCTACTTATCCAAACAAATGCCCCAGTGATATTTAAAAAAGTATGACTCTTCAGTTCTTTTACATCATAACCACACTGTACCCAATTTTTTGAAAATCAAAAGTACACTATAGATGTTGTTTTCTTTCATATATGTGCAAACTGCAAAGTTATACCGTGAAGAGAAATAGCATTTCTTTGCCTGAGTGCAGATGGTCTGGTTTTCTGGTGACGGGGTTTATGAACTGATATATGCTGTTCTTAAGCAACCATTTATTTATTAGTAATAAATATTCTTAAATGTTTTACTTTGTTATATTATTGAATAGGCCTGTATGCCTACCAAATATTTAAAATTATCCTTCAAAGTGAAAGTTAGGTTTAAACCAAAAGCACAGTAAGATTAATTATTTTATGTTGGTTGGAGAATGTTTTAACTCTTCCCTACTGCTTTTTAGTCTCACAGGAAATGTCATCAGGCCTTTATCAGCACAGCAGTGTTTCTCACCGGCTCTGTGCAGTAGCTCTGTTTACTGCGGATTATGGGTTTGTGCATCAGTCCTCAGGTCAGGGTCAGGCAGAATACACTTTATTTTCTTACCTGAAAAGACCTCATTTAGCCCATCTTCACAAAACTGAATGGTGCATATTGGCTGAACACTGATTTTCTAAATATGTTGTAACAAAACTGGTCACTCCATAGACCGTGCATGAGTGATGTATTGTTTTTTCAGCTTACATTATCTCAAATATTTAGAAATTCCTGACAGAATAAAAGCTAAATTTTGATTGTAAGGATACTCAATATAAATAGCAAATGACAATCATGTCTGTTTTTCAGCTTCTGGATATTGCCAAGACATTACAGCATGAGGAAGAAAATATTTGTTACTGTAGTTCTGACATTGTTTTCTGCTCCAGCATTTCAACTGTCAAATTACTGTCATGCAATGCTTGTTCTTTACCGGAGGAAACCACATCTACCAGCTGAGAGCTGATGTGAGATTTGGATAGACAGGCAGGGATGATGTATTTTTGCTTAAAAGCACAACAGAGGAGCTTCCAAAATTACCGCAGAGCTGAATCTACACATCCATGACCATGTCCCAATGGGAACTACCCAGTGAGTTTACAAAGATGATATTTGGTAGGGATGTCATTTGGAAACATAAAAATGCCACATTTGCTAACATGTGGTGGATCTGTAAGGATATGGGCAGTCATCTCATGAGCTCTGGTTTCTGATTGAGGATCTGCATAGTGTGTAAAGTGTGGCAAATGAATGGAAAAAGAGGTACAACATAGCGGGTAAAATAATGTCTCTTCAATATTTAACAAATGCCTCATCAGTTTAAGAAAAGCATTCCTTAGGTCTGTCCCCCTTCCTAAGAATTCCTTCCTTATTCTGCAGAATGACAGAGTACAACAACCTGACCACTACTCCATAACTGGTCTTACAAATAAAGCAAGGTAAGGTAATTCTCATGAGTCCAAAAAGCATTGCATTTCTTGCTATAATAAAGGGCACAGGAATGACAGTATAATCATAAAATTCACAAGTGTGCAATTTCCTGCCTCTTTAAACCTCAACAGGAAGAGTGTCATCACACCCTGATTGGACAAGACAGCAATGCAAAACAGCTGCTCTCAATGACTAATTAACAGCCAGTTTCCATGACACTGAGCAGCAGCTGATCCACAGTCAAAAGGAAATTCAAACGGCAAAAATCAAACACAAAATCCCAAAATATGCCAAACAGATCCAAGAGTGGTTTCATGAATACCTTCCATAGCTTCCCCAATCACAGGATCTAAACATCACTGAACCGTAATGCAAAGCTTTAGAATGTAGAGTAGTTTTAAAACCTCTCCATCTATCAAAGAACTTGGTGGTCCAGTGTTCCACGAGACAGAGTTTTAAACATTGGCCCTGCGTAGGCTAATTATTCGGTCTTAAGCGGAACACATTTAGCTTCCAATGCACCATACTGACAATCCAAAGGAAGCTGAAGACAATTTTAACTCCTTAGAAGTACAGGCATTATGACAATTACCGGTTCAGCTTGAGAAGTTCAAAAAGGTTAAAAGTGTTATTTCCACTCCAAACATTCCCATGTGTCACTGTTCTAAATGATGGGAGTCAGCGCTCAGTAAAACAGCACAGGATCATTGTGATAGGTGTTTCTGCAGCTGCCTGGCCTGACAGCTGGCCTGCCCTGGTCCTGCTGTGTGTGGGTGGCACTGGTGTTGTGTGACAGAACCTAAATCACAGGAATTCAGTGTGACATAGCTGCAGATCTCTGTGTGTGTTCCCTTTTGTTTTTCTATGTGATGTGTGCCAAGGAAACCTTCCCCAGTCAGGGCCAGAAACAATGTGAAACTTGTTCACAATCGCACTTTAAAATGACCCATCAAACCTTCACACAACTTACATTCCAGTCTTATCTTTTTCCCTTCAGGTTAACAGGTAAATGCCGTTGGGCATCTTAACTTTTCAAATGCAATTTATATCATATAAAGAGGTTTAAATTGAAAGAAATCTGATCCATGCTATGTAGCTTCTCTCCAAATGGACAAATCTGAATTTTTTTTTCCTTCAAGTGTTTTTTTTTCCTCCACACAGGTTTCCATGTGGTTCTATCAGTTCACATCACTGGAATAGATCAGTTTGGTGTCAAATTTATGTGAAAAATACTATAAGTAGACAAACTGCCTTCTTTTCATACACAAATATCTTGACCTACAACACCCCTACCTACTGTAAAACCTTACAGGGTGGTAAGAATTACACATGTACCAGGAAACAGGACATTTTTAAATATTATTCTGAAATAATAATAAATATTATTTCTTTCAGATTCTAATGAAAAAAAAAAGACCATTTGTAGATAAAAGTTCAACACCACTGCACTGCTTGTGTTCGGTGAGGCTGGAACCCCCCAATAGAGTCTCAAGAGGAAGACCTTGGAGCTCTGGATTTATCTAAGGTATTTAGCTCCCTCTTGTGGTTTTTACCTTAAATTGTTCATTCTTTTAATGAAGCTAAGTTATAATCATAGATAAAATTGAACTGTATTGAAATATAACTGCATCTGGACCATAGAAGGATAACCTCTAATCTTTTCAATTCATTTTCAGTTCAGTTCAATTCCTTTGTTGTTATCGTACAACAAAATTGAATAATTAACTGTCTGACAACATGCTGGCATAAAGTATCTTGTGAATAGAATGTTGTATTTACTGAAAAGCAACCATTTTATACTAGACCATTTTATATAGCCCTCACAATAATGGAAGCAGTGTGAAGGGATGGAGTGCTTGTTGGTTCTTGTCCGATACTTCAGAAGCATCTGAGACGTACCTGCATGTCATACCTCCAGCCTCCTGCAGGGGGCAGCATTGTTCCATTAAAGGGGTTGACAGTTTATCAGTCAGCTATTTGTATTTGACCATTTAAATATGATTCCAGCTTCTTTCACACCTTTTGACCTCATGCTACAATACATGGATGGTACTGATGTACAAAAGTACAGAAATTACCGGAAATGAAAGAGAAAAAAAGCATGGTAAGATTAACAACTAATTAAATGAAAATTTGTGTCATCACAATTATAAGTGCAGTTTGTAATTATAACCCTTAAAGACATAAGGTTAGAGAACAGAAGCTGCTGGATGTTGATCAGAGAGAAACCTTTATGTGAGGACACATTAAAAAAGAATACAACACAATTTTTCAGATGATGACAGCAATAACATCAAAAATTCAAGTACAAAAGTTTTCAATAAATGCATACATTATGAGAAATTTCAAACTGTATTATGTTGTATATAATGCCGATAAAACTAATGAACAAATTAAAAGCAGTGATTTCACAAAGTATATATACTGGTTTACTCATGGTATTAGGTATGGTAGGCTTTGAAAGCATTTAAAATATTTTGACTTTCCTCAATGGCTCAATCTATGTGAAAAGCATGCGATGTTATCTTACAAGAATTATGTAGGCGATATAAAAATAAAGCCCAGGTAATAAGTTCAAATCCCGTCTCAATCACCCATAATGTCATATGTATTTAAACCAGGGCTTTTCAAAAACTTATTATGAGAATTTATACAATATGATGAAGACAATTAGGCTATTCTGTTAATGAGACAAACTGAATTTAATGTGCACAAAGTGAATTCCATGTGTGGAAAATATTGAACAAATGGCACTGCTAATTATATATAAACATTTATGTAGGGGAGATGGAACTGAAGGTGTAACCAAAGTTCAAAACCATAACCATACTTTCATTTAGAAAAACAATTAAACATTAATTTTGTTCATCTGAAAGTTGTCATGCATCTATCTTTTCTACAACTTAAATCTAACACTAAAATCCTAAGCAGTTTACATATAAAACACACAGTACAAATTAATACATACTTTACTGCAAAAAGTAGTTGATGCTGGCCAATTACATGTACAATGAAGTCATTTAATATACAGGTATTCTTTGGTCCCACAGTATGGTAAAGCACTGCCAAAGTGTGTAGTTGAATATAATCAACCAGTTATGCCATAACTGAAACCACTGGTCGAAGTATAGGAGAAAACTAGAAATTGATAAAGGGTTACTTCTACCTTCTTTTCAGTTTGGTATATGGATGCTCCCTCTGCACCAGTCAAATCCTCAATTGTTTGATTGTTACAGAGAAGATGAGTATGAGGAAACCAGATGTTTCATGGGACAGTCAGTGTCAAAATAACTCAATCAGGCCTGTTTAAGCAGAAACCTCAATTCAAAATATTAACTGCTGTGCACTGAATGCACTGCAAAAGGCTCACTGTAAAATGCTGCTCAGTGCATCTGACCCTTTCAGGACTTGTGTAGACACAGCTCAGCTCGAGTCACATTTACACCAACATTTTAACTGTGGGCCAGGTTTCTGAAGGCCAGGCAGGAGTTAAACGTATTTCTGGTTGCCGTGTGTGCCTCCCTCTCTGTCCTCGTACACTGGCCTGTTCTGGGCGGGAGCTTTGTAAGCCACTGCGTTAAAGCTGAAATGAATGGGAGGAAAAAACATTCTGTCAACACTGACACATCATAATTAATACATCACATTAACAAGCTGCAATTTGCAATCCCATTGATTCTATACAATTTAAAACCTATGATCTAAGATGCGTCAAAGTAAACTGTGAGATATTGATTCATAAACATTTAAAAGAACATATTGTTTAATTTGTTGTGTGTATTATTTTTATATGTTCACATGAAACTGAGCATACACACATGTAGAAGTTCTTTTGTGACTGTTGTGATATATATAATGTAAGTACGGAGTGACAATGAGATAAATCAGGTCGTACCGTGACTTGTCCGGCATCAGCCCTCTGAAGGCTAAGCACATCACCACCCCTCCAATCAGCAGCACGGCCCCGCCCACCCAGCCAACAAAAAGGGCAGGCCCAAAGGTGTACCTGAAACACGGAAGCACCCAAGAATGAGACCAAACAAACTAATTCCCCAGGAAATGACTAAGTTCCCCAGTGAGCTGATACCAGCTCCATACAAGGCAATCGTTGCTGCTGCAAAGTGTGCTCACCTGGGAGTGAGCGTTCCGCCCATTCCACCCATGCCGCCCATGCCACCCATGCCACCCATGGCGCCATTATATTCACTGTTGTATGTGGTCATCATGAAGGACGATACGATCTGATTGGCATAGACAGAGGGTCCGGCAATGGCACAAAGACCTGAAACACAAACAAATTTGAGGTTACAGAAATAGAAATGAGAAAAAGAAACAAAATGGAGGTCAGTCATACAAAGACATATATGAGGCAGACAGTGAAACAAAATGGAGGTTACCCCATGTAACATCAACATTTCCATAAACCTGTCTTTTGGGTTTTTTTTGGGGAGGGACGGGGGGGGCTGAACCCATTTAAAGAAAGAACAATATTAAAATAATGAGGAGTTTGCATGTATTCTGTCAGAGATACGAAGGGAACTGCACGTAAATGAAATTCCGTAAGAGGGCATCAGAGTAATCTGTGCACTATTTTGTGCTGTTGGGACACATTGAGTCATTGTGAAATGAAAACAGAGGCATGTCTGATCTAAAGCAGAGCATACAACAAATCTCACAGCACTGGACACAAACTATCATAATAACATTTTAGACATTGGATTCAGTCATATGTTTTCCTTTTGCTTTGCTTTAGCAATATGTGCTGCTAGTATCTTAAGAGGCCGTCAGTTTCTGTTTGCTCTGTGAGAACGCAAAACCCAGGTGTGCTTTATCAGGTCAACAATGTGTTTATAAACCAGGCTTCTTATCGCTATCTACTCAGTTCGAGTTTCGTAAAACTAATCGAATAATTTTCCTGAGGTTAATTTTGTTTCATTTTTCCAAAAAAATGTAGTTAATTTCAACCTTCAGTTACATACATTGTTAATGAGCAGTGCTGGCCTAAATAAAGACATTCAGCAAAGGGCTTCATTAGAGATGGGTGGCCTCAATCTCTGTTCAAACCAATCAGATACCCCTTTCCTTTGTAAACTCAAGGGGTTTTGTTTTGTTTCTTTGAAATCAGGTCTCGGCAGTTGAAGTGAATTAAGTGTCCTCAGAGTGAGGATCCAAAGGCACAAAGCCCCGCCCCTCTGTACCTGCGATGATGAACATGATTCCAGACGTCAGGGTCATTTTAGCCTTGGCTGCGTCCTCCATGGTCCCCATTTTAATGCACTTCAGAGCACAGATGGATATGAGCACTCCGATCGCGCCCATGACGATACCCACAATCATTAGGGCTCTCACCGCCTGGAAGCTTCCTGTGGGCCAAACAAAACAACACCATGGAATCACTAGAAAACTGTGTGAAATTACTGAATGGGGATCAATGAGAGTAGCATTGAAACTGAGACTGATAGTCATAAATTTATTATATATTCTCACATACACTAACACTGGAACCAAATGCAAGGGGAACTCAGTGCATGTTTATTTATTGAAAAAGATACTTGTTTTGATATTGAAAAATCCCAAAATAATAAAATCTTACATTACCTGTAAAGAACCTATGACTATATAAACATCTTTGAAGAAGGAAGCAGGCAAAAGCACTTTATGAAACAATTAACTCTTGTTGTGAAGATTTGATTTTATTTTTCAATAAAATCTGACGGATTCTCGTTATGATCTGAAAGCCAACTAACAACCAGCATTATTTTTAACACAATCACAGTAATCATCACACACAAAAGATTCTGGAATCCTGGATAAAAATTTCGATAAAAAACACTCATAGAACAGGAATTATATGTTGTATACCATTTCTATAACAATTCACTCACTATGTATATAAAAAAGCTTTTCAATTCTTTCATGGAGCTTGAGGACTATTAAACAAGAAAGGGGAAGTGACTCTTTCAACAATCTTGACATGATTACACCCATCCTCTTTTTTTCTTAAATTTTGTTTTTTCAAAATAAATACATTGTTGAATATTTAAACCATGCAACGCAGTTTGAATACAAATAGGTTTCAGCACTGCCCAAAACTACACTCCATGCTCCTGTCATCTGAGTGATGTTTACAGTAAATGAAATCTCAATCTAATCTCATATAAATGTTGAAATATCCCATGGTAGAGGATGCATTCCAATTAAAGTCTAAACTATTCCCTTACCTGGAAGCCCAAGAATAGTAAAGAAAGGCCGACATTCAGTGGTGCCATAAGATGATCCAACGCATGAGCGCCACAGGCCAGAGTAAGTATAAAAACTGGTCACTAATGTGAAGGAACGGTCTTGCACTCTCCACATGTCCATTGCTGTGGCAGATGATGCCAAAAAAAGCCCCAAAACCGACAGCATGAAGCCCAATAACTGGAGAATAGTGGCAGCCATTTTGTGTTTCCTGTGCAGAGGGAACCAACGCCTCCCGGACAGCACGACACCAGCGTATTTGTGAAATGGAAGCTGGTTCTGTTTCTCTTATCACTATGTACAAATGTGAGCAATGCTTATCTTGTGTTTGCTCACTATGTTCATGCTTTGCCTGAGTTTCGAATATCATTTTTTCCCTTCATACCTCGTTTGCGTAATTTAGGGAGTGGTTTGGTCATATTTGGGAGTTATTATTGTCATTGGTTTCGATCAAATATGTCTTGTCTGGATCACAAATGGGATGCTTCCTCTATTCCAACATGAACCCAAAGCATGGTCTGAACCTCTGAGGTTTTGTGTAGTTGTACAGAACAGCAGATCATCATCATGTTATCAAAGAGGATCTTTTTGTCTTACAGGCCCAGTCTCCTTGACACCACTCATTTTCATGATCCTCACCTGACACAAGCGAACCGACACGGCATCACCAGGTCAATGTTCTGATCTAGACGACTGTGAGTTATTGTCAGTTAGCCCCATAGTTTCTGTACCTGCCGTTTCTAGTGGCTCCTCTCACGCTGTGAGCGTCAGCATAGTGGATATGTACTTAGCGTCGTGCTCCTTTCTCAGGACCATGTTTGTTCTTAGTTTCGTATGTGGCATTTGGGTGAGCCCAGGACTCCAGCCAATTGAGGAGGTGAGTTTCGGTTCGTCTTGTTTGTCAAGCTTGGTTCCCTCATCCTGAATGTCCCAGACCCTACTTTATCTCTGTTTTCAGCCAAAATATCTGTGTGAATGGCATTGTAAAACCTCTTTATGATAGTGAATAATATTCATTATATTCAATCAGCATCACTGGGCAGACTATACCATTTGAAACACAAATGAATCAAGCTGCCATAATAGTTTTCAATAATAACAGCTTAGCCTTGGAAGTTCACAATATAAGATATTGCTATGCCATGGAATAGACTTGATGGGGTTTTGCTTTTAAATAACTGTCAAATTCAAATTAAATATTGCCACAAAGCCATCACATCTCTGATTGTAGGCCTTATGTATGTTCAGCCTTTTGAGAGAGAGAGAGAGAGAAAAACAACCTTGACAATTCTATTGTGTGGATGTGGATATGATGGTTTCGCCACATAGGAGTCACACAGCAGAGAGCAAACAGAGATAGTGGAAAAAGGACCTGTGACAAATTCAGCTGGGGTGAATACAATAGCCAGCTAAAAAAAAAAAACACAAATAAGATCAAAACTATAAACCAGGCAAACCAAATGCAGGACTGGCACCCTGGCTTTCAGTGATTAGAATGGGGAGACCATGGCACGCTGCAACCCTAACAAAGGAGCACTGAAGCTCCTCAAGGCTGGAGGAGACATGAGGTTCAGGGACGTCGCAGAGAATGCACAACGGCCCGGGAGCCTCTGTCTGAGTCGTCATTGTATCAAAAACAAAATGAATTCCATTCTTTTCATTTTATGGGAATCATGCTTTATGCTGCTTTCTCAATTTATTTTCACTTGAAATTGAATTCAGTTATGTTACAAAAGCAATAGGATAGCTGTTTTCTTAAAAAAAAAAAAAAGATTACATACAGTGGGGTCCAAAAGTCTGAGACCACACTGAAATTTTTTTTTTTTTCAAACTTTTTTCATGTAAGCCTTGAAATAATCAGAAAGTTTTAGGATTTTGAAACATTTAAAACAAAGAAAATGACATTTAAAAGGAAGAAATATAGAAGATTCTGCACAATGTGTAGGTGAATTTTAAGCTCATGTGTGACACTGACCCTCTCAATCTTTTGAGGAAAAGGTCAGATCCCGAACACTTATTGGGTCACTTATAGGCCAAGAAAGTTTTGTGAACTTAAAGACCATGGGATAACATGGATCATCAGGTTGTGGAGTCCATGCCAGCTCCAGTGAACACTGTCATTAAAGCAAAAGGGGGGCATACAGAAAACTAAGACACTCTGAAATTCACATACAATATTTAACCTTATGCTTAAATTGTTAATATAATTTGTAATTTAAAAATATATTAAATTGTTAAAGAATGCAAAATAGAAGCTTTTCCACTCGTGATTACAGACTTTTGGACCCCACTGTACATTTAAACATAAATTACAAATACATACAGTACAAAAATGTGATGCAATGTCACACAGCATTTATAGCATATGAATTGCCCTTATAAACCCAGTGCTTGCCCTTATAAACACAGAGCTTTACTGTTCTTGAGTTTATAATTGTATATAAATTCACACATGGGTCATTCCATGCCAACTCAACCAGAACCCCCAGTTCATGTCATGGATTTTCTTATCACATTCATGGGACTTTGTAAAATCAGATAGCTCTACTCTACTCTGCTCTAAGCTTGGCCCTCTGAGCAGTTTTGCTATTCTTTGAATGTGTATTCTAAGCCTCAACAATTGCTTATTTTTCACTGGATTGGGTTGACATTTGTACTGAACATCCAATAAACCCTAAGGATAATTTGCAACATGTATTCATGCAAATAGTTGTTGCTGAATGTTTTACAGTAATCAGATTAATAACATATACCCAGACAAAGAATCTTTAATTTTCAAAAAATTAATATCTCCACTAACTTTCACTTTCTTGCAACCAAATTTTGATTCTATGTAGTATTAATATAGTTCTATCACATTGAGAAGTTATTTGGTCTTGCATAAAAAAATTGAGTGCCACAGATCTTGCTAAATATAGCTCCAGAACTGAAAAACCCACTTTTTAACTGCATATTTATCCAAGAAGGATTATTGCAATTTCCTTGAACCTTTTTTATGGGAAAGTGTTGATATTCATTGCAGATATATAAAAAAATTGAATGATGTTATATAACTCCTTCATCATTTAATATTTTTTTTAATATAGCTAATTTTTCATACACTTCACCGGCTGTAATATTACATTCAGTGGCTTTATTTCATAGGTAGATATTTGTATTATGTTGACTTCAAGGTTTTCTATCTCTGTGTGATACCTATTGAGCCTGTTTTTCACTGGGTTCAGGAAATGTACCAGTTACTGCTTGTAATGGCTTGGTTTGTTGTATACTAGATGGTGTCATCTTTTTCCGTGTGTCTGGACAAAATATTACTCTTACTTCCTGAGCTCAATACACATAAATGTATATACATGTAATGTATATGGTTACTCCATTTAAAAACAGTAAAATAATTATATGAAAAAAATTCAGTGGTTTCTGAGATGAACAAAGAACAAATAGCTGTAATGGTGACACTTTTGTGAAGTAACGTAATTGGCATTTGGTGCATTTAATAATGGCCATTTTTGTTCTCCTCTTTAATACACTTTAATATTTTAATAATAATAATAATAATATCACTGAAAGAATATCCTAAAACATGTTTTAAATTTTAGGGTTTTAATATTATTGCCTTTTGAAAGCTATCTATCAGATATAAGCAGTAGCAGTGGGCCCCTCCCATTACCACACCTGAGCTGTGTGGTCCTGCGCATATGCCTTTGTCTCTAATACACCCTGAGCCCTGATCCAGCAAACAGCCCAGTCAAATGAAGGACATACACTACCAATAACATACAGCATTATGAAAGATCACAAAGATCTATTGGTTACAAAATTCTTTGTTCAGATGTTGTAGACAAACACAAGGGGTTTGAACAACCCAAGTCAGGGGTGTTTGATTCGATTCAATTCAATTCAAGTCAGTTCAATTCAGTCACATTTATGGACAATTGACTAGTGACTTGTATTGCACCCCACACTTCTACAAGGGTGACTGTGTGAGCACAAAGCAGTTTAAGGACAAGCACCCAGCCCCTACCTGGCAGCCCAATCATGGTGAAGAAGGGCCGGCACTCAGTGAAGCCCGAGGTGGCCACCTCGCAGGTCCGCCACAGCCCTTTGTAGATGTAGACGGAGGTCACCATATTGCCCTGCCGGTCCTGGGAGGCCCAGTTGTTCATGCCAGTGGCGGCGATGACAGCAGCTACGCCGAGCAGGCCGAGGACAAAGCCAGCAGTCTGAAGCATGGTGGCGGCCATCGTTCCGTTTTTTTTAAGTGGCGTCAGCGGTGGACTGTTTCTCTATGGCTGCAGGGACCCAAACTCCAATCTCAGAAGCTGCAGGGGAACTGAGGCTGGGCTGGGCGGGCGACCCGGGTTCACCTGGCCCGCGTGACTCATTCTGGGACAGGCCCGTCACGTGAGCGCCCTCCGCTCATTTTCATAAAAGCAGAATGCCGTGTGGGGATGGGGCCACCTGGCACCTTTCAGGTGGCGGCCTACCAGCCTTCAAGAGTTTGAGCAAATAAGAGCTAAGTCATTATCAAGCTCTGAGCCACCCACTGCAGCCAGCTTATTCTGCTACAACCCTGCAGAGCGGATAAACCTCTCCTATATGAAGGGGAAACCTTTGATACATTTAGAAAACAAGGGGAATTCAAGCAAAAGAAATTCAGTCAGGGTATTTTTTTCATTTTCCAGAATATGACTGAGGGAGAGGGCAGACATGCTTGCTGACTCTTGTCATGACGGTGAACTTTGTGCCCTGTGATCTCACAGCAAAATGAGGACTGATGGTCCGGCTTTGCTGTGACAAAACTCGTTGTTAGGTAACACATTAGAAAAGCAAATACAAACCCGACTCACTGAATACACATGTAGTTTTCATACCGTATGTATATACATATAGTATAATTATTCATGTGTGTATGCAGACATTCTCTATAAAAATAGAACTACATTTTAAGTCAAATTGTTGAAACATTTTTCAATTACATTTTTTTCATGGTGCAACAACATTGTAATAAAGCAGGGAAATTCAATGTTATAGCACTCAAAGACTCAAAGAGGCAGGCACAAGATACTTTGAATTTATGTAACTTGATCTGAATGTTCACAAATCTATGATAATTATATAATTTATAATTTGTAGCATTCGAGCTGATTGAAGCAGATTAAAGAGATGACTGATGTTCTTGTCCAGACCTACTCAGGATACCTATGATGTTGGACAACCTCAAAACTGCGGTTGGACCTGAAGTAGAGCACTCTGGTAGCATTACAGTGTTACTTGCTGTTATCATTTGGCTAGCATCCCAGTTTTCCTTTGCTGTTATCTTTCTGTTAACACCAGCATGACTGGACTGCCGTGGTTAGCCACACCCTCCTTATCATAGTCTATTCATAGAGGGTGGGAATTAATGTCAAACAATCCCATGACCCTTTTCTTCTCTGTGTAGAATGGCCACCCTCTGACCCTGCTGAAAGCCACTCATCAGCTTAGTGAAAGCATCAACTCTGCATCATCATCATCCACTCAACATCACTGAAAAATCCATTTAATATTATTCTGTCTCGAATTTCATATTTCTGACTGGCACTAACAGGGCCACACAGGGATGGACACCAAATCACTACCTCCAGTTGCTCAAGAAACTTACACCTTCAGAAAATATTGGTAATTAGTATTGACATGAATATAAATAACAAATACAGGTTTCTTATTAATGACAATTTGGTTACTTCAAAATATGAATCCTATTCATGTGGTTTCCATAATTTTTCTGTCCTTTGTATGTAGGCCCTACATACATACATACATACATACATACATTGTAGGGTATAACTGTGCTTTCCTGTTAGTCCCACTAGAGGGCAGGGTGAGTTCACAAAGAGTCCTGAACCACTGCAGAGATCAAAAATACCACAAATTTACAGACTCCCACTATACGGAGAAATAGACAAGATATTTTGCCTCTGTTTGTCTTTGCGACCACATTTCCACGTCACTTGAAAGGAAAATAGTTTTCATTGATGTTTGTAATTGAGGTGCTAACATGCTTAAATAGTTGTGCTCCAAGGACAGCTCCAACAATCAATTGCTAACAAGTGCAGAGCAAAGGGGTTAATTTGTTTACCACGTCTTGGGGGAATTGAAAGGTCTTGTGTTTTTGACGGGGCTATGTATGAAATTCCTGCTTGGATGGATAACTATGAAGAAGAGTTTGGTTTAGAACATGTGAATTTACCTGTTTGTTTTTAGGGCTATGAGTTCTCCTGAATACTGCATGAAGAAACCTTGGGCTGATGAAGGAGCGCAGTGAGGGTCACTGTTTGAATGGGCCAATGTTTGTCAATAATCTTTCTTTTAATGAATTCTTTCTGAAGTTTTATTCTTATGCTCGCTACGGTTGAGCTGAGGGCTTTTTGTGAGGGGCACTTGCTAAGATTGCCAGAACACCCACGTTTTATTAATAAATAATAAATTTCTTCTTCTGAGAAGCATATGTAATGGCAATTATCTATGTGATCTATCAGCAAAATATTTTATAAAGGATTTAATAAGTATTCATAAACATCATGAGATAGTTTGAATTATTGTCAAGTGTAAACAGATCTCTATGGCTGTTGAATTAGAAATAGTCATACTCAATATCCCCTTAGTTCTTTGGTCTTTGCCTGTGTCTCTCTGTGCAAAGATCCTGAGGTTATATTCAAGACCATTGAACCATCCAAGGAAAACCTGACTCAAACAGTCTATAAGCAAAAAGTTCCCAAGTGAAAGAAACCATGATGTGAATACATGTTGTGTGCATTGCTTTGGGTCAGTGAAAAATCCCCCCTCCATTAATCACAGTGGTGATTGAAGACACCCCCCAGTGTTCCTGGTGGGACACGTACTGGGGATATACCCATCATCCTTCAGGGCCTCCTGGATGCAAGCCTCCATCTCTTCACTGGCATTACCTCACCACACACGAAAACACGCCTCCACAGGCGCTGTGCTGCAGAGGCAAAGATATATAGAGGGATGAGAGGAAACTTTTCGCAGTCCTTGTGTAATTAACCAATCAGGCTCCGGCAGAGGGCATTGACAGAATGCTTACATCACTGACTGACGAGCCCCCATCCGTCACGCATTCAGCGGTGAGATCTAAATTAGAGAGCCAATTAACTCTGCTAATAGCCCTCTCCAATTTAATCTGGGAGACAAAGCGGATTGAAGAGGATGCTTTATTAAGGACTGTAGCTGCACAATATTGTCTTTATACAACAATTCACATGGCCTTAGCTCGTCCCCTTGTTTTCACTTCAATTAGCCAACTGCTTTCAATGATTAAGTGGCTATAATTATTTTTCAATTAAGGCTTTGATCTGGAGTGAGCTGTGCACTGTTTTTCAGAGCTCCTGGGATGAAGGAGGATGAGACGGAAAATGTGAACCAACCGTTCTGGCTTCAGTAATAGAATCATGTCTGCACCTCTCTCCTGGATACTTTTAAGTAAGCAAGTGCACATTTGTAGTGATTAGTATGTGCCACAATTACTAGAGGAAATTACCAAGACGTTTCTTTAAAAAAAAAAAACCTTTCCCTTTTTTGCTGCAAGTTGTGTTCACAAGCCACGATGCTACTTACTCTTGCCAATATGGGAAAACACAGACATGCTTGTGCTCTCTAAAACATGTGATGATTTTTTCACACCAAAGTCTGCAAGTTTACCTACCACCAATGTGAGTCAGAAGTGCTTCAGGGAACGCTTACTTCAGGCAGAGTGAGGATCCCTGACTGACCAGCAGGGGGTGCTGGTGAGCAGTGAGATATGGGCACCCCTGCTGCCTGCATCGGCTCCTGTTGGGTCATCAGTTGGCACTGTCATGGTCTGGATTTGATACCCATGATTCATGTGTTGGGAGCATGAGTGTTCAAGGTAGCTCTGCTATTGATCATATCAGTTACAAGTGAGACTGAAATGACTTCTTCCTCAGTTGTTACAGAATCAATCCTCTGCACATTGAACTGCCAATGATGTTTGCTGAAGATGACATGGTACTGAGGTTTCCTTTTTATTCCAACCAAAAAACCCACCCCTTCCCCCCACACCCAAAAAAGGGAGTTTTAACAAAGTAAACCTGAAAGCTAAACATTGTGCTGCATTCAGTTGTGGATTTAGATGTAAAAAGGAGGGAGGCACACAGCCGAAAGGTCTGCACTACAGAACGCTTAGCTGCGCTCGAGTCTTAATTCCTCTTTTTGCTTACCTGTCTGAGGGCCTGATCAAAAGGAGGGGTGGCGTCAAGGAAAATGACAGGTGAGGTTAATTATCTCCATAGCTGCAGGGATTACAGGCAATCAGAGAGGAGTACGCAGTGGAAAGGCTGCTGATGATGTGACAGCAGCCATTGTGTGGAGGAGTCTTAACCACTGCGCTGCTCCGTGCCCTCCGGGCCCCTGGCTCACATGAAAGCGGGCTCAGAGTGGGCCCCTTTTGGTCCTCCCACCCTCAAACAGGACTTACAGGAAGTGGAGAGGGGGCATCGTGCGATTTCGCTGCCTGTAATGGAGGGTGATGGGCCTCTTTTCATACATGCCTGTGAGGCCCTGCAGGCCTGTCTGTGGATTTGGCTTCTGGAATACACTGTCTCCAACTGAAAATCTGTGCGATCAAAGCTAGGAAGCAGAAGGGAGAGCGGAAGGACAGGAGCTGTGACTGACAGTAGGTACCAAAACTATTCAGGCTGACCAGACATTTGTACACATACATTTATCCTGAGGATTGAGCCAGTTCTGGTTCATGTGTTATTATTTTTTCAACCAAATTTGATTCGTTATTTTTCTTTTCCTTTCTCTGAATATGAAACACTCAGTCCTCAGTTAGCAAGCCCATAGACAAGTATGCGCTCTCCTCTGAGCTGCGAGCTGCCACTTCTTTTCTCATCTCTGGTCCTATTGTGCTTGCATTGCACCTGAGGAGTACACACCATGAACAGCAAAGTGCCCAACTGGCTAGACATATCAATGTTACAGTCAATTATGTGCCACCCGGTGGGAGTGCTAGCCGCAGTCAGCACGGGCACATTCAGGGTTCAGCCCCAGACCATGAGGCGCAGCTCTGCACTGAGGCCCTGAGTTTCAGCAAGACGAGCCACCTAGGCGGCGTACCACTCCGCACAACAGTAACATGATCACTCTTGTTGTCTTTGTTGTTATTTAGCTGCTGCTAGTACCACTAATTGCCAATTTGCTGACAGAAGTGGATTAGGAGCACCTGGGAGAGACCCATTCATGGCCAGGAAGTAATTATCCCACTGTAATTAAAACTCTTTGAGCTCTTAATGATTATCAGTTCATAATGAACCATGATAGTGCCATAGATCTGTGTACATGAAAAGGTTTATCATGCCCAATGCCTGCTTTCACACAACCCAACTCGGGGTGAAAAAAAAGGAGCGAGGGATCAAGGAAGAGAAAGAATAATGGCTGCCCTCATCTCCTGAGAAGAGAGAAAAATAATGAAACATTACTGCTTTGCGGAATGTGAAGAATGAAACTGGCTAGGAGGTTGGAGGGGAGGGAATTGTGTCTGAAACATTTTTTGTGACCCCCTCCCTCCCGCACCCCCTCGTCCATGCGTATGAAAGGCGGGATCATTATTGCAACACCCCCGCTCTTTTATTCTGTCATACAGAGCCATCAGCAGCAATCTGCATGCCAATTATCGGCTAGACCCCCAGATACCTGCGTGCGGGAAATGATCTGTCAAGGGAAAAAAATCATAAGACCAGCTCACCACAGCCCCAATACCTCATTTTGTCCTCTATCTTTTTTCCATCCCTGCAAACCCCAACTCCTACCTACATTGTCCCTTTAATTTTCCAGAAAGCCCTGTCACCACTATAATCTATGGATAGTGAGAGGGAAATTATGAGTGCAGCCATTCTCCTGACGCTCCGGAGGGCAGGAGAAACTAAGTTTATGATAATTGCAGAGTGCAGGGGGCGTCTGGTTGCAAAGGGACTTGCTCTCTGAATGTTAGACTAAGGACAAGTCAGAGGATCCTCAAATCCATTTCCACGGCTATGCCCTTCCAAGCGTGCTGCGGCTACCTCTGCGTCCTCTCTGTCGGGCGGGAGGGGCTCCTCTCTGTCGGGCGGGAGGGCACTCAGCTCATCTGCCCAGGCATGAATGGACGTTCCAAACAGTCAGTTGTGGATGGCCACATTTTCTCGGTTGGCACAAGCACAGATCATCTATGCAGAGTTTAACTTGAATCTGTGTTCTGATC
This sequence comes from Albula goreensis, assembly GCA_022829145.1. Taxonomy (NCBI): domain Eukaryota; kingdom Metazoa; phylum Chordata; class Actinopteri; order Albuliformes; family Albulidae; genus Albula; species Albula goreensis. The sequence goes on along the minus strand of CM040764.1, from coordinate 15,445,869 downwards.
GGTTTCACACCAGCCTGCATTGAATACAGTGACAGCAGAGAGTGGAGATGGCATTCTTTTGTATGGAGAAGGGTGTAGATGGCATTCTTTTGGGGGGGTGGGCGCTGTTGTGCAGGGCTCCCTATTCACTGTGGGTACAGTGTCACAGAACAATTATGAACCACAGAGCACACACATTCACTCTTTGTTGGCCCTCTAGCACATCTTGATATTTCCCTCAGCCTTCAGCTTAACATAACTTTTTCTTCCACAAAATGATAGGATAACATTCCTTTCCTAAAGTACCACTGGAAACAGAGTTTATCGATCAGGGCTCAATGGTCTTATTTTTCTCTAGAGCGCGTTGCTTAGTTAATCTGTAGACTTTTTTTCATAGCCACTCAAACCAACTACAGCTGAAGCTTTGCTCTTGAAATCCCATCTCCACTGGTCAGTACCTTTAAACAACAACAAGGAACAACTTAACATGGAAAAATGTGTCTTATTAAGACAAAGGTGATGTTGAATGAAATGAGCAAGAGTAGCTCTGGAAGAGGGTGGGGCAGTTGTTTCAGGCTTACACATACTGGATACTCATTTGATAAACAAAAATACAGTGATATTCTTCCCTCTGAAGTGAGTGGAATCTAACCAGCTGGAATTTTTGCCTTTCATATTTAAACTACAATTCCCATATACTTCAGTGTGAGTGAAGCAGAGAGTGGGCAAGGGGAGGGGATTTAGGAACAAGATGCAACATATAGCAGAGGCAGATGTGGTGGAGAGGTGGGGGGTCACCATATTTCTTGAATCCCCGTACACTTCACATACACAGAATTTCAGGTATCAGACGAATCAATATTCAGACCAGAGCAGCATTTGCACTCTGTGAAATTAGAGTTTAAACAATGACATTGTTTATTACGAGTGAAAATCCTTCAGAAAGTGATGATCTCTCTCAAGTATGTCTGCCCAATCACTGGACTCGTGTTTGAATTTCAAACATTTTCTGCCCTTTGCTACAGTCACAACACCAATGTATCACAATGTACAATACACTTAAATTGTGTTTTATTTAAAAAGTCTATGTTTTTGATGTTTTATTGGTAGACACCCCAACTGTCAAATTTAAACCTCACAAATATTTTCACAATTCCATAACCAACAAACTAATAAAAAAAAAATAATATGCGAACTGAAGGTCACACAAGGACATAAAACAAATATTTGCTTTACCTTCCATAAAATATTTTCTAAATTCCTGTCCATTCTACTTCATGATCAATTTTATTTCAGAAAAAGCTACGCACTGCCTATATATGTAGCTTAATGTTCAGAATAGCTAGACAGCGTTTGCTTTGATTCACATTCATTTTTCACATTCTTTCTCCTCCTCCTTTCAGATTCTTTTCAGTCCTCAGATGGCCTCAGCGGAGAACTGGTTTCAGAAAAAAAAAAAAAAAGCAAATTAAAATCTGTCCACTAATGTGTCAGCTCGTAATGAAATAAGAATCTGACACTTGTATTGAAATGCAAAAAAGGTGTCCCCCCCTTTACCCTGGCAATTTATCATGAAAGCGGGTACATTACTATTTAATATACATGAGATATATTCAGCTATTTCCAGTTTCATTTTTTCATAACTAACCTTTTAGAAACACACACAAAAGGGTCAAGGATATTATTTTTTTCTTGAATCTTTAAATTGCCCACAGGAGCTGAAAATGTAGATCTCGGGTGAAAGTTATTTTGAGCTTTTAGTCTGCATGTTTAGGTAGATAGTTGATAAGAAAGAGAGCTGATCTGAAACTCAAATTTATCTGCCCAGGGTAAGCACTGAGGCATTCGGCATCTTTCTGTAACATGCTCAACTACTGTTATTAGTAGATGGCCCTGACCTCTGGTTTATCTATCAGATACTGTCTGTTCCCTAATCATGCCTCATTTAAATGAAAACTTTACCAAGGAAGGTAAAAAGTCATAACAATGAAGGGTGATAACCAATCGTTAACAATCCCAATACAGTACTGCTATCGAACAGGCCCAAAGATTAGTCTGTTAAAATACTTACAAACAGTCCCACACCTGACATCTTACCACTGGCATGCGATACAAACAGGGTTCGAATTACAGGGGGAACGGGAGGATCTGACCCCCCAATTAAGACTTTGGCCCCCTCCCCAAAAATAAAAAGAGGCAAAAACAATATTCCTGAAGGTTCAAACATTTTTATTTATATTTTTACCAGTAACTGTAAATATTACAAAATATTTCCCATATTCATGCATGGAATAATCTTGTAATACGGTTTCACACACCCCTAAAGTGGACCATACCATTTCTTAACCTTGACGTTACTTGAACGTCTCGTCACTCCCATCATTGCGGTGGCTCGCTCCCGTCCTCGTTAAAGTCCATGCTCGCGTGCGTCGCGCAAGCCAGCGGACTGTAGGTGAATGTAAGTAGCTAGCTGTATAGCTGGCTATCTAGCTTGTTTAATACACTTTACTTTCTTACCTTCAGAGTTTCTGAATTAGATTTTGTCAAGTGTCTACGGGTGAACGCTAACGTGAGCTTGTTTCTAACTTTTGCCTTAAGTGACAGCTCAGGAGTTTTACCTGGTTGGGTAATTGAACAATATTAAAATCCAGGTGTGCTGAAGGCTGAGTAATTGTATCAGCTCAAATGTAAAACAACTTTATTGAACTCAGTTTAGATTTCATTCACAGAGTCAACATGAGCAAGAGGAGATGAGGTATCCGGCACTTCTGTGGTGTTATATAAAAAAGAGTAAGTTTAAACTTGTAAGAATTAAGACTGAGAGATGATAATGCAGCCCATATTTTCTGTGGTTGTCATGCAGGCATAATACTGAGCAGGATGGTATGGGTGATGGTGACTTTTACATTTGTATTAAGGAAGCAAAGGGAGGTCAGAGTGACTGTCAGCTGGCAGGAGGAGGTCAGGAGGACAGTGAGCAAGCAGGACCTAGCAAAGAGGTGAGTTAGAAAGGAAACTACACTTAAAGATGTATGCCATAATACAAGATGCTTAGGCAAACAGTATTTTCAGAAACTGGTGGGATGCACAACAATCATACCCTACTGTTCTCAACTAATATGCGAGGACTTTTAATAAAGTGTTGGCCACTGATAGTAAAAAGAAATACATCTATATTATACAGAATCTTTTCCATAGGAGCCATATGTTTCTCACTTTTGAATTAATAAGAGTCATATAGGCGTCACATAGGAGACACTCTAGCATAGGCTTTTGAACCTGTAGACTGAGTCCTATTTCATCCATTCATTTTGGTGTTGGAACCAGTACAGAATCTACAATGTGGAATGTTGAATGAGAAGGTGTGGAATGTTTATTTATTTTTTCCTATTAGACTATTTTCAAAGCAAGAAAACAGCTGACAAATTAAGAGTATTGGGAGGTTTATGCCTTTTATGTTAGATACAGGCCTAGATGCTGTATGGTAGTAACACATCTGCCTGCCTCTTTGACATGTTGATAGTGTCTTTAGTTCTGGTACAGCATTGTGTGGGTCTGTGTTTGAGTGGAGCTGATAGTCTGCTGTCGTTGTGTGTGTGAGTCTGACTTGCTGGCAGTTTTGCTCTACAATACTTTGATGGTGACACCTGACTACAAAAGCTGTTGTGTGGTATGTGCCCCATGAGCTGGTGTAATGGATTTGATTGATCACCATCTACAGACTGCAGACATTACGTTAAACAAGCAAGATACTGTAAGGATTGTAAGACTTCAGTTCACTGAAGCACGCGCATGCGCTGTACCGGGTTCCCTTTATGCCCTGGAGAAGAAGTTGACCCCCTTTTGTCATTGTACAATTCGCACTCTTAATACAAATATTCATATGATCTTTTCCTTGACGTCTAAACAGTCAATACATACAAGGAATCCAATTTTTTTCAAATCTCATTTGGACCACATTTGCACTTTAAATACACATCTAATCCAACCTTGCAACATGTGTTCAAAATAATAAAAATAATTTCATGTTATAATATTTAAAAAAATATTAAATGTAACAACTAAGATTTTAATTGATGCTACAACAGCAACTGTTTGTCCTTGTGAGTATCAGTGGAGAGCCTGTGGCTCATCACAGCGGTCTTATCCCACATGCCCCGTCTCCTACCCTCCCCCACCCCCCACCCCCCGGAGCAGTGAAGACGGATTGCACAGAGCTCTGAGTGTGTCTGCTCTTCATTAACCAGAGAGCCCATGACAGGAGAGCGCTTTCATTTTCTACACAGGAGTCAATGCTGATTAAAATGTCCATACCACATTCTGACTTACAATTTACAGCCTCAGCTTCTCAATTAAAGTGCCTGGGCCAAATGAATAGAGGCGGGCGGAATGGCAGCTGACAGGATTGCAAGCGCTCCCGGTCAGAATTGATTCTCTTGACTATTAGGAGTAATTTGATTCATGTTAACTCAGCCTTAAGGGCCCCTCAGGATGCAGGCACTGTGGATTGGCAGCCTCTCTCGCTCTCTCTCTCTCTCTCTCTCTCTCTCTCTCTCCCTCGGACACGTTTATGTATCGCTCTCACTTATCCATGGCCTGCCGTTTCCTGGCCAGCCTGACTGCAGGGGGCAGGGAAATGAAGTCAAAATTATGGAACGACGCTTTCAGACAAGAGGAAATAAGCATCGTCTTGGGTGCAACATGGTTAATGCAACATTGCTAATGCGTCATATAATGCGATCATAGCAGCACAGCATCATGAAAGTGCAATGCTGTCGTACACAGCTACATGTTTTCATTTCATCATTTAAACCTTGTCCTCTGATTTCTAAACATATTAGCAAGAGAGCCTTCTGAAAATTGTCTGGGTTTCTTGTATTCAAGAAATGGATATAAACCATAAGAACACAGAAAAGTAGTGAATTGGGAAGGCATCTGTAAACTTTCCATGAAACATTCTTTTTTCAGTGTGAATTGATATCATTAAGTTTCTTAATTTCTTTCAGAAAATTCTATGGGTTATTTTCATAGCATATTACATTTGCCTTTTCACATAAAGCATGTTCTTAGACTATGATAGCATTGAAGTACTGTATATGCTGTTCAAATCCATCCCATAATTCATCCATAAAAGCCTGTTACTCTCTTCCTTACACCTTTAATGGTTCAGTACATGGTTGAAATGTGAAAGCGTAAAAAAATGAGAGAATAGGAAGGATTTGAATTGAGGAATAAAATAGCCTTGCCGACATATATTGTACACCCTGTCACTTCATCAGCACTCAGACAATTGCTCTTCACAAGCCTATCCTTAATGCGTGAGACCCACACAAAGCAGTGGAGTTTAAGAGTATAGGGATAAGCCCTCTCATTCGCTCAGTCTGAAAGCTTGTTTATGGAGCAGCAGGAGGCGCTCCAGTGTGAATGGATAATGCAGTGAGTCAGCGTCACTTGCATGTGTGGAATCCCTCAGGCACAGCTACGCGTATGTGCGTTCCCACAGAGAGCCCCGGCAAAACGGCGAGTCCCGGCATGTGCACGTCCCATGCTCAAAAACTACGGAAGATTACAGGCCTTCTTGACTGGTGCTGGTTAGCTATTGCTTCTCGTATTTTGTATTATGGCATTGCCCAATGTCCCACTTCTGAAAAGCAGACATGTCAGTGAAAGAATGTGTAATTGGTCTGCAAAGGCCAATTTTGCATTATCCTGCATTCATCAAAAGCCGTTTTGTGGTCTTGAGTCAGCACTGGTGGTGATTGATCTTGGAAAAGATGACCCGTGGAAATTTGCTGACTCATTCCTTAAGAATGAGCAAGATCATGTTTTGGCTTTGAAGTGACAGTGCACGACCCACCTTATGGAATGTAAAAAGGGTTCACCACCTTTGTTTCAAGACCTTTGGTTGGAGGTCTTGAGGTTGTGATCAGCGTACTGGTAGTCTGAGGAGCAACTAAGCTTCTCTCTTATATTTGTCAGGGCAGCCCCAAGGCTTAGTACAAGATTTGCCTTGGGGTGACTTATCCAACATTAGACCCCTTCCTTCTTAATCCAGTGAAATCACTGTGTTTCATCTCAGGACACCATCTCCACAATCACTGCCACGTATGACAATCCCTGCTCTGCCCCCATTATTCTCCCAGGGGATGAGTTTCAGGTTTAAGAGAAAGAGCAAAAGGTCATAGGTCAAAGTACACCCCCACCATTTATTATTTCTGTTTAACCTTCCTTTAACCTAGTTGTCCCATTGGGACAAAAAATGCTTTTACAAGAGAGATGAAGATAAGTTTAAGCTAAGGGAACATGCAGAAAGAAAGCAAGAATAGACACACAGTAATGAATGACACAATGCAAAATACAAGCAAAAGGTATAGTATACATCAAACAATAAGTGACAACACATGTTGTTACTTGTTGTCCTACTGTAATCTGTTATCAGAATATTTTTTATCAAAAGTCATTTTATGATACAGCAATTTCATGCTGGTAGTACATGGAGATCATGTAGGCCTGGGATATGCTAGGCTTGACCTATTAATTATTACAATATATGTACTTACTGAACATCATTTGAAATGGGATAAGTGCATAAAGTATCCACCCCAGACAAATATTCATTTATGTTATATTAAATTTATTCCATCCTTAAATTCAGTAATTTAATGTCTCTTTAGATATGGAGAAATATATATCAACCCATTTCTGGATGAATAGATAAGTGAAGTGACATCAGACTGAAGACAGGAAGCTTTACAAAGTTGAAATCACAGTATCTTTGCTGCTAAACTTTTTTCAGCATATGTAAAGTTGAAAATGCAGCACTTCATTTACATCTCAGGGAAGTGTGATGTGCATAAGTGATTTAGCCTGTGACTTAACCTCTGTTGGATTCCTCTGACTTTACAGTGCCTTGCTGTCCTCCTGTTTGTACTTGTTTCTTATATTTGTGCTAATTCATTGGTATTTGCAAATCACTCAATGGTATTAGTGAAAGCTTCAAAGAGACAGAGAGAGAGAGAAAGAGAGAGAGATCGAGCAAAGAAAAAGGTGCCCATTCTGTTTTAGTTTAGATCAAATGAATGTGCTGTTTGGTGTTTCCATTATTTAGTCCATCCACTGTCTTGATCCAGTTGGAGTTCTTCTCAGTGTAATCTGCAATGTTCTGCTATGTGTCCTTTCCTGTTGGTAAGACCTCAGCAATACTGAGACTGTATGTTGAAATGCAGAGAAAACATTTCTTATCGCTGGTTTATGCAACGATTGTGTGTCTTTTTACAGATGGCTTCCTTTTGGATTTTCCCCAAGGGAATGCTTTGCTTTAATTTCAAGATACATCTCATTATTTAAAAGCTGCTGTCCATTTGGCCCACTTTGAGTGATTTCTGAAAGCACCACAGCAATTTAGGTCAGACACCCCTTAAAAAAGAGTAAATGTCATGTGTTTAATTGCCTCTAGAGAGTTTTGACAAGAGCAGATTACATTGAGCTTGCCAGTGAGGGAGACAAGTTGTCTGACATTTCCTCCAAGACCCTGACAGACCAAGTTTACATATCTGTTCGCTTTTTTCACCTTTTGTTCTGTTGCTGGGTTACACCTTGTGCACCCGACACTGTGCTGATCACAGTGAAATAACTTCCACAGGCTAATTGAGAGGAAGTCAAAATGTCACTGTGGCTCACTTCAACTTTTGAAAGAGCTTCAGCAAGCAATGCCAGACAGTGACCTCCTTTGGCCACTAGTGGGCGATACATCCAAGGAGTTTGGGGTGAGGCTGGCGGGAGTGGAGCTGATGTGCTGAGTTTTCAGAAGGTTGCATCAGATAAAGGGGCAAAAAGCGCTCCGCTGGGTGTGCAGATTCCAAAACATCTATTATCTTTTTCGATTCATTCTTTTCAATGTCAAAATCCTCCCACCAGGACTTCCAGCTCTTGCATTTCCTTCACTATCTTCCATCCCTCTGTTTGTTTTTACAGTTGAAATAGCAGGGGGAGAGGACATTGACTGACTGTCTGCTTCTAAGTCCAAGAAGTCGGTTGTTTGTGTAAAATAAAAAGGCCTGGAGTCTATCAACGTATGACCTTAACCTTGACTCACAATAGCATGCCACAGCTAGATCACAAGCAGCGGTAACCAAAATGTAAGCTGCTAACCTTGCATTTATGCATGAGCCAGAGTTAAGGGCAATTTTGATTGAATCCTGGCCAAAGACTCTTGAACATGAGCTAAACAATACAAGCCAAAAAAATCAAATGAGTGTTATTCAATGTATGTCCTTCAAAGCAATTAGTGTTGGTATCTGCAGTGTTGGTATCTAACCTTTTTGTTCGATGCCAGGGATGATGGCAGAAGTATTTGTTGGCAGAGAGATTGTTTCTTATTCTCTCTTAATCTATTTTCATTCACTATTGTCTGCTACAGTCCTTGTAATCATATTTTTATTTTCATTATGATGATAAATACCACATAAATACTATGTACTGATAATCACAGATGTCATGTCATGTGAGGAAGATGTATATTTGATTGGCTGACAGTTCATTCAATATGAGAGGCACTTACTATTTATTCAGTCCCATTTTTTTGTAAACGAACCATAGTTAAAGCTAGACTTCAATTTACATTTCAGTTTCTCCTTGAACTGTAAAAACCCTCATCAATTTTTAAATGTACACACACACACACACACATATCTCTGACAAATCCCTAAGGACAAAGGAAATGTTACAATGGGCCAGGTTGTATTTTCAATCAAATTTCATTTCTTTAGCACAAGCGAGTGTAGGTGGGGGAGGAAAGTACATTTGAATTCCTTTATAAATGAATATCCCACAAGTCTTTGTCCGCAAAACCACCACATCCAACAAAACTAAGCTACAGACATCAGATCGGATATTAGACGTCAAACACAACCACACCATAATAAGCAGTCATCCTGATGAAGTGAACAGTGTTATGGAGCTCATCTTATCTCAGAAAATAGTAGCTTCAGATAATGAGCTGGATGGTGCTAGTACACTCCCCGAAATGAAAACCTTTTAACCTGGATAAACACAGAATTTGAAATAATTGATGGATACTCTCATTTTTATGAATGAAAGACGTATGCAGTACAGTGAATGATGACATGTGTTAGACAGTGCAAGATAATGTAACATAAGAAAGCAAATGGCATGGTGAAAATTGAAAATAATACCCCAAAAAAGAAGAGAGCTGCAGGAACATTGTTCAATTTTCATAGCGGAAAAATATCACCTCTGCAATCTGTATTACAGTTAAGGTTTGGTTTCTGATGACTTGCTTTCCACTACTAATTTACTCAACTGGCCTTAAGACATTATAACAGAAAAAAATGTGCTGGAAAAATCCATCTAATAAGAGCTCATTAAGTGCTCATTTCATTCCACCACTTCAGAACTAATCACCCATTCATTTAACATCGAGCACTTATGAATTAATAAAACCTAGAGATGGTTAATGACATTTGATTAGTTGGCTCCCTTGAGAACATTAAAAAAACAATTGCCAAGTGCAATTAGTACCAATTGTACTTGAGGAAGCTGTTTTTAATGAAATCTAACCCCTCATTTGCTAAGGAAATTTATTCCATACGATATGCTGTGTAGCGTAGCTGGTTTAAATGATTTAGACACAAAACAAGCAGCCCTTTCATAGGGCCGTTTAGGTCATATCTCTCAAAGCAGAGTATGTTACACAGTACATTGGAGCCAGCAGCAGAACTTAGGGCAGTGCTTTCACCATACAAAGTACAATGTTGCAATGATGCAAAGTAAAATAATATGGTTTTATGGCTAATGTACATTAAACACATCAGCCATTATGTTGAGAAATCACTTTTTGTTTCCAAGGCCTTGAATAATGATGAGATGACATCTGTATCTGATGAAGCAGGGTGTGCTGACAATATTTTTCACAGCGGGAAGAACTTCTGATTGTGATTTTTCTCAGTAGTGCTGGAAACATTCCATGGAATCAGTTACATTGTTGCTTATCTTATGCTGGCCAGTCAGAATATACTATGATAATCACATGGCAGGTGATAATACTTGGACAAGATCGTCTATTGTTTAGTCTGTTAAATTTCTATGTCCCCATTTACTCAGTAACTAGCACTGCAATGACTGTTCACACTGTACCTGTGTGAACATGTAAGTCTCACAATCTTGGGAGGGGAGGGGGGGGGAACAGAGACCAACTGAGATTTTTTTCCCTCAGATAATCCTCTCAGATCAGAAACATTCATTCTCTGTATTCATTTTTTATTTAGAATTCAAAATGCATTTGAGATAAACCTATTATAAATCTGACAGATATTATCAGATTATATCATTGTGTCCACATTTAGTTATGGCAGTGAATTCAGACATTTTGTCTTTTTGTAGAATGTATAGGTCTCTGATGGAATCTGAAATGCATGAACACACGCAGTCCACTAATTTACTAACATTCAAAGACCAAGTTGAGAGACAAACATCTCTGTGCATGACTGGTAAATAATGTTCTCACAAATCTGGAGTACAACATGGGAGTAATTTGTCTTGAGGAGACATGATAAATGACAGGTTAACATAAACACACACAAACTCATGCACTCAAACACAGAAGATGCTGCATCGACTGAAATGCAGACAGTGGGTCTTCATGGTTCTACAAATGGCAAGACTGCAATTCTCGGCTTTAATATGCATATAATATGCAGACATTCTGTCAGAAGCCAACCAAAAGTCTTGTCTCTCATTTTATGTTTCATTTTCATAAGGCAAACACTGGATGTGCATTATTGATTCTTTGCAAAAGTTTTCAATTTTTTCTGCTACATAATTAAAGTATTATCTGTTGGCATTAAAGGCAGACAGTGTTGTGAAGATTAGATCTACCTACAAATATGAGTGTACAAAAAGCATACCATAAAAATAAACTAAGAGAAAATGGGAAATTAAATCAGTCATTAAAAGGTCTACCTCAATAGTAGACATTCATGAGATCACCATTGTATTTGGGAAGAATTTTACCAAACAATTTAGTGACCGGTGAAGACAGCAGCTTCTTGGTTGATTCTCTTGCTCTATGCTTTCTGTGCTTGGCATTCACAGGAGCATATAAATATTCAAACAGTTCAAATAAAAGTATTTCATAAAAATAATACAGCTCTCATACTACTGAGAATCTCTAATTCATTGCCTGATGGGATTTTACCATTTGACATGCCCATCAGTGAAATGTTAGGTCAGCCATCTTCTAATAACACATGAATGAATAAATAAACATGGCGACCGAAGCCCGTTTTTGACTTGGCCCCCTCAAACCCGCGAGGTGAAACCCTGATTGGTTCACATTACAAAGGGAAGCATCATTAGTGACTGTCTGACCCTTCAATGCTTCTATAACTCATTCTGCCAATGAGAAGCCAACAGGCATGTTGAGCGGGTCAGATGGTGTTAATATGGATTTTTGAGAGACGGCTGCCGGAGATAGGACATTTCATGCCGTGCTGATTCTTCTGCCACCTTTCTGATTTGATTTTAATATTAATCATTATTTTCCTCACTGGCTTTCTAAAATTGCTGATTGGTATCATCCAGAATGCTTTTGTCAAACAAAATGAAAAAAAAAATTAAAACTGGGCAAAAATTTAGGTTCTAAGTTCAAGATATTATGATCTTGTGCTCGAAACTGGGAAAGCAGTGACCTTTTGGCTTGAGCTCTAACAGAGGTACAAGTGAAATAAGGACACAAACCAGAGCACCTCAGTGTGGCGGCTCACAGAAACAATGTAATGATATGTTATTGGCGTTAGTTAATGGTTTCACCACCCACGGCTGTTTCTGCCAGACGCCACTGATCTTGTTAACAAAACCACAGCCAGGAGACACAGATAAATGGTTTATGTTCTGTTAACACGCTTTATTGTCCTGTCACTGGTCATTCAGTCAGTCAACACTGGTCCCTGACTCCTGCCTGAGGACCTTTGCTTCTCCTGAATGCACTTTACTTTTATACTATAGCAATGTAAGCAATGTAACTTCAAGAGACTGAATTTATCAATTAATCAAACAAAACTGTCAAGTTGAAACTGATGTTACTGTCTGAAACAACAAACCTGTCAGCCCCATAAATTAAGAGACTAACACAGAGACCAATATGTTCCAAACATTTAATATGAGATATCATAAAACTCTTATCAACTGAAAATAAGATACAGTATGTCAATACATTTTACATGTCAACATAAAATGGCCTACTTTTGGCTCATAAAGTAATGGAAATAATGGATCCGCTTGCAGTTCCTGTTCGTCGCTCTGTTCAGCTTACCCATCTATGCTGCTACGAGATTTACCTCACTCACTCACAACTATAGGCAGTTTGGTGGGTCAAATTTGCCAATGCTGCAAGTCTGTGGACCATGGGAGGACACTGGAAACCCCTGAGAAAACCCAAAGGAGGAGGGAGGGAGGTCATGAAACCTCATCAGAGAAAGGGCCTGGCCATTGTGGGAATCAAATCTGTGAAGCCACAGTGCTAACCACCAGGCTGCTGTCCTGCCCAGTATTAAACCGTGGTAACCTCATGCTCCAGTGGTAAGCATGCTACTAATGTAGCATCAGAATTGTAATAAATGTATGTTGGTCTTATGAGAAGTCTGATTTGACCTACATTTAAGTGGGAGGGACGGCCTTTAAAGAAGGCTAATGATGTATCTCTAACCTTCAGAGCGGTATAATCGGCATGCCCTGCTGCCTGTCATGCAAGCAGTGCCAGAGGGTCATTACATGCAAGGCTGGGCTGGGCTGGGTGGCGGCGGAGAGCCAGCACCCTCCCCTTGACCTCACTGCTGTGCGTGAGTCATGCAGCCCGTCTGCCAGCAGCCCAGAGGGCGCAGGTACTGCAGCAGGTACTGCAGCAGGTCCTGCCATGACTAATGACGAGAGAATGAGGGATAAAAACGCCAAAACAATGGTAGCCCTTTCATTGGGTGGATCACCTCAGTGAATAAGTCACTTATTACATGTTCATTGTTTTGTAAAATAAAATAATTTGGGTCAGGAAGACAATGAGACAACATATTTTTAAGTAGCAAAAATACATAAATAGATAAATAAACAAAAAAGTTAAAGGTACACAATTTGAGCACAGTACGTCCCCAGTAAGAAAAAATTAGCTGCACTTTATCTGAGAGAGAGAGTGTGTTTGGGAGCAGTATGCTGTCACTCATTCATTTATGAAGGACAGTGTTTTGTAAGATGTGAGAGGTGGAGAGAACACTCAGAACAGATCAGCTCAGCCATCTTCTCTCGGCCTGAAACTTTATCAGAATTCCTCTGAGGTGCAACATAAAACAAAGCAACATACACAAAATATCATTTCTGCGATGTTGTACAAAAATAGTATGTTGCTGTCATGTATTTACAGTAATAAAACTGTACAATATTAAAAGTATTTTACTGGCAGACGTTATCAATTATTCACTGTGATAATGTAGGATGTTTTTACAGTTAAATCCTCTACCTGACCTGAAACTGGCTGAAATGAATAGATGGTGTTATTGGTTTAAACTGATGTAAAGTAATTAAGTTGTCTGAAGCAGTTTTTAACTAGTGGGGCCTGGAGCTGAACTCAGAATGAAGAAAGAGAACACCAGACATTTTCCTGTGTACCACAAATTCCTTTTGTTCTTGGAATTCAGCAACTGCTCCCAGAAAATGTAGTTATTCAGGTCTGTCCTCTGCCTTTTTTCTGAAGGTACTCTTCCTCTCCACAGCAAAGATAGATGTCTTGAACATTACTTGAGAGGCATGAGATAATGATATATATACGGCAAGAAAACCCCATCGATGAGTCATCCACATTCACAGGGATTCAGCATCCTTTAGCCACCATGATATCATTGAATCTGACTTGCCAAATGTCACATTAAGATCACATTTAAACATTTTCCCCTGAATTAATGGACAAACCCTGGTATCTCTCACCTGTGTGCACTGTTCTCAGCGAGACTACTTCATTCTCTGAAAGAAATTGTTGGAGATGTAATCAGACTGGGTTAGAGCTACACTTGCCACACATACATTTATAGAGGAATCACTCAGCAGGCTTGACTCATTGAGTGTGGGGAGAATTATTCATGGTTTATTGCATTGGCTCATTGAATCTGAATCATATGTTCAAATTTGACTCTGTGTGCTTTGGCCTTAGTTTCTGTCCTGCCCCACAATTCAGGGACTTTGTAAGAGTACTCTTTAATTGAGCAGAAAACTGTATTTAATCTGGAAAAATATTGGAAACATGTCCCTTGCTTTTTGCCATAATGGTTTTTCTATCATGTTCTTGAGGATTCTTAATCTGATAAAGACTGCTTGCAAAGTAGTTCCTGAAATATGGTGGCCCAGAAATGGTGAGAAATCTGAATAAAAAGGAAATGATCAGTTGTTAAAAACGTTTTTAAAGGTTTGAAAAGACAAACACAGTGTGGTGAATGTTTTTATGTAATGTTGCTTATTAAGTTGAGTTGAAGATACTTTCCAAAGCATGCAAAAACAGAAAAAAGAAAAATATTTTTTTCACCTGCCATGTACATTTTTCACCTCATTGTTTTCTTGTCTATTTTTAATTTTCATTAATCCTATTTATTTTTCACCTGTTTTGCAACTCTAATTTCATCCCTGTTTTTAAATTGTAAAATGCTCCTCAAGCATTTCAGTGTTCATCCAGTGTTTGCCCAGTACCACCACTCTGCTGTGGTCTCTTTGGGTTTTATATCTCCGTAGGTTGTGTGGCTCCATGGAAGGTATGGCGTTCTAAATAGTATGCACACAAACACACTGGCAACCAGTGACCATCTTAAAATGTTTCAGGCACCCATCAAAGAGGATAATGTAGAATCTTTGAGGAAAGTGAAAGTTATAAAAGTTCACCTTTCTGCTGACAGCATACTCTTCCTCACTGCTCTAAAGGGGCATTTGCAGTCGCAGACTGATATTTTTCTATTTAATAGTGCCTTTGTGTTGCAGAAATAAAGCCTCATAAATCAATAGACACGAGTGCCTATGTCCTGTGTTCTATGGCTAAATGAACCGGCCTTGAGATGCGCTTGCATGTCTTATTCTATGATGAGAAACATTGGTTTATTGTGTTTCTTTGTTGAATGTGAACCTAATAGAAGAATGCCTATTATGGAAAAATGGAAGCAAATACAGCATTTCTGATGAACAACTGTCAGGTTTGACATAACATAGATAGCAACATATTTTGTACATAGTGAGAAAGGATTATATATTTGGATAATGTGGCATTGCTCATGGCCGTAGCAATATTCCATCGCAACAATGTTGCCTGTTTTCCGAAGCTGTATCATGATGTTGGTGACATAAAAGAAAACCTTGAATCTCTTGTTAATTCCTTTTCAGGAATTAGAGATGAAATCAATGGAGGAATGTGTACTGTTGCGTAAAATGGCTCCTGTTCACTTATAAATAAATCAACTAGACAAAGAGACATACAACTGTTAACACTTCCACTATGTTTCTCATGCATGGAGAACACACCTTTCATAATGGCAAGTGCGCATTTTAAATAGGTAGTAATTAGAACTCCAAATATATGCCCCCCCCACCCAGTTAATAAACACGTAACATCTATTTCTAACAAAAACAAAGGCCTTTGATCAGAAACCAAAAAAAAAAAAAAAAAAAATCACAAAAACCAACAGACACGTAAAGGATCAAACCTGTTATTGCTTGGGAAGATGTAAGCATGTTCACATCAAACTGTCATTACACGCCATTATGAGTCAGGCCGGGCCGGCAGCCAGATTTCTGTGGGCTCAACCCTGCCCTGCGAGAGAGAGGGCAGGGCCGCAGCTTTGCGGAGGGTGTGAGGGGGCCAGTGCGTGAGAAAACTGTGTCTGTGGTGCGGATAACATCGCACCTCCACTCCGCAGCCCTGCCCCTGCAATCATTTCATTATGAAGATGCACAAAACATTACCACTCTTCCAATATGGTTTGCCACAATACTTACTGTTGTTCAAAGCATGCTCATTTGAATACGGACAATCTTTGGGTTTTGAACCTTTGTTTTGATTCTTTCCGTGTCTTAGATAGTGGGTCATCTGTCACTAAACTCAAGATTTCCGTAACTGTCAGGTTCATTAGCTGGTAGCTCACTGCAGGGTTATTCACTAAATGTTGTTCATTTCATCCCTGGTTTCCGATCGTGAAGTCCTCAGACAAAATCAACGAGATTAATGCTAGAAGATCTCACAAGAATATTGGGCCTGCTGCGGCCTGTCTCATATTCTTTCACATATTTCCCTAGACAAGCAGCCCTAATCTCCTCAAATCAACCATTATCATATCTCTATAGGGTTTAGATGTTACAATAATAGGACGAAATAAATAAAAAAAATCTGCAAAAATATGTTCTCTTTGTTCATTTAGGAGTGAAGAATGCTTGGTTTGGCTGATTTAACTTTGCTTAAATCCTTGGTCCTTTTGATCTTCTAGCTTGATATTTTGTAATAACACTCTTAAACGTTAATGCCTCAGGCTTCACTAGTAACAACATGCACCTAAGTACAGCTCGAGAGCAAAATCACAGCATTTTACAGACCAAAGCAGCACTTAAACAGCCATTCTGTGAGCTCATTGTCCTCCCATATCTTTGAGATCCTTACTTCCTCAGCTGTTTGCAAGCAGAGCATATTCAGGAAATTTGACACAACTGAAAATACATAAATGTACAGCAGATTTTCATTAATACAAGACAACACCATTAACCTCAGTCCAGAGTAAGCTTCAGTATATTCGCTTGTGACACAGGGAGATACGAATAAAAATATAATTATATGTTCACACATATCTTACTCTTAAATAACGAACAATTAAATTCATGAACATTAACAACAAAATTATGAATTCATATGAAAGTTGGTTTTATAGCTCTTCATTAGGGCTGTTGTACAGACTGCCTGTGGTTGAGTGTCTTGCCTGGATGTTGCTGAGGTGTATCTATACAGTCGTTGAAATGTTTGTCTCACACACCTGATCTTCAGAGCACCATCCTCCTTTGAGAAGCACACGCTTGATGTTTTTCAATATGTTTTCTTGAAAAAAATCATTCATTTTCAAGTTCTTAGTGTCAACAAGCACTCACTGTTGTTGTTTTATGTGCTGTAAGTACGAATGGTATTTTGCTTTTCCAACTAGACAAGCATCGCATTGAACTATTTAGGAAACTAAGCAAGCTAACCACAGAATGCATTTATTGAAAAAAAATGTTAGGGCCACCCATTTTGCAAGTATCAAGACATGTAAACAACTTTGACAGATTATATTTGGATTTGTGTCACAGGAATAAAGAGAAATAGGATAGAATTCATTGGGCCACAGCACAACAGTGAAATGCTGACAGTTAGAAACACTTTTAAATGAGGAATTTGTTAATATGTTTTCCACAGTTTGTGAGGTACTGAATCAGAGCTACCACATATTACATTTGTGGCGATGGCTGACAGATATGCATACTTTTATTCTCTTTTGAATGACACAAGTTAACAGCTAAGTCTTCACTAACACCCGTATTGAATATTATGACAACTTTATACTGTCAGAATAGTCTTAAATGGAGAGGACAGCTAGCACTTTAATAATGTTGGACTTCTCTCTGATGCATTGGATGTGGTTTGATTTATATACACAAAAGCGGTCTAAATGGAGTGTCATGAAACCAAGCTGACAGAGATTAGATGAATACCTTTCATAGCTATTATGTGAAACTGGCACTAAATTACACAGGCAGATATGTGAGCTATGAGTGCTTCTGTGTTAAGGGTTTTCCCCACACACACACACACACACACGACATCACTCCCCAACCTGCATGCTTTCCTCAAAAATTCCCCCTCATTTGGGAAAACATGCTACGCTCACTTCATAAACAATAGAAACCTACTGAAATTGGTCTTCTGCTTGCTAAAACCATGGCAACAGAGAGGCCAAGGCCAAAATGAGACATCAGTTTATCGTCTTATCAGATAATATTAGCTTATACAAAGACTGAGCGTTTGCCTTTAAATGTATAGGTCTCAATAAAATGAAGGCTGCTTGGTGTTATCAGACAACTAAGAAGAAGAGGTATGTTTAAAGCAAGCACGGTTGAATCTTCACCAACAAGAAATGACAATATGTGGATCCCTTTGTCCTGAATGCTTTGTGTTGTATTAAAAGGGTCCTTCTCTGTCCTTGTGAGGCTTATGCAGTTAGAGGAACAGGATGGGGATGAGTCAAAGCATTTCGGAGATATTCACATATATATCAGCATGGTGGATCAGTGGGCCCAATGATAAGTAATAATAAATATGAATATTGTTGTTTTCTAAAAACCTCTTTAGACTGTGTAAAGAGAAAGTATGGAGTGGGTCTTCTCGGGAGTATGTCCTGCAAGCGCATTAAATCTTGGTACAGAGATATGCCCCTTAATCCAGAACCAGATCCTGACTGCCTTAACGTGAGGTTGGCAGGCCATCCACCCTATTAACCACACAACAGGTGACTGGAAGTGATATATATTATTACTGCATCAGAACTTCAAAGCACATTACTGCCCTTTCCTGTAAAAACTTTGCAGTATGAATAGCTATGCTTCTAGTTGTTAAACTGAGCACCTTGCTCAGTAGAATCTGTTGTGGCACTGAAAATATAAATAATTAAAAAAAAAAACATACACAATGAGTGAGCGGGCAAATATTTATCATCAAAGACACCCCTATCCTTGCGGCATGTAAACACTACATTCCTGCAGTGATTCTCAGAGCCCTTTTTAATGATTTTATGGAAGATTGCCACATTGACAAGGTCTATAATAAATAAAATTAACAGACGTTTCTGTAGGGCCTGTTCAAAGGAAAGAAAGCCAAATGTTTTTTCCCCAGATAAGCGGCCTATACCTCCCCTGTTTGCTTCTGATTAATTTAATCCAGTCAGAACTGCATGCCAGTTTTTGATTGAGTGAACCGTGGGGCCCCTGGGGTACCCTTCTGATAAGTACCTTTACCTTTGACCTTGTGTGCCCCACACAGGGCTCACCAGTGCACCCTGCTCCTGCTAATCTCATTTGTCCCTGGAAGACTCACGGAAAAGGAAAACAGTTAGCTTCCCGCTATCCTAAGGGTTTAATTTGTTCTTCCCTGTTTGGATGGAGGTACCCTCTTCTGCTTGCATATTAGGAAGGCGTGAGAGAATTTCATGATACTCCTTTGCAGCTGTGTGGACTGCAGCGGAGTAGGCCTCAGGCTTTTTCTCAGAAGTAACAAAGCTAGATGGATAGCAAGCGCTGCAAGATCATCTGAACAAGACAGAAACAGCATGCCTGAGGTTGAAGGTTTGGTCCTGGACACTACATACGTATGAGAACGTATAGACTGTATTTGTTCATTTAGCTTGGTTGATCTTTTCGTGATCTTTAGGCAAACAGAGGCGGACATTTTACAGAGGTCCATGTCTTATACAAATATGCAGTATTTTAACAAAAATACAATGCTTCCTAGACCTGTTACCTCCATGAAAGATAACTATAACAACAAACAATAAATTGTTCCCCGGCAACCACCCACACTTGAGAATGTTTTATTGTTGTACACCCCTATCAATCAAAGACTTCAGGTTTCCTGCATGTATTGACAGCAAAGAGGTGATTGTTTAGATATGTTTTATAAGTTAAGATGTTCTCCATATATTTGCTATGTATAGTCATATATATTATTCCTATGATTGTCCTTAAGTACATAGGAGATACATTTTGATAATACATACTTGTTTCTTTCATAAACCAGATATGAAAATGGACGTAACAAATTGGTTTCTATTTGCCGACAACTAACTGCAGTGATTTTTGAAGGCTAATCCTTTTTGTTATTATTGATTCAGCTATGAAATGGCCTCTATGATCTGAACCTGTTCCCAGTTTAATTACCCTCAAGTGAATGGAGTGGGATAATTAGTTCATCCATCGTTACTCACCCTGACAGGTGGAGGTACCATGGCTTCCTGTGAAATCATTTCCTGTCTGAGTATTTAATGGTTATTTGATTCTTCCAGTAGCTCATTTCTTTAGGCCTCTGGTGGCACTGTAAGCCTCTTTCACTGCATCTGACCCCTCTGAAACCCCTCTGAGCCAATAATGCATCTGCCAGAGACAGTTCAGCGCTCTTCTCTTTTTCTTAAATAACACAAATTAAGGACTGACAAAGACAGGATATGCTTAACGAAGCGATCAGATTTCTTCCTATGACTCCGTATTAAAACAGAAAAAGATATGGGTATCTCACGTGTACTGTATTTGGTGTAACGGCTTTTTCGGTGACACGGTCTTGATATTGCATGCTTGCGAAATGTCATATCTTCGGAGATCAGCGCTATGCCCCAAACCTGTGACAAATAGGGTCCAAGTGGGACTTTGTGGACAGGGAAGCATATAAGAGCCGCGAGGAAAATTAACATGCTTTACAGCTGGGTATATGATTAAAGTGCCCATAAAGCCTTTGAAATGCAGTATAAATGGATTCCTTTTACATACCTGTTCAGTTTACCTTTGTTCTATTCTTTGTTTTGCAAACACTATAAAGTATATTCAGCCTTGGACACTTTTGTGAGATATGCTGAAGACAGTTCTGTGTATGGATCACATTCTGAGAGCCTTGAGATATGACATTTCTATAAAATGATAGATATGCACCTGAGTGTTTGAAATACATTTTTCAAAAAGGGTAAGCCCTCATTCTGAACAATGTGTGCAATGTTCTGCATGTTTTTGTAAGAGTGCATGAGATTGTCATAGAAAACCTTATCCATTCTTACAGTCAGACAGTGATCCTGATTTTCTTCTCAAATGTATCTGTTAACATGACATTTTACGAACATGTTATTTATGACTCACATCAGTTTTCTGAGTCATATTTGTTTGTGGGACACGCCATATCTGAAAACAGGTTTTGTATTGTTTTTAAGCATGAAAACTTCAAGACTAATGAAGGATTCATTTGCTAGTACAGTACAGGTTGTGGTCTGTATGTACTCTGACTGGCCAGCAGACACTAACACATAAATTCTATATCTTTCTCTGCTTTGAGAACAATAGAAATGTCTAGCTTTGAGTCATTTGAACAGTTTAACCAGCGCTGTAGTGCTGTCCATACGTGTTTGCATTCCACAGCATTGTGCGTTTATGATCTGTGTTAAATCTGTGAAAACGGAACCTTCTGGCTTTTCCATTGAAATGCAAAAGAGCTATTTTATCATTGAGGAAAGATCAACACAAAATACTGTTTTGACTAAGAAAAAGATGTTTGTGGTTTCCTATAGAAAATACATTCTTTTATTCACCTTTTTAAAAACAACCTGTAGACATCAACAATGATAGCTTTAAAAAAGTGTCAACATCACACGCATATGATTTGCATCACTTCAGACATGATGACAGACAAAAGCTTTTTTTCTCTTAACAAAATGAATGCAGTAGTGAGGAAACAGAGATATGTCAGTGATTATAAGGATGTTGATGAGTCTAGCGAAGGCAAACATTCTCACAAACTCCAGTTTATCAGTCATAATTATTGAAGGTATGCACCTCTAAAACAGAAAACAAAATCACCACCACAGATGTATTTTTCTCGACTTCAGCCCTGCGTTTACAACTGCCATTGCAGTTTCCCATGAACCTGGGGGAGCGAGATTCCATCAGAAACGCGCAGGGCCAAATCCAGACCTGTGGTTTGCACTGCTTACGTGCATCCTCTGAGTGAGAATCAGGCTCAGTCGTTACCCAGGTCTGATTTGAGCCCTCAGGGCATTCGCCATTAAATCAAACAAGACCTAAATTTAATCTGGATTGAGTCAAACAGATGCTTATGATCATAGCTATCTGCCTTGCACTCACACAGTTTCATACGGTCTGAAAAGCAAAGGGAAGGTGCTAAGTGCAGATGGTAGAGCTGGAGTTGGAGGTGCTGATGAATAGGACCATGTCCAAAGAACATGCTGGTTTGTCTCTACTGTATTCACAACATAATTAAAATCAAACATACTTTTTTTAAAAATTCTACAAATAAATAATTTAATTAAATGCAGAATATCATCACACTTGATGTATATAGTATTTCATTAAATTCCTAATTAAACTGTGTCACTATATTTACGAAAACATTTTATGAGACAATGAATAGGAGGTCAACAAATGAAAACTATGCTGTAATTTTTCCAAGGCTGTTTAAAATGGCTGACATTAAAATGTACAGAGTTACTATATGGATTAGCACTTTCCACATAAGGAATGAATATTTTCAGTGTTTCCTGCTGTCATGATTTCTGAAGTTTTTAACAATGGTCAGACACTAAGAATTTCAGCAGAAGTCATTCTATGCATCCTGGTGGTTAAATGGTTAATCTGTCAGATAATGCACAGCTTTGTCACCACTTTATTTTACTAAGGCTCATTAATCAGCATCAGCAAACCAGACAAACATCAGAGCTACAAATTCATGGATGGAAATAATCAGTTATTGATGTTTTTTATTTATGTATTGCATCCTGTTTTTTGAAAGAGTTATTGCATAATGATTGAACTCTGAAAACTGACGTCAGTGCAAGTGTGAGTAACTGGACTTACTCCTCTGACAATTTTCCACATGCTGTGACAAATGCTTCACATAAATACAGATCTGATGTAGTCATCCTGTTTATAAAAATTCATAAGCAAGTGAAGGGGTGTTATTCTCACTGTCATTCTCTGGTTCCGTTTTATCATTATTTATTCAGGTGTAATTGGGAAATAGGTTTGGCAGGATTGGGCCTTTAAAACCATCATCTTTCAGTATATAGTCTTTGTCACAGTTACAGGTTAGTAAAATGGTACGTGTTACATCACCTACTACCCCCGCATGTTATTTTTTGCTGGCCTGACTTTGAGCGGCCCGGGACTCAGAGATGATGCAGGGTTATATTGTATTCAGCAGTTCCATTGCCATCAGGAATGACAAAGAATTCCAGGAGCATTCATTTTACATACCCTTAGGTGCGCCCAGCAGTTTTGCTACCTAACAAAGGTTTGCATGCAAAGATCTCTGAGATTTAATAACAAAATCTAAAGCAAGTCTTGTCCAGTCAAGCCTAACTACAAACAATGTACCAGCAAGGCTTGGCTTGCTGAACTCTGCCAATGTGAAAAGG
Organism: Albula goreensis; assembly: GCA_022829145.1. Taxonomy (NCBI): domain Eukaryota; kingdom Metazoa; phylum Chordata; class Actinopteri; order Albuliformes; family Albulidae; genus Albula; species Albula goreensis. The sequence goes on along the minus strand of CM040764.1, from coordinate 15,422,653 downwards.
ACATTCATGACTGTGAAGCCCACAGAAGTACCAAAGCTTTTAATCTAATTTAATCACCCCCAATACAATAAAATGAATAACTTGAGTCAGGCTCTTGTTTAAGCTCTTAATGACTTGAACAGGCAGTTATTCAAGAGTTGCAGATCACTTGTATCTAAATGGCATCAGTTGTACAGGATCTCATAAGTCTTCTTTTGTTCTGGACAAAACATGAGAGGAAATGTAACGTGTGCATTGTGAAAACATATCCCTTATGAAATCAAGGGTGTAGAAACCATTATATAATATATATGTTTGCCCTCCCCCTTCAGTTGCATTAAATGTCATATTTTTTAGGATCTTGACCAGTTGGCCTATAGCCTCTAATCTGGAACATTAAAACACATTTGTTCATCTACCTGCATTTAGTGTGCATGGAATGTGATACAAGCCAAGTGCATTGGATCGTGTACATTATTCAGTTTAAATATGTGTATATTTTCATGTGAGTTTTAATGTGGCACTGCCAAAACTGAGGTAAAGAGAACACAGATACATGAGAAAGAACTGTCAATATGATTCATCAAGACTTGTTTCACAGATAATTACTGCTTTCACTGCCAAAGGAAAGCAAGCCTTGACATTGTTGCTATAGTCTTTAGAAGAAAGTGACATTAACACCAATGACTGTAAATTGTAATGAAGCGAGTATTATTTACACCTCTTTCTTGGGATTAAATAACAATATAATAAAATATTAAATCTACAAGTTTGGTGATACTAGGGATAGTTGCTGGGATAAAAGAACACCATAACCATACAATAACACTGCATGTATATACCACAGAAGCTGATGTCCATGCTGTTTGTCATTGATTCTAACCTGGATCTGCCTTGTAAGGTCATAGTGGAGGTGAAATTTAAAAGTCCAAATCCAATAAAGAAACTAAATAATTTGGTTCCCGGACTTGTAGAACATAATACCTGCTTGGAGGCATTACACCTGCAAATCAGCCTGGTCTCAAGTCCTGTTTGGTGTTAAAGCTAAAGTTTAAATGTTAACTTTCTTCCAAATTCATCAACTACTTTCGAGAACCAGCTGATTTCAAGTAGATGAAAACGTAAGGAGGAAATTAATTCTGAAACTATTGTCTAAAGCCCAACCATTACTTGTAGTTTTAAAAATCCATTACCTGTGCTGTCGCATATGGGTGTGATTTAGAAACATTTTTATTTAATTTTGAAACTTTTTTGTTGCAGGAATACGTGTATTTGGATAATTTATGTTATGTATAAATGAGCTACTGTACAATTGCACTAATAGAAACTGGAAAACATACAGAAACAAAGTACCACCTGCGCACCAAAGTGTCTCGAAATGTCTGGCATTGGAAATCCGCCCTCCGCCTCGCATCCTGTTTTTTCGTCAGTTTCTGACCAGGTCTCTCTCTCTCTCTCTCTCTCTCTCTCTCTCTCTCTCTCTCTCTCTCTCGCTCTCTCTATTTTGACAATACTACCGCGTTACTTAGGTGATTTTGGAGCAATTAAATAGTGTTTAGAAATGTTTCTTTATGAATAGTCTATTGCGGAAATGTGCGAACAAAGCAAATGTTTTCGATGATTAATGCTTTATTTTAATTGAAAGATTCAATTCTTTCCAAATGAATAAAAGACAACACCCAAGCATTCAACCGACATACAATTGTTCGGTTTATCTTTTCAAAATGTTTGCTGTTGTTACTATTGTTATTGTTAGGACAATTTGGCACTTTAGCATTAATAACTAACATAATGCTGAGTTGTTTTAACCCAGCCGGACAAAGCATTATATCCAATTACCCACATTTGGTTATTGTTAACCCAGCATATTTAAGAAGTAGAGTAAAACTTTAGGGGACATGTAAGATGCAGCGTAAAAAGCTTTGTAAGAGGAAAAAATAGTTATGAGCTCACAATTACACGACTGTTTCATAAGAACAATGCATTACTTTAGGTGACTTTGTGCCCATGCCACTTCACTGCAGTATATACCATTGAAGTTTTACGCGCGAGCAGTGTGAAATAACCTGCTGCAGAACATGTCTTCTGAATAATAATAATAATAATAATAATAATAATCATCATCAACAATCAATAATAATAATCAATCGTCAAAATATTGCTGTCAGTGTAATAGAGCGAGGCAAAAGATTTAATTTAACGTGATTATACATAAAAAAGAAAGCAGAGAACACAAGTCAGTTAAATCATGACCACAAATAACATTCTTCAGCCTCTGCCCCAGTCAATGACCAGACCAAACGCCGATCTTTGAATGAAAACATGTCGTTTTTGTTGCATTGAACGTCTAATATTGAATTTAGTTAATTTAGTTTAAGACTGTCTCCTAATTTGAACCTGTTTTCTTTAGTTATCATAAAATTAGGCAAATTTCCAACAATGTATGATATTGACCACAGCCAACTTCATGCATAAATGACAAAATGGTTCAGAATGGTTTTCTTAATGTTTAGCGACATCCCATACAAAACTTACATAATGCCTGCATGTTGCAGCTTTGGGGCGCATGTTTCAGTTGAGAATGTTACATGTTTTCCCGAGTTATCTAGCCTTTAATTTGTTCACATTAAACAAATTCCTCAGCACATTCTAACTGTAAATAGTATTGGTTTTGATTATTATGAAAAGTCTAACTAGGAACGAGCAAATGACATGAAAGTAAACATTTGATTTTACCTCCTTACATAACATCGTCCTAATGTTAAAATTCTAAAAGTAATATCCACGTCGCACAAGACAAGCGTATTAGTATTGAATATTGGTGATTCCGTTTAAGTCTAACTATATGTTCTAACGCTTGATTGCTGAGTAATTCATGATTTATAACTGCTTAGATATTCCTTTATGAATGAAAAATTGTTTTGTTTTACCAATATGTCCTCTTTTTAATATTTGTATAGATGGTGTTATTGTAGGAGCAGTCATTACTGGTAAAATATATAACTGATAAATATATTCTACGGTAGAAAAAATATGTACTTATTAAATATATTCTGAAATTAATGCAGTGAATGTTTCATTTATTTTATTTCAGTTTTAATTTTGCGGGTTTATAATCACTGTCAATTGGGCTAATACCTGATACTTCTAGACAAGGTTTCTTGTGTTTTCCGAAAAAAAACATTGTGTTAATGGAACACATTATAATGGAAAAATTATTATGGAAAAGCGCTCCATTGTATCTGTGTTTGTGTGTGTGTGTGTGTGTCTGTGTGTGTGGGTATGTGTGTGTGTGTGTGTGTGTGTGTGTGTGTGTGAGAGAGAGAGAGACTGAGAGAGAGAGTGTGTGAGAGAGAGAGAGAGTGTCTCTCCTTGATTGTTGTCTATAAATAGCAGGAGCTCGATGTGTTTCCTTTCAGCGTATCCATTCCATATTTCCTTATCAGTTCATTCACCATTTAATTTATTTTGGATGAGCGTGCCGGACCCCCCAAATTCAGGGCACGTAGGACAGAGGGACAACGATTTGCGTCTGTTACGTCAAAAAGGTGTCCCTGATCTAATTTCAGACAGAGCGAGGTTTAGCAGGTGTGCTTTTGGAGTTCAGGAGGCTGAGAATTCAGCAAAAACAAAAGTTTCATTTGAGAATTTTTGAATACTTAGTTTCAGTGAGCACATAATAAAAAAACGGCCTGTGTGGGCCTGCATTATGAGTGCTTATTTAGAAATATTATTCCTAGTATAAAATCAGTCAATTTTGGTGCAAGGTGAACATAGTAGTAGTATGCAGAAATGTTGTAGTCAGTTACATAAGTAGCGTCATTACTATAATTTCATTGGCATATTTTGTTGTAAAACTGCGCACAAATGTATTTATCAATATCCAGCGGTTCTAAGGACTAATGTAATCGAAATTTGTATCTTGCACAGAACCTTACACGGACATATCACACTTAATTCCGCAGTGTTCACTTTTTGTGTGCCAATTGCACTCAACAATGCAAATGACCCATGACATTCAGTTAGCAGTGCGATGGCCTCTCACTTTTGTGCGCTTTATCATTTAAACTTGCGTATGAGCAAATCGGGGCTCATGTATCCCTCCCCATTCACTTTCATCACTAAATTAAGCATAGAAATGATCTGAAAGCACCGACTGTCGCATTAAATTAAATGAAATAAAGAACAATTATCCTCTCTCTGCCTCTGATCTCGGTTGAAAGGAGTCCCGGGGAGATAAGGGAGATTGAATTCTACACCACAACTCCGAGCTCTCTGTTGTCCTCAAATAAAAACATCTGGGAATGCAGTTTAAAAAGGCGATTTAGGAAATATATCATTGCAGATAATAATTCCTTCGTTTTATTTCTACGGTGTGATTTTTGTTTTCCGTGTACAGAATAAAAGTATGTCAAAACAGACAGTGTCAAATGGTCACAGATTATTTTAAAAGGGCTGGTGGACCGTCAAATTTACCCTGCCTCAGACTGCACTGGCCATACATACGGTCTATACATCACTGTGTTTCACTGAATGCTAATCTGTGTAGGAAGTATAATGATTTTACTCGATAATTCACTATATAATATCACCGGAAAACAAAATGTGCCGACTTTGTAAATGACTTTGCACATGAAAAACAGGACTGTCAGCTATTTCCTTATTTAAACACACACGGTATAACTCAATCTCTCTGTTTGGAGTAGCCTACATTTATTTATGCAAGTCAAATAACCCTGTACTTTTAAAGACTCTTCTAATAATTTTACAAATTTAATATGCGTTAAGCTCAAGCGGTATGGGTTTGAGGGGAGCGAGGGGTTGATTAGCATGAAAAGGCGAAATGTAATATCTTATTACAAAAAGGTAATCATCGTTGTCCAATTTCAAAGTTGAATCTGCATGCTTTCGGGGGCTGATGTAAAACTTCATATTCAGTTCAATGGAGTATCACCGTCATTTACAGTTTCAGATAAGGGCCAAGTCTGTCATAAAAATCTGAGGCTGCCAGCGCACTCCCCCTCTTCCTCCCCTATATTGAATTGCACCTTGGGCAATAGCGCAGAATCCTGAATCTTAACTTCCCACAGCATATGTTCCTGGCAGATAAGTAAACAATCTGGATGTGAAATGAATTTTTTAATTAATACAGTAATGCTATTACACCTCGGTGTGCAAATCCCATTCCCTGCCTCGCGACAATAGACGAAAGTCGAATTCCAATCCTCTGTCTGTAGCCTCAACCCAATTGTTTTGCGAGCTTGTTTCCTTTGAATGGATTTCATATGATTTGTCGGTAATTGCTAGTTCTAAACATTTTGAGTTAAAAACTAACAACTGGTACAAAATATGTTTTTATTATTCAGTGTAATTTTAAAATGTATGCTTGTCGGTATGTGATCCAACTCCATCTTCAGCCTATTTCGAGTTAAGTTTTTAAATTCAGTCTGTACCTGTATTCTAGGTTTTATTTTGGATTTTTTCCATTTCGGTTTTTGCGAAAAATCTGTAAATAATGTAATAACAGAGCATCATGTGTCACAGTAATAGGTTAAAACGATCTCAAGTAAAATATAATTTACAAAGACACAGATTCGCCTGAACACACCCCTCAGATGTGTGGCCTATTTAAATTCAGCTGCTATTTCTAGGTCTTGATAGAAGGGATTTTGGCACTGTGTAAGGTATTTGCGTATGTGGCTGGTAGAGCGTAGGTCAGATATTTTCTTCTCCTATGAATGTGCCAATCATTGCAAATAATCTACTAAATACCCACAAACAAACAAACAAACCCGTCCAACCTCTTCAATCTACCAAAGATTTTACGTGCATCTGCAGAAAATTGTATTGGCCATAAATGTATATTTATGACGAGTTGTAACTTATCGTCTACTTATCGTCTTTTTTGATATGCTAAATATTTCAAATTATATGAGAATTTAGCGAAATATCCATATTCTTCGGTAATGGCAAACATTTCCATATGTGGGTAATAGTTATTACTACACATTTGATTGTGCCTAGTTTATACTTTGCGTTATTGGATAAAAGTTAACATTTCTGATTTAATATTCTTGAAATAAAATATAGTTTAAAATGCATTTTGCGCTATTATGGTAAAATCACAGATTACATTGTTACGCCACTAAAGTGTATTGCACTGTGTCGTTGAAGAGTTTTAACCTAAAGGAAAATGACAAGACACAGCAGTAATGATTTTCCATTCTAGGGATAGGGAACCCCTGCAAAACAGGTCCGACAAGTGGAATCCCGATGGGGCAGCACTCTATCAACATGAGCAAATATCAAAGGGTAGCGAAAGGTTCATTTCAGAGTCACAGAACCTGAGAGGCAATTCCAGCACCGCTGACATGCGCTAGGCATGTTTTTAAGGGAATGACTGCCAAAAACGCTGAGGAGGACACAGCCTACATACAAAACGCAGGGTGGGACACATTAATGACAAACAAGGATGTTGTAAGAAGACAGTTGACTATAAACACCAGCATCTATAACTTGAAATTATAAGAGTAGTTATTTCTCTTGCATGTAATTGATTTGTATAGATATTGCTTATTGCATTGACTGTATTCTTAAATGCAAGAAGATGGGTCTATTAACAAAACGTTACACAAAACAGAGATAGTTTTCTAAATATGGCCTTTGTCCCATATTTCTGGCCAGTAGACTATCATCCTGTATCAGGTATAACCTGCCTAATGCTATGTTAATGTCATGATATGAAAGTCGAAATTGTTATTATATCTGGTTGTTTCCTTAACATCGCCATTGTTTTCTCTGTAGTCGTAAATATAAGACATTTTGTGTTTTTCATGGCAGTGGCGGCCTGTGGTAAGAGAAATGCAAGCATATTATAAACTGGGTTAAATCACCAGAAGAAAAAACCGTCAGATTCCGTTTCAGTTTGAGCTCTGCTGCGTCCCCTTAGTATTCCCTCTGCATATTACAACGGGGATGCACTTAAAAACAAAATGACAAAACAAACAGTAATTGTCCAACATTGATTGTTACTCTGGTTACTTCTGCCCATAATTGTTTTGCTGCGTTTTGTGATGCTAAACGGCGTAGCGAAGCTTTTCTAGACCACCCCGCCTACCCAACTGATCCCCCCTCCTCATTGTTTGACCCAGCCTGGATTTCCATTGACGCGCATATTGTTTGAAGGGTTCTGTTTTCATTACAGCCTCCACTGTGTATTAATTGCGCTTTGCCATTTTATTCTGACATTGCTCTCAAGAGCACTCGAGGAAGGCGATGTGCAGACAACGCGGATCACACAGCTGTTCATTCTATCCAATTGGACAACTGCTGCCTTTTCTAGTGAGATATGCCTTCAAGGCCTCGTGTTGGTGTTTTTCCCAAAATATAGCTATTTTTAATATCATCAAGTACATGCAATTATTATTATTTTATTTATTTATTTATTTATTTTGCAAATGCACGTTTTCTAATGCACATAGCTTCTTGGAATGGGTCTTGTTAGGTTATCTGTGTTTCAGACCGAAGCTGTGTAAATCCATACAGCATATTTGCATCCCCCTCCAAAAAGATTACTGTAATTGCACGTGTTGATTTAAAAGTTTTACATATGCTTTTAACAATCTCTTTACAACTCATCATCAATCCAATATATCATGATGAGAAATATGTGTCATATGTTTTCACAAGTGACACTAAAAACAAACAAAATTGCTTCGATGAATGTAAATTCTAACTTTTGCTTTTGAGTTAGGTTTTCTGGCTATTAAACACAACATAATATTTTAAATAACCTTTTACCTTCATGCACCACTAAAGTGACAAATTTGGGATGAAATGGGACTGAAGACTGGCAGCGTTTTCATTATGGTATTTTGAAGACAGATTGTCTTTATTCAAAACGTCTGCTCCCGCCAAATAAACAAAAACGAGGTAACGTCAATCTGGTTACATTTTTCTTTCCATGACATACTTAAACAGGCATAATCCATATCAGTTAAAACACAACATTAACTGCCTGGCTTAAAAAATGAAGTGCTTTATAAAATAAAAGAATGTATGACATATAGCACTTAACCACATTAATAAATGCAAATTCCAAAATAGAACATAGCCATAAAATAATAAGTATTGTATCGAAATTAGTTTTTACAAACAAGCCAATTGCACGTGCCTATTAAATAAATATAAACACATCCAGTGTATTTATATTTAGTTCCTGAATTGTGCTATAAGCTTTGAGAGTTCTGTAATTGTTTTTACAGCAAAAAGTTCTTCTTAGTTGTGCAAATCAAAATTGTCTTGAAAAAAAAGTTTTTTTTTTTCAATTTCAATTTAGTCAGTAAAACAAACGAACAAAAAGACAAAGAGGTTATAGCATCAAAATATACATAATAAATAAACTTAAAGGCCACCTTGTATTAGGGAGCCATCAATAAACGTTTAGCATTTACAATTCTTACAGTCGACAGTGCACCTGCCTTTACAGCAATCCCAATTTCCGCGCCGAGGTCACTGTAGAAACGTTCTATCGTTGTTGTAAAAAGTTTTTGTTCATCTTCCTTTCTGACAGTGCACGGCCTCGGTTACTTTAGGACCACCCCGTTTTCCGTGCTGTCTGGGTACACATGCATTGCTTGTATTCAAGTTGTAGAGATATTTTCGGTTTGTGTTTGATTTATATACTGGCGGCATGTGTTGATGAGTAGGGGTCTATTCCAGACTTAGTCATACCTGGAAAAAGTATGTAGGCAACTGGGGGCTGTAAACTTGACGCTGACCAGGCAGTGCAGTTACAGGGCACGACGTAACCAGGGTTTGTGGGTGAGGGGTGAGTGTGAGTGTGCTGGCTGGGGCAGCTCAAGCTACCGAAAGCGCCGTTCTGGTATCCCAAAGAAGAGGCGTATGGCAAAGTGCCGGTGGTCAGCGCGTGGGGCATCTCAGTCATCTTCTGAATGGCGCTCGAGCTGAACTGACTCGGGTCGAGGAACGAGTACGGGGCTGAAGTCGGTGGCAGGAAAGCTCTGGCTTTCTCCGACGAAGCCAAAAGCGAATCTGCGGAAAATCCTTTCAAATGGTCGGTGTCCCCGAGGTATGGCAGGGGAAAGACATACCTGTCTTTTTTGAGTAAGTTCTTAGGCTTTCGCCTGGGTCTGTACTTGTAGTCTGGGTGCTCTTTCATGTGCTGCGCCCTCAGTCTCTTCGCTTCATCGATGTAAGGTCGCTTTTCGGACTCAGATAACAGCTTCCACTCTGCACCAAGTCTTTTGCTGATTTCAGAGTTGTGCATTTTGGGATTGTCCTGTGCCATTTTCCTTCGTTGTCCCCGAGACCAAACCATGAAAGCATTCATGGGTCTTTTAATGTGATCTAAAGGTTTGGACATTTTAAGAGCACACGTTCAGTTCTTCTTTTCGAGAAAAAAAGTTCTTAAATGAACCAGGAAACGTATTCACCTCTTCAGAGAACATAAACGGTTCATACCACTTTTTTCTTATTTTAGAACCGCAGAACTGACAAGTAAATCAGAATCCAGCGTAAGAGTCGTTGCATGCGAAATCAGTGCTAAATCGAAGTATCTTCTTCTAAAAACATGTAGCCAGCGTCCGTGAAAAACTACCATTCGCAAGATCCAACAAGGTGGTGTATGTTCCGAAAACTACTGGTCCGACAATTCTGTATTATTTTTCTTGGAGATATCTTGCTTCGTAAAGCACCTGGCTGGAAAATGAGAAAAATCTGGTGAATGAGAGCCAAAAGCGGCAAAGTTCAAAGACTGGGCTGGTTTGGTCGGCACGCAATCTGACATAATCACAGGGCGTTCACTCACCAACCTGCGCGGCCAATCAGCAGAGAGTGAGAGCGAAATAATACCTTTAGAAAATATGTATATGGCTAAACAAACAAAGAATGGGAAGGAAACGTGGGAGACTCCTTGCCTCCCAGAATTAATTTGCTCACAACGATATAAACACAGACCAACCAAACCACAGATACACCTCACAGCACGATCGCTAGACTTTTGACTGGGTTAAATGAGATGTTTTTGAATGGAGTGGGGGTATTAAAGATAGTGAACTAATCATAATCATTTAAGAATGGAAATATTTTAATAACTTAAATAATTATTCAAGACATGATCATGGGTTCAATGTAATTCATATTATTAAATATTAATTCATATTTCCGAATAATGTCACGCAAATATGTAGGGCAGTGTATGTTTTCAGTCTTACCGATCAATATGTATTATTATTATTATTTTTATTATTATTATTATTATTTGTAGTTGCAGTAGCAATTTTAATATAGTGAAAACTGTTTGTCCAGCTTTCCGTGTGCAAATAAAGCATCAAAAGATAACTGTAAAAAATAATTGGTTTGCAAATATTGTTACTGACTCAGGAAATCAACGAGCTAGCTAATTGGTAAATAATGACCTGTCTAGTGTGACGATGCCCCGCAGGAAAATACGTATTAAAAGAGAGCAATTGTCGCGAGGTCCCCAGAGCCTTGACAGGTCCACTGTTGAATTCTATGCACCTGTGCTGTCGTGTAGAACAAGTCCATGCTTTTGAATTTGGTCTTTTGGAACCAGGGGAGGCTGGAGGCCAGAGCTGAGTTTCCCATGTTCAAAATACAGTTGCTGTCACAGTGAAGCATGACTGTTGTTACGATATACCAAAAACCAACATGCCCATTGGGATTCTTCTTACCTTTTGTTTTTAATTTGATGCGCATATTTAATAATTATTTATTCATGTCGACCCAATGACATTGATGAAGGTGTTTATTGATAACTAAAATTCTGTAGAGCTTGAGTCATAATTCTATGACTGCTGAGTGACTGAGTATTGCGAAGTGAAATAACAAAAGACTTTAAACTCACTGTTGTCGTCTTAGAGCAGACCTGCGTACAACTTGCCTATTCCGTTTTCTATAATTGCTCAAGGAAAGTGAAGCCATGGTATTAGTAAGCGAATATTCTGCAGCGCGAGGGGCCCTAGTGAGAGTTTGAACATGTAAATTGTTTAAACAGATCAGTGTAGTAATAACCCCGAGGCAAGCGGGTCTGATATATGACACACTCGGTGGTGATTATAAGTGAAATTTATGAGTGAGCCTTGATAGAATGATTCTGGCACTCCATCCGACTATGAACAAGGGATGCTATTATTTTTTCATACAGCCCCCAGTTATACATATAGTGCAGCCTTGTGAATAAAGCAAAGCTCTGAATAAACGCTAGAACTAGACGATTCTTACAGTGATTTCAGTGGAACTCGAATGGTGTGTTCAGATACCATTCTCAAAAGGAAAAAAATGGATCTTCTGGATCAACTAGACATAACAGAGTGTATTTCTTTTAAAGTGTTTTATTATTATTATTATTATTATTATTATTATTATTATTATTAGTTTATTTTTGCGTACTGTTTTCTAGCAGCTTTATGTGGATTTTTCTGTAAATTGCTGAGATGCAATTCTAAGTAAATTACTCTAATTTTATTTTTGTATATATAATTGTATGCCAGTGCACGTGGCGCTATTAAAATGCTGTATTTAACTTGTTCTTTCATTTCATTACGGCTTCGCTTTCACAATACATCTCCCTAGCGTTTGGAAAGCAATGTAGCTTTACACAGTGAGGAGATCAAAGCGCCTTTACTACGAAAATATAAATTAGAAAAGGGGTAAAGACGAATATCAGACTACATCACACTCCCACAGCCAACGTTTGGATTAAAAGAAAATTACATTGTGAAAAATTAACCGGGACTGAATAAGCGGTATGAAGAAGTTATTTTCAATAAAAGAAGACGAATGCAGGGAAAGGTGACAACACCATTCAAATCATGAACATAATACGAATTATTATTATTATGTTTTTTTTTCAGTGAAAGGTATCCGTACTTTCTGGTGAAAACTAACACTGCAATAACACAATTCCTTAACAATTTCAAAGAAGTCAGAGTGTACAATACAATATTTCAGTCTTTGTATGGGCAGACGAGTAATGTACTGTGCATTTCGATCTAACCTGATTTTTGTTTTGGAACAGTGGCATAAATTAAAAATTGCATTTTTACTTTACAAATTGGTGAATAAAAAGACTGCAGTTTATGATCAGTCGAGTAGTATATTGATAACATCAATATTACGAACCACGAACAGTAAAGCATGCAGGTATAAGAAACTAACGTAGGCTTAACTAGTTGTGTAGAACACCGCTCCACGTGGTGAGTGTAAAGGGTAAATGTTGCGCAGACTCAGAGGAATCAATTCTTCATACTTTAAGACCGACAGCGGTGATCACAGCTGCAGCGCAAGGTCCTGTACATCCATGCACAGAACCGCACATGCGGTCACTGCCTCTCACACAGTCTCACATACATATTTAACACCTGATTCCAGTCACTGATATTACCCGACATACATAAAATGACCACACGACGCTCAAGCCACCTACCCCTCCGCATCGAAGGAAACGAGTTGGTGTTCAGGGGCTTGGTGTTCAGACTGTTCAAGGGGCGTAACTTTCCCAATTTAAATTAGCGTTGAGACTTGAACACATGAAGGTCAGGTGGTGTTGTTTTATTATATAAAAAATCGGGAATAATAATGTTTCTAATGTGTTATTTTCTGAAGAGTGACACCTTAATCGTTTTAAGCAGTGCTATCAAGAAAGTTATACAGAGGGTAAATATGTCAACAGTATACAACACGGAGTCCTCAGAAATTAAGGTTATCAAGGTTAAAAAGTTTCTTTTTCACTCGTTTTGCAGTTGTAATAGAGGATGTTTGCTCCAACATTGACAAACTCAACAGAGCGTTTGAGTTTTCGTTTTTATTTATTTATTTATTCATTTATTTATTGACATTTTGCAATGACATACATCCAGCTCGTTATTATTAAAATAACTACCCACCATTCCACTTCTGATAGTTACATGTTGTGGTTTTTGCCTGTGGGACAATGGCACCAAAAGACTCCTAGACTGTATCTGTCCATGGTCCTGAACCAACAGCTGGCTTCGTGCGCCGCCTATTAGCAAGCCTTTAACTCAAGATAATATAAACGAATAAGTCACGCATGCGCAACTTTTATGAAAGCTATTTCCATTGGTTTAAACTGCACTTTAATTACATTGGCACCCGTAACAGCATCATCAATCTATAACTTAATAACTCCACTCTTTAATATAAGAAAGATACCACATTTTATGGCATATTTTGGTCACTTAAAAGTTATTCTTACAATACAGAAATGTCCCCCACATCTGTCCTGAGTCTAAAGAGACAGTCCAGGACAGCCACGTATCTGTGGGACTGCACCAGGTTGAAGGTGTTTGAATTCAGGTATCAGTCTGCAGTCTGTTCTTTTGAAGACAGATTCTGGACCCAAGTGCTCATGTTATAAATATGATCCTTACTGCATTTAGCACTAGCATTCAGAACTAGTGCCAGTGTCTGCTCGAGTAGCATATGGCCCTGGAGGAGCCTGTGGAGCATCAGCAGATATGACGCGTCTCTCTCCTGAAAGGTGGGTGGGGGGTTAGACGAAGCCATCAGTGTAGCAGCGATGGTCTGAGTAGCTACACTTCAGGGCACTGTCCCCCCATGCCCCACTCACAGATTTGCATAATTTCACATATTCAAATTCTTAATGTTTTTTCTGTCAAGAGCTTTTGGTTCATTTACTGCTGTGGAAATTGATTTTAGTTAGCTGTCACAGCGGCGAGCTCTTGAACTTCTCTGAAAAAAAAAATATATATTTACAAAAATACTGTTGGAGAAATTTCATTAACCTACGAGTCACATAAGGCTCTGGGACAGACCAAGTGATGAGTATAATTCATTCTCAGAAGCAGCAGGAGACGTGCTGGAATTGCTCTGTGAATCTAGGACGCAGCCCAGACAAGGGGGTACTGTCCATTTCTAGCCAGTTGGCTACTTACCCTTGTTACGCATTTCTGCATGTTAATCTGTAACCGCCTCAACAATAATCAAATTTCCTATGTTGACTGTCCAGAAAATAGGGCAGGTAAATTAAAATGAACCGTCATTGTGGTGAAATAATTCAAACACAGTATTTCAAAATCTGTTGTGGCAAATGTAACCTGTGTAGGCAAATAACCATTAAAAAAGGTGGACAAGATGATAAAATGCAATAAAGCAGAAATGAAAGGAGGTGCATGGCATCGGTTTATAATGAAACACTGGGGCAATACATGAGAGACCAACCGGCATCCATCTCACAATTATACAACACAATTAGGATTAGAGGAGCACAGGCTGAGATAATGGGAGATAGGGACAAATTATCACAAAAGAGAGAAATACGGCCTTTCCTTGACCTTGGTTAATAGAAGGAAAGCACAGGCAGTGTTGATAGTGCTTACATCAGAACATCCACTGTTACTGAGGAGTCAATGGTGAACCATATGTTTTCAATCGTTTCAATACATGTTTTTTTTTCAAAGGAGTGATGTGTAAGAAACTATTCACACAAACATAAATAACCCATTATTATTAAATGTCTGTTGGAGTGAAATTATGCCCATCACAACGCAATGCCAAGCAGTTCAATAGCGTTGAAATCTGGGGTAACCTGCTATCGAAAGGGGTCCTAAATATCACAGTTTTACATAATGTCCATCAGTCAGCCTGCTTTTGATCCACTCACTGCATCAATGTTTGTCAGGATTGCCAGATTTTCTGATTAATTCATTCCAATTCAGCACAGTGATGAAATGCAGTTCCATCTGCTCACCAACTTTGACACCAGTTGACATAAAAGTGGGATGAAAAGAGGTTAGCATGTTACATTGTAAATAATATCCATAGATGGAAGGTCCATCCTTTAATCTGCTTTTGTTTATTTGCTGCACTTGTACACTGACCAGGTGTTGCATCTGTTTTCCATCCTTCCTCTTTCATGGAAAAAGAGGAATGAAAGCACATACAGCAGAGACAGTGTTATGATACACTGTTACTGTTATTATTCTTCAGATGTTATGGAGATATGCTTGTATGTATTATGTCCATAAGACTGTATTCCTTTGACAGCTGACATATTTAGGGTTGTCTGGACACTCGTGAGGCCTGAGTTCACCTGTTCCAGCTAACTGAGATACCAAGAGTTTCTTTTACTACGGGAACAGACTCAGATGGGTATGAATGTGAATGACAACTTCTGGATTTGGCCATTATGGGGACATTTCATTGTCTTGCCATTTGTGCTCCTTTTAAAATATTTGTTGAGCATATTACAAAAGCCTGTGGTATCCTACGGTTCAAACTGAAGAGGGTCTTCAGCTGTTTGGAGAGGCATCGTAGGTTATTACCGCTCAACCTTGCAGACCATCCGCAAGCAGTGTTTGCCTTTCCATCTTTTCAATTCGGGGGGCTATTGTAGGTCATTACACAAAAGGTTTTTATCAGAGGCTCTCAATATGACCCCCCCCCCACATGCTCCACCCCATCTCCTCTTTCCCTCTTACTCTGGCCACCTCCTCTTTATGCTATCCAGTCTTTTCTCATTCATTTATTGCACTGTGTGGAAAAAGGCTGGGCAACAATTAATTTCAGAGTGAATTCAGGCAGGATCTATTACTGCTCTCTGCCTCTTTTGCTCTAATGGAAATCTGTTTCACTTCCCTTTTGTGTCCAATATAATTTAATGCCCATTTTATTAATGGCCTGAAATAATTATGGAAGCCTTTTGTGATTCTCAAGTATGTTTCATTTAATTGTGCAGTAAATGTCTAATCGGGGCTCCCATCTGAAGCTATTATAGCTTTAAAATTAACAATTATGGCACAAATGTCTTGGTGAATGTGCTTGGGTCTATAGAAATCACAGCTGATAACAAGACACATATAAATCATTCATAAGAAATATTTCTGAGAAAATGACTGAGGGACAGAGAGGGAGGGAAAAAAGAAGGGGAGAAGAAAAGAGAAGGAGGGGTGAAAGAGAGAAAGAGAGACTTTTCATTGTACTGAAAAGTGGGGATGGGTAAAAGATTTTTTGTCCCCACTTCAGTCCTTTTCTCCCTCTTTCAGTCTCTCTGATATGCTATTTACAATGTTATGAAGTGCCAGGCATCTTAGAGGGAATGAATTAACAGTTAACCTGGATGGTAAAATATCTGTCAGTCCCTGCCTGTGCTGTTTTTCTCATTTTCACACTGCATGGTTGCTGATTGGTCTTCATTGCAGCATATAGGAAAACTGAGTTTCTGTCTTTAAATGCTTGTTTGTTTCTCACTATCACTCATTACTCACTACTTTTGGTGAATACATGAAATGGCTGAAGGTCTTGGCCCTCTCAGTGGTCAGCATAAAAGAGTCGGCCCTTATATGTGCTGAATTGTTATGGTTTGTCTGGTGGCTGTTTTAGGAGAGAGATTAGATATAGTTGCTAAGGAATTTTTTTAAAAAAGGTTACTCTTTCATTTTGAGTCCCAGCAGTGCCTTATAAATTAATTATACTAATTTACTAAAAGCAAATTTTACTTTCGTAATGAAAGAGTACACTGAAGAGCTACTGATGCTAACAAATTAACTGAGCTCATGGATCCAGAAAGTGTTCAAACTGGCTCGTAGTGAAGGCTCTCCATGGCTTTTGATGATACCGAAAACCTTTTCCTTTTTTTCACACTGCAGCCATTTACAGTTTATTAAAAACTGCTTTGAAGTTATAGGCATTTCCTGTTATCAGGTGACGGAAGGCGGAATATATCATATTTTCAGTATGTAACATATTGTGAAATGAGCATAGCACAACTTGTAAAAAGGGTAGACCTGCTGGGACTTTACGATTTAGGGTTTCTCATACTGCAAGCACACAGTTCAGCAATTTAGGCATATTAAGTGCAGGGGTAGTGTTCTTCACCGGCAACCTTGCGCTCCCTTTTATGGAATTGCATCATTGCTCTCATCCTTTGGAGACACACACCTTCAATTTACTGTTTGGGTATGAAATTTACTTTGACTTAGATCTTAATGCTTTTCACTTGTTGTTACTACCTTTATTTATCTAAAAATAATAATATCTCATTTTTGTCTAACAGAAAATGATCCAGTTAATTGTATTGGTCATAAATGCAATTGCTACCTCAGCACAAAGGGGAAATAGCAGAGCTGGCAGGTGTCATTGGTTTATACAATGCCTTCTTTAAACATTTACTGAAAGTTATGGGCATCACAGTTTAAGAAGCTATTACAGAAAAAGGACAATGAAGGGCAAGAAAACTGGTTCCAGATATTTACAAGTCAGAGAAACTTCAAAAGAAATTCTTGTCATTAGACATGACAATGTAGTTGATAATTACTTAAATACACATTTCAAACTAATACATATGATTTTTAAGCATGGAGAACTGTTTCATGGAATAGCTTACCAGAGATAATAGACAAAGCAGACATGCTTTTATGGCATTTATTTTCATTTCTGAATTGTGCATCTGTTTCACCCAAATCACCAGGTAATATTCCCACCCACAAGACAATGCATGTACCTAAAACTACAGTTTTAGAATAGCCTTTATTAACAGACTACAGAACTGCTGACATGCTTAACATTTACATGCATGATAGTCATTCTGGGGCGTCTTTCTTCCAACCTGTCACCTCAGATTATACATTGTATTTAACCATTTAACTGATGTGCAAATTAACCTTGGTAGGTTATAAAGATGTGTAGAAGAATTGTACCTATAATCATTTTTCCCTATCCCCATAAATTAAATTCCATTCCTAGATTTCACAGTCAATTTTATCATTTCTGACTCTCACACAGCCTATCATCAGTCTTTGGAACTTTTCATGTCCTTTTACTTCTCTGATTTACTGCGAAATTGCCTATTGGAGTTGTTAAATAAGTGTGACTGCCATAAAGTCCTTGCATCACTCCACTTTTTTGATATACATAAGGAGAACTAATTTACAATGATAATTACTTTTAGGTATTGTTTACTCTTATTAAATATCAAAGTGTCTCACTTTCACACCTGTTCATCAATAAAGTATGACTCAGGTATAACTTGTTCACTGAGCTTCTATTTTTGTCTGAGATCTGAGACTTTTACTCGCTTGCTTTTGTATATATTTAATTTAAAAAGACATAATCACATAGCATGGCTTTGCATCAGTAAAAGTGCATGTTCCAATATTAATTCATTCCATGAAGTGACGGCAGAGAGTTGCACACATATTATGAGACTGGAGCCACAAGACTGAACAAACTTCATTCCATAGTGATGGGAAATGGTGAAATGGAGGAAGGTCATTTGGAGGGAGCCTACAGAGGGGATTTCACTGCTTTCTATATCAGTGAGATAAGACCATAGTCCTACAAGCCATACGCCCACATGATGTGCTGGAAAGATGAGGCCTGCTCAGCAGGTCCGGTGACTTCCTGAGGAAAATGCTGAAGATATCGGACTTGTTTTCATCTGGATTTCTCATCCTATGTGCTGGTCCTGCCATATCAGGGAATCTATTTACTATAGAGATCGGCATCAGTGCAGCACTGGTTTAACACAAACCAGCATACAATCATACCTCTGCTCAGGGCTGCAGCTCTTTTGATTTAGATATGGTGAGCATTTCACAAACACAACAAATGTGTGCTGTGAGTTCTGAGTATGTAACAATTGTCCTGTTAGACATTTACTCCTGTTGTACTGCCCATTCAGTTTGAATTACGTCTTGTTGTGGGAAGGTGTACAGAAATCTATTTAATTCTTTTAATCACAATTAAAGATTCCACTCAGTATTACAATAGATTGTTCCCCAATTTGTTTCATTACACTTTTAAAAGCAGAGATTTAAATACAGAACTAGATACTCAAGTATTCAAGAAAAATTCAACTATTGTTGTAGGCGAAATACAGGCAAACAATTGCAGTAATGTTAGACAAGCTAACTAACACTTATTATCAGTTAGCTTCTTTTCATTAGCCAATGGTCCTAGATGACATCATTTAAAGGGAACGGTCGTAAGATAAATGTCTCCACAAAGAAATACATACAATTTCAGCAGTATCTAAAAACAGTTAGCAGTCTATACCTCCCTTGAGTTAGATGTATTTCCCCTGCTGCAACTTGATAACCACCTGTGGCTCATGGCTATGCAGAGCAGATGCTTTGACTGAGGTGAAGGATTGCTCTTTGGAGGGGGAACAGAAAGAGTAGAGGGGTCGTCTCCAGTTAAGGAGGCTTGTGTTTACCACCACAGCTATTCTCTTGCCTTTAGCAGATACTGGGGATATACACAAAATGGGCCATGAATTTAACTGCATCATTGCTGTGCCCCCATTATCACAATTTTGAGGGCATTAATGAAAGTTCAAGTGCATTTTGACCAATCCCCTCTTAATTTCCAACCCTGGTTGAAAAGCTCTCGAAAAATTCTCTCAATATTCTTTAACAGCTGGGTCATCCAGTCATGCGAATGAAAACAACAGCCTCTCCATCCATGAACCTCCAAGTCCAAGGCAGCAGACAGAATGAGAGAGAGAGAGGAGAGAGAGAGAGAGAGAGAGAGGGAAAGAGTCAAGGGTTTGACCCAGATAAGGAAGGCCAAATCCCAGAGGTCACAAAGGCCTGATATTTGCAGGTCAGGGAAAATGGACGGCTTTGCATATAATTGATGCTTAATGGAGGTTGAATTGTTTGTCAACATTTATTTTATAGGCCAATTATCTTGTGCCAGCCTGCAGGCAGTGTGTGCACTGATAACATCTTAAGCCTCTTGTTCCAATACCCTGGTCTGGCAATAACAACTCTGGCCATTCATTTACAAGTCCAGATAAATGCTCAGGCCCTAATCTGGCACCAGTGCAGTTTGCTCTGCACTCACCCTGCCTCTCTCTTCTCAGTCATCTCTCTTTCACCCTTTTCTTGGACATCCACCAGACAAAAAGCCATGCTCATGTAACACAGTGCCCTTACAGGGGTCCCCAGTGTCTGGTAGCCTGAGAGAGGGAGAGGAGGAGGACACTGGGAAATGTTTGTTTAGCTCCACCCTCAGGGGCGCTCCATTCTCCTCCACAAAAGTTACAGATGTTTATTTCTCACGCATCATCATGAGTCCTGCTAACTTAAACATTCAACTCGAGCACAATCAATCAATAATAAAAAAAACCCTTGAAAGCTGTAGCTTGTGCTAAGGACACTCTAACACTCAAATGCAAGGTCTGTGTGTCTGTGTTTAAATCACTACCTATAGGATCTCTCTTAAGTAGAATGGCCAAAGATAACCTTCTCTGAGAATCCCCCTCCAACTAACAGCCTTCATATTTTATACCTACTTCTGCAGTTTGCAAAGGATCTCAACAGAAATCTTACCGCATAAAACTCATTACCTAACTCAGCTGCATCTTTCAAAATTGTTATTAAATGTATCATTGACAAGCTCAAACTAAATGTCAAACTCTCATGTGGAGAAAAGGCTTTTACAACTGGTCATCTCATTTTCTGAGGGTCGACATTGTCAGGTCTTGGCCCTCTGAAAGAGTGTGTAGGGTGGAGATCATGCAGCGCTGCTCCTCTGCTCTTGCTGAGCATGGGTGAAGAATTAGGAGGCTAGCGGTGTGATAGCTGCGTGGTTGTGGGATCTCCCCTAGCACTGAATGCAGATAGGAACCACTGGAGCTCCGGGGGAAGGGGTGCTTGTGATTTATGGGGCACAGTGGGCTGATAAGGGGGCTTCCTTCGTTTTAGTCTTATCAGCAGCTCTAGAGAAAGGCCACAATTCGTTGCTCTTAAAACCCCATATGTGGCTAATCTCTGCAACCTTGCCGACAATCTGTCGAGGCAAAAACTATAGATCACTCACTTGTCTGGTCCAAACCGGGCCGTTCCCCTCCCAACAGCATGAACCTGCTGAAGGGTAAGAACAGAACTTTATGCTTTTTTCCACACTGCATGTTGGTCCAAACTCTGGTTCCATAGGTCTTAGAGACAAGTAAATATGTATCTATCACATATGGTGTATATATTATTGTAACTGGAATCTAGTCAGAGCATTCATTAATTTTTTTCTGTCAGATATCCAGGTAATACATTTCCAATTCTGTTTCTATTCTATTATATTGCAGATGAGGATTTTCTCCTAGTCCTTATTTATGAAAAAGACTTCTGTTGACCACATACATTTTTGATTCGTAGTTCTCTAAGTTTTCTCATAGTTTGTCTATGCTGATGTATTAAATGTTTGCAGTATTTTATGTTTTTATATAAGTAATAATGGAGCTTCATCAAGCATTTTGCATTAGCTGTTTGGGTGAATGGTCAGTCTGTAACTGTACAGTATCTCTGAGGTTGACAGATGGTACTTAGTTGCACTCTTGCTGTAGGTTACATGCTCTGTGGGGTAAATGTGATGAGTAAATTGTGCAATGAATGGAGAGACTGCTTGAGTTTAAAGGAAAAATGAGTCATGCAACCTGTATTCCTAGGGCACTTTTACCTGTAAAGTGGTGCCAAGAGAACACTGCACCGCATAATCAATATTAATCACAAAAATAATTACTCTGGAGCAAGAGAATGTTATTGATTTTTGTATGACTGGCATTTGCATTCAGCACTTATCTGATCAAAATTATCTTGAAGCTGTTTCAACTGATATTGTAACAACATTGACAAAATGGATAAAATGAATGAATGTCATTGCAAGGTTTTATAGTTGTGTTTAACTACGGTGAACTTACTTTAAATACTTAGAAGTTACTTAAATACTATTTGTAAGTTCCTACACAGAGAGTGTTTATAGCATTCCGCCATCTCTTCATGAAATCAAATCTATGGAAAATGACATTCTGTCAGACTGAGCTTCTCTGATTATATGTTGTGGAATAATCACAAACCATTTTTGAGATATTTATTCTATTACAAGTTTTGAAGCAAGGCCAACAATTTTTATCTCCAGCTTCATTACGTCATTAGGTAAAATTCACAATATTTAACAAGACTGTTGTCAGCACAATGCAATCAAAAAGTGATTGGACATATTCCTAACAAATTACAGGCGAACTCAATGACCAGAATGATTACTCTACAATATGTGATGTGTTGGATCAGTGGTTTTCCATCTGAGCCCTGGAGACTTCCTGTGCATGGATAGTTTCGGTAGAAACTTGTGTTTATTAATTACCATCGTTTAAGTGATTAACAGAGTCTGTGTTTACATCATACTGTTTCAAATGTAGCTACATATACTGATTTGTGGTTTGAGTTGTGAATAGAAATCAAAGGCATTTCAAAGCCAATTCATCATAATTAAGTTGAATACTAATCTGTATTTCCAAGAGGCACAAATCAACAGATGAAAAAATACTATTTGTTTTTGGTACACCTCAAAGAAGAAATTTCATCCAAGGATTTAACAATACTCTTGGGGAAAATATTCCACCCAAAGCGTTGTTCAAAGATCAGCACTTTCAAACCAAATTACTGAGCAACAACATCAAGGAGCAATACAGTTCCCAAGGACCAGGATTATGAACCAATGAACAATATGATTGGATAGTCCTTCACAGATATCTCCTCATGATCAGCGTGAAAAGCCACTCTTCTCCTCCTGTTAGCCTCTTTGCTGTCAGAGCTGGGTGAGGTACTGAGGCCGGTGAATCGGGCAGTGGTCAGTGTGGATTGAGGACTGCATGGGTGGTGGAGAGCTCCTGTGGACGAGTGCAGAATCCTGTCTGCAGTAGAACAGATTATGCTGGCCTGTCCACCATGAAATTATCACTCTGCCTCTTCCCCATCATGTGAGAGAACCAACCCTGAAAGACTGATTTCATCAGGGATGACTGACCAACCTGAACTGGCAGCTACCCAGTTCTCAACGTTTATTCTTACAGGAGAACGCAATATGTAGCGCTTTATAAATAAATAAAAAATTAATAAATAAATATGTTGTGATGTGCACAAAATTTACCAATTTGCAAACCTGTCTTGTGTAAATGGAAACAACATGACAATTACTTGTGTCTGCTGTTTGATGTAAATGGCGCATGGTGCTGAACACGGTGTCAAACGACCGGTGTGACTTCCCTGGGAGGGATAAAAAATATACAGACCAAGTGAAATGGACAAAGTTCAGGGGTCTGCCAGTTTTATTTATTTATTTTTTACTGGTTTACAAGAGAGCCATACTTTGGGAAACCAAAATACTTCTCAAAATAAAAGTGTCTAGAAATAGAAACAAAAAATTACAAATACAAAAAAGGTAACTCAAAAATACCAGGCCAAATTGTGTACTTCCATAAGCTGTCTGTGACTGTGGGTCCTGGTCTCAGATACCTACCAGGGAAAAAGACCCACCTTTTAAAGTCTTAGCTTGATTGGGAAATTCAGCCCAGTTGCCTAGTCGGGTCGGCCACAGATTGCCCCACTTCCTTCTCCCAGACCATGCCCTGCCACACACAGGTAAAACCCATGTTCAATATCCAGGGTTAAGCCTTGGTATATACTTTTGGTATAAAAGTAGTATGCGCCTTTCTGTAAGGGTATGTCTGAGCTCTCTCTGCCGTCAGTGTGGTTGTAAATTTATGGGCTGCCCAAGCAGAGCTCTAACTGAGTGCTGTAGAGCCTGTGAGATGAAAATAACTGCATCTTAACCATCTGCCCTAATTGAACAATTAACATATTTTTTTCATAATTTTACTTACAATGAGGTTTTCAATATTCTTGGTCAGACAGGGCTGCGTACCTGATCCTCCATGTCTGCATTCAGACTTACAGCCACTCCATTTAAACAGCATCATGTTTGATAGCCAGACCTGCTCCATCCTTCCTGACCACTCCAGCCACCCGGGCTGCTGCTCCACCCTCAGTGCAGTCCCAGGACTCGCCCCTGTCTGTATGCCTGACAGACAGCTGCAATCTGGTGTACATCTGAGGGTCTGGGCCACTATCGGGCCCCACAAACAATCATGCCCCGCTCACAGCCTGCACATTTCTCCTGCCTCTCGCTTAAGATAAGGCTGCTATCAGTGACTGAACATATTTTATGTATGAAATGCAGCCAAGACAAGCAGTCAAGCATTAGGTTTGTTTAAATAGGTGATTTCTATCACAGATTCTTTCAAACCTGAGTTTGACAATGTTCTCTGCTTTTTCTTCCTGTCTTCTTAATAAGTTATTAATTCCCTTCAATGCTTTCTGCTGTGGATTCAGCCTAGAAGCTGGTTATGGTAATGAAATGTTTTAATTACAGTATGTCTGTGGTGTTCTACCTTGGTATTGAAAACATACCCGAAGACAGGATGTTTCATTAGCAAATTTTGGCAAACAGAATGGTTGTCCATGACAGAAACCTCAAGAGTAGCTGAACATCAGTAGCTAAATTATTAAATGCCATGGTGGGTTTGACTGGGGCCCTGGGAGTGGGCGGGGCCAGAGGAGAGTGGGATGTCCCTGGGGAGGCCCAGAGCAAACCCTCATTAACATAAGAAGCCAGCGTGTTTCTGAAGATAGACTTGTTCGAGAGGGGTCGGGGCTGGCGGGAGAGGGAGCTTTATTTCAATAACAAAAACTAGACACAGGCCCGAGTTGTCAGGCTTTAAATCAAATACTTTGGGCCGATGGTCTGATAACACGCAGATGCTAACATGAAAAGCAGCTTGTGTGTCTCCATTGTTTTTTTCTTGTATTATTGGTTTACGGTTTGCGCTGCGTTGCTGAGTGGACTCACCTGCAAGCAAGTGACAATATCACACTCCCCTCTCATCGTAATGCTACCACACAGCTAAGCTTGCTCCCACTTATGACAGTTGGTAGACTGTAGGCACTTCAGAAGGTTCCTGGCAAGACGCTCTGCATTCATAACACATGAAAATGTGATAATGTGCTGAATGTTACTGTGATTTTTTGCATGTGATTTCAGTAATTCTGCATAAATGTTTATAAACTTCTACTGCCTTCAGATATCAATGGTAAAGTGCTAATAGCAGGTAAATGTTGGTTTGTGTCATTAGCCAGTTCGCTAAAATCTCTTCATTGTGCAGTGTGTCAACATTTAAAAAGCATTGATATGCATGTGATACATAAAGCGGGGATTTAATTACAGTAGAAAAATATTGTGTCAAAACAAGCGAGATTCTCAGGCTTTCCACAACCTTCAGTGAAGGGAGGGGTTAGGTGGCAGTGAATGGGTGATAAGTTGTCCAAAACAAAATTTCACAAACAGCCGTGATCGCTGCAATGGATAAATGTTGTTTCATCACCTAACTATTAACAGTTCTAAGACATGAAGCCACAATAGATCAAGTTAGTAACATTAAGTTCGTGTAACAAATACATTGTAATACCTCCACATTTTAAATCTAAATTGTTGTATAGCAATAACAGAGGTGAAGGTAGCTAGTCAGACCTCTGTTCTTGTTTAAATAAATCCTGAATAAATACACATTTGTTGAAGGTAACACAAACAGCCAATAGCTGTACCCCCCCACCTCCATAAAATTAAAGTTTAAGACAATTGTGTCTGGCTAGCACGAGAGCCATTAGCGGATCCCTGGATAAAGGCCAGCAAAGCCCTCTTTACATAAGCAAACACATGGCAGAAATCTTGAGCATACACAGGTAATCCACAGAGGCGAATTGTTATGTAAACCCCCCCCTCCACCCAATTCAAATAGCCCATGTCACATTTATATCCAGTGACTCTAAACTCTAAACCTGAGCTTTATCACATATGCTAAAAGTGGCTTAGCTGTGACTTGGCCTTCTCAGGAGTGGCTGTTGTGTGTAACTGTAGGGGATGTAAATATGCAGTCACGCTCAGAGCAGTAATTCTCCAACATAATGGAGAATTGGTGGAGATTATATTCCAGTTGTTTGACAGAGAATTCCCTCAGCCAAACTCAACCTTCTACAGAGGCTGAGGTCGCGCTATGCACTGGTCCTGACCTAGCCAGTCGATACACACTTTCTCCTGTCGACTATGAAAATGGAATGCTATGTGACTAGTTCTTGTTGTATTTTTCAAAATAAACTTCCAGCATGGTTAATCAGTACAGACACTTCATTACCACTACGGGCACTACATGTAGCTAGTTTAACCATAAATTTAACCGTCAGATTAACATGATTTAGTTTTTTGTTGAAATATTCATATTGCTCCATTATTTAGCCACAATTCAATTCAACTCATACATTAGTTTCCACTGAAGAAACAGCAAGAAGGAAATATTTTTGAAAGACACCAAAGCTCTTGAACACCGACCCCTGGATTTCTTCCCTGTGGACTCTAATGCCCCCTGCTCTCACTGATTTCTGACCAACATAAGGGACTGTTCTGCTCCGCGCATGAAGAAGCTAACCCTTATTTGAGGATTTAAAGTAGTATTGCTCTACAGAGCGAGCCACCCTGCTGCAGCCTATTGCTTCAGAATGAATAGAAGATAGAAGCCGTTTCACTTTCAAATCAGCCCCTCTGCACTTGGCTGAACCTACAATAAAAGTTGATAATTGAGTAGTGAGAAGGCAGGATCAATATAGCCATGAATAAAAATATATAAATGGGGGTCTGGGCTTCCATTTGATACACTTTAAATGATATTTAATATTTCTGGCTTTCTCTCTCTCTTTCCTTTTGTCCACACTAAAATACTTCAAAAAGAATTCTAATGAAGTGGAAATTAAAAGTGAGTGTAGATTGGGGTTGGAGAGAGAGGGCGCTAATCCCACTATCTTCTAATAATTCAAAGTCTCCTTTATTTTCTGAATAAAGAGTGGAATTAATCCAGCACAGTGAAGCCGTCCTCTCGTCTCTCTGTTTAAATAAATCCCCCCTCCGTGCGTAAGAGGGAGGCAGGCAGGCTCTGGCTCAGAGCCAGGCCCTGTGTCGATTCCCCCCTGCCTGCTCCATGATTCTCCACAGGCCCTCTCCTCCTTTCTCTATCTGCCAGAGGGGGGCCTGTGAGAGACCTTCCCACTGGAGGCCTGCTATCTCACTGAACCTGTTCGGCAGACGGAGCTATCTCAGATGGCTAAGACCACGCAGGCAAGGCCATGAAGAGGCCTTACCTCAAACTTTGGGGAGATATTGTACAATTTAGAACCTTTATGAGTGATTTATGACAGTATTACAAACAGGTAAAAAAAGATTCTTATTTAGACAAGCATAACTGATGTTAGAATGCCTTCTTCTAGAATACAGAACCCTTGGTACAGACAGTCTGGTTTGGCAGATGTCATCTTTCGTTTTGAGGGTCTACTACTACAGTTGCATTCTGTTGACAAATTAATTGTTCTCCAAAAGGAGCAGACATTGAGCTTAACAAAGTAAGCAAGGCTTTCTGTAGACACAGAAAATAGGCTTTGTGACTTTGTACAATGTGTACTTTTTTTGTGGGGTGTTTGTGGGGGGTGGTTGAGGTTTGGAAAGGGCTTTTTCAGTGTGCAGCAGATCACGGTATGAAACAGCCTTGAACTGGAATCACAGCACCATCCTCCCGCACTCAATCTAAGAGCCGATCCTAAGAAGAGCAGCAGTGTGTTCTCTGATTGGCTTGCCTGCTTAAACAGCTCAGGACTAAGCATCTCTGAGAAGGCCCTCAGTGGCTGCTCGCAATCCTCACAATGAACTTCGCTGCACATTGTCTGTGGGCACAAGAGGCCCATTCTGAGGCGCGACACAATGGCCGTTTTTGTCTCGATTGTCTGCACCTCATGCCTTCGGCTGGTTTGCGGATGTGGGCACAGAGACGGGTTGTCCATGGCGGGAGACGCTGCTAAGAAGAGGGCCTCAGACACTGGAATCTGCGATCCTACTGGTGATCTGGGATCAGTGTTTCTTCAGCCTCCTTTGTGGATGAAGATTTGCAGAATCACTTTCTGTTTCCTTTTTTTGTATTTGAATGTCTGGCTCAGGCTCTGCATTCTTGTGCAGGGAAGGATAATCTTCTTGGAAGGGCTCAAAGGAAACACAGCAGCAGAATCTGTTAAGCGCAGGATCATGGTACAACGTTGCTGTTCACATCAAGTTTACTTGATTCTACTTAAGACTATTCTAAGAGTATTAATCATTTCTTAATCTGGTAGATTTTGGCCAGGATTCAATCAACATTTGTCCTTAATTTTTATTTACAATCAAGTCAGAGTGTCTTTTGATGCTTTTTACAATATGTGTCAGTGAAGATATGTGGAAAAACTTGCATTTAAATGTGACCAAAAGTTAAGGGCAAATTACTCTCTTGCTTATTTACTTAAAAACTCTCCAAAAGATATTAAACTACTGTAAATCCCATAAGCAGCACATACAAATATGGTCTTTGAGAAATTATGGGGATCCAGACACCAGAGGCTTACCGCTTTCATAATTCTAATTTCCTTAAGATATTGAGAAATACTCGTAAAAAAATCCTAAAAATGAAAATTGAAATTTATTGCAGAGGTTTGCAGAGGTGATTCTGGAGGTGCTTGGGGCCATAGGCAGGAAATGTTCATTGCCATTATGCAACTAATGACGATTCTGATACCATGCTTCAACACAGCCGACGTGTTTTCTCTTTAGATGTTCATGCATAGCTGATGTGCCACTCAAGGTCAGCTTGGCAGATTTTACACCAGACAATCTTACACCTTTGTAGTATAGGGTAAAGTGTCCCCATACTTTGGATGTCTTCTGTCACACCGTTTTCTCTCTCGCCATTTTTTGAATGCTTTGTTGTCATTGTAGTGACGCAGCTAATGTCACAGCAAGCTTCATCACACTGACCAACTAACCGATAATGACATTCGTAGCCAACTATTTTTATATTGTATTTTATTCAATGTAGTTGATTAGTTATTGCAGCCCTAATATTCTGAGTCAGCCCTTGGGGGCCCCTTCATGCTCAGGGCCCCAAGCAATTGACTGCCTTTCCTGTCCATTAAACTAGCCTCTGCTGGCTTGTTGCAGAAGTATTGCCTGGTACAAGTTTTAATCAAATATTTTGAAAAGGCTTGTATAAACATGCTTTCCGAACTTTATGCCATCCCAATCAATTGTTCAGAGGAAGATAACATCAATAACATTCACTAAAATGGGTCACATTCAAAAGCTTGTGTCGGCCTTCGTAGTTTGATTTTTTAATTCTAATTGAGGGCTCATCAGACAGACAAGGCAGATCAGTCTGGTTGAAATATCTGTAAAACTCCTCCAGATCTAATTAAGTCCTTGTCCTAAGCCTACTTCACAAAGGGACTCTGCTGGAAGCCCTCAGATACAGCGTGAGAGAACACATCACCCCCGGAATGAGACTGACATGTTTTTGAAGTTCTAAGAAACAGTCCATTTAAACCAACTCTTTCTTTTGCTTAAGTCCTATGGCTCCTCTGAAGTTTGTTTGCTGTCAAAGTAAAATATATAGACAAAAAGTTGCCACAGCAAAAGGTCTCTGGACTCCCAAAGTACCCAAGTGTAAAATATGAGTAATTCCTGGAGGTCCAATATTCATATTTATATAGACCACTCATATTGGTGCTCTGTAGTGTGTATGTAATCATTGCTATGCTGAACATATAGAAACGATGACAATTCAGTGCATTAGTGTCAGTGTCTGTCCCCAGGCAAGGATACTTTATTTCAACCTTTCATCAGAACACTACAATGGTATCCAATCTCTCACACAAACACACACACACACACACACACACATTATCCCCATATCGTCTGAAGCATCACCTTCTATGCTGGAGCAGAGGGACACGAGGGGGATGGATGGATGGTGCGTGTGTGTGTGTGTGTGTGTGTGTGTGTGTGTGTGTGTGTGTGTGTGTGTGTGTGTGTGTTGGGGGGGATCCTGGTTAGCACTCCACAGAACCTTGAACAAACCAGGCAATCTGGAAGGAGCACGGGGAGGAGGGGAGATGCCTTTGGCTACAGAGACTCTAATAGGAGCTCTTCTCTCACAGAGATAAATGGAAAGTTGCCTTTATTTATCACCAGCCTCTGTTTGGGACTGGGGCTGTTAAAGCACAGCTGCGCTATTTGTCCCTCCGGAAAAAGGATTTGTCCGGCCCATGGATGAGGTGCGGAGAGGGGAAGGGAGAGGAGGGAGGAGTGCAGCTAACTGACAGAGTGGGAAGGTCAGGCTGCTTATCTTCTTTATTTATTTTTTCACCTACCGCTATTCTCAAACGTTTGCTCTTTCAGTTTACAAGTCTGATACCTGGGCTCAAGAAAAGGCATCTTCACCCTCACCAATGCTGGGGAGGACAAAGTGGTGTGCAAGATGTCTGTCTGAAGGCCGCTGTGAAACAGAATCATGCCGTATTTTAAGTCAGGCTTGCCACATACCTGATATTACATTCTGTAATATGGAAATTTTTTAAAAGCAAAGTAAGCTCACTCACATTCACTGCAATGTCAAATAGTGGCAGGCCTTGGTATTCCAGGAATGCTTGATATTGGGAGGTAGTTCAGCAGGATAGGACATAGAGTACATGAAACACTACATTTATCATCATTGAAAGACAGATGTTATGTTCCAGAATGTTCTAAATTGGCCATATTAATGAGGGCCTGAGCCAGTCTTCTTTTGGCTGTACTCTGGTCAGCCCTTGCCTCAGCCCTGTGCTGATGAGAGTCAGGATTCGTCCTGTGTGTCAGCACTGTGTCCGAGCAGCGGTATCACGGAGATGCCTGCTCACAGGCCAGAAGCTGGCGCATTTACGGACACAGTGTGGCGTCGCTATGCAGGGGCGGCGATAAGGAGCGCGTGGCCCCTGGGCTGCGTCACCCAGGCCTGGGTGGAGGAGGGCAGGGCAGTGGGGACGCTGGATCAGCGCCTCTCTGCTGGAGATGTTATCTGCGGCGGGGTAATTTCAGTCAGGAGGGACAGGGCATGCGGCGCGCTTGATTGCTTTCTCCCTTTGCTCCCGCGCAGAGATAATGCGCCAATTGAGGGCCTGTCAAACCTGGTGCTCTTCCTGCCTGACATTTCCTTTCATCTGCCTTGCTTGACAAAAAGAACCAAACCTGAGGGTGATCCCCCCAAACCCCCATCCTCCCCAGTCATTCTTCCAGCCTTCCTCTGCCATCACCTCTTCTATGTATCCTCGGGACCCACAGAAGAACACAGACACACAGGTTATGGCAACCTTCTGTTTGACACAAAGGTCTCACCCACTCCTGCTGAGCAATGATGTCATGAAACATATACAAACAGCATCCAGTAAACATACCAAGGATTAGCTGCATTTACGTGAGGTTTCAGCGCCAGATTACTTCATTTATATTACTTGATTCAGCTTTTGATTTCTTGAGCTTGTCTCTGGGAGCTTGACTTTTCAAAAATCCAAGGACACTTTTGGAGAACTGGGCTTTTTAAAGTTCGGTACACACTGTCAGACACACTGAAGGAGGCGCATCTTTTCAGAGGGGCGTTGGTGAACCCCCACACAAAAAGCCGGCATTGTCAGATAGGTGTTTGAGGAAGCGATCCTCAGCGGAGTATGGAGCATGTGCACATGCAGATGAGGGTCAGCTCTGCGCGGGAGCCCGAATCCCGCCCAGCTCCCCGGCTCCAGGAGCTTTAATTCCTGCCGGTCATGCGATCCACAGCTAGGGGCTGGAGAAGGCATGAATGAATTAAAGGAGTCTCTGTCTGTGAGTGCGGAAACCGCTGGACTATCTCTCTCCCTCTCCCTCTCTGCGGTATTGGCGATGATTAGGATTCCGCTCCTGCAGATAATAAGATAATGGCACTTTGTCCTGGCATCTCAAATGGCTCCAGGGGGTGGGATGTGCTGGTGGGGGTGGGGGTGGGGGCTGTTGCTTTAACACTACTCTGTGCAGGACTTCCAGAGCTCTCTGATAATTAAAATGTCTTAATTGCCCAACCTCCCATGTAGCTTTTCCACACTGTCCCACAGTTCTCCTCAGGTTTGATATTTCACAAATCCCTGCTTAGGACTGAAAGGCAGAATTCCTGTGGCAGAAATCCATGGATCCTTTTGATTGGTGGGTTTGATTTAAACTGTGTGTGTGTGTGTGTGTGTGTGTGTGTGTGTGTGTGTGTGTGTGTGTGTGTGTGTGTGTGTGTGTGTGTGTGTGTGTGTGTGTGTGTGTGTGTGTGTGTGTGAGAGAGAGAGAGAGAGAGTATGTGTGTATGTGTATGTGTATGTGTATGTGTTGCATTGTAATCGGTAAATGGCATTCATTTATCTAAATGCACATACAGACAGTGATGGCTGTGAAGTCGACCTTTGGTCTTAACTCATTTCTACAGAGACATATTTGTGGGTGAACAAACAGAAGTACATTTTGTCTCATCAAGGACATGTGCAATTCAATCCAAACAGACATTGCAACATAATATGATTTTTTTGAACATGTCATATTGAATTGAAGACAAGCAAACATGGCATTTGTCATATGTATGTTCTATTAATTTAAAATGAAATAGCATATACTCTTTAGACAAACTTTAGGATTCAATTGTACATGCCCATTAGGGGGGCAAAGTGCATTTGACTGAATCTAGCACTATATGTTTATGAAGAGATCCAAATGGATATCATCTCTATTGTACCATACAACAATTACTGAATGATTACTCAAACATATCAGTGCATATATGTTTATATCTTTACAATTTATGAATTTAATAGTGCAGTATTTCTGCCTTCTCAAAATGTTGAAGAGAAGTGTTATTTGTGGAGTGGCTTTGGTCAAGGTCCCTGGTGGAGCTGAACGTTGGCAGTCTGTGTCCTTCCCTCTGAGCACACACGCACACAAGACCCCCAGCACAATACATCGACTTCTGTCTAGCAGATTTGTGTCTCACATTTTATTGCTGCCTTCTCAGAGCCCACCAATCGGTGGACGGTTTCCTCACTGCCCCGAGACCTGTCCGAACTGTAATCCCATCCCTCAGTTTATCAAAGCAGGCAGAGCACACAGAGAGAGGGAGAGGGGCATTGAGCTGACGGCTTGATTGTGATGTTCCTGTCTGATAGCTCGGCTAACCTTATCCTTCAATTCCACCTCACCCTCGCCTCCTGTTCCTCCGTCCTTAGCTCCTCCATACCTCACCACAGACACACACACACACACACACACACACACACATACACTCACACGCACACATGCACACACACATAATCACAATGTGCTCCTGACCCCTTTGTCCAGACAAAAATCGGTGTTAATCCTGATCGGGCTGCTCAATGCAGAGGACAGTCACCGGAGACCACAGTATGCTTTCCTTAAGTGTCCTTGTATGTAGAGGGCTGTGATGATGGCCCGGCCTGACTTGCCTGGGTCAAGTGTGGGTGGTCTTCCATCACCTTTTTGGGTGTAGATTTCAGCTCACACCTCTAGTGTTACTGGTTCTGACCCTCTTACAAGTCAATTTGAGTAGATCTGAGAAGGAAGACGGGAATCCACAATCATTGCTGCCCACAGCAAACACCTGAGTGCACAGTGCGACTGACTTTATGCACATATGTTTTTAATGTCCCCCTGTCCTGTGATTTCAATGTGAAGGCACTTCTTCTTGTGTTATGGGAGGAAAACGTAGACTAGCAGTTGTCTCGGTCATGGAAGATTCCATCATTCAGTTTGACATCATCCATTGCTCTGGCTGCAGGTAACTGGGCGATAAAGCAAATATTTGTGCCAGGCAGGGTGGGTGAGTGATGAGCGAGGCCGAGGGGAGCGGACACACCTCAACACATTAGTGAACAGCACAGGACAAAAACAGCCCGAGTAACACGCCTCTCCCATGCTCATATCTGTCAGCTCACGGGGTAGATGTCAAATGACCGAAATTATATTCGAGAGACGTTCATATGGCAATAATCCAACATTTGAGGAAACTAAAAACACCTTTCATTGGTCGATAGAAACGTTAAATCAACAGGGAGGCAGAAGTTGCAGAGGAGAAAACAGCCATAAAATAAGCACTGACAAAACATTAATGACCAACATGACTCACAAAACTTGGGATAGAACCTCTGATTAATGAGGATTCTTAACTTAAATGACATTTTACAATGAATATCTCTAATTACGCTGAAGTGAAAAATGACACACCGTTAATGTTTAATTTTATATTCAGACTACTTCTTCAGCGTCAGACTGGAGCCTTGTGATAAGTTAGAATACCATTTTCTGCTGGATCGTATTGCAGGGAGTATGTCAAACTTTCTGAATGCTGTTTATGCGTATTACTGATCATTTAAAGGCAGCATAATTTTGTTTTCCAGTGTACATTTAGAGAATATTTAATTTCATATTTTATCCTTGTATAATTTCAGCCATGTACTGTCAGGACATTCAGTGTGTATGTCTTGGCAGTGTATCTCACACACACACATATGTGTTTTACCATTGTGCTTTCCCAACTTGCCTGTTTTGGTAAGGCCTACCGAGGTATGGCTCAGCCACATCTCTGTGTTTCTAATGTGACAGTACTACTTTGTGCATCTCTGAAAATATATGATATATGATTGTGAAGATTATTTCACATTAAGATGTACAGGTTTACAATATCTGTATGACATATTAATAGTGCAAGAGGTTCTTCTATAAATTGTGACATGAGGAGTAAGGTGTGGACTGGAGCCAATGGAATACCTACTAACTTGAGACTTGAATTAGGACAGAGTTTAGACTAAAACTTAACTTCACCTGACTCAATCCTACTTGTGATCTGACTTAACTTCCTTTCTTTAGACTTGGGACCTTGATTTGAGACTTGACCCTCTTGGGTGTGGACTTCACCTGAATCTTGGACCTCATGACTTATGTCTTAAGCGAGACTGACATGGTCCATCTCTGTCTGTCTCCTGAAACTGTACTTTACTTCATAATGAAGATTTAACAAAATTCTGTGTGAATATGACAGACGGGACATGATTCTGAAATTTAGATTAGATCAACACAGGGACATCTTCATACAAAGAAAAGAAACATACTGTATGAAGACATTCTCTGTGTTTTTCCTCACAAAAGCTGATTCAAAACTCTTTCAAAAAATGCATGTGACCAAACCCCAAGAGCAGATGGGGTGTCCTCTGTGAGCATCCTGAGTATACAAGAGATAGGGTGAGCGCTCCCAGAACCACGACCCACTCATCCTCCAAAGATGGGGCAGAAAAAAAAACACAGAAAAGAAAAAGATGAGACCTCAGTGGGAAGAGAAAAGCTCTGTGCTGCTCCGTGGGGAGGAGAGAAAAGGCAGGGAGAAAAAGAACAGTCCACTAAGGATTTGATAGAAAGAGGCTGGGGAGTAATGGGAGAAAATGTTTACTCAGTGAATTAGTTCAGCCTCATTGTGTGCGTAGGGATTAGTCTCTGGCAGTCATTCCAAGCTCCATTTCCAGGCCCAAGTGGCTCAACGAAACTCCCTTCAGGGCAGGTCTAATTATCACAGGACTAAGGCCATTAAAATGCTTAACTAACCTCGTTTCTCCTAGGTGCAGATTAACTGAAGCCTCCAGCACAGTGTTGGGGATAACCCTTCTGCCTAATACCCTCTTTGATTTCTTTTCAAAAAAAGGGAAGGGGTGAGGTGGCGGCTGCAGTGGGATCTGCATGCTAAGAGTTTTCCTTCGATATGATCCCAACTTTCTCCTTAAGTCGGATTAGCGATCAGAGTTGAGCTTGCATGTCGCTCCCAACTCTGATGCAGAGATTTTTATATTTATATATAAACCTCCCTCCATCTTCTCCTTGCTGAGGAGCACAGGTGATAAGTGGAGCAATGTGCAAATCTCCTTAAGTCTGTTTATGCAAGCACTTTCTCCCTTAGTTGCACAAGCACTCTACTTGGCATTATCCTGGCTTCATTCTCTTCGCCTTTTGGCCATTACTGCTGGCAATCCTAAACACCGTAATCCTTTTAGAGCCAATTTTTGGGGATTTTTTCCTCCTTTTTGATTTTTTTTTCTTCCTTGGAAAAAGAAAAGAAAAGAAATAATAAATAAATAAATGCACAAATAAAAAGACATTGACTTGACAGTTTTGTCAGGGGATGTGCAGTGCACAGGACAGATAAAGCCTCTGCTAGCTAATAACTTTATTGTTTCGAGCAAGAACCACGCTGAGGGTGTCCCTGGAGCCGAAGGGGAGTTTTGGCAAGTGGTCATTGCTGTAACGCATGCTTTCCATAAAGCTAACACTTTCACAAAGAGGTGTGAGCAAACACTTTCTTCATATCACTCCATCAGTGCTTTAGCTGAGGTGGTGGGTAGGCAGCAAAAGCTTCTCTGCCTTGGTCACACTCATAGACCCTCCAGCATGCTATCAGTTTTCCACACCTGTTAATGTCACTAATACCCAAGGTGCACTGGGCTCCAGACGATTCATGCAAACTCACATCCTCTTTTCTGAAGAAATTTGTCACAAGCCTCAGCCTTTGAATTACATTCTCTACCCTAGAAATGATTACACTCTGCAAATAAACAAAACGCAGGCATTCAGTGAGGAACCATGAAAATGTTTCTTTGCCATTCCATCCGCTGTGAATTTATTGCTCTTGCGAATAATTGCATTCAGCTTCGTTTTGACAACAATAAATGACAGAGAGACCTTGAAAGTTTCATTTGAAGCTGAGGTTCTCTTCCTGTCAGGACACAAACATAAAACAATCGCTGCTTGGAAGCAATCTCAATGTGAGACGACGCAGCTCTGGCATCGGGGCGGAGAAAGGTCACAGAGCGATATTTATTTTTCTGCCCTTGGAGTTAAGGCACAGTACACCAATTCATCCACATCTATGCGCTGTGTGCTACATCATTTCTGTCCTACAAACCACAGCCTTTATATGGCTCCAGCTTCAGATGCAGCTGCTGCAAGAGCGTGTGGATCTTTCTTCCGGTACTACAATCAAAGTGGATCTAGCAACCATTTAATTTGACTGAAAAAAAAACATACTATGAACATTCCATAATATCATATGCATTTTATTGTATTGTTGTTATTATTGTATACATGTATGAATTATAAAATTGGAAAAGTATTTGTCATATGAGCACGCTTCTTAATTTCTCAATTCTTACTTTTTCAATTTTATATTTATACCAAGAGAAAATTATGTATTACAAAGTACATCCTAAGCGCTTTCTTGGAAGTCCGCTGAAATCCTACACTTCTCTGGACTGTCCCTAAAATTAATGAAAGCTCAGTCTTCACTTTAATTTCTTGTTAAATTCAAACAGATTACGTTCACAGTATGACAGAACTAGCTCCTCTTCCATTGTATTATGCTATTAAAGGCTGAGAGCTGGTTTTCTACACCTGATAAGGCCTCAAGGGTCTTTCTGTAGATATTTGTACTCCAGGGTAAAAGTCTTACAGCGTATGTTCAGTATTAAAGGAAGCTTGTCATTTGACTCGTTTCAGCGATATGAAAAAACTGTTCTATGCTTTAAATGTGTCACAGACTCAGAAATCTTTTATTCTTAAAATTTTGATTTTCATCCATATTTATGCATAATTATTGTGTCCAGTAAAATTATTTCATAACAATATTTGCTCAAATTTAAAATTTCCCGAAGACCAGAATGCCCTAACAGGTGGACCTGCAGGCCCTGCATTGTGAGATCATGGAGAATAGCTCAATAGCACGTTTAAAATGAAATTCAGTGAAGCAGTTCGTTTGCATATGATTAACTCTGCATCAAAACCAGGAGGTATTGGAATGTACAGTGGAAAGTATCTACTGGACCTCTCGTCATTATAACTCCATTAAAGAGACCAGAAATTGATTTTTTTGTAAATCTTCATTTCTAATGATCCTCTGAGGGCTTCTTTTCTTTACCTGAATGGTCATTGAATGCTTTCAATGTGGGTTTCATTTTTATAAAATGCCAGAGAGGATGATGGGTATGAAATATTGGCGGGGTGGGGCAGGAGTTAGTTTAGCCAGTGAAAAGGAGCTCTTTCTCTTTCTTTGCACTGGAATAAAACCTGGGGAGACAGAGGAGGTGGGAGAAGGGTAATTGAAAACTGAAATATTTCTTTCTTTCTCATATAAGAATGTGTTCTTTTCACCATCAGTTAAAATGCATGCACAAAACCAAGGCTCAATTTTTCAAAAGAAAAGCCTTTAAACGAAGTAAAAGGTACATCTAAACCTAAATGATCTTCCTTACTTTCAGTTTTTTTCACTCAGCTTCCACCTGACAAGTTCCATAATGCAGAAATGAACCAATAAACTCAAAAGCCCTAAACCTTACTTTTTTCTTGCATTGAGAGTTAGATCACATTTTTGACCGCAAACAACTTGCACTGTCAACTTCTTTAATTACCATGTCATTAATATGCTAATGTGTAAACATTTTTACCACCAACTAATCCAAAATATGTAAACAAGTATTACATTCACTAAACATTATTCATCATCACTGAATAATCCAGTGAATTTCTTAACACTTTGTGATGGGATTACATTTTACAAATTGACAACCATGATGAGTGAAAAATATCTTTATGAAAGTTCAGAAAGCGAGTATGTCATTTTGAGAGTGACAGGGCAATAGCGAAAGTAAATGATGGTCACTGCTCCAAACGTCTCCAGTTAAAACTTTAAAGTAATATAATCTGATGCACTACGGTTTAAAGAAATCTGCCAGTCAAAACATAATCAAACAAAAAGCAAAAAATAAATAGCTATCATATATTAACTGTGTTTGCCTTAAAATAGAAAAAGTCATAAGTCTGTGTCTTGTTAAAAAAATGATCAACAAAAGGGCATCTCCTTTCTATTTCACATCATTCTCATTCTGAAAAGGTTTCTTCGTCTCGTTTGGTATTCCAGAAATCGCGAAACCTGATTTCCCCTCCTCCAAGTATAGGCTCGGCCGAAGAGCAATACTTTTTACATACAAATGCAGACATGGGAGCAGAGAGCATTGGCAGGGGCCTGCGTTTTTATTCTGGTCATATGCCCACTAAGACATGTTGTTTAAAAAAAGCCTGGACACAACCCGTTTGTCTTAAGTAAGGTGTTTAGGAAAATAGGTCTGTGGTTTGTGAAGGAGTGAAAGGCCTAATCTCTGTTCCTGTGTGAGCGCTGGCAGAGATGAGCTCTGTGGCAGGCATTGCAGATGATGGTACTCAGGAGATGGTACAGGCTGATAATGGCACGGGATCTTGAGCTGGCAGTGGATCAGGTCCTGTAATAAAGCAGGCCTGTCTTTGCAGGCCACTGAGGAGGAAACAGACCAGAGCACATCTTTCACATCAGGGATGAGACTGGAGGAAAGTTAAACAAAATAAGGTCTTTTTCACATCATCTCTGCTATCTGTTCTTTTCAGTAGACTTTTTACCTTAATGCACTGCTAGTTTTACTCTTTGCACATACTGCATGTTCTGAAATGTTTTTTTAGTTGAAATAAAGCTTCCTCTCAGTTCAGAATGAATGAATCAGCTGTTTCATTGATACAGGTTATTAACATAGCATTGCTAAAGCAGGATTTACTCCACACACTCAGCCTGCTCCCCCCCACCCCCAAACCCATCCTCAACTGCTTTGCTCAGGAAAGGGCCTTTTTATGCCATCTCCTGATTTGTATGTGTCAGTCACCTACACTTATTTTGGGAGAGGACCTTATTTTCCCCATGTAAAAAGCATGCCAGAGAGAACCCCCGGTTCGGCATGGCTGCAGCCCTGTTGAGGCCGTGTTTCAGAATGGAAATTTGCAGTGCTCTGCGGAATCTGGCTGTTTGAATGTTGTGTATCGTGAATCGAGTGGTTCTTTCCCGCGCCCCTGTGTCAGAGCCGATGCTGTCCCTGTACAGCCCCTCACAAAAGCATGGCTCTTATTTTATTACTTGGTCAAAGCAAATGTATGCAGACCATATATGTTTGAAAAGAAAAAATATGTAAAGGAGATATGGAAATCTTGTAGCTTACAGTCCCTTGGAATCACTGGACTTGGCTCATACTGGTCTTGATCGCTGACCTTAGCTAAGGCAAGAGATGCCTGCAGCTCCCTCAGTGTTTCCTAGGGCTTTTTGTGAATTCCTGGAAGATTTCACACCTTGGTCTGTCATGCATATCTTGGCAGGACTGCCACTACTAGGGTGATTAGTAGTGGCTGGGCATAAGCAGGCCTGATGTTTACCAAAGTATTTAAGCATCTGATATAATTTTCCATCCTATTGTGTTGGCTGAACTTTTTTAACCTTTCTGCACTTGAAGATTGATCATGTTTGATTACATTGCAAACCTAACGAAAAATAAGCCCCAAAATGTGTATTTTTCTATCAGACTCACTCCAGATATTATATGCAATCAGGGAAAATATCTGAGTCTATTCAATGTGGGGGCAAATGTTTTTTTTTCACAGTGCAGTATATATATTGCCTCTGCTGGGCCTTCATTTCCCTCTGGCTCAGACTGGGTGTTGAACTTGCTACAGAGTCAAGTGAAGCACATTATTTGTGGCTTAGGATCCAAATTACAGATACTTTGCTATTCAGCCCACAGAGTTTCCATCTCCATTGGCTTTTCCTATTCCCTGCAATGATGGCAGTTTGGCAGGCAACACAAATACCAGTGAAAACACATTAAATTGAGACATATCTTTTTAAAAAAATGTATATATTGAGATATTAGTTAAATGGATGCCAGCATGTCAGGTGGCGCACAAAAGATCCTCACGATAACACAGCTTTGAAATGGGCCTTTCATGGATCACGCTGCTGAAAATATAAATATGTTTCCACCCGATACAGAGATAGCACCAATATCCAGGCAACTGCAGTTAGACTTTTTTAAATGGAAATGGAAGGTCTCAAACGTAGTGAAAATAGAAAAGATCTGCCACCAGTGTGTTTGAAGTAAGGTCTTCCATTCTTTTTTTTTAATTTCTGAGATAAGAAGAACGTATTCTAATTAACCACAAAAGTGGTCATAGTACCACACAAATACAAAAACCAGACTTGAATTCTTATCTATGAACAAAAAAATGACACATAACTTTTTTGTGATTCATGATTTATGACAAAGAGGAGTCCTCTTTACCTTAGCTCAGCCCCACAGAAAAACTGACATAGTGATATTTGTCATTTTTTCTCTAATACTCTATATATAATATATAATATCTCTAATACCTGTAATTTCTATGTCAACTGAAAAATCCAAAGACTGAAATCATTTCATTTGGTAGTTTTTCCAATAGCATATTTTTATGGACATTTGCAAAAATGGTGACGACACTTTCTTTTCTGATTTTCAGTTAGGATTTGTTTCCATAGTCACGGAGCATGTGATTCCCAGAATCACCATATTTTAAGATTTGAACTTACATTTCACATGAAACCTCAGCAGAATGGCTTTGATTTCAATCCTTGAGGAGGATTCATTGTTGTAGATCTCAAACATTAAATGCGGAGGTAAGAAAATGCAGGCAGTTGGGTTAATGATAACTCTTTAACAAATGCCATTCCATTAGAATCCTGAAAATTCTTTCATTAAGGTCCTTCCATTACACACATGGCACTATCTCAACACAAGGAGAGAAGTAATCTATGTGCACCTCACATGAGGGGGATTTTTTAAGAAGATATCTTTCCAGCTACAGATCATGTTGCCGTTGCAGCACCACTATCTTTCATACGTGGTCAACTGAATTCTGTAAACTGACAACGAAACGGTTTATGTTGATAAGAAAAAAAGACCACTCAGTTATATTCCGTTTTCATTGCATGTTCCAGCTGCAGGCTGCCTATTCACTCCATGTGGGTCAGTGATTGCAGACAGAGAGTCTTTTTGTCATGATGGGAAGGGCTTTTTCAGACAGATATCAGCAAAACAAATTATAAATATATAAATTAAATACATACAACTGCAAAGGAGTTTTAAAATCTTTTACTCCTCAGTTGAACAAGCCTGTGGATAAAAGCTTGATCTCCCCCCCACCCAAAAACCCTCTTTAAAGTTATTTCAAGTTTCTCAGCCAGGCTTTGAGAAATCTGTTTGTTTGAGGGCAGCATTAGATGTGACCAGCGTTTTATTGTGACATAAAACCACATTTCTTCCTCGGCAGATTAAAAATAAAATCGGTTAATAAGAAAAGCTGTCAGCAGCAGAAAATGGCTGACATAATCCGTTTATCCTCCAAGCAATGAAGATACTGGTCCTTGGGAGTCTATCTTTCCTCTTATGTTATTTCGCCCAAAACATTATCTTCTACGCATTCAGATGGATTAAGAAGTCATATGGGAGATAGAAAGAAAATGACAGATACAAAAAAAAATAATATCCTTTTTTCCCAGTCACACTAACATACGAGCCTGTGAGAAATGAAAATCATACATAAAGAAGGGAGAAGGGTGAAGGGATAGTCAAGGTAAAGGGTGATGATGATGATGATGATGATGGGTGACGGAGGCAGGATGGGGGACTCAGAGTGAGGTCAGGGGGCAGGAATGATTCCAGCCTGGCCCTCTGCAGATGGGTGTGGTCTGCATCATCGCCGGTGACCCGGGCCTTATCGGTTGACTCACAGAAGAGGCCCATGGCCAAAACCCGAGCTGCATGTGCCAACGAGCCCGGCACAAGCACCCCAACGAGAACATCAGGGTCAAGGAGAAGACATCTGCAGCTGGATTATACTGAGAGCTCTATGCCTGGGATCCAGTGAGCCTGCCTTTTCCATAGACGCTTACATACATGCCTCTCCAAACTTCACACTTCCATTGTGCTGCAGAAGGGATCATGTGTCCATGAGAATGAGCCAATCAGATGCACGATTGTGCAAATGCATTCTTTCCCCATTACAAAAGCTGCCATAACATTCATGCATGTATGCCCACAGATGTCTCCCTGCATCTGAATCCGTATTCAGTCTCACATGCAATCTTACTCTCACAT
Source organism: Albula goreensis (assembly GCA_022829145.1). Classification (NCBI taxonomy): domain Eukaryota; kingdom Metazoa; phylum Chordata; class Actinopteri; order Albuliformes; family Albulidae; genus Albula; species Albula goreensis. The sequence continues at coordinate 15,379,841 of CM040764.1, read as the reverse complement.
AAGATAATTGGCATTATCGGATTAAATGAATGAATGAAATTTTTAAAACCAGCAGAACCAGCAGGATTGTATTCCACAGATTTTACGAACAGAAGATTAGATGCACACAGCAAGAGACCGTAGGTGTAAGATACTCTGTTCTGAGGATGTGAATTCAGCTGGCAAGGGCAAGCACAAGAGCTTATAGCCAGGTGTGTCCTAATCGATCTGAGAGTGTAATGGCCCACACCCAAATCACCAGGCAGGACACATTGACCCATGCACAGCCTAATTAAAGAGCAACAGGTGGGGGAAGGTATTCAAGGACTGAACTGGGCTGAATGAAGGTGTGGTGGGGTTAACAGTAATCATCTGTGCTTGCATGATGTTATCAGCAAAAGGAACTCCACTTTAGATTGATCTCCCCACTGCACCAATACTACATTCGCACAAAGGACAAGCTATTTCAGAAGAATGTATGGAGAGGTTAGGGGTTGTATGCCCTCTTCTTTTGATAATTAATATCAAAATGGTCATCATTTAACTGGTCACCCCAGTCTTTGTATGTTGAATATCTGTAATTTGGATGTCTGCTGTGCAACACTGTAGCTTAAACTACTCAGTAGTATAAAGACCATCAGAGACAGTAGGTTTAATTGGAGAAAGGCTTTAGCAGAGTGCATGGAGGTGAGAGGGGCTGAACACAAGGGAAGAATAGCCAAAAAGCAGCGTTTTAGAACAGCTGCCTCCTGGCTGACCACGGAGGAGCCACTGGAGGAAGAGCACAGCGGGGAAACCACCAAGCTTCCAGCCGCTCCTGTTTAATCACGCTGGTTGCCTGGTAATGAATTTTGATTACACCTCTCAATGCCGTGGCGCGGGGTGAAAAATTAATAACCAAGGTAACCATGCATGAAGCACAGAGAGTAATTTTCCTTACCTGCCTTGTCTGCCATTAAATTGTTAGCACTTTATCATCCGTGTAGGGCCATGCATTTCCATTCATCTTTCTGTAGGGCTGGCCTGATTAATGTACTAGATTCCCTTCTCCCCAGCGACACGCTGGTGGCCTGGCACAGACACATCGCTCACAGGAAGTGGTGGCTGACAGTGAGGGCTGGATAAGGAGGTGCCCATAGAAGGGCAGCCAAAGGATTTCTGGGATAGCCCTACAGTGAAATGTCAGTATCTTCCGTCAATATTACAATATTGTTCAGTATCATGTGAAGATGTTTGAGTGGCAACTACAAAGTAAAATAGTTTTCATTCAAAAACAAAAATTAATTGCATTTTCCCTTTATTATCTTTAACAACAAAGAAGACAAACACGTTTCAGTGTCTTGCACGTTCACATGATATTAATTGCGTAATTACTTGTAATCTACACCTAGTAAGCATTAAAAAATCAAACGGTTACATCTTGAGTGTGACAAATTACAATTTTCACGCCACAGTCATACATAATCATCTGTGTGTGATGCATAAATGACCCCTAGCGCAGAAAATGAAAAAACATGAAAAAATAAAATTCCTGATTAATAGGCAAAAGTTCTGATGAAATAATATTAGAGTAACAAATTAAAAACAGTTACTTTAAACATGCTCTTAACAGAGGGGTGGGGACACAGATGCTAGATGTAAAAGACCATTGTAAAAATATCTAATGAAATATCTCATCAAAATGCATTCTTACTGAAATGACTGTGATCACATGTTGAGTCCATTGGAGCAGCAACATGCAGAGGTGCTGTAATACATTAACACATTAAGGGATTAATGTATTGATTCCTCGAGGATGGATGGTGAAATGACAACATTGAGACAAACTAGATGAACATGCAGGTCATGGCAACAAGTTATTACATTTTTCCATGCACCATTCTATAGTATTTACACATTCCTAATTTACACGTGGGTGAATGTGGTGAAGCAAGCTCTGAGGAGTCTAAATGATTGTAAGCGCAATCAAGAATGTCTTCAGCCAGACAGACTGAACCAGTTAGATAGAAAGGGATGTATTTTCGTACTTTGCTCCACATTTTCTGACACATGAAGAATAAAAATCTCATTTCATTGAAAGTTACAGCTTGCAACCAATGTAAAACTGGGAGTCGCTTGATTTCAGAGGTCAGTGATGACAAAATTGCTTCTATTTAACTATATTTTGATGAGGGCGAAAGAGTCATTTTGAGGATGCTGACTGTGTTAGCTAAAACATGAACACAGGCTCCGTGATTGAGATTTTGGGCTCCTGTGACATTGTTGTCTCTTTGCCGGTCACATTCCTGTTTGAGAAAACAAAAAGGCTGCAGGAGTATAATTATGTAATTATGTCACCATGCAGTAAGCCTGGCAGTCCTGCAGCTCTCCTGTCCCGGGCTCCATTCTCTGATCATGTATCAGTATTATCATGTAACTTCCTTTTTCCAGCCCAGTTATAACTAAACCCCTCAATCCAACAATCTGTAATCACAAAAAAAACAGACACAACATAACCACATAACGATGGCTATAGTAAGGTAGACACACCCCTCGTAACCACCAGCATCTCGAGGGGTGCATATGGGCATGCTTAAAGCATTTTATTACAGAGGGATTTATTAATTATGCATTTATGGATCCAGGAGCAAATATGGTCTTGTTTGCATTTAGAGTGAAGGGGGACAGAGAGCGAAGGGGCCCCACAGCTCACCCTTCCTGCCTGGTGTTGCTGGTCTCCAGAGCGGCCCTAATGCTGCCTAATCCCGAAGCTGAAGACAGATGCAGTTTGTGTGTAAGAAATATCTCTTTGCTTTTTCTGCCTCAGTTCATTATTTTTCTTTCTTGTCATTTAGTGTGATAGGTTGGACAGCGGCGCACGGGTGAGCGCTGAAGACACAGTCACAAGGCCTTAATCTAGGCTTTAATGCGTGACTTCAGAGATGCCATTTATCTTCTGACTGCAGCAGGCGTCCACAAAACTTTATCTCTAATAATATATTGATGGATTAAAGGGGTCAGACAGGAGACCAGGCAAGAAAAATTGCTTATTGACATCAAAATACAGTGCCCCAAACCTGATAAACATAGGGGCAGGGGACTAGGAGGTGCAGAAGACAGGGGAGGGTGGGAGGGTGGGGGTGGAGCCCATTGTAACCATTTGCATTCAGCAATTTCCCCCCATCCCCAGAGCCTCCGGTGGCCCGTGCCCGCGGCGCGATAAAGATCCCAGTCTCCTGCTCACTAACTGCCACAGTTCAGCCACCGGAGGGGAAAAACCAGTGACTGGTAGGCTGCTCCTGGTTTATCTCCACGCGCTTTTTTATACCTTATTAATCACACTTAAGTACCGTGTGAGACTGGAGCACTCGTAGGGGCTGAGAGCAGGAGCAGTCAGCGTGCCGCCCCGTTATCGAGGATGCGCTGGGACAGGAAGTTGGGAGGGAGTTTGCCCTTTTATTTACTTGCTTTTTCACCTGGACATGCTCCCAGAGTCTTGTCATGTTTGAATGGGAGATGGCCTTGCTTCTGCACTGACGAGTAGTAAACTACATTAAGCCATCAATTCAATTTAATTGCGCCGTGCTTTGTCCTTGAATGTGCTTTTCTCCATCTATTACACGACAATAAGCCCTGTATGGTAGATTCAAAGAGCAAAAATGATTATTGTCAAGGACAAAGAGGCCAAAACATCTATACCTTCAAAGGCCTTTACCGATTGGCCCCTATCGTAAATAAGACAATAAATTCAGTTGAAAGGTATATTTGAAGGAATGATTGAATTGTTCATTTAATAATGAAACCAATTTTATTATGTTACAAGCTTTAGTAAATATTAAAACATTTCTAGGCTATTTGCAAAAATATATGAGGGAATTATCACAAACATTCGATTGTATATAGCCAGATGTGTTATCTTTGTTGTTCATCCTGAGAAATATATTTCCCTTTAGTGAAATGAAACTACATTGAATATGTAATATTCCATGGCATTGTATAATTTTTCCAACATTTGAGAAGTCAAGAAATGAATTATATAAATGTTTTTTAACTGAGAGTGTAGGGTGAGAGGTTAAAACCACCTTCATTATGAGTTTTTCATTTGAAATAAAAAAACAGAATGGCGAAAACCTTTAAATCATTCCTTAAGTAAACTCAGCACTGTTCAGCATATATGTCAGTAGTGCACTATACATTTAGCCAAACCTGGAGGTGGGGGTGGGTGCTGGAGCAGGGAATCACACAGAATCATGAAGCATTTCTATAAATCAGAGCTTACTTATTCTTATGATATTTAGGAAAGGCCAAGCAGTTTTTGAACCTCTCCCCTATCATCTCTGAAAAATGTGTTTGGAGACTGTGCCTGGCAGCCAATCCCAAAGAGTGTCAGGTCTGGCCCTTCACACACACACGCACACACAACCAGTCTAGTAAAATTAATACACTTTACCATTACAAGATAAATCTGGGGACATATTACAGCCGGCATATCTGCAAGCTTGTAATACCACAGAGTCAGCACTCAATAAAAGACATTTGCAACCAGGCATTTCTAGCTACAACACAGGCAAAAGATTTAAAACCTGCTAAATTAGGTGCGGCTAGCAAAGAAAAGATGCACGGTAAGCAGGGCAATGCTTACTTGAAATGACAGAGTTGTTTACGAGGAGTGCCCCTCCCCACACACACACACACACACACACACACACACACACTCACTCACTCACTCACTCACTCAGACGCACTCACACATCAACTCACACTCTGTGATGCCATGCACAAGGCACAGTTTATGATCTGTGCTCAGGGTTGTTTCATCTGGAACACAGAGAATAATGTCATCTGCAACCACTGCTGACAATCACCAATCATAATTCATCCTGTTCTCAAACACAAATCTGTCATCCAGTCGTGTTTAGTTTATTCATATTTCACCACACTGATTGGAGTTGCATTTGATGTTCATTTGTATGTTTGTGTGCGTTTCTTGCAGTGTCTTTCGCTGTCTTCGTATGGGAAATGATTTCTTAGCTTCTCTGCCCTTGGAAAAAAAAACTGAAAAGTCCAATAAAACTACAGCCATCAAAGAGTTTGATGGCACGCTTGCAAGCCAGCAAAGAAATTCATCTGCAATTCCGTTTTTTGGATTATCACTGTACTTTTTTATGAGCAGAACAGCTACCAACAGTGGCATTAAAAATTTAATCCTGCACCACAGTCTACATAAAATATATCACCGATTATAGTTCACCTGTCCCTGTCAGAAAAGAGATACAGCATAAAAGAGATTTATTGTGAAGATTATTGTCCCTGTTTTATTTTTCAGTTTTTAATCAGAATCTTGTTCTGAGAAGCACTGTTTTGTGCTTGACTTTTTATAAGTGAGTATAAGTGGTAAAACAGAAAATTGATCTTTTCCTCTATTTTGTAGAAGTTCAAAGAAAGAGCGAAGCTACATATTTTCAATACTGTGGTGCAGAATGTTCATCACATTTTGGCCCATATGAAATGGCAGCCTTTTAGCTTGTGGCTTTTGGTGACAATATGTCTTGTTGTGAAGTGTTAAAAAGGCGGTCGGGGTTGTGTATTTGTCGGATGTTGACTGTTAGTGCTGTCCCATTGCCATTCTGCCATTGTTAGTGGACGGAGCAGGAAAAACACAGCGCAGCTCTGAAGGATGTATACTGCCTGAGATAAAGTGAAATCTCTCTGCACAAAGCATCCGGAATGCCATAAACCAGGATTAATATCACATTTGTAGTGAACTATAAACATAGGCATTTAATGGCTAGCGATGCTGCTCCGGCCGTATCGAAAATCAATTTCCGTTTATAACGGGTTGAAATAACATGGCACAAAAAAAAAAAAAATCCCCCACCTAAAAAAAGCCCCAGTGCTTTTCGTTTCACCTTGATGGGTACTTGGGCAAAGGGAAAATGCACGTAAAAAAAGAATATTACAGATAACAAAATAAGCACAGACACACACCAGGGAGCAATAATCGGAGCAATTTCCCTGATAAATAATTCCATTCTTACTTTGTTCATCTACCTAAACACATCGAGCCGAGGCCAGGAGGGGTGACACACTGTAATTTACCTTTTGGCGTTGGTATATTAATGCTATTTCCATATTCACCACCCCTCCCTCCCCCCTCCTTCATCATCGGCCCCCCGTACCTCAGAAAAGGAGCAGGCACTGCAGAAACACGGACCACATCCCGGGCCGAGAATACCCCTGAGCCCCTGCACCTGGGTGCCGTAATTCCAGCCTACCTCATTATTTAGCGTGTCACTGCTATTTTACATTTTAAAGCTTTTCTGCTGCCCTCTAATTTATTCCAGGAATATCAAATGGACCGGGTTGGAATGGGGGTCACCTGGCGTCTCAGGACAAGGAAATGTGTATATATATTTATTTATAACAGTCGCGTCAAGGTGAAAACTTGTGTCAGAAATCAGCATTTACATAAAGGAGAGGGGAAAAATAACAATGCAACTTTCTCAAATCCATCACAGATCTTAATGAGTAATCTTATTTCTTGAGAACTGAGGGAATTGTTTATTTTAAATTGTGGTTAATTTCTTTTTTCTGTGATTGACAGTATAACTGCACTAAAAGGCACCATGCTGGTGGAGTGTGGTGTGGGCTGTATGTGAGCTGTAATTAATTTTCAATGCTAACATCAACGATGGTGGCAAAAAAGTTTATTTGCCTTGTGAGATTCCACAGTTTGCTGGAGATGCTGATTAGTCCTGTGTTATGTGTGTGTGGGCCTGGCCAATGTGAGACCAGCATTTCTGAAAACATGCTTTATTCACATTTACCAGCACTACATATACAGATCTACTCGATATAAACTGCCCCCTTTCCCCCTCAGATATCCATTATTCAACCTATACACGACCAATAAAAGATATGTGAACTGTAGATTGTTACCTTGGAAAAGTTCATTTTACAATCAAAATATCTAAAAATGACTCTGTATATGTACGTATATATGTATATTTTTTATATATTTATATATCTATATATTTTATATATGTATATATATATGTATTATTGTGTGTACTTTTAAATTGTCTTCCACTGTTCAAATGAAGAAAAATACCAACAGAAATTGTCTAAATAACTTACCTAAATGTCAAACTAATGAGAATTTAAGTTCTTTCTATCTGCGAAGAATTCCCTGATTCAAACATTAAATATAAATTCATTTTTTATGTCACACAATAGATGTAGTTGCAATGGAAATATTATTCTTTCAGTCCAGGACACTATACAAAGACACAAATAGCACAATGCTAAAAACTGCATGTCTTGGACACGTTCTTATCTACCTCCTGGACAAGTTCATTCTGGGAAATCTGTAACTCTTACAGTACTTAATAACACATTCTGGGTACAAAGAAAAGAGAAGAGAATCTATCCATTGAGTCTCCTGTGGCAAGTGCTGCACGATACAGTCCTCTCCCACCCCTGCCTCACCCCTGGGGTTCCCTCTGCCCCAGCTCCACATTTGATATCTGACCCCAGACCACAGAGAGCGGCAGAAAGGAGAGAGACAGGCCATATGTTAGGGCGCTCCAGGATAGAGGATTGCTAAGCGGTGTGAACATTCAGAAAATGATGTTTTGTACCTCAAACATCTTGCTTACAGCAGCAGGGTCTGATCCAAGCATTATGTTTGAATACATCAGTAGCCCCCACATGCTGCCCCCCCCTCCCATCTGTGCCTTTTCCCAAACCAGCACCCCCCCCCCCACCTCTCAACCACCCCCTCCTCCCAAACCCCGCCCTCCTCCTGCTTCCTCTACAGAAGTAGATTATCAAAACTGCGTTTGAAAGTGAATGAAGGGTGACTCTCTCTCCCTCCCTCCCTCTCTCTCGCTCTCTCTCTCCCACCCTCCCTCCCTCTCTCTCTCTCTCTCGCTCTCTCTCTCTCTCTCTCTCTCTTCCCTGCTCTGACATCTCAGGGTTTTTTTTTCACTTGCCACCGTTTCTGGGCGAGGTGATAACTGCCAGTAATAGGATTAACATTGATTTCTTTTCGCAAGAACAGAGATGTGCCGGTTCCAGCTATTTATTGAACTGCCAGCTTTGAACTATCAAACCTGACTGCGGGAAAAGACCTATTGCAGCATTTTAAAGAAAAGAAAAGCCTCTGTGCGTTTCTTTCTCCTCCTTTTTTGTTATTTTCCCCCACTCTCTCTCGCCTTCTCTTTGTTATAGCCGGATGAAAGAGAAAAGCGCGTGCCTGTGTTCTAAGCCACAGTAATGGCTTTATTTATTGACTTTGTTTACTGTACCATACCCAGTCTGCTATATTCAACACTTGCTCTATAGGCAGTTGTTGTATTTTGACTTCTTTTTCACCTTGAAATGAAAGATCCTTAGAGACGTCTTTTCCTCCAGCTCCATTTTTTTTCATGTCCGCCTTGTTTTTCAGTGCAAATCCTGTCATGTGCACTGAATTGTCTCTGAGTGAATGCCTCTCCTTTGACTAAAATTTCTCACAGCACTGCTGGCACAACCACTGTGCAGCTAAACAGGTCCTAAAAGTGGAGCTCTGCAGGTTCTGCCTCTTACTCAGGCCTGTGCCACACTTTAACCTCGTCAGTTCATGTGTTCAGCTGTGGCGTCATTAGCCAGGCACCAGCTGGCAAATTTACTCTTAATCTGTTCATTTGAATTAAAGGGATGAAGGATTACTTGCAAACACATTGTTAGCTGCACTGGTTTTTAAATCTGATAACTGAACACTATTTTCACCCACAACACTGAATGTTTTCAATTTATTGAACATTTTTTAAACTCTAGATGTGTGCTGTCAGATTCGTCACATGTTTTATGATATTATAATCCACCCTGGATATGCGTATTCACCAGGAAATGCACAGCTCTACCTTCAGTCTTTATTATCAGGTACAGACTGGCGTTGCATTAGCATCTAGGCAGTAAAGTGACAGCATGTGTCGCTGGTCGAGCATGATGGGTATATTTCCTCATATGAGGTAATGCCAGGTGAACGGATGCTCAAATGGCAGGTAAACTGATGCCGTTGTTTAAGTTAGATTTAATCCTCTGAATGGAAGGGAGCTAATTTGGTTATGGATGAAAACCTGTACCCTAGATGACCACCAAGAGACCAACAGTTACGGTGAAGCGTTTGAGTGATGTGAGGATAAGTATCCTTTTCTCAGTGCATGGTTAACTTCAAGCAGACTGTCTGACAACTTCCAACCTTGACCTGTTGCTCTTACTGATTTCTCTCAATGAAAGTCACTCTGGTCTCTTCCCTGCCAGTTCCTGCAATTGAGTCCCCCCATTGATTACAGATACAAATCAGTGGTAGAATGAAATAACATTGAAGACCAGGGCAGGGAGTGATTGTCTGCTAACTATCCTGTGCTCCACGTGTTTCAGTGAGGCTTCATTCATTCAGTCCATACTGTTCTCCAGAACAGGAGAGCTTTATTGGTCATGTCTGGCATTAATACAGCCTACTATGGTTGCAGATGATGATGATGATGATTATTATTATTATTATTATTATTATTATTATTATTATTATTATTATTATTGTTGTTATTGTTATTATTGTTATTAATGATATTGATGATGATGATAATAATAATAATAACAATAATAATAATGATAATGATCATTAATAATTAGTTGCAGATGATAATAATAATAATAATAATAATAATAATAATCTGCAACCACAAGGCTTTTTTGTGGTATCCTTCTGCACATGCCCAGTCTAGTCCCTCCGCCTTTTCTCCTCTGTACGTCTCTTCCAATCAGCACCAGCCAAATAAGAAGCAGCTCCCTCTGTCACTAAAGATGTCCATCTACAGTGACCTGCCAATCGCCTCCAAAACGCTTGTCAGTCTGCTAATGTCCCTGATAAAACAAGCAGTGAATTACACTAGCTTGTGGAAAAAAAACTGTACAGAACTGAGAGAGGAGGGGGAGGGAGTGATAGAGAGACAGACAGTGAGAGAGGGAGGAAGGAAATCATCTTCAAACACCCCCACCCCCCAGCACACACACACACACACACACACACCCTCCGCCAGAGGCAATCACAAAATGCAATCATTAGCAACTGGTGGTGCTAGCTCCAGCAAATCACAGTTTGAGCAAAGATTTATACTGGTTCCTGATGGGGGAGTGATTTATTCATTGGAGCAGGCTGTGATATCATTAACCTCCGCTGTGTCTCTGGGGAACGGCAGCTGTGAGTCAGACAAAAGGGCCAAGAGACACGTGTCAGAGTCTGAGAAAAGGAGGAGGAGGAAAAGGAGGAGGGTTTGTGGACTGGGGGGAGGGAGGGACATATCACAAATGTCAGCTAAACACTGTCAGGGGACACCCTATTCACCTGTTGGCTTGGCTTTCCCTAGGTACCATATGTTACGTTTGGCTGTTGACACTGATGTGATGATAGTCATCCTCAAAAGTGAAAACAGAGTTTAAAATAAGAGATGTAAGGCATTTCGTTAAATAATGATACAGAACTTTCAGCCCATTACATTCATACTGGCAGTTTATTTGTAGCAGGTGTTCCACATGGGTCAGTGTAGGCTCCCATAAAATTCCTTTAGATTGCCATGTGCATCAGGAAGTCTATGCCTGTAACAGTGTGGTTCATCAGTAAAAACTTGTAATAGCCAATGCCAACAAATCCTCCCTCATCAGGAGGTGTCGAGAGGCCTACATTAAACCTGGACCAGGTGGAATGTGACCATCTGTGACAAATCAGGGTTTGGCCCATGTGGCCCAAGTCCTGCCCTCTTGGGTTTGAGTACTTACACCCTCAGAGTGAAAGAAGCACCAGAGCACACTGGCACTATGCTCAGCACCTGGAGAGGCGACAGGTGACAACGATCATGGAAATGTCAGTTCAATTTTCTTCCCAATGTCTGTATAAATTTGTTTATTATATCTTTGAGTTTGATATTGACATTTACATTTTGGTCATTTGACACTTTTAATTAAAGGGAACTGGGAGGACACTGAGGGGATGCCACCTCAAGTTAATACCTCAAGGAACAATGAGCGAAAGAAAGTAAAAGGAAGGGACACAAAATTATAATATTTCATAGGTATGTACACAGACAGTCACCACACAGTTGTTTCTATGATGCAATATTGTGGCTGTGTACTTACTGTGCCCAGCTCTGTAGTTGGAGTGCATTGGCAGAGGTATAATGGTGTAGGATAGAGGACTTTGGGAAACAGCAGGTCCAGGGCAGCAGAGGCTGCCAGGCACCAGCAAGGTCAAATTCGGGCACATGATGTGATTTGTGAGCAGCGTGCCAAAAGCGGGCCCTGAACCATGGCACAGACAGCAAGGGCTGGGCTTGCCAGCTAGCCTGATTTATCTGCAGACTGCACCATCCTCCACTCTGCACTCTCGACACGACACCCCCTTCACCCTGCACTCTCTGTCCCCAGCCCACAACATCATCCCCTTCACCCTACACCCTCCATTCCGTCCTGACAACACGACTCTCCCTCCACCAAGCACTCTCCAGTCCCTCTCAACGAGCAATGCCCAAAAAAATACCCCTTCTCTGAATTCCCCCTTTCATTCCCTCTCTTATTGGAGCTTAATGGAAAATTTTCTGTTTAACTTGGAACAATTCTTTAAAAATATATAGTAGGGTAGCTACAAAAAATGTATTTGACTTGAGTAGGCCTTGTGGTGGCTTTAAAAAGCTGAAAAGCAAACATTAGGAGCCAGGAGATTTACTATTTAGTTTTCAGCAATAAAAACTCTACTGGCATTGAAAGATGTGGAAAGAAAGACTGGACAGCACTCACAGTCAAAAGTGGATCCTTTAGAGCTATAATCCTGTAGGGAAGATTACTAGCTAAAGATTACTAAATGCTATGGGATCCATGTTTGATCCAGATGAACTGGCATCAGAAATGACAAAAGTCAGTTGTATTACTGTTATTTATGGTTGTGGCACAGAGGTCAAAAGTACAAAATAAACCAAGAATCAAGTCAAGCACTGTTTCTAGCAAGGCTTTCAAAAGTTTCCTGAGAAAAAAACATTGGTCTATGTAAATTAAATGTAAAATTCTTGCTTTGAGATTGAATGTTTTACTTTTCAGTAATTTGATGACATTGTGACATCATCGTATTGTGTGAGCCTGTCTGTCTGAATCCTAAATCTTAAATATTGAACGTATCCCTATCTGCAGTGCATATTAAATATATTATGTGTTATATATTATTTTTTTCCCTCTGGAGTCCCTAAGCCCCCATTCTTCCCCCTGTTGGCTCTGTTATTGTGAAACGCCCTCTCCAGCAAGCTCCTCAAAGCAAATCACCTACCCATGCCATCACAGTACTGTACTACAGATCTGTGAAGTTCTTCCTCTTCCCCTGCAGCCACCTGATCTGAGAATCGAGCAGCCTGCCCACAGAAAACACTAAAACACGAAAACTGACACCGCTAATGCTAACGAAAACCGGTAAGGAATGAAAGCGACGATAAAGTTGAGTTATCACCCTGGAAGATGTACATAGTCAGTTTTTCACTCTGGATTTAACACAATATGAGGTGCTTCTTCCCTACCTGTGGAAGGAATCGGCAGGTATTGCTGCCCTATCTTATTGTTAAAGGTGGCATGAAACCATGTGCAGAAGGTGCTGGGCACAGGGTACGTTGAGTTAAGCAAGCGTTCTCCGTGATGGATGATGCGCAATGCTGTCCCGCGGCAGAGCAGCCAGGCCACCGCTGGGATTTACTTGAAAGGCTACGGGGTCAGAATGGCAAGCGTTTCTGAGGCACAAGCCCCTGCTTTATCTCTCTGACCTTCAGGCCCACTGATGGGCCTGATTTAGTGTGCTGCCCTGCACAAGGCTCAGACACTCTGTCAGGGTCTTTATTTAATCCTGAATCAGCCTCGGATTCCTTCTGCCGTAAAAATGCCTCTTTTTGTCTTTCTGGCTTTGCAGGTGAGCTGGAACCTTCCCCTTTTACTCTGCAGGACATTTAGCATCTATTTTCAGACGCCTTCTGTTGGTTGCACTGAATCTTTGACCTGCCTGTAAAAAAAAATTGGATCAGCATTTGCCTTAGTAGATGTCATTATGGCATTTGCCTCCTCCTTATATTTAATGTACAATCCATTTATTCTGCTGATTAGTTAGAGAAGTATTTAAGGTAAAGGCCTTAACCACAGCACTTCAACTTCAACACATCCAAATTCATTATGGTGGAACTTAAAATATATGTAAACTTTTAGCCTTACTTGGTTATTCTGCAAAACCAATGTGATCATGACAGCCAGGCAGGGATATTTGTTAGCCTTGCAACTGTTACTGTTGGTTTTGTTTGGTTGGTTTGTTTCCAAGTACAGCAATTATGATTTTCTCAAGTGTGTTGAAATTTCTATGACAATATGGCATTCAGGAACTTCAAAAAAGAAAGAAAAAATTATCAGTCAAAATGATTAAGTATTAGGTAGCGCTGTGAAGAGTTCTGTCTTCAGTAGAGCAGATGAGGATGGTGCTCAAACCTACCTGAAGCTAAGACATTCTGTCTCTGCTCATCGACAGGTGCTCTCAAGCACCCAAAAGCAGTACCTTAGAGCTGGAGACAGTGCTGGCCTTCGACTGAGAATGTCACACATCTCCTCATCCCTCAAGCATGTTGTTTTAGGATCCTTTACCTAAGCTACTTGAAGATGCTTTTTTGCCTCGCCAACAAAATAGCACAGGCAAGCAGGCATGTCAACGTGCCATCCAAGTTATCACGAAAAAAACCGAAACCATTTTTCCGCCATTCCAGAGGCCAGAACAGGGAGCGAGGAGAAGTTGTAATGAAATTTACATAAATATGCAGGTGGGCCAATTCCTAGGTGCTATTTTACTGCATCTTGAGCTGAGCCATTTAAGAGCTTCATGGTTCTCCAACTGTTTCCAGGAGACACGTGTAATGAGGGCAGGTGGCATGTGACTTCACTCTCCCCTCTTAGCCCTGTCTACACTTTCTATCATTAGCATGGCAAGGGAGTCGTGAATCACCTTCCACCGCCCACCCACCCCAAAATTCCTCGCTCTTCTCCCTTCTCTGTTGTGCTAAATGGCTTGACAGAATGGTACCCGGGCCGCTAGCAGGAGCTATCGACTGCGAGGGGGAAGCTGCCAGACCTGCTTGATGGATTGGCTCATTTTGCAGCCGGCAGCTAGTCTTGGTGAAGCATCCGTGTCATTTGTAATGTCAGCCAACAAAATGTAATCAAACATTCCAGCAGTTTAATCACCGAGGGCTGCTGCAGAGATGATTGTAGTGTCAATATAACGCTATTTCATTATCTGTTTGTATTTTATATTGACAGTGTCAGATAAACAGTGTGGAAAATTAAGATTAAAAATATGGTAATTTCATTTCAATCACCCCGGCTACAGTTTGCTGGGCCATTATGCGATTGATTACTTCTGAATTAAATTTGGGGCTGAATGTAAAGTTTAATCTTCTTTCTTCTCTGCAATTCAGCTCCCCAAAGGCCTCTTAGCAAGTAAGTACCCATTTCATTTGATCTTTAATGAAAAGTAATGGCCCAAATGAATTGTATAAATCAGACTCAGTGTATACCTAGCTGACATTCCTCCCTCCCCCCTCCCTTTTTCTCCAACATACCATCTTACCCCCTTGAACACCCCCTCTTTCTCTTTTTCAAATTGGGGATTGGGTTTTCTTTTCAAAAGAGGAAGTCTTGTAACATGTAATCCACACAGGTTCTCTTTGACTGGTTTGGCTTTCTTTTTTTTTCCAAACTGGGGGAAAGGAGGTTATTTACAGCATGTTTAGTAAACAGAAAAGAGGCAGGAACAGAGAGGCTTTTATGAGGTGCTAAGCAGTCAAATTAAACATAGTGTTTTATGGCCTAGAGAGTAATTTCTAAAGACGCATCCCATTCCGCCCCGCTACCAGTAGCGTTGAGAAAGACATTAAAATGACATGGTGAATTTCCTACTCCCTCGCTCTTCCCACCACCCTCTCTCTTCAGAACACACAGACACAGTCAAGCGCCTCAAACATGCCAAGCATACGTTTTTTTCTCCTACTTTTATTCCCGGTAATAGAACGCAACTCTCAACAAGGCATCAAAAAAAGACTAAAAATAAATAATGGAAGGTCTTTATTGTGAGTCTCTTTCAGAGTGATTTGTCCCTCTTTGTAGTCCTAATTATGTGGCAAAGTGGGATAACAGAAGTTCTCAACTCAGCCATTATGCTAGTACAAAAAAGAGGCACATACAAGAAGCTGATCACTTCGGAATTAGCAAACATGATACAGGAAGGAGAAAAAAAATCATTAATACCGCTAGGGATTAGAGGCTCTGATTAAAGGGTTGCTTTTACCATATGCAAATGAGCGATAGGCATTTATCAGCGCTTGGCCAAGCTGTCTTGGCTGAAAAGCCACATATGTTTTTTAGCTGATTAAAAAACTGCTTGAAGTTGCAGGCTTTTTTGACAGGGTGGGGTGGGGGGGGGATGGGAGATGAAGAGAGACAGAGAGAGAGACTGTGAGGCAGTCAACTCATTTCCTCATGGCCAAATTGCTGTGTGTGCTCTGAGCTTTCCGCTTAATTCCCTCTTATTAAGCAGGTCCTTCTGAACATAATTAAAACATCTCTCAAGTGAGCATGTGTACGTGTGAATGTGTGTGTGTGTGTGTGTGTGTGTGTGTGTGTTTGTGCTTATGTCTGTATGTGTGTATGTTTTCCTTGCTGTTGTCCATACATAGTTTTTTTAAATGAATCTTCCCATAAATCTCAAAGAGCACCATGATAGCAGTGTCTGCTTTTTTCCCTCAAGTGTATGTTTGATGAAGGGAACACGGCAGCTGAATGGAGCAGAGTTTATCTACTCTCCAGCATTGTCTCCAGGCCTGTATGTCTTTCAGAATTATTTTATAATTGTTTTTCCCATTGGAGGTGACCCCTTTGCATTGTCACAGGACGAAGCAGAGTTCTCTCGGCTTTCTCACCATGCTGAGAGAGCTGTCTGCCACTCCCTCCTGTCCTGGTGGGCTTGCATAAATTCTTGCTTTTCCATCCCTTCAGAGCAAAGTGATCTTTGACGTATGTGCCCCCCAAAAAACATGGAGGCTCAAACCAGGAGCACACAAATCGCACCCCAATGCAAAAAGATGTTTACTTCCAAGGCCTTTTAGCTGGAATTTTATGACCCTGATCTAGCTTATCAATTATTTTACCGCCAAACAAACATCTTATTTAATTTTTTTTTTGTGGTGATCAACGAATCTAGTATAAGCTTATTGCTTACCTGTAAATAGACACCAAATGCACAAAGCAGAACAAATGGGCAATGACATTCTCTGGGATGTGAAAGCAAGTTTTCTGTAAATCACAATGGATATGGATCGAGCTTCATATCCAGTTTAAATTAGCAGACTGGTACATTCTACACAATGATACACCAATATGTATCATGACCTGTGTACTTTACTTAAAACTTTTCTGCTCAGTAATCACGTTTTGTCAGAGCGTAAGGTGTGTTCATTAAGTATTTAGGCACTTATCCCTGCACACAGTAAGTAGCTGGCTGATGAAATAGACAGTCCAGCCCACAAAAAAGTCACCAATGTCTGAAAGGTGCTGAGGAAAAAAAACATGATCATTATTCTCAATTTTGAAAGTAACAAATGTATGTAACTCAAATGTAACTCATTACAATAAGGGCAAACCAATTAGCATTAATTAATAAAGTATTAATATGAATTAACACTTAATTAATGTCCTTATTACAGTTTATGAAGGCTAACTAAGATATGAACAAATACTTGAATAAATGGTTCATAACCATCACCACCAACTAATGTAATATCCGAATCTGTAGTTTTAAATATTGTAAAAAAAAAACATGATTACTTAGTAACTGTATGAATGATATTTTATCAGTGTTTATCTACTGTAAATGGAATAAACTTTATCCTCCAGCTGATTATGCTACCCACTGCATGTGCTCCTGATGATCTATCAGATATCAATACTGTTGAAATTACTTTCCACGCCTGGACAAGAATTCTCATTAACCCTTTATCCCCTCAATCACAAACCAGGGTTAAGAAACAGCTAAATTTTGTGACAAAAAGACAACAAATTTTGACATTTAACTTTTGAGGTAGATGTCAGGTCATTGCAATGTTCAGTAGTCTCCAAAATTATTTAAAAATAATAATTCAGTTTTAAATGCTATTGCACCACTGCACATGATTTGCATAAAGAAATTAAACAAGTTCAACAGTTTTGATTCATTTTCTTGGACGGGGCCATATTATGTCCACAGCATTGGCATACAGGATCTCAGAAAATGGATTAGTCTCCTGGTTATGGAACGTTAAAGGGCACAAAAGCTTATCACTGGGGTGCAAACCTTTGTATACAGTATGTTGGTTTGCATGGCTTGGTAACGTGATACATGCAGCGCATCTATCTCGATGTAGCTAAGTCATTTTCCAAGGAGGAACTTGAGCAAACAAACTAACCAAGCTAAACAGCTACCCACCTTGTTAGCCAAAGTATGGCCCAAGCTATGTAGGTAAAACCAGCACTAGCTACTTGAAGATAAGTCAAAAACTCACATGGAAGAGAGCAAACTAGGGCAACACAAAAGTCAGATCAAACTGTGTACTATAAACTAGCTGCCCTTCTTAGCTAATAGTTGCTGTTAGGTCATGGTAGAACATGCCTGAATAGCAGCTATGTCATCACCCACACCATATAACTTTGGTGGCTAGCCAGCCTGTTTAGCACCAGCTGATTGCAGCTGGATTAAAAGTAATCGACAAGCAGGCCAGCCAATGAATCTTAGAGAAAGTTGAAACAACATTTATATTTGTGGATTCTGAATGGTGTAAATTCATGTTTGGCAAGTATTCCTAGCAATATCTTAAACAAAAAGCTCTTACACCTGGTGATGTGTCACAAATGTGAAAAATTAAGCACAGCTTAATTTTCAGAGGCATAATCAGGAGACACACTGGAAGCCAAGTGGTTTGCTTATCATTGCCACAGTGTACAGAGTGCGGACATTCATGTGATGACCAAAAATCAAACAGTGAACTGGATAGGGGATATACACTGTTTTGAATATCACAGTTTTGGGGCTATGTGGCTGTGTAAATTCAGTGGCCATGTAGAGGACAAAGCTTTCAGCAGTCTGTGGGGCTATGCCTGTGTACATTAGGATAATTGTTGGAACATTTTAAAGTGCTGTTACGCATCGGCAGAAGAGGGCTCCTCTATTCAGGAACAACCTAAAAAAGAAAGCCCAAACATTATGACCAAGTCCATTAGAAGAGTTGTTCTTTGTTACATGGGAACAGATGTTACAGAGCCTCCTTCTCTCAAGGACATGTAATTAGCAGGCAACATCTGCGTCCATTTCAAATGGTAATCTTTTTTGGTATATATTCTTGTGTACATAATGGATATTTACTTTCTCTCATATTGTTTTGGATGAAATAGCAATCATATGATGCATAAGGTCGAAATTATCAGGAGATAAAATCTCAAATATGGGGTCAATAGGATAAATGAAAACCTAAATAGAAATTTATATTCCGGGCTTTCAAATGAGTATTATTTAAGACCGTAGAATTATTACTCCCTTTTATCTTCATGTAACAAATACTTCCATCTTTACCCTGCTGTATTTGCTGTGTCATGACGACACTTGTTAACATTCACCAACATTAATATCTGTATTGTCTCTTCTTTGTCATGCCTCCTTTAATGTAATATTAAGTATAAATCAAATAGTTGATGAGAGATATAATAGCAGTGTGAAGGGGCCATGCCTTTCATATATGGTGCAACATTTGTATGATAGTACGGTCAGGGCCCTTAGAAAGGGCTTTGTGGGTGTAAAACCGGTGGCACTGATGAAGACCTGGCGCACGTAGACTGGCGGAGGGCCACCACTCCGTGTTTCCATTTCAGCTGGCATGTGTGAGCCGCCGTGTGAGGCCCCTGGCCGCCTTCCTCCCCATAATCCAGCGCTGCTCCACGTGGCTGAGGCCCGGGACCATTGGGCCAAGTGGAAGTGTGAAAGCCCTCAAACAGCCTGCTTTTTCAGCAGCTTTAACTTTTCCTTTTTTCCCACGCATGGCCTTTGTGTCCCTGAGAACACCGAAATCTGGAAATTTCTCCGTTTGATTTGGAAAGAAAAAAGACCAATCATGAAATGAAGCCCAGATGTTTGTTCTCCATTGTACGACTGCATAAATAGATTTTTTGGTTATTTTTTACAGTCACATATTTGCAAAATACTTTCCTGAGAGTCATTGAAGCACAAATGAATAAAACATTAACAAAGAATAAAATGGCCCTGATCAAACAGTTAAACAGTGAAACAATTTGGCTGAAATGACTGTTAACCTCAGTCTCACTTGTTTTTGTAGTACAGATTTTTCCCTCCTGAATTTTATCACTCCCACCCACTGCAAACCAGTTCATTCAGCATATTCACAAAGAAGGGAAGGGACTAACAGCATTGTGATTTCAGTGAGTTTGTTTATGCAATTGAACTTTGTGGCCAGTGGTAACACAACCTAGGCAATTATACCTGTAACTTGCTTAACCAACTCTTTGGCCTGACAGCGTCTGTTGCCTCATCGATGTAGACTTTGGCTATAGCTGTGAATAGGAGGGCTAGGCCCCGAATTCCTGTGTGTGTGTGTGTGTGTGTGTGTGTGTGTGTGTGTGTGTGTGTGTGTGTGTGTGTGTGTGTGTGTGTGTGTGTGTGTGTTATGTCTGTATGTGTGTATGTTTTCCTTGCTGTTGTCCATACATAGTTTTTTTAAATGAATCTTCCCATAAATCTCAAAGAGCACCATGATAGCAGTGTCTGCTTTTTTCCCTCAAGTGTATGTTTGATGAAGGGAACACGGCAGCTGAATGGAGCAGAGTTTATCTACTCTCCAGCATTGTCTCCAGGCCTGTATGTCTTTCAGAATTATTTTATAATTGTTTTTCCCATTGGAGGTGACCCCTTTGCATTGTCACAGGACGAAGCAGAGTTCTCTCGGCTTTCTCACCATGCTGAGAGAGCTGTCTGCCACTCCCTCCTGTCCTGGTGGGCTTGCATAAATTCTTGCTTTTCCATCCCTTCAGAGCAAAGTGATCTTTGACGTATGTGCCCCCCAAAAAACATGGAGGCTCAAACCAGGAGCACACAAATCGCACCCCAATGCAAAAAGATGTTTACTTCCAAGGCCTTTTAGCTGGAATTTTATGACCCTGATCTAGCTTATCAATTATTTTACCGCCAAACAAACATCTTATTTAATTTTTTTTTTGTGGTGATCAACGAATCTAGTATAAGCTTATTGCTTACCTGTAAATAGACACCAAATGCACAAAGCAGAACAAATGGGCAATGACATTCTCTGGGATGTGAAAGCAAGTTTTCTGTAAATCACAATGGATATGGATCGAGCTTCATATCCAGTTTAAATTAGCAGAACGGAACATCCACACAATGATACACCAATATGTATCATGACCTGTGTACTTTACTTAAAACTTTTCTGCTCAGTAATCACGTTTTGTCAGAGTGTAAGGTGTGTTCATTAAGTATTTAGGCGCTTATCCCTGCACACAGTAAGTAGCTGGCTGATGAAATAGACAGTCCAGCCCACAAAAAGTCACCAATGTTTGAAAGGTGCTGAGGAAAAAAAACATGATCATTATTCTCAATTTTGAAAGTACCTATCAAATGTAACTCTTTACAATAAGGGCAAACCAATTAGCATTAATTAATAAAGTATTAATATGAATTAACACTTATGTTATTAATAAACACATATGTGATTACTTAGTAACTGTATGAATGATATTTTATCAGTGTTTATCTACTGTAAACGTAATAAACTTTATCCTCCAGCTGATTCTGCTGCCCACTGCATGTGCTCCTGATGATCTATCAGATATCAATACTGTTGAAATTACTTTCCAGGCCTGGACAAGGATTCTCATTAACCCTTTATCCCCTCAATCACAGACCAGGGTTAAGAAACAGCTACATTATGTGACAAAAAGACAACAAACTTTTGAGGTAGATATCAGATCATTGCAATGTTCAGTAATCTCCAAAATTATTTAAAAATAATAATTCAGTTTTAAATGCTATTGCACCACTACACATGTTTTGCATAAAGTAATTTAATAAGTTCAACAGTTTTGATTCATTTTCTTGGACGGGGCCATATTATGTCCACAGCATTGGCATACAGGATCTCAGAAAATGGATAGTCTCCTGGTTATGGAACGTTAAAGGGCACAAAAGCTTATCACTGGGTTGCAAACCTTTGTATACAGTATGTTGGTTTGCATGGCTTGGTAACGTGATACATGCAGCGCATCTATCTATCTCCTTCCAAAGAGGAACTTGAGCAAACAAACTAACCAATCTAAACAGCTACCCACCTTCTTCGCCAAAGTATGGCCCGAGCTATGTAGTTACAACCAGCACTAGCTACTTGAAGATAAGTCAAAAACTCGCATGGAAGAGAGCAAACTAGGACAACACAAAAGTCAGATCAAACTGTGTACTATAAACTAGCTGCCCTTAGCTAATAGTTAGCTATATATAATGCCCTTAGCTGCCCTTATAACTTAGCTAATAGTTGCTGTTAGGTCATGGTAGAACATGCCTGAATAGCAGCTATGTCATCACCCACACCATATAACTTAGGTGGCTAGCCAGCCTGTTTAGCACCAGCTGATTGCAGCTGGATTAAAAGTAATCGACAAGCAGGCCAGCAAATGAATCTTAGAGAAAACATTTCTGATTGTGGATTCTGAATGGTGTAAATTCATGTTTGGCAAGTATTCCTAGCAATATCTTAAACAAAAAGCTCTTACACCTGGTGATGTGTCACAAAAGTGAAAAATCAAGCACAGCTTAATTTTCAGAGGCATAATCAGGAGACACACTGAAAGCCAAGTGGTTTGCTTATCATTGCCACAGTGTACAGAGTGCGGACATTCATGTGATGACCAAAAATCAAACAGTGAACTGGATAGGGGATATACACTGTTTTGAATATCACAGTTTTGGGGCTATGTGGCTGTGCAAATTCAGTGGCCATGTAGAGGACAAAGCTTTCAGCAGTCTGTGGGGCTATGCCTGTGTACATTAGGATAATTGTTGGAACATTTTAAAGTGCTGTTACGCATCGGCAGAAGAGGGCTCCTCTATTCAGGAACAACCTAAAAAAGAAAGCCCAAACATTATGACCAAGTCCATTAGAAGAGTTGTTCTTTGTTACATGGGAACAGATGTTACAGAGCCTCCTTCTCTCAAGGACATGTAATTAGCAGGCAACATCTGCGTCCATTTCAAATGGTAATCTTTTTTGCTATATATTCTTGAGTACATAATGGATATTTACTTTCTCTCGTATTGTATTGAATGAAATAGCAATTATATGACACATAAGGTCGAAATTATCAGGAGATAAAATCTCAAAGATGGGGTCAATAGGATAAATGAAAACCTAAACAGAAATTATATTCCGGGGCTTTCAAATGAGTATTATTTAAGCTGTATTTGCTGTGTCATGACTACTCTTGTTAACATTCACCAATATTAATATCTGTATTGTCTCTTCTTTGTCATGCCTCCTTTAATGTAATGTTAAATATAAGTCATGTAGTTCATGATAAATGCATGTATGTAAAATAATCATGAAGTTAAGTTACTGGTGATGCAGCACTGCAGTTACATTCACAGAGCTTCGATGTTGGCCAGTGAAACAGGCTTGAAAAAACTACTATACAAATACAGTTGAATTGAAAAAATTCCTGGTTTCAGAACATAGCCTCAGCATGTGACAGTGCAGTCAGGGCCCTTAGAAAGGGCTCTGTGGGTGAAAAACCGGTGCCGCTGATGAAGACCTGGCGCACGTAGCCTTGCGGATGGCCACCACCATGTTTCCATTTCAGCTGGCATGTGTGAGCCGCCGTGTGAGGCCCCTGGCCACTTTCCTCCCCATAATCCACGCTGCTCCACGTGGCTGAGGCCCGGGACCATCGGACCAAGTGGAAGTGTGAAAGCCCTCAAACAGCCTGCTTTTTCAGCAATTTTTTAACTTTTCTTTTTCTTCCTATGCATGGCCTTTGTGTCCCTGAGAATACCGAAATCTGGAAATTTCTTCTCTCTTCAGTTTCCGTTTGATTTGGAAAGAAAAAAGACTAATCATGAAACGAAGCCCAGATGTTTGTTCTCCATTGTACGACTGCATAAATAGATTTTTTGGTTATTTTTTTACAGTCACTTATTTGCAAAATACTTCCCTGAGAGTCATTGAAGCACTAATGAATAAAACATTAACAAAGAATAAAATGGCCCTGATCAAACAGATAAACAGTGAAACAGCTTGGCTAATATGACTGTTCACTGCAGTCTCACTTGTTTTTGTAGTACAGATTTTTCCCTCCTGAATTTTATCAGTCCCACCCACTGCAAACCAGTTCATTCAGCATATTCACAAAGAAGAGAAGGAACAAGATGGTGCAATTCATCTTTGTGGCCAGTAGTAACACAACCGTAGCAATTATACCTATAAATTGCTTAACCGACTCTTTGGCCTGACAGTGACTGTTGCCTCATCAGTGTAGACCTTTGGCCATGCCTGTGAATAGGAGGGCTAGGCCCCGAATTCCCAGCTGTAGTACAAAGAGCTGCACCACAAACATGAGCTTCACTCCACACACCGCCCAACACTGCAACATTTCATTTAACATGTACGCTCAATTGAAATCTGTAATTTGGGGAATTTGGGTCGAATGAAAGCTGGTTAATTTGTATGCCCACCAGTTTCTGTAGGTTTTTACAATCGTCCAATGTGACCATAATGTTGTCCATGACCTGGACCGTCTACTGTATGGAAAGAAAGGATGGCACTCTTAGATTGCATTCTTCTTATGTCATTTTCTGCGTGGCGAATAAAGAGGGGAAAGAGCCGTTTCCTCCCAATTCAACACTATGTAAAGAGAGGGAGCAAAGAGAGACTGTGTGACGCCTGTCGCATCTGTGCTGGGAGTCACACTGGCTACTCTCACAACAGGAGAGACAGGCTGACAAACTGGAACAGTCAGAACAGCTACACGCTCTGTGTCGCACCTGACAGACTGTTTGCGGGGGCCCCGGCCGTGGCTCCGTTTAGCGGCCTTGATGGATGACTGTTTCAGCGCAACAGCAATTAAGGTCACAACCAGCTGGGCCCGAATGCCTATTTAAGTGCTCACTGGGAGGACTCCCCGAGGACAGCCAGATCAATGATTTCCTGGTAAAAGATGTGCCTGACTGCATGGCCTGTCCATGGCCAGGCTTCTTAACAGGCCCGTCTAATTATTTTTGAGATCCTATAATGTGTCTGCTCTCCCTCCCACCCCACCCCTCTGCTGACAAGGCAATTTGTTTGGGAAACAATCTAACTGAAATCATATGGCCACTGGCCCTTGCTCCTGATGGCTGGCACTGTATGGGTGGTCCCACTCGGGGATCAAAGGTAAAGACCTAATGCCCCTGATGAGTTTAATGTAGTGCTGGAGTTAGGGAGTGAATGGAGTCCTGGGCCTCAGCTCAGTCTGAGGGCAAGGCGAGGGAGGAGGAGCCTGCTGAGACAAATGGCATCATGGGAAATGACCAGGCTCAGCCCAGAGGTATAGAGCCCAGGTTTAAATCATACACATTTTTGTAAATGAGCTTCTAACAACCTTTAATATGATTTGTTTTCCTGATTGCTTTACTACTTTCTATGTATTGTTATTTAGGATCGTTGAGGTGGGGATGTTTCTGCATTGGCATAACACTGCAGTTTTGAGATGGTTTACATTTTTTGTGTCACACCTTTTTGTGCCTTTTGTGCCTATATTATGTGAATCATTCAAAAAAAAACCTGATATGAAGATAATTTCAATTGGAATGGACTAACAAAGTCACACGTGAAATATGTTTTCCCACCATTTTACCCTTCAGAAGATAAGAGGTCAGAATTTAAAAGCCCCATGTGAAAGCACATTTACATAAAAAAAAATCCCTGCAGTTGAAACACTAAGGATTTTTAAATGTAAAAAGAAAGAAATCAAAACACCCTTTCTGTGCAGCTTTACATTTAATATTTCAAACAGAAAATCCGAGAAGTAGGAACTTGACATGCCCTCCTCCCATGTTTCTTTTGATGAAGGCATGTGAAATTGTGGCCTGGTATTCAAATAAGTGGATCCACACCGGTCACATTAATTGGTCATGATAATAAAAACAAAGGGGCTTGTAGAAAGAGGCTTGAAGTGGTAGTGGGTTTTTTCCTGCCTTTTCAGCACTGACACTTATCTGACAGTGGCTTTGCATCGCAAACCTGTTTAATGAATGCTTAATTCCACCAGGGCACATAATGGCAAACTGTCACATACAGTATTGTGGCGATCCTAAGTTGATTTTACATTCTCATCCCCTGGTAATGCGACAATATTTGGATTTCCTTTAATGTAGAGCTTTTTCAGAAGAAATAGTCACAAACTAAATCCGGTTGTCCCCTTTCTTGATTATCCTCCTGTCAAGCCTTGCTGAGGCGCTTTTCTACACAGGGATGACAGCTTGCAGCTACCACTTCCTTACACCCAAACTCACAAAAAAAGTTCATTTTACTCTGTTGATCAATAATCAGTATGTCTGCACCATTTTCAGCAGCTGCTCTTTCCATTATGTACTCTATATTCTTCTTCGTTTTTAATGTATTTACTCAGGCTGTAGCTAATTCAACAAGAAAAACGTGAAATGACATGAACGTACAGTCAGGACCTGTTCAAACTCAGGCTGCATTACTGGAATATCACCCAGCGGCATGGAAATATTGAAAAGCTACATTACAGTATGCCAGAGGAAGCAGGCAGCCAACGATCTGAGATGATCCCATTGCACCAAAAACTCCTGGCTGCTGGCTGGCCCCTGATACTCACTCTGTATCATTCTTCCCATGATGTGGGTATGCTTTAGACATCAGAAAGGCAGACATATTTGCGCCTCTACATTTCCCATTTCCCTACGCAGACACCTCCCCCTCCCCCTTCTATTGTGGCCCTCCTCTTCCCGCTTCAGTCTCATGTCATGGCTGTAACCCTGAAGCGCACGTCTTTGTTGGAGCAACATGGCTATCACACAGAGGATTTGCAAAGCAAGCAGTGTTCTCTTACTTCCAGAGTCAAGACTCTCAGATTTAACAGGATTCCTATTGATAAGACTATTATAGATGGAGACAAATGCTTCACGTTTGGCAGCCAGGCCTCTCATTTTATTAAATCCTGGATTAGACTGCCCAAAGCCTCCATCCTTTCAATAAAAACTTGTAGCTTTGCATTTCTTTATGAGATTAGAAGACCGTTATGTGCATGTGCAAATTATAGGATTGGCACAGATTTCAGTGAAAACGTGTTTCTTATGACTTACATGTGATAATCACGTTGGATAAAATGGGTGATGTGACGATGCTACGTTTTGTTTAACTCTGAGGTACTGATGTTCTGATTTATCTTTTACCGCTGACCTGCAAAGTACCTACCAAATCACACTGCATACTGAAACTTTTACAGGGGAATAAAATACAGGATAAGCAAGTGTGAACTTACCCTACCAATATAGATAAATATATGGTGTGGTGCTTTTGGTAATTTGTTACCATTCATTAAGCCCTAAATCCATTGTAGGCAACCAAAATTAGCTGTAAAATTAAATGCACCTTATAGAGCTGACTGTGCATCTGTAGTGTATGATGACTACCCAGTTCTAACAGTGACAATTGTAGTTAATAAGTACTTAACCTGTGAGGGTTTACTGTGGAGTGGTGTGACAGCAGGCGCGTTCCACCCCAGTGCTGAGGAACACACGTGACAGAGAGAGAGAGAAGGGTGGAGAAAAGGATGTTGGTAAGTAAACCAGAGTATCTAGAGAGGGGGAGCAAAACCATTTTTAAATATTACTGACCCAGCATTTACAAATGCCAAGTGCAACAAGACGGAGAAGGAATACCTTTTTAGCCTGAAATCCTTTCACCCTCACATATCCAGTAGATTAGAGGAAAGGTTTAAGGAGATTTGGATGGGGGGTTGGGGTGGAATGGGAGGGGGACAGTTTGTGATGCAGTTGCTGTGGGCGATTCATCACAGAAATTGAGTTTCTAATGCCACATCTTGTGAATCCCTTTTGCCCAGTCAACGTTTTAATGCATTACATTGAGAATGTAAATCACATTTTAAAAAATTCCACCCCCCACCCTAACCCACCCCCCCTCCCTCTCCCCCATTTTTTTAGACTCATGGTACAGGGGGCCCCAGGCCCTGTAAGTCATTGTGGCAGAAGAGGAAATCTAAATCTCATTATGTCTCTTAACTTGTGATTTCTGGAGTGTTGTGGGCCATGACACAACCACTTCTGCACAAACTAGTTTTTTCCCTTTCCTTTGTGCCCACATACAACCCCCTGCACATCATTGGAGTTAAATAGACTATGGATGGGATTCAATCAACATTTGTGCCTAACTTTTGCCGACAACTGAATAAGAGTGTTCCCTATAAGAACAGTTTGATGAGCTAATTCAAATGGTTGCTGAACTCACCAAATTCTGCAGGAGAAGATTAAAATGAACACTGTCATTTGAATGTGAGCCAAAATTAAGGACAAATGATTGAATCCTTACCAATGACAGGTAAATATTATGCTGTTGTACCCAAATAGATACAAGTTCGTGGTTCATAACTCAACATCTCTTCTGTCTTTGCTCCTGTGCTATTTGCAATATACTGCAGGCAGAATGTCCTTATTCATGTTTTCTCTACATCCTACAATTGTCTCCATGAACTATACCTGAACTTCTCAGTTGTCCAACTCTGTGTAAAGACAGGGGTGTTTAAAAGGGAGAAAGAGCCGTTCTCAGGCACTGTGTCCACTCTCATGAGTATCCCACTTCCTTTTGATCAATTTCTCTTTGATTTATTGTACACCCACACCCACAGGGGAAATAAAACTGCCACCCCAACACTTACATTAGACCTGTGGCTTGCCAAAAAAAAAAAAAAAAAAAACACCTCCATTCCTCAGACTAGTGTTCATGATTCAATGCATCAATATGTGTTTCCTGTAGAAAAATTATCTTTTTGTGCAATAAAATCAAAAATATCTCTTTCCTATGACACTTACCACCATTAATATTACAGAAGCTATCTGGATCTTCTGCATGGTAGAGAATAGGATGAAGGAGCAGCAGAATGATGCTTGGACCTGTGAGTAATTCCCCTTCCACCTAGCACCCCAATTGTCCACGTTCCTATCATTGCAATGGGTTTCTCATAAAAAACAAAGCACTCAACCTCTACTGATTGGAAAAACTCAGAGAACATATCTGTCACCCTCATCCCTTCACTATATGATGTTTAAGAATCCCACGTGAGATGGCCCCCATTAGGAAAAGACGGAGGCCAACAAACACATCATCCAGGAGGGAGTAAACCAGCAGAAAAAGGGTTTTACAACCTTTCCAAATCCATAGTTCTTAAGGGCATAATCATTCCTTTACTGCATGATATTCTAACAGATCAAGCAATTCCTTTGTGTCCAAACTCTGCACAATTCAAATGTTTTCAATCATCTGCGGTCTCATATATGCTGTACCATTTCCCATCCTATTTATGGGGGATCATAACCTTGGGTTTGGAAAAATTAGCAGTTGCCCTGTGAAAATTAACACATACTGTAACTCCTTGCTTTTACATCCCAAGAGAATCAATTAAATGGAGCTGGCCAATTTTCCAAAAAGAGGCAATCATCCTGTTTATCATTTTAAATAAAAGTTTGAATCGTAAAAACCTTCAATGCAGGTACCACCGAGAGTGAAGGTGTGAATTGGGGCAAACAATGATGATTTGTATTTAAATCTCACTTCCTTGACACAGTAGTTTAAAAAAGAGTCTAACCTGAGTGCAATGCTGTGACCTTCTATAATGCAGTAGTTATGTTTAATGCATTACAAAAATGGTGGGGAGTGACTTCAAAGCAGGCCAACATAGTGACTTACAGTCTGGGTAGTATCAGTGCCTATATCAGCTTCAACAGCAGCAGCTGTAGCTGGTCAATTATGGCTTGGCTATCACATCGTATTCCAATAAACCAGCGGTTTCCATAACAGGAATGGGTCACTGGTTCTATCAACCAAATGCTGTAGAAACAAATGACCATAACTCCAAAAAAGGGTGTTAGGCTTGTGAAAGATGACAGAATCATGGGAGTGACACCTGAGTCAATTAGAACTGCTTTGGCTTCTGGAAAAAGACAAGACAGGGCTATTCGGGTAGCAGAAATTCAAAAGAAAATAGACTTGACACATACTCAGCTAAACAAGCAACCTCAAGTTTTGTTTGTTACTTAATGAATCTGTGGTATTTATACAGGAGCACAGTGTCAAGAGGCACTATGAGGCAGAATCGGTTTCATGGGGAGATCCAATGAACATTGTCTGAAAGTGGAGGGCTTTGAGGCCTCTTGAGCTGGTTGACATGGGCCAGTTTTCCACAGAGCAGTAAACAGCTACAAAGGCATTCTTACAAGTATCCTTGTTCAAAAGAATAGGCCATTTCCAGAGTCAGAGGCAGTGAAAGACTGTATGTTAGCCGTTATTGACAAAGCAATTAGTGAGGAAAAAGTGAAGGTCAACATGATGTCATCACCAGAAAATATACCTCTGTCAGATACAGCCACGTCATGTGGAGTGGAAGTATTTCACGACATTGTCAATAACAAACAATTTCGAAAGTTCAACATAAATTATTCATTAATGATTAGTTGTTTTAAATGCAGTAAAATTCTATTACATTGTTAAAAGTGAATTAGCTTTATTTAAACAAACACATGTATGTCCTTGAACAGTAATTTAATTAAAAAAAAGACTTTCGTCTCTTTAAAGCAATATTCTTCTCTAACTACTCTCTTGTTCTATTGTATTTTAAATTGAATGTGGTGTTTGCTTGTCTCCAATGAAATATTCACATTTGCAGAGATTCCATTGAGTCTCTCTGAGTCCTCTGTCTTTGTCAAAGTACAGTAAATATACTGCAGCTGACAGTAGGCCTTCCGTAGTGTGAAGACCAAGGGCCAAAGTTTTCAAGTAGGCTGCCAAAAAAAGCGGAAAACTCCTGCCGTAAGTCAATCATATACTTTACATCATATATCATTTCAGTTGTGTTCCATCGGTTAGCTGCATCCTAGCCGTGAAGCAAGTGGTGATGAAGCATCTATTTCTACTGCATTTCTACATTCTTTAAATGAATGGAGAAACATATTTACTACATGCGGTTTTAGTGCCACAGTGATTTCCCTTGTTGGATTAGCCTGAGAAGAGTCATTTAGCCTAGATATTTTCATTTTCAATATACTGACTGATTTACAGACAAGACACACAACTTACAGAAAATAAATGCTACAGTGTTTACAGAAGAAAACATGTTTATTGCTTTTGAGATTACTATTTTAGACCTCTTTTTTTCTTTTTCAGATGGAACAAGTTCAAAGAGATCTGAAAAAAATCAAGGTCACTGAACATCCCCCAATTTATTTGTGTCCTCACAAAAGCTGATTCATACAGGGATTTCATCTCCGTTAAGTCCACTTAAACCCCTCTGAGCAACAGAATAGCTCACTTAAACCTTCAATGACAGGTAGACCCATTCTAGTGCATCCTTCAGTGCAGTTTAGATAAATAACATATAGCTATTACCCCAGTGTTTAGGAACCTCTGGATTAGGTGACATGGCCTTGACAGCCATTCTATCCCCAGTTTCAGGGGGATTATGGGAATTACGAGGAAATGTTAGGTGATTAATTCAGATCAACCCCTGGTGTTACTGTTACTACAAAAGTGAGCACTTTTCAAGCACAAAAAGGTGAAGCAGATGATTGTAGTTATCATGGCAAGGTAATTTTACACATGTGCAATTAAAGTGTATTCATATGGGGTGCCTACTCCAAAAGTCCCATGTCAAAGTGGCGAGGGAGGGAGGAGGGGGTGACATGGGAGTTAAATGGTAGGGATGAGAGATTTGGGGCAATTGGTGTGAATTGGTCCTGGCACATGGGTGAAGTGGGTGTTGTCAGGGTAATAGAATTTTTATTTATTTCAGGGTCTGACAGCTCTGAACCCTGTTAAATTATATTATGAATCACCATCTCTTAACAGGTGATCTCTTTGAATGATAATGGCACCCATTTCAAAACTGTAAAATGGAGAGTGCAGCAGTTTATTGGTCTGTATTAACCTATTCCTGTTACCGTTCACAGATTGGCAGGGTTTCTCTTCTGCAAATAAGTAGTGCACGGTTCATTAAAACTTTGTACTGGGTAATTTCATTGCATCTTCCAAGTTATACTGTTGTGTTGTTTTTTGTATGTTTTAATTTTGTCACAATTATAAGATGAGAAAACAATTGAATTATACTTAAAGTTAAATTTGGTCTTTCACTATTGTGAAAGCTTAGAATTTTATGAATATTTTATTAGCATCTAAGGGCAATAAAAGAAAGACATGTTTTAATTTTACTGCCATGGGTTTTGCAAGTTTTACTTGGACAGAGTGCTGTAAGTACAGTCAAATAGTATGTTTTCTTTTTCCAAAATTCACTGCTCTGAAAAAACATTGCAGGTATTTGGGTGTGCACATTTATTATTTTGTTTTCTTTGCAACGATTTCAAAATAGGGTGTTGTTCAGCAAGTCCAACCAGTAGCGAAATATCTATTTTAAGGCCAAGTCTTTCATGAACAAGAGACGAGGCCAATCATAACACTTGAGCCTACTTTCCACTGGTGCAACTGGAAAAATGTGCATTCTATAACACAGAGGGAAGTAATGTCAGAAACTTGATAATTAGCATATTGTATCTGTATAGTAAGCACCTCCTCTGTAGTTCAAAGGCCTGAGTGGTGAAAACCAGGCAGCCAGTATAACACAGCACTAAGTGGAAGGCTGCTGTTTATTGCTGCGCTCTCTCAGCTTTCCTGCTGCTTTTGAATTGACAGATTAATTGAGCCAGTAAAAAACATCCCACCGTTACACTTGCGCACACACAAACACTCCCAGCACACCAGACTGAGGAGCCTGCCTGCCGGAGAGCAGCCGAGTTCCCCAGACCAGGACAAACACGTTTATCAAGATTAATGAACTGCATCGGCAAACGTTTATCACGCTGTTCGCAGTAATACACGCTGCTTTTTGGAAATTACTGTCCGGCATTTCAGTGAAAACAGGGGAGACAAGCTTCGCTGAGATTAGCTGGCTTCCAGGCCCATATGAAAATAATAACTACGCATGATTACCTGCGAGAGTGTTTTCTCCACCCGCACTTCAGACCCAACGATAAAAAGAGGATTGGGGTAGCTCACCAGGTAGGATAGATATGAAAGGCAGACGGCAGATGTTTTTCCTATCCACCCCTAATCTTCCTGGGTCAGAATGTGGTCGTGTGCCTGGTATCTTTAGCATTTAGATCTTATTACACCCATGGTAACCATGACAATATTTTTCTTAAGGTCAACAGAAAAAAAGAAAAATGTAAAATATGTTTTATGTATACAACAACCAATCATTTTCTGTCTCAGACTGACCATCGGTTTAAATGAGACCTTGCAGCATATGTTTTCTGATTATACATTTCCAGAACATTTTGTTCAAAGTCAATGACCTATCAGTAGTGTGAGTTACATACCAATTTTAATACAATGAGTAAAACATTTGCAGTAACATATGCTTGTTTCTGCCACACAAGTAACAAAAACTCATTTTTATTTTTGTCATAAATGTGAATTAAGCAATTCTATTTTTGTACATTTTTTTAATGCATCCTGGGTAACCACACTATAGATAGTCCATGGAAGCTCACTTTTGATTGACAGTCCATCAAGGATGAAGTTGGGCACAGGCACAATACTGACCACCATACAAAGCACCCAGAAATGGATTTAATACTGAACACAAAGTCAAATGAAACTAATGATGAATCTACAAATGGACCCTAAGTCAGACAGCAGCCAATCAGAGTTACTCCATTACAGTGCAAACAGGCTGCAGACTGATCACCCTCTAATGCCTGAGCCACATTCTCTTTCTACTTCTCCCA
Source organism: Albula goreensis (assembly GCA_022829145.1). Lineage (NCBI taxonomy): Eukaryota > Metazoa > Chordata > Actinopteri > Albuliformes > Albulidae > Albula > Albula goreensis. The sequence continues at coordinate 15,346,660 of CM040764.1, read as the reverse complement.
TTGGCCCAGGCAGCACAGTGTGAGAGCCTTGGAGATCAGCAGGTATCAGAGGAGTATGTACATGACATTTTACACTTAGTACAGCTAGAAATCCATTTCTTGCTTTCTGCAAGAAAATCACATTAATCGAGCTGAATAGATCAGACAGTACAAAAAAATGTTTGTGTGTAAAAAAGTTCCATGTGTGCTGACTGGGTCCTGTAGGTTCTCATTGGAGACATTATGGTGGCTTTGTCATTACACTGGGTTTAGCAGCCAGGGATCTTTGAGTTCTTTGGGCTAAATTGGTTTGTCTCAACAAAACAGCAAAATCAAATGTATTAATGAAACAGCTTTAATATTCAACCTATATATCTATTTAGGTTTTAGCTTTGGAAAGGGTACCTGTGATTGCTAAGATTGCTGGTAAGTCACTGTTTTTTTAGAGAAGTAAAGGGGTTGGTTTGGAATGGTTTATTTATTCTTTATACCACTAAACAAATGTTGTGATATTAGTGTTTATAACTGTTTATGTATGTATGTTTGCATGAATGTATGTATATATTATTTTTATTATTATTATTAGTAGTAGTAGTAGTATTGTTATTATTAATTAATAATAATAATATTCCATGCCTATTAGTATGACTATTATTATTGGTTTTGTGAGAGTAATTTTACTGTATATTATTTTCTGTTGTTATTTTTACCCATCTGTACTTGTGTATCAGGTATCGCCTTAAAAAAACCCATGGACTACAATTAAGGCAAGTATCTGGATTTGAAATCAAAGATATAAAACTTATTTTCTATGTTTATTTAAAAGACAAACTTGGAAAGACATCCTACCCCATTTTGGGTTTGTCAAAGTGGCTATAGCACCATGCTGTGGATCATTAGAGTATTGCATGCCTGGTTCCACAACGGAGACATGCTCTGATTCCATTTAAATCCATGCACAACAATTTTCATCATTTTAAAATAACAATTCTCAATCTCAGAAATAGTTGCATAATATTCAGAATTAAAATGTAATAGTACGCAATAACAGTTGTGTAATGTTTGTCTGAAAACTGCTTGTAAAAAGTGTAGCATCAGCTCAAGCCACAGCATATGAAGTTCAGTTGAATTGCAGCCACAGAGAATGTGAACTTCAAATACTTTCTTAAGTGTTCCTATGATCGTAACTTGGATGAGACCAGCTACAGTTTCAGTTATGTCTCAGTCAGACAGTGTGGCATTGAGATGTCTCATTCTTTCTCTTGTCTAGTTAGATGATGTATCGGAATGAATGGATTACATTGCACAGCCCAAAAGTATATTATTTCAGAGTACATTTGTAGTTTCAATCTATATGGAATACCATTTGACACATTTTAAAACAGAAGAACATTGTATGGATAGATTTTAATCTAATTCCCCTTCATTTCAGCAGAATTACAGCATACCCTTAAAAATGGTAGCTCTTCATTGTGCCGATAAGCATCATGTGGCTACGTTCAGAGGGCTTTGAGTAACTAACCTATACAGAATATAAAAACGTTGCATTCCTCCATATTCTGTATTTCAGTACAATGAACAATGGTCAGGTCAACACTTCTGGATTATTATTTCTTCTTTGAGCAAAGACAGGAAGTAAAATCGCCCGGAGGATGCTTGTAAATTTCTAGTCAAACCGATGCCATTGAGCCATGGGGCCTTCTTACCAGCCCTGCATTCGCAGACTTCACCCATCTCATTTGAGCTGAGGGACGGCGCAGTGGAGCGCAGCACACTCTCCCCGCAGGCCGCGGTGCTGTTCAACCAGGTCTCCCTAAACCGGCTCCCCTCAGCGCCGAGGCCCTCCCGCTGCCCCGATCATGGTGAGCCCTGCCTCTTTGTTCCGCTGCAGCAAAGAAACAGGACCTTGGCCAAGGTGGATTACAGGGTAACAAAGCCAACATGACAATTGAAAAGAAAAAAACAACAATATTTCATTATCCTGGTGAGGAGATTGCGTTGTACTTGAGTCATGAATGTGGAGGAAGTGACAATAAACTGAGCACAATACATCTTCAATAAATTTAATAGATTCTGGTAAAATTATTCTGTAAACATATTTGTTTAGATGAGAATAAACTCTGCCTTGGATATAATTATCATATTATATATATATTTTTATTTTTTTGTCCTGATTTTTCTTAACAATAGACAATGCAGCATTTTTACTCCATGGGAACAGGGGAACCACAATCACAATCCACTCGAGTCTTTCCATCCCGTTCCCCTTGCAGAATTATTTTAACTCAAGCAGAGTGGTCTTTGTGGCAATGAGGAGAGAATCTACAGTGGCTACTGTCTGCCTGCCGTAGGTGGCTTTGATAAATCTAGTGCTCCAAAGTCTGTTTGCTGCCACAACTGTCTTGCCCACATCAAAAGGAAGATTCCCAGAAACATCCTACATTTTGTTTTAGAGTAACAAATACAGCCAGGAAGGACAGGGCCATGGCAATTATATGTGTTAACACAGACTGCCATACCATTATTAGTAATGATTGATTATATTATATACAAGGAGTCCAGCTGCCTGTCTGAAGCTTACTGTAGGTCAGAGGGCAGGTGAAAGAAGTGCAATTTAATCAACAAAAATAAGAAAATGCATCAAGCATCACAGCCATCTGGTATCTTTTATAATGACATTAATTATTAATGACAATAATTCACATTTTACAGATCAGGCCCTTAAGAACCTATTAAAAATCTAAAGCGAGAAGGCATGGGAAGGTTTAGATGCAGTTAAAGAGGCAGTTGACTTGGTTTCAGTTTGTCCATTTCTAGAGCCTCATTATTACAGGTGAAGTACAATCTGTTCATCACTTTCATTGTCAACAGGTAGAATTTGGTGTTGTTGTTAAAGGAGTTTCCGCCTTAGTATTCCCCATATGGGTCATCAGGCACATGGGTCCATGGGTCCACAATGGCTTTGCATCACACCCAGGCAGTCCGTCTATCAGGCTAAAGCGATTAGCCATGCTGCTTTTAACCACGCTGCCTTTGGAAGGGAGACAGCCCGAGGCAGATCACTGATAATGGCATGGCTTCAGATCCAGCATTTCCTCTCTGCATTGCGTCTTGATTAGGGTTACGTGAGGGAGGGAAGAAAAAAAAAAAAAACTATTTTACAGTGAGATGCAAAAGTGCCCCATGCCAAGGCCCCAGCTGTGAGAGATGAGGGCCCAGTGTGCGCCCTGTCACAAAACACAGCATTGGTCTCCATAGATACCAGCCATGAAACGCAAACTCCCATTGTGGGTGGGGATGTACTGAACATGTAGCAGATATACACCTTCCATGCATTGCCTTGGCCTACATGTGGGATTTCTTTAAATCTGATCTGAACCACTGCTGGAGTTGGTCTGGCCTGCGTCGCAGCGGTGTCGTGTTTGAATGGTAGCATTTCAATGTGCATCTTTTACCATCTCCAACATGCTGCTGTCACATGAGCCAGGGACAATGCATGAAGGAGTGTCATGTACCAGGAAGTTTCACTATGCAATGGTGGAGAATAATTCCCTCTGCTATAAGCCACTCATGTGGTTTTACAGAGTCAGTTATCCAGTGCAGTCGATGCCAGTTACAACAGAGAAAGATCGGCATGCTGCCGTAGGATGTGTAGTCAGAGAGAAAATCTCAAGCTAAAAATGGAGCTTGTTGTGTTATACATAATGAATTATACATATATGTACTATATTATACATCATACAGTTTATTATATGTTTACAGAACTGGATCACTGTCTGTATGTGCTAAGGAAAGCAAAAGGAATGCAACAATGAAATTAACTACATTTTGATCCGGTGAACAAATAGATCAAGTCAGATGAGGTCTTTCTCCAACAGTTTGCATATTTTTGTTTAATCACTGAGGCAAATAAACACAATGAAGCCCCACAAAAAAATCTATTTCAAACAATACCCATATAGCACAGCATCTCTGGTCAAAGTTAGCACAGTTTTGAGCCTGACATCAGAGACAGGAGTTAAATGTCAGCAGAACTAAGGCATGTTTTTTCCCTCAAGGGGGGAAAATGACTTTGAAAGAATGATCTGACAGATAGCGCTGGCCCCCATGTGATGGCTATATCGTAAAAGATGGATGGTAAAAGGATATACACTGTAAATATAAATGTAAAGTATATTTAACATCATAATGTGGCATTACTTAACAAAATATTAATATGGAATATTAAGACATTTATATTCCATAAATCACACATTTTGAATTAAGACACATATAGGGTTTGCCCAGCCTTCACTCTCAGCGTTATTGTGGTTCCTGAACCATCTGCTTCATTAAAGCCCAAAATTTCCCCCATCGGTTCTCCCAGGCTCTGCTTTCAGGTGCTGCGTCAAGAAATGGAAAAAGTTGCAGTAAGTGGCCTTGTAACCGTCGCCTGGCTTCTTTCTGCCCTTTGAAAGAGCTCCCAGTGCATTTGAAATACAGAGCTGGGCTGTAGGAATCAAAGGTGGGCCACAGCAGAGGGTTAGTGGGGGATACAGCCGGAGGGCACGCCGTTGATAAGGCCAGGGAATTCAGAGCAGGCAGCCTGGTGAGGGCCACAGCTTATCAGTCACAAAAACGCACAGCTTTTCACGTACACATTTCATAGCTTCAGGTTCCCCAGCAAAGTGCCAAATGAGCTTTTTGTGGTCAACATATGGAACACCTATCACATACATTTGCTCCTTTCATTTGAATGGGGGAAATGGCTAATGTATGCACATGAACACGACTGGCTCTGAAGTTGTGCTGGGCTGCAGAGTCCACTTTGTATTTCTGAGGCAGTGTCCTCTCCAGGGCTCACACTGAAGCACCTCTCCTTTATAGTCTGAGCACAGTCATCCACTCACCTCCAGAGGTCATTACATATACTCTACAGTATATTACACATTTAAATGTAACAAATGTGGACAGGCAAAAGTACAGGATTTTTTTTTCATTTCATTTGTTTTACCACAAAACAGGATATCATTTCAGAGCGATTGTCACACTGAAATGATTGCTCATCTCTCGTTCATTGTGTAGGCAGAAAAGGTAGAGCTAAGGTTTCTTTTTTTAGATAACTTCAAGCATTTTAATAGCAGTTAAATTAAGGGGGTTCCCTTAGTGTGTCCCTAAATGTGCGCTGTGTGGAGAAGCGACAGCTCCTGGGAATTCATACTACCCAACCCACCTAACGTCCTTCTCCCCAAACTTCTGTTTCAGTCAGCTAAAGAAAAGGAAGAAAAAACCAATTACTTTATAGCACAAAATAAACTACACATTACAAGAATAATGGCAGCTTTGATTCAGCCTCTCCACCCCCCTCCTTGCAGTGTCTTGTTGTATATTACTCCTTCTCTGAGGTTACCCAAGCAATTACAGAGCAGTTAACCGCAGAGACATTAATTGGCAGTGGGAATAGAGCTTGGCTTGGCTGTGACAAAGCCCATGCCTCTGGCGTCTGCTCACAAAATTCCTTCGCTGCACTTCTACACCACATTGTCTGTTTTAAAACACACTGAGCAGCGATGGCTTTCTTTTGTACTTTGTTTATGTGTGTCTCAGGGACAGATCTCAAAACATCACGCTGGCTGTTGAGACGTGTGCGCTTTGGATGCCTGTTGTGATGAAATGGTTTTAGTATGAGTAATTACATCTCAGGTAAATAATAAGCCACAGATAAATCAATGAAGCATCCACATCTATTCATGAAAATATGGAAAGTATGAAGTTAAAATCTTTCCCTATGAATTATGAAAAAAAACCTTTGGAGGACAGTTCTTGTAAAATTATGTAAACTGTTACAAATGTTGATTAAATGTTAATTGATTCCTGACCTTTTTTGTTGTTTGTCTGTAAATAACTGACATTGTATAATCATATAACCCACATCCTTCCTCCCAGGGACAGTAAAACTTGTTGCTTGCACAATGCAGGGCTGCAAGCAGACACCTAGAGGTCCTGTTCCTCTGTACCCCAGGCTCTACCTGTCAGTGAGAGTACAAACACTAAGCTACCATCCCCCTCCCTCTCCCTGTCCATCTCCCTCTCTTCTGACACAGGCCAAGAGCATCACCCCTTAGCAGAGTGTCATCATCCTGTCCCATACGGCCACACTAAGCCACAGAGCTCACTGGATTTTCATTCAGTGGAGCAGTTCAGAAGAATTATATCTTTTATGTGCATTCAGAATCTCAAAGACAGTGAGTGTGTACAGAAAATGCAGGACAATGGAAATGGTGGAAGTGTGATACATGATATCTGAGTAGGTTGAGTTATGGGTTATGGTGTATAAAGTCTATATAGTCTTCATTCATAACAGATTAAATAATCCATGTGAATGGAGCACACACACGCATATTCACATAAACACACAAACACACATGCGCAATTTATGTTCATCTGTAATCATGTCACCCCTACGATGTCCCATAATACACCTCACCTCCCAGTGCCTGAGGACACACGCATGCCATCAGTTTGCAAAAACAGTTTGCAGTCCAAAGTTTGTCATGTGCAGGTACAAAGGGTGCAGTGCCTTTGTACCTGCTCTTTTCTCTCTCTTTCAGCTCCAGATTAAGATTTTTTTCTTTTCACCAGGGGAAGATGAAGAAAACGTAAACATCAGTGCGGCAAGCGCGTGCTGGCACCGCTGTGCAGATGGGCTGATTCCGCCTATCAGATTTCCGCCATGTTTTCAAGCTGACTAGACTAAGCACAAGTTGAAGGAATGAGCTGATAAAAGTCTCTTTCACACAGCAAACACGTCCCGAAGCGCTTATCTCGTCACCTCCCCACGCGCAGCCAGGAAAAAGACAGGAAGACTGTTACATTTCATGGTTTGTTTTTGCTTTCCCAGATTTGATTAAAAAAGGAACCGAGCGACAGCCTTCCCTGGAGACCAATATCAAGGTACAACTATGCGCTGTGACACATAGCCTTAACATGGGAATAAAGACTTCGCTTTTCCAAATTTTGTAACGTAAGTTTGTGAGGAATGCAGTACCAAAATGCAATACATTTTTTTCTTCAGTTTCACTTTTGATACCATACAACAACAGAAGTATGCTTTTACTTTTCAAACATTGTTTCTCTTGAATAAATGTTGCTGTTTCAGGGTATGTTGTGCTCAAACTGCACTCTTTATATGGTAAGCATAATTCTTCTCTCCCTGCCATTGTTGTATGCAGACATTTAGGGGCTCAAAACTTTGTCACCATGTTGAAAGAAGGAATAACCCAGCAATTATGTATGCTGTCTCCATAATAGCCACAGTAAAGCTTTAACACACCATGCAACACATTTACAGTGAGACCCAGGTAAAGGTTTTATCCTGCATTATTATAGCCAATGGGTCTATTGTAAAAATTCCTCTGGTATGACTAGTGCTTGCAAGAATTCTTTGATCTATAATGGCTGCAATTAAAATAGCAGGTAAACACCACCCCTATTCTCTGGAAAAGAAAAGCCTTGTGTTGCAAATTGGTAATAATATATTCATCCCTAGGTAAACATCCTCGCCACGTCCTTCTAACTGAACAGAGCACAGCAAAATGGAAGTGATAATTTCGCCCCCTTTGGGAATCGCTCTCTCTAATTCTGACAGTAAACTCAACGGCTGTTACGGGGTGTTAAGTAGGATTTAAAACTTGTCAGACAAGGCGTGTTTGAAATTACTTTAAAAGAGCACTGTGCTGCTGTCAACGGGAGGCTTAGAGAAGCATATCCTCTCAATTGAGGCGCTCATCCAGGCCCAGTGAAACATCCCCCTAATGGAGAGCAAGACCGTCAGCCTTGCCTTCTGCTCATTAGCTCTCTCTGTTGTAGTATAGCACCCCCTTCTGGACAAGGGAGGAACTTGTATAAACGATAAAATGGCATACAATGCCATGGCTGAAAACCAGCAGAAATAAATCTTTAGCTTGGCCCTTCCATTCCACACTAATGATAGGTTTAAGCATAAATGAACAGGCACTAGAGGACTGTGTCAGCTTCTGTTGCCAGCTGTTACTTTGTTAATGGCTGAAGGGAGAGAACCACAAAGAAATGGCCAAATAGCTTTTGTGTTCATTAATTCATATTTAACATCATCTGTCAACTGGAAAGACATTATTTGCAGTTGTGCCTATTTTGCTGATATATTTGATTTCAGAACCTTTAAAAACACTGAAATCCTCCTTCCTACATGCATTAACTGCTCATCTTGAGTTAAAAATAAAAGTCATAACAATAATCTGATTTTGTGCCTTATGAATTGTGCCCATAACTTTAAATACAATGTGGTTGTAAAACTAACTAGGCTCAGCTGCGATGAGTGGTGTACTAGATTTTCATGTTGTTTGTGATATTATGTACTTACATTGATTCTTGTAGACATTTTTTTTTTTTATTTAATTAAGATTTTGCATAATTCCTTTTGCGTCTGGAAGGAACATCTACAAAAGTGCACAATGGCTTTGCCTGGTCTCCACTCTGACTCCTCTCTCATGTCACGCACTGTGGTCCTGATTATTTCATCAGTCAACAGCCATTCCTTGCCAAATAAACAGCAAGTCAGATTTATTTTTCACAGTCAGTTTTTCTGCTGTACCAAAAATTAATAAACCATGAGCCCAAAAACCAAGATACATTCCAAATAAAATATGTATGAATCCCTTTTGTCCAGCCCGATGTCAGGATCCAGATCTGAAATGTTCAGCCGTGGCTCAGGGTAGGTGAAAGTGTTTGGACTTGGACTCATTTCAGGGGGCCAAAAGGGCAAGGTGCTTTCAGTCACAGGTCCCATCAGGGCCCTGCCATTACCACGGCCTTAACAAGAGTGTAAGGACTAATTAGCCTTCAGGGCGAAACAGAACACAGTCCATATCTCATTCCTGTAACTGATGCTGATATGGGGTGTTTTTCCATTAATGCAATTCTGTACCATAGGTAAGCTATTTAAATGGATTCAGAAAACAGATGATAGTTTAATTCTTTTTCAATAACAAGGAAAGAAATTGCTCTCACTAGCTTTGCCACACTCGTAGTTAAAATCTCTTTCTGTACACTACATGGAGGAGAGTGTGTGGAAGAGTGTGTTCTTAAGGGAAATTAGGGTCTCCCATTCGGGAATGAAAAAGAGGGGATCATCGGGGGCAGAACCGCTGGGGCACCTGGTCATGTGATCCTGGACGTGACTTTATCATGCAGGGGATTAGATGGGCCAGCATGAGGGCCTTCTCTTATTAGCCGCTCTTATGCAGGGTAGAACAGGGATCCAAAAGACACTGATTGCAGAAAACAGTTCAAATATGACTTCCTCATAGCTATTAATATGTATGCCTCAAATAGAAGCACTCCACTAAGCAGCTTATGATATTATGAAAAGAGTGTTCCCTCAGGCTCACACCATGCTAGCAGTGACAGCGAGGAGAGATGCGTATTTATCCAGATTGGCTGTACTTACATCAGCCATCCTCCGAGCTTGTGGGAGGGAACGAGGGGCAGTGGTGGCAGCACGCTTCGATAAGCACTTACCGGGGAATGAAAGACAAGCATGAAAGTGAGGTTTAGCCTCTTTAAAAGACTGCTAACCGAACGCCGAGGCAGATAGGGCAGGTGCCTTTGGTTCCGGGCGTGATCAGCAGTGTCTGCCGCAGTGTTCGGCTGCAAAACCAGACATTACGCCGCCATTGTCCAAGCTTGTCCAGGTGGGGGACCTGTCATCCAAACCACGGCTTAGCTGCGCAGCTCTTAGAGCTAAAGATTAGGACCCGAGTAGATTCATTTTCTCACTGCTTCCTTAATCCATAAATTCTCACTCTCTGCTTTACCATGCTTCTTCTTCCATTTACCGTTTCCTACTAGTAATTCGTAATCACTAAATTTACAGTTCCTTTTTAGTTTTGTCTGTTGGAATCACTGCTCAGAAAGACAGGTGTTGGTTTGTTATATTGTTTGTTGGTCAGACAGATGAAAGAACAACAGTTAGAACTTCTTAATATTAAACTGTGATATAATCCTGACCTCACACACAGAATTTCAGCAACCTCACCTCTGAGTCAAAATACAGTTCTGAACAAGTATAAAAAAACAGCCTTTATCTCAGTATACCCAATTATTATGTCTTATCATTTACTGTATGGTCCAGTTACGTGGAATATTTCACCTGTTTTACTGCAGCAAATCAAGCTGCATTTAAGAAAAAAATATCACCTTCATGGGTGGAGAAAATTAAAAATAGTATTCATCTTAACAGCTTGTCCATGTGGAAGCATATCAATTACCATTTAAACTGAATACATGACTGACCAGTACTTTCCATACAGTTTGTATGTAGAACCTTACAATACTAACCAGGAACAAGGTATAAAAAACGTCCATCACCCTAAACGCTGTGGACGAAGCAGCACAGCGGCTCCTGTTCAGCTCCTCTAAGGATGAGCGTAGCTACAGGGCACATCACAGCAATGCAATGCTGTATATGCATCTAATCACAGTACCTTCAGTATTCTCTGAGCTCTCTCTCTCTCCCTCTGTTTCTCTCTCTCTCTCTTTCTTTCTCTGTCTCTTTCTCCTTCTGCCTACTCTGGAAACACAAGCGTACCGGTGTCCAGGTAACTAACTTTGTATACCACAATTTAACTTAACTACTCAACTCATAAGTTTTCCACTTCATACTCATCAAAGATGACTGCAACTCTTTTCCTTCTCCCTTCCAGTTACACAATTTGAATCGGTTTGAATGGGTTTTAATGAATGCATTAATGTTTTTATTGAGTTCTTTTGGGCACTGCAAGGACAGACCCATGAAATGTCCTTCAGAGCAGAATGGCTGTTTTGCTTCTCACGCCAAAGCTCCAGTGTTTTCTGCTGAATAACTCATCCAGATCTATTGAGTCCTTTTCACATGACAAAAAGAGGGGCCCCATTCATCCTGCACAGAAAAGGGCCTGGAGCTGGAGAGTTACCTTGCATTGAAAGGAATTGAGGACCAGTTGCCAACATAGACGCTCAACTATGCTCACAAAAAACAGAGCATTCTTGTGTTACCTGGCCAGCGAATAAAACCACGACAGACCGCAACATTTAGCAATGTACAATTCCTGGGTTAATTGTTTTTTTTTTTTTTTTTACTTCAGGGACTAACACTTTTCATAGGAGACAATGTCCTGCAAAGACCGACACAAAGAATTTAGCGCTCTGAATGGCTCCCCGAAGTGCATTCGGAGGAGTGTGTGTGCCATTCACTCAGCCTGGATATGTGACCTCAGTATCTTGTATAGATCCTTGCAATGGAAATCTAATATGCTTTTTGACCTCTGTCATCCCCGTTCTCCAGTTACGACTTTCTATGGTGCATAATTCTGTGTGGAATTCTACATCAAACTTTTACTTTGGTCCTGACTGCCTTTTGTTGCTTCATTCTTTTCTTCTGCATTGTGCACCATTGTTGAATTAAACTAGGCTTGAAGGAAACAGGAAAAATACTCCTTGCAAGAGATAGGCTGCAAACAAGCAGACATATCTTTCAGTTTCAGTAGTTACTGTGTGATTGCCCCAGAAATGATTTGGTTATTGGCAATGTAAAGAGCAAAAGAAGGTAAAACAATTTAATGAAATGATTATTTCAATGAGTTTTTTTATCACTTTTATTACTCAATGTTTTGTTTGTGTTTGTGTATGGTAAAAACTGTCATTTAGGAATCCCCTTCAGTTTTCATGCTAATCGCAGCTCTTCATTGTTCAGTTTTTTTGACTATCTTTGAAGGTCTGAAGGGGGGTGTTCGTAAGCAGGCTGGGGAACCTCATGAGAGGCACTTTCCTCACCTCTGCTCTCCCTCCGACTCTACGATAAGACACCTCTTATCTCTGAAAGGAAAGATTTGGTCCCTCTCCAGCGAAGGAATCGGAGCAAGAAAACCACTGTCTAGACGCTTCAGGTGAAGCAAAAAAAATGTTGCGTTGGACAGGAACTATCCCATGAACATTCCTGAACCCAAAGGAGCCCAACAGCCATGCCGCTGGACTAAGGCCTTTCACAAAGAACAACAGGTTAAGCTAAAGTCAGCCGTAATTTACCTTGGCACATTCTGTCTCTACATCAGCAGCAGTATCATGAGTGTAGCTCATGGGATTATGGGATATGTGCCAGGGTTAGTCTGTTAGTCCACTGAATGGATTCCTTTCTCAGAACCAATGCTCAGAGAAAAACACCCTTCTGTTAGGACACAACTTTGAATCAAGAAAGAAAGACATTCTAATATTTCACCCCATTAAGTCTGACTTCAAATGATTGATTCCCTTACTGCCCCTAAAAAATGTGTTTTGCACAGTGCAGATAGCTCATATTAATTTGTATGTGTGTGTGTGTGTGTGTATATATATATATATATAAACAACACTACAACCATGCTTTTTAAATTTTAATTGGCTACTATCCACATCAGTGGCATGCAGTGCAAAAAACACATTCCTCGTCTGAGTTCCACACTCAAAGCACACTTTGGGCAAGGCAGCTCAGGTCCCATAAGCCACATGTTGGAACACGAAACATTGCCAGTGAATCCAGCCCTCAAAGAGAAACCCACTATCAGCACTGCAGTCTCTCATCTGTGAATGTTAAATATGACTCAGCACAGGGTTTGAAGGTCAGCTGTTTCTGTTCTCTTACAAACAAAAAGTTCTGCCTCTCCAGCGGGTGACTCATCTTGACCAACAATAAAATTCATTTTTTCATTAATTATTGATTGGTTTGTAAAGACGTACATTACAATGGTGTGAATAACGTTTTTACATTGAAGATTTGAGGACATTTTGGACGTTTTCTCCCTCTGTATAAGGCTTTATCTCAGAGACCGAGGCTCCTGTTTCCCACCTGTCTTTCAACCACTCCATTTCTTATTTTTAGTATGTAGCGTAGCTGTAACTATTTTTCATGGATTTGTCTGTGCAATAAGCTAGAAGCCAGAATACCAAGCAACTCCACTGGTGTAGACATTGAAGAGTATGACACAATAAGAGAAGCACTGTTACTGATATCTAGTGGGGTAAAGTACACTTACTGGGGTAAGGTATAATTTGGGGTAAAGTATAACTACTGATAAGTAAATTAGGCTATTTGTACAGTTAAGATCATAGCTGGTCCAGCTAGCTCAAAGTCTCACCATCTATGCCTCACTTCACAGTTTTACCAAGGGGTTTTACTTCTCCAACCAAAAAACCATATTATTGTCCCAATACGATCAGGCTTTTCTATTCCACTGAAGCTCATGGGCAACTTCAAATCCATATTCATCCAACACATTCACTGTTGGCTTCAGATACAAATGTACAATTCAGGAAACTCATTTTATAAACCATTTCTTGAACATTTTGATTGGGTGTAAAGCCATGCAGCATTTTCACCATACTGCAGGGTTCCCCACCAAATGGAAACATGACTGGCACGTCTGCTTGGAAGGATGTAAGAGCTGGAGTGTGTCATTACAATCCCTGCTATCACACACACCACTGGAGACAGGGAAGAGGGCAAACAAAAGACAACTGCATTGCATAACCACAGTGCAAAATGCATCTTGCGGCATGACAGTTAATGGAAAAAGAATGTGGTAAGCTCTCTCTTTGAGAATCAGAATGGGACAAGGGAGGGCAAAGAGAAGCAAGTGGGGGAGCCCAGCTCTGCTCCTCCTGGTTTGAAACGGTGTCACGAAAAGGCAGCTGCCTTGGTAACACGTTGACAAATCCCCCGAGACAAGACGGAGACCGGCATTCGAATGATCTCTTCAGTGTGGCAAATCAGAACCAAATTTCCTCCTGGGATCTGCAGGAAAAAACAGGAGCGGAACTACCTGAGGCCACCTGGGCCAGGCTCCAAAGAGTCAGCCAAGACAATTTCCCTCAAATCAGGCCTCTATCTTAATCTGACAGCCAGACTCGATTAGGAAGCGTGAAAATGACTTCTCTCCCCACCAGCTGTCGCACTGAAATTATCTTAATTGTGCGATGATTATGCCTCTAAGCCCCTGTGAGAGGAATATGCTGCTCCTTTAAAGGGGACAGGGAGGAACTTTCTCAAGTCTCTGCCTTCACCTACATCCCTGCTGAACACCTGAGACTGAGGCTGGAGCAGGAGAACGTCTCGCACGCCTTAAGGCCGACTGCCCCCTCTGCCCCAACTCACTCTGCCTCTTACACCCAGAGGAAACGGGTCTCTGCCACTGATGCTGGGCGGTGTCATAATCTAGTTGCCATAGTTTTACCCATTCCTGTTTTGAGAGCTTTCTTCTCTCTATGTCTTTTTCCATAAACTGATCTTTCTCATTTCTTCTGTCAGTATGAATTCATGTTCATCTTGACAAACTGGCAAGGAGGGTGGCCTATGCAGTGTCAGCTATATTGACCGTGATTCAAATCATACTGCCATGTCCAAATTAAGCTCATTGTGTGGAAGTCTTTTACACTTGCTCAACAAAAGCTTCAATTAAGATAGCTATATTTGGTTGCCAGTTGGCAAAACTTCATAGCCACTTTGTGGAAAAAAAAACATTTTAACTGGAAAACATCGTGTTTGTACAAGTTTCCTCTTGCAAAGCAGTTTTGTGGCTAAGAGATGTGCAGTGAACCAAGGACATGTACTCCACCTCTCTATCTCTCTTACTCTTATTTCTTCTGTTTCTTCATACAGGCCGATTTGACCATGAAGCAAATACGATTATATAGATGTAAATATATAGACGTGCCTCCAGAATATTTGGTTTTTTTAAAGACTGGGAAAAGGCAAATAGTTTACTGCTGTTCAAAATCCTCCCTGACATTTGACTGCAATCTGTCTGTCTGGATCCCCTTTCTTCTCCACTGTGATGATCAGACCTGACTTTCCCTCTGCTCACACATTCTCTCAGAGTGAACACTTAATTCCATAACAACAGCAACACAGTTGCACTTATATCTGAAGCATTCTGAGGCATGTCTTCTGGGACACCCTTAAATGAGTTACTGCTTTCAAAAGAGGAAAGATTTTACACTATTTTCTAAATATTTTCATTTTATTAGTAGAAATAAAGAAAATTATCTTAAATTTTCTTCAAATATAATAACCACAGGCACAATGTTAAGACTTTAATGAAGGGCGTAGTTTCTTTTTCACTGTAATTACTCCATCTGGTGGAGATACCCCCAAACTACACTTTGAGAAGTTTATGTGAAGTGGGTGGGCCTTCAGTGTGTTGATAATTTAATCAGCCACACCCTGATTGGATGAAATGCAAACCAGCTGCTATCAATGACCAATTAACAGCCAGTTTCCATGACAATGAACAACAGTGATCCATATAGCTCAGCAGTCAACTGAGTCAAAGGAATTTCAAACTTTGCAAATACAAAATCAAGGAAAAATCCTAACATAAGAGAAAATGAGAAAACATACACTGCTGGGGATGAAGCAGAAAGCACCACAGACTATGGGTGACTCACACACAGGTGGTGTCACAAAAGGTAGAGGGACAGTTGAGGAGCTTCCATACAGGTGCGATTCCTAACCTGCGCAATCAACGGCCCAAAATGCCCAGGTAAGTGTAGAAAAAAGCTCAGTGAGCCAAGTTTCTCTACAATTCTAGGCAAACATGGATGGATAAGATCTGTGAGCTCAAGGAAGGTTCAGTTAGCATGTAAAAAAAAGGGTGTTACCATTACATTATTGTCACATATATCCTTACCTGTAACTTATTATATACGTTTTAGCATACACTCATAGTTTTTCAATAAACACTCTAGCATTTTAAATAAATAAATAAATAAATGTACATATTTGTAATAGTTATCCTTTGGCACTGGCCAACAAATGGGAGCATGCATATCTCAACTTTACAGATGGTTCCCAATGAGATCAGGGGTTATTAACCTCTGTCCAAAGATCCCACTGTGAATACTACTTTTCCATTTGTCCACATAATCCCAACTCCCAAATAATGTCCAGCTGTTTATAGTTCTTAATTAGACATTTAATAATCTAACACTGTGTTTGAAATTAATTGTTCAACCACACTGTAAATGAGAGTGAGCCAATCTGCACTGTGTTAAAGGAAAAATGATCATAGAAGTATGGCATGTTTTCAGCAACCTTAATTGATAAAGAGATCTGTAACAAAAACCAGATGATGCAGTGGGTCTCCAGGGCCTGTAGCAAACTGGCTTGTATTTTGATCTCAGTCTTGGCTTTCTGTTTAGTAGTGAGGTCATAAATGCCTGAAGTGCTACTTGTGCAGCTGACTGCTTTGCTGTAGTGGTGCTTTAGCCCAGCAGAGGGAGCCAAACACTCTAATAAAACACCTTTCAAAGATTGTGCCATCTCACATTTCCTCCAGTGTATTTTCCAACTCTTAAGTACGTAAAGGTACGTATTGCATAGGTAAATACATATACAATATAATTATATAAAATATTTATAAAATACCATACAATTTAATTTGAATTATAAGTATATCTGTCTTTTTATTTAGCATTTCATTTTTGAAAATACACAAACAACACATCGAACAAAAAACATATAATGCAGTGTATCATTTAAAGAGGAAAAATCTTGTACCCATAAAATATCTGTGACAGGTAACAAAATGTTGTCAAAAAAGAGGTTTGCAAGCTCCTCAGGTCTAGTATATGGAGCCCCTATCAAGGAAACCCAATGTTCATGTATTCAGAAATAATGAATGTGAAAAATTGATTTTCTTCATGTATGCCCTCACTCTCATAATTTCATTACCTTCAGATGTACAAACAATCCTCAGATTTCAATGGGGGGTTTTGATCAGTAATCTGAAGGTGTGAAATATGAAATTGAAGGACTTCAATAAATGGTCAAATTATTAAATAGGAAGTTAAATCTCTTTATCCACCATGGAATCAGGCTTCCAATTGTGAAACTGTGAGCGATAGTTTGAGGTTAACAAACAGGAATGTTTTTACTTTATTTTTTACATTTTGTATCATTGTGTTCTGTTAGGGGCTCAGCTTTAAATCTATCTCAAATACATACTTACGTAGACACCTAAACATGAACACACATACATTCTTTGGCTTGTTTTCTGACATGTCCTGAAGTCAGGTGAACTGTAGGAGTGCTTTCCAAATGCTGGTCTTTCTCTGTTTTGACTCTGAGGATGCAATGTAGATGCTGAAACACAAGTCTCTCCCGTTCATTACAGCGTCTTCTGTTTTAACACGGTGCAGCTTTGGCTCATCTCTGCCATTTTTGCTTTGTGTTTCAACACTGCATTGTTCCATAAATGATTTCCATTTCAATGACCAAGTTCCCACACTTTGAACATTTAGGATTTTCAACAGGAATCGTGTTCCACAGCACAGTAAAAAGGGAAGCATTATTTGTCTGATAACTGATCTGAATGATGAACAGCCCTTACATAAACATTTGCTGTGTGTAATCTGAATATCTACTTCTTACAAAGTTAAGAGAGGGAATCTATGACAACAATGAACAAGTCTAAATAATTCAGATATTGCAAGATTGTAATGAAAACCAGGGAACTCGAATATACTCCAAGACCAGAGCAGGAAACCACTGAGCTTCAAAATAAAGAAATTGTGCTGGTTCAGAGCTGCCTTATTTCATAGACTCAGCACAGAGCAACGCCTCACAGAGTTGGCGTTAGCACAGAGTGAAGCTTCATAGACTCAGCACAGAGTGAAGCTTCATTGAGTCAATATAGAGCAAAGCTATTAGAGACAGCACAGAGTGAAGCTTCATTGAGTAAGCACAGAGTGAAGCTTCATTGAGTCAATATAGAGCAAAGCTATTAGAGACAGCACAGAGTGAAGCTTCATTGAGTAAGCACAGAGTGAAGCTTCATTGAGTC
Organism: Albula goreensis; assembly: GCA_022829145.1. Lineage (NCBI taxonomy): Eukaryota > Metazoa > Chordata > Actinopteri > Albuliformes > Albulidae > Albula > Albula goreensis. Next base: position 15,328,811 of record CM040764.1, on the reverse strand, counting down.
AATATAGAGCAAAGCTATTAGAGACAGCACAGAGTGAAGCTTCATTGAGTCAATATAGAGCAAAGCTATTAGAGACAGCACAGAGTGAAGCTTCATTGAGTAAGCACAGAGTGAAGCTTCATTGAGTCAATATAGAGCAAAGCTATTAGAGACAGCATAGAGTGAGGCTTCAGAGAGTCGGTGCAGAGTGAAGCTTCATATGGCCATTACATCTCACTAACATAGATCAAGGGAAAAGGGAGACAAGCTTGGCTTTTTTGCAGTTCAAGCATCTTGTGCCTTTACATTTTAAGATGTAGGACATTTTGGGAGGAGGGGGTCAAAGCCACAAAACCATAACCCCCAGCATAAAAAATGTAGATGAGGTCTTCTAAAATATAGGTAATGTCTCATAATCCTGTTTTGTCTCACATGTTTTCCTTATTGGAATTTTATCATAGTCCATATAAGCAGCCATCCTAACTGAAAGAACAACACACACAACACACACACACTGCACAGGACAATCACAGCTGATGAGATGTGCCCATTACAATCTGACAGGAGCACTCTGAGCTGAGACAAAGGCTTTCAGACACAAACACCACCTGCATGGTCAACTTGCACATGGAGTGGTTGTGTTAGCCACTGCAGTTAGCACTGCATTAGGTGTCTGTAAGCACAGAGCTTTGAAGTCTCCTTTAAAAAAGTTACAAAACAATAAATTGCACTTTTACAAGTAGGGATCCTCTTCATACGCAATACATTATGTGACAACTACATTATAACCACATTCTACAGACTGGGACATTTTATGTTTGCCTAAAACTTAAACTTAAATGTATACATTTTCTATATATGATGTACAAGTATTTTGATATGTTTCAGATATTTTAGGTTGTTAATTACATGCTTGCCATTCACTGAAGTACATTCAGACACTCTCTCCCTGAGACAAATGTATCAAGTAGGAATTACAGTACAGTGCATTTCCCAGCCTTAGAAAATAGGCAGAGTTTCATTTGTATGATCAGCTCCACAGATGTTATGACAGAGAATTGAGGTTGTAATCACCCCAGCCCCACAAGTATCCAGGCCATTTAAAAAGTAGGGAAGGTGTCAGGGAGTTGTATCCTCTCATTTGCGGCTTCGGTAATATCTGCACCAGACCCAAGACTCTGATGTAATGATTCTGGCACGTTGCCCCTAGAGACAGAGTGCCAAAGCTCCAGAGAGCATCTAGGGGCAGCTGTCAATCAAATCAATTAGAGGAGGGAGTTAAGCATTTGGACGGTAAGCAGCACGCAAAGTCTGTCTGAATTAGCTGGACTGAAACGCTGCGGCCCACTTCCTTTTCTGGTACGCCATGCCCTGTGAGATTAAGACGGGCCTCCGTGCGGAATAAGGGATTAACTGCGTAGGAGCAGAGCTCCCTCTGACCGGGCAGCCGGTGCCAGCGCTGCCCCCGGCCTGGCCCTCGTCAGCACAGTGCCCCAGCCTGTCCACCCGCTCCATCATCCCGCTGTCTGATCGGTCATTCATCGGACTAATCTGTCATTACGCTGTGGGAACAGCTCTTACTGTAAGAGTGGGAGGCTGGGCAGGGACGTGCCAGCTTGGCCAACAGTCAGAGGGGTTTGCGTAAGCGTGACGTGCTTGACCTCACGCCTCCTTTGGGAACAGTTTGAGTGTGATTGGCTGCCTTCTCCTTAGACCTGCCTTCACCGAGTTCGTGTCATTGTTTGGTCGGTCACATCCAGAAAGTGGGTAGATGTTTGAGTGAACGCAGCGCATGGTGCTGTTCAGCAGAGAGAAGCCAATCTTCATCAGATCCAGATCCAGATCCAGATCCACCTTTTCCCTCTGCAAATCAAAGCATTTGCTTGTGCACTGAATGGCTACTCTATACATCATTGTTATTTTATGTTTGCTTTTATTTGGCTTTTTGAATGAATCTGCAATGAATCTGAAATAAGTTTAATGACTAAAAAAAAAAAAAAATTCATAAAAATGACTGCCAGTTTCAGTTTTACTGTACCGGATCTGCTCATACTCTTTTATGTCCCCAGCAATTCCAGCAAGTGTCTGAGACCTCCTGGTTGCAGGGAGGGGATAGTGAGGGAGGGGATAGTGAGGTTGCTCTTCAAAGGGAAACAAGCATCCAGTGGGGTCCATATCCCCTCATTTGGTCTTAGAGTCCCCTTTAATAAAATAATACTCCATGATCTGTCTGCATCTGTTTAAAAAAATATTGTTCATTAGAAAGTAGCCCTTTTATGTATATAAGACGGGTTTTCACATTTGGAGGAACAGGATCTCTTTGGTGAAAGCTACATTCCACACACTGATGAATAGCAATGCCTTTACATCAAACACAACAAAAAAGCTAAATACAACAACAAATTACACAGTTAATGCAAAAGCAATAAAACAAAACCAAAAAAAAGGGTGCAACAAAATGTTAAGTGCCAGCAAAAATGTAAATAGTTCAGCAAAAAATCCTCATGGTTTGCTAGGTCAGTTTGTCACATGACAATTTCTAGCTTTGTTTATCACAAGGGTTACCAGGTTTTTGTCACATGGGGATTTCCAGGTTTGTTTGTCACAATGGTTGCCAGGTTTTTGCCACATGGGGATTTCTGGGTTGGATTGTTACATTGGTTGGCAGGTTTTCTCACATGGCAAATTCCAGGTTGGTTAGTCACATGGGTTGCCAGGTCTTGTCCATAGACTGCAGGTGCTCCTTGGCTTTCATCCTGAGAGTAGCAATGCTGGAGCTGCGCTGGTCCACCTCCTCCAGTGGGGGATACTTATCAGAGTAAGGGGCAGTGCACTGATAAGGGGGCGGGGCCATGGGCTGCATGCTCTGGGGCATGTTGGGTGGGGTGTTGAGGTATCCGTGTGTGGGATAGGCTGGTTGCAGGCTCTGGGCGGGGCCCATGAAGCCGGGGAGGCTGTGCATGGGCGTGGCGCTGGCCAGTGGGGAGCCCAGCCAGGGGTCCAGGGGCAGTGGGTTGGCACTCATGGATGCCATGTTGGTCGGAATGGACGGCCGGCCAAAGGAAAGAATGGGCGAGTCGTGGAGCTTCATGCTGCTGCCGTCCATCTTCTCCTGGCGACGCCATTTAGCGCGTCGGTTTTGGAACCACACCTGGGGCAGTTAACCAAACAAAAAATAAAATACTACATCTTTTAAGGGGTTGGAAAATAAATTTCCAGTTTTTACTATATTGGCCATTGATGTTCCTCTGTTTTATTTTTATATTCCCTGTGGGGAAAAAAGTTATGACATCCCCAATTTTTGTTGCCTTCTCTATTTCAAATGAAGAATATGTGCACCTATTCAGAAGCCCACACCTGTTGCCTTTTTAGGGCTGCAAGTCCACTGCTCCAATTGTGTGATATGAAGTGAGCAGGCAGAATGACTAAGCTCACTCTGCAGGCCAGAGTGGCCTAAATTCCCCTCCTGCGATGTAACAGGTGCCGCAGCCCAAAGCCTCAGGTCACACATATATTACAGACTTAATCTGAGTGCTGGACTCCCCACTGAGTCTCTTATTTAATGAGGGGAGGGGCCTCATTAGAGGCTACTCAAACACTACTCACTGCTACTGATACTACCACTAACTACTGCTCTTCTATGATTCTTCACATGTAGGACAGAAAACCTGCTTTAAAACCTACTTTGGACTGTAACCAGTGCTTATATAGTTCACCTCCTCCAAAATCCCACCTCCTCATATATGTACTGCCCTTGGTCACAGTACACCTGTAACCCCACCCTTCACAGCTGTACACTTGTAACCATAGTAGCAGATGGCTTTTAAGCATGTAAGCAAGTACCTGCACGCGGACCTCCGGCAGGTTGACCTTCATGGCGAGCTCCTCGCGGCTGTAGACGTCGGGGTAGTGGGACTTCTCGAAGGCGCGCTCCAGCTCGTGCAGCTGGTAGGTGGTGAAGGTAGTGCGGTTCCGTCGGTGCTTCTTCTTGGGGGGCTCGTCCTCCAGGGACTCCAGCCCATCTGGGGTCTGGGGCGCGCTGTCCACCCCCTTCTGGAGGTCCCCCAAATCCCCAGCTCCCCTTCGCACTTATTGGAGAACAGCCCAGAAGCTGGGGGAGGGGGAGACGGGTTAGAAGGGCATAACTTTATTTTATGGTTATATTGTAAAAAAAAGGACTCCTTTTCATGTAATTTGAGCTCTTCTCTCTCTGCAATTCAGAGCCACATGCCTGCCCAGCTTTTGAGATGCAAACAATATTTTTTAATTAATTACATCTACTCAATGTGCACAAGTGTCAGACAGGTCAGAAGTATGTCATACTTGTGCAAACTGCACACTGAGAATCTAAACAATATCTAAGCTAGTGCGGTGACCTCTCAAACTGAAAACAAGTGCTGTGAGATCTGACCATCTCGACTGTCAGGTTAATAATCATATTATGTATGCTTTTTAATATTATTATTCTTGCCTTTAGGTACTGCATCTGCATGTGTTGAATCTGTACTCAGTGTTTTCAGTAACGATGGTTTTTAGGTTGTAGTTCAGCTGAAATATGTTACATGTCCATCTCAATAGCTGCTCCGTCTGAACACATAACAAGGTAATTGCGATTAAGTAACAATTAACTAGATAAGGGGACAGCAGTCATAAAGAGAGAGGGACATTAACGGCATGCATTTCCCTAAACAGGATTACCGGACCGGGACCTTCTCCTGAGAAACCTGTGCAGTGCTCGTCACCTGCAGTCCAAACACAAGGCGCAGTGGAGCAGTCAGTGAAGTGGGTGTAGCTTTGAGTCTCAGTCTTTGAATATGACACCCAGAACAAGTAAGTGTTAAATGCGTAAAATGTAAAAACAATGTAAACATTAAGCTGCTCTGTTATATTTGTCATGGATGTGTGCTCTGCTCCCACATCACCCATCACTGCAGAGCGGGAAAGACACCCTGCCTCAGTCTACAGGCTCTTATCCCTGCAGCCAGGTCACGTATGAACTCTGGAAAATGTCTGGAGAATCAGGTCCGGAAATTGTCTGGAGATGCCCTTTCACACATGTAGTACACAACAGGAAATTGTTTGTATCAGATACATTCTCACCTACCGTTTGGTTTAGGCGAGGGGTGGCACCAGGGTAGAGTGTGCAGGAGGCAAGACATGACGCAAAAAGTATGCTGCAGATATCGCAGTGCTTTGTTTACAGCACATAGAAGATGACAGATGAGGCTCCCAACTCATCCGTGATGATGACTGTTCTTGCACTGATATCAATACTACATGTATTTGGATGTATCCGCAATATGAACGCAACAGTGGAAAGCAATATACAGGCAAGCAGAAAAGAAAAAACAAAGCAGCTAGCCTCAGATCTTTGTATTCTTCTGGTTTCGCACCAGTCTCATGATAGAAACGTCATCAACACGCCCTATTGCTCATTGTGAATTCTCCGGAAAATGACCTGCTCTATTCACACATGGGCTCAATCGGACATTACACAGACTTTGTACTAGGGAGCTAGCAGGATAAAGTCCGTTTAATGTCTGGTGCGACTGATTCAGACGTTTGCTTTCTCAGATACAGCTCCTCCAGGTAATGTCCAGATTTCAGGGTTGCAGTACATGTGTGAAAAGGGCTTTAGTGACCTGACACAAAATCCTGCCTGAGGTTTCATAACCTGCATCACCAAGAGCAAACGACAGACAGAAAGTGGTGGAGAGAAAATGAGGTGAAACAGTATCCAGTTTTCACTGTGGGGATGCAGTGACTGGAGCCCGCTCCCCACGTTCTTCCTGTCATGGTCACTGCTTGATCAGCACATAGCAAAACAACATGCTGAACTCTTTTCTCTTGATTTTCAAGTGGGATGAAACGTCATGCTCTTACTTTTTAATATAGTTATCTAATGTTAACCTCCATACACATCAAATCAGTGTGATTTGAATATAGTATAATTCAGCACATTGTTGTCATCAGGAGCATTATTGTATTGTAACCATGATTTGGAATGTTTTGCTGAGCAAGATTACTTTACCAGGGAAACCATTGGGTCGCTTGGTTTTGCTGTTGACCCCTCTATTTATTCATCTACTATCAGCTCACTGGATTTTCTGCCACTGTCCTTGTGAACCTAGTATTGCAGAACTCTGCAGGGGGGACACTGCAGCCGATCACACAGTTCTGTGATTTCCCAGAATTAACAGATAACACCATCCAATTGATTCTCCCCATCCTCATCCTCAGCCAATCCGTATATCATACAGATCAGAGTAACTGCACAGATCTGCACTGCATGGAGAATTGGAAGCATGTGTGATTGTGCAGATCCCTTCAGCATAAAGCATTGAGGGCCTGTTTGACTGCGCACATGTATGCAGCATGAACCCCCTCCCTCCTTCCCAAGTAGAAGCTCACCATTGTAGGATGGCTGCTCCGTGCTGTCACCCAGAGGGGGTAGGTGTGCATAAGGATGTGGAGTGTCTGGCTTCTCAGGGTTCCCCAAGGCCCCCATGTCGGGTTTATGGGGCCCGGGGTCCCCTGCAGGGTGCAGCAGGGGGTCCTGGTCCTTGCTGAAGCCCAGGATGACATCGATGCTGTGGACACGCCCCCCAGCATTGGCCCCAGCCCCCTTCGCCATGTCATGGAAGTTTGTGGGCGAGAGGCAGCCATCCTCCCCCATGTTCATAGTGTCCAGTGACAAGTGCATCTGGCCGTTGGAGCACGCCTCCTCCCTCAGTGGAGGATATACAGGTGATGACAGTGAGCGTGTGAGACAAGGGTTCGAATCCAGAACTGTTTTACAAGCCTCCAGAGGAATTGGCCAAGCTGAGGTACACCCAGGAGCCAGACAAGGGGAGATAAACCATTCACCTGTGGAACAGACATTACAGGTGTTATTCTGTACACATTTTTATCTCAGTTAAAGTCTGCAGCAACTCAGCACCCCTAATTGATTCACCTGCCTCACAGTGACAAGTATAAAATAATCTGAACTGCTTTATTTCTTATAGGGCCATAAGCTTGGTTTCTGAGAAAGTAAAACTTAAGGGAAAAGATGGAAACAGTCCTTTTTCTATTATATGCTAAATGTGTAATGTTTTGCACTCTTTAACTCCATCACTAGAGAAGAATTATTCCTGGACTGACTAACTTTGGAGTAAATGATGTTAACAGTTCCATCCACCGCGTGCTCTCTCTTCGGCCCGCGCATCTGTGGACAGCCTGCGCAGTTTGCTCCGCAGCATCGGCTGCAGCGTGGGCTATAGAAGAGCTGAGTGTGCGAAAATTGCTCAGCATAAGGCCTACGTAATAGTTAATAACACCGTGTAATAGATCCTTGTCAAAGACTGAGAAATTTAATCTCGAACTGCAAAATTTACATTTAGAGGCAAAACAGCTATTTTGATAGATCCAACAAAATTAAAGTTAAAGTAACTTGATATGCAAAATGTTTAACGGTCCAGCCGTTGCAAATGTAATATTTTAAATTTTTTATTCTGTTTTCATTTTGGACAATTAAAGAAAACCTTCTCATCTGTATTTTAACTAAATTTTAGCAGTGTTGGTGTAGTACTTAATTTTGCTGTTTTGTGGGAGACCACAGTCAGTGGTTCAACGAATATTGAAGTAATTCTTTTCATTGGGAAGTTCTGTTTTAATGAGATGTAGTAGCCTACTCAGCCGTTCGGAAGCCGAACATCAAAGTAACAACCTCTTAATTCTATTATGCCGCTTCATCGAAAAGTATTTGATAATGTCCGGGCAGCTAAAAGGTTTAACGAATTTTAGACCAATAGAACACATCAAGCCAAATCCTTTTCGGCCAATAAAAATGCCTTAATCCGAATAAAGGTCCCCCTAAGTACATTACACTAACAATCTTACTGTTTGCACGGATAAATGACAAAATCTCCTCTGAAGTGGACAGCCGGTGCTTTCACATTTTTTTATTTATAACCAAGTCCATATTAAATATTAAATATTCCAATGTACACTTCGTGAAATCCAGCTATTTTTCCAGCTTCGTTACAAGCTTATGGAAATCAGTATTTTTCCTCATTTTATATATGTATTTTATTGTTATTCTTATTAAAACCAACAACTTGTCAATTAAATTTCAATCAGTGTTTTAATAACGGATTCATGTCTATGTATCGTCGTTCTTTCCCAGGGAAAATGTTGCACCACACAAAACCTGAAATTAGCAAAAGACATATCTTCATATCATAACAATCACAACACTGTTTTGACGGAAATGTTGGCCTCGTATACAATGTGTAATACTAAAGAAAAGAGCAAATATAAGAATAAACATACTGTTGTTGTTATTATTATTATTATTATTATTATTATTATTATTATTATTATTACTATTATTATTATTACTATTATTATTATTATTATTATTGGTAGTAGTAGTAGTATGTAGACTGTAGTTGTTGCTGTTATTATTGCTGTTGCTACAAGTATCGTATTACAGTATTAATACAATAAATGCATTTTAAATGAAAAGTAGCCTACTGTTTCATTTTAAGAGGGGTCCAATGGCCCAAGAACAGCAGCCACAGCAACAATAATAGCGATGTTATTGATAGTCATAAGTACTTTTATTTCCATTACTCTAAGACTTCTGGTGTAATGGCTGTAATTAAATATACATGTGCCATCCTTGAAATCTCCGACATAATTAGTCATCATTAAGAAGGATATTGATAACTTTATATGGGCTTTATTTACAACAGCCTGCACGTACTTGAACTCCTTACTGTTCTGTACAGCAAATAGGAGACGATTACCATTTTAATGCATATTGCTCACATTCTGATATGTTTTTATAAATTAGTGTACGACTTCAGATAAAGGAAAGTGGTTTATATATTTACAGGAATGTTGCAGCATAATTCATTTAGAGATATGAAATTGCAGAGAGCATACCTTTTGGAGTTTTGCTCGTTGTATGCGTAGAGATATGTGACCCCCGGTATTTCACCTGTTGGCGTTGCAGAAAACTAATTGACACTGCTAGCCATGTTTCGCTTGAATCAGACTATTCCTTCTTCTTTCTGACAACAAGAAACAAACAAAAAATATTGAACTGAATTGAAAGGAAAATAATTTTGATTTGGATAAAATAAAATTAGTTCAAGTAGGATTTCTCCTTTTTCGTGACTATCTGTCAAAGCAGCGAAGTTGACAGAGCTGCGCCGGAGAGTGGAAACACAGCGCGAGGATTAGAGGGTTTTATTAATTGGAATCCTTCCCCTTTAAGAATGATTGACGTGTGTTTTCTGGTCAAGCAACTGATGTAAAAGCTTATGCTTCCCACAGTGGAGGCCCAAGCTAAGGAAGTATTGACAACACTGTCTTTCAAAAATATTCGTTGTCTAAAACAATTCCTGCTGAAATTGTTAATCCCTTATAAACTCCAACCAAACACAATAAAGTTCGGAAGTAATAGGTTTATTGCATATGAATCCAGTGGATGATGTGAAAACAAATGTGTACGTCATATGTACTAAACGAAATTCTCTGTAACAGTCTTCTGTTTGTGTTTCTGTTGTATTCATTGTTATCCAGCTATCCCCCCTCAGTAACAATAAAAACAGCCTCAGGATGTGTGTCCAGAAATTGGTCTGAAAGGATCCCCAAAGTGTTCAGTACAGGGTTTCCACTACACAGAAATACATCCTTGTTTATTGTGGTACGGGGGTTTAAGGTGTTGAACCTCTTGGCTGGAGAGCACAGCAGTCCTCCCTTGTTGCCACCGATGTTACAGAGGGCATTATAAATGTAGTACCTGCCAGTCTCTCTGGGGCAGACAGATAGCACTGATATACTCCATTGTTAAACTCATTATGAATGCCCAATGGCAGCCAGAAGCAGATGGGCTCCCCCTCTGAGCTGGGACCTGTTCCAAGTTCAGTCCTTGTAGCCAGGAAGTTTTAACTTGCAACTGTTGCAGCAGGCTTGCTTTGGGGGTGGGGGAGGGGGGGTCCCAGGATCTGTGTAAAGCTGCTTTGTGACACATTCCTTGTGAAAACAGGCATACAGATAAAATCGAATTGAACCGAATGGCCTCTGTCATCAAAGCACTGATGGGAACAAGAATCTTACATATTTCCTTATTTCATATTGGTCAGCCAACACATCAGATATACTTCTGCATAAAATTTGCATGATTTACATTTATATTCAATATATACAGCATGTACAGTAACACTTTAAAATTAACGCTGTCCAATATTGAACTTTTTTCTGGCATGTAATTTACTGAAGAGGGAAAGGAACATATTGTATTGGCCTTTTGTCAAATTTGAGTTAAATTTCTTGACTCTCCCTGTTTGGTCATGGGAGCGGCTGCTTTAAAGTGTCCTGAGCTTCCCCTGGACCATTCCAAAGCTTTGTCTGAGCTGAAGAGCTAAGTGTCACAGAGATCAACCCAACCCTTAATGAGCCTAAGAAGTCTCTGCAGCTTTCCTCTGACCTTAATCAAATCTAAAGATACATTTGGAAACCTTTGGACCATCCTCCAGCATTTCTGGAACTTGTATTGGGAAAAAATTACCAATAAAAATGATAAAATTAAACTTTAAAATACTCATATTAAAAAGGAAAATGCAGATTATCGATGACACTGCATTTATATGTTTAATAAGTCCTGTTCTCGGATCCCTCTTTTGGTGAAATCTGTGGTGTAGGTCTGTGTTCAGAGACACAGATGATCATAACTCCTTTTCCCTTTGTACGTTTCTGCTGCTGAAAGCTCAGTTCACAAATACCACATGAGCAGTGAGTTGATAATTACATGGTCTGGATAAAAAATTGCAATCAATCCTGCCCTGAGAAAAAAAACACCAAACTCCTGTCTCTGCTGATGGACAGATCCCTGTTCTTGTTGTTGGGAATTGAGACCGCTGGCTTTGTAAACTTATAATCTGCTGACTCTGACCTGTGCAGAAGGTTAGAGGTTAAAGGGGAGATTTTACCTGAACCTGCTTTCCAAGCTTCAAGCAGTGCTCAGATCTGATCTGGCCAGTCAAAACATAGCCTGGGTCCTCAGGGCCATATGGAGGCAGGGCTGCTTTTAATTGACAGATGGGCCAACCAATGATTGCACTGACTGAGTGGGGGTGGGGGTTGCAGGATGTCACTGCAGCAGCAGATTTACAGCTCATCCAGTCCACAGATCCCCAGTAGAACTATGACCCCAGGGTACTTGGTTTGGGACTAAAATCTCAGGACTGACTTTAAGCCATACTTTCTCATCACAGCCATAGATTGTATGTAGGTGAAGCTGTAAACATAGATCTGCCACAGCTCCCTGGCCCCTTACTGTCTGTGTGGATCAATCACAGCTCATCACATTATGTCACCCCTTATGGCTACATTTATAGTTATAAACCTGATGTCCGCTGTCAGGTGCTGTATGTTATCACTTGTTGGCTTGGGGGAGGACAGTGGATACATGCTGTCATTTAGTCTGATTTTCTCCTCTCCTTTAATTTGGTCGATGCTTTCATCCAGCACAGAAAAGTGCGCCAACCTCTCACATCCATTTCAGGCTTATCTGCTTCGTTTGTGGGCTATATTTCTCTTTTTTGTATCCTATTTCATACCACACAATTTTCTATTTTACCTTTTGCATCATCCACTGTATGTGCAACACTGAGTTTACAACAACTATTAACATATATCTTGCTAGAATTTTTGGTACTCAGGGAGTTCAACTTGTCTGTCATGCATATTGGGCTAACCAGCACTGTGACTCCCTGCCATTTTTCTCACTCCATTGAATAACCATTTCCATGTTCTCATTTTCTGCGGTGGAGACCTTGCCAAATAAGCAGGTGATTAATCATAGAAGATAACAAATTTAATTGATGCAGTGCATCATCTTGTTGAGTTACGGTATGCACCCTAGAGTTTATTCAACATCAAGTCAGAGACTTCTAAGTTTGACTTATCGAATGTTCGCTAATTTTAAAAATGCATGAAATAAAAAGGTGGAGACAGAGAGCAGGGTTCGTAAAGCCATTCAGCAAAGAAAGAAAATGAGGGGGAATTTATGATATTGGCCTGACCAATGCACATGTCAGACAAGAGGGTGCCTTTTATTCACTTTTGGGTGTCTGCTGGCCACTTTGATGACCTCCAATCACAAACCTTCTGGTCTTTGAAGCTAAGCTTCCTGTTTTATGTAAAACCCTCCCCAAAACCACTAGTTGACCAGTGAACTCTTCAAGACAGTCCTCTCAGGGCGCTCTGGCTCATGGCAAAACGATTTTTCCTTTAGGGAGTGGGCTATGACCAGAGCAGGAGAAGGATGTGAGGTGAGTTTGTAATCATTTTATCACGTTAATATATTAAGGCTGTACCCCTTCGCTTGTTTCCTCATTATCCTAATTGAGAGCAAATTGGTTAAGAGGGAGCAGCATAGGTATCAAGCGGATTAGTTTTATCAGATGACAATTTAAGTCCCCCCAACTGCAGATCCTATTAGGGACAAAGCAGCTAGCGCTTAGATGCGCTGTGTCAGCTTACAGGAGCCATGAGGAGGAAGGGGGGAGGAGAGGGGGAGGGAGGGAGAGGGAGGAGAACAGACCAAGAGAGAGAATGCAGGCGGAATCAAGGTCAGGATGAGTGTGTGAGATTTAGTAACATTGCCCCCACCCCCCACCTTCTCCCATTATGAACCCCCTGACCTCCTCAGATTAAAGTACCCTTTTTATTTTGCTTAAATCCCTGGGGAGTTATAATCTGTATAGATCCATACCCCTCCCTTTTCCTTTCCTCAAATACCCCCCCTTCCCTTCATAATTCTGCCATTAGTAGTAGTATTAGTGTCAACTGAAAGACTGAACACTGTGCCTAACCAATGAGCTGGATACTGTTATGACTCCTACACCTGTGCAGTGTGCTCAGTAAGCTGTTTATAATCTGTGGTAGAAGCACACACCTGAGGGCACCATAGTGCCAGTAAAATGGAGGATAAATATAAATTTGGGTCTCCTGGGTGACGCATCTGTTAAAGTATTGTTCCAGTGTATGGATGAAGCCCCATGGGCTGCGTCCGAGCAAAGCGCTGTTCCCCCGCAGACAGCTGAAGTTATGATTTGAGATGCTTATTATTTCCACTGGAACGAAATTTACTTTTTATTTAACATATAGGCTGATAAACTTCCAGGTGGTTTTGCACCAGGATGTGTAATCATCATAACTATCTTCACTGGACACATCCACATGAAGGTCAAACACACATAAAAACCGAAAACAAATTATCTTGAAAAAAGATAGTGATGAGACATAACAACCTCCTGCTTGTTTGTTTCTTTATTTACACATATGAAACATGTTTTAAAAAAAGATACATTAGTTTTTAAGAGAATGTGAAGGAGAATTGCCAAAAAAACCCTTGAGGGGCTTAACAAGTGGCATTCTCCAATTATCAAATTACAGAAAATAATTACAACAAATAATATACACAATTTAAATATATATATATCAATAATATTATACATTTAAGACAAACAGGAACATAATATGACATCCTACAAAACACTAATCCATCCCAAACACCCATCTGATACACAGATATAAAGAATCACAGGATTCTAAGGACATGCGCTCATGAAATATAGCTTAAAGTTCTCATGAATCAGGAAAGAAAATTTCCCAGAATTTCCCTGATTTCCCAACAGCCTAAGAAAAAGGAGTCTATCCCTATATTGCTCTCCAGCAGCTACTACTGGCTGGCCATGTACCTGTGGGTACACAAACCAGGTACATGCTGACTTTGTCGTCCTTGGATGACAGGCAGAATGTAATTGCTGGAGTGGAAAGAAGTGAGGGCTGGTCATAACATGAGTCAGTGCTCACAGCTTCCTCCTTACAGACAGGGGGAGAGGGTTTCTGCAGCTGGTTAATGTGTTCATCTGAATTTGGTTTGAAGAAAAAACACAAACATTTGAGAAAAGTTAAAATACTTTAACATCAAATGAGGAATTCCGGCAATGATTTACAACTTTTCAATAGTTATAATTTTCCTGGCCAGCCTCGAGGCAAGTCAGTCCTTTATCTGTATTATAATCAATCTGCTTCTTGCTGCCCAAAATACCATGTAGCAGTGTCACAAAGAAACAGACCAGTTTGTGGTTTGCAGGAGGCCCATGCAATAGTTCTCCAAGACATTTAGTGCAGCTGAACCATCACAATGTCAATCAGTTTTCTGACAGCATAACTCTTCCACAGTTACTGCATTGAACATTGATCTTTATGTGGGCTGTACAACATAGAAACTGCATAAAAACACAAGCTGTAGACTCTAATGCAGGCAACTAGACAAACAGGAGTTGCAAATAAGGTGAAAATAATTTTAAAAATAACTAGCCTGTTTCTCCGCTTAAAACTCTATCCATGGCCATCACCGTGCTCACATAGACTCGGGCATGGGTGCTACTGGCATACCAGCCCAAGCAGCCTCATACGCATGTCTGCTGCTCAAATATCTATGGCAACACATTTCCATGAATGCTGGAATATATTTTTCTCTTCTCTCTCAGTACATACAGACATTTAGTACATGCTTTTATCCACAGACTACAACTTATACAGGCTATATTTTACACTGTCCATTTATAAAGCTGGACATTTTACTGAAGTAACCCATGTGAAGTATCTCATTTAACTGTACAATGGTAGTGGTTTAGCTGAGAACTGAACCAATAACCTCTAAATTACAAAACTCCCTGTCCATTACATGTCACTGCTGCCCCTAAATTCCAAATTGTTCCACTTTGGTGGCCTGTTTTCATATCACTGCTGCTCAAGTAAACAATGTCAGGTGACAAATAACAAGGTTAATGAACTTATTGACCCATATAGCAACAATATTGTGACTAGTTAAAGGATGAGCTTGAGTGCAGTAATGAGGAAAGGGGATGATATAAGGACATAATTGGTAATCCCCCTAACCTGCAGGTACTGGATGAGTTTGGTGTTCTCACTGTGCATATGTCAGTAATGACAAAACCTCTTCCAGGAAAGACCCTAATTACATTCACAAGAAAAGAAACAGTTGTGAACACAGAGACGATTGCCATCCAAATCCCTCAGGGTCTTACAGACCTGTACACCCCTCCACAGAATGGGGGCCCAGCATCCAGATTATCCCCCCACTCCTGGTGTCAAATAATTTCATTTGAGGGATGACCAGATTATGTGATGAGCCATTCTTTTTGACCTCGTGTTTCACCAGCCAGAGAAACACAAACAGTGACACCATTAATGTGGGTAAGGGGTCGCAGCCCTGGAGGGCCAGGTGGGGCAGGATATATGCTAAAGAGCTGTTATTTCATAATTGCTTAATTGAATAACCTGTTTCACCTTCTTACAAGAATGACCTAACTCAGATAAGCAATTCAGATGGTATTACAATATGGTCAGGGGCGTAGATGGTGGGGAGGCACGGGGGGATACGTACCCACAATTTCATAGGGACCCCGATCCATCCTCCCCCACTTTTGAGGAAAAAAAAACTTGTGCTCTGTAGTCCACTCAAACATTGCAGAGTGTATGAGTGAATACACTGCTATAAACCTCAATATTTTTTTCACTATCACAATGCCCTAATGAAGGATAAATAACTCATACACCAATTTTAGTTCCTAAAACATTTTATTTCAAAAATCTTTTATTAAAAACATGTAAATCTGCCACTTGCTTGACGTTTTCTCAAGAAGCAAAAAAATTCAGTAGACTTAAATTCTACATATACCCAGCTTATGTTCAATGCAATTGTCAACACATTTACACCATATTTCTGATAGGTATGTTTATGACTTTAATCTCTAATAGCCTAAATGAGTAAAGATGATAGTTTTGCACTTTTCTGAAGTGATAAGAGATCACAGAGAGGATCAACATGAGAAAGGAGAGACAGAAGGAGGGGAGGTTGAATTTGAGGAAACAATAATGACATACACAAGTTGGTTCTTTGCTGTTTTCCTGTAATATACTGTTAAAATAAAGCAATGAATCTGTCAGCATCTCCTCACAGAATTACAGTATTCTGGGAATCAGTAAATGTAAACTTTGTGGAGAAGGCTTACTGTTGTTTCGGTGGGTGATTGGCAACTCAAAACCAGACTGTGAAGAAACAGTTTGATCATGTATGTTGACCAGTTTTGATCATGTCGGCCTATGTTGACGAGTGTTGTTGACTCTTGTTTGTCCATGGCTTCACAAAAAGTCTGCATCCCATTCCCATCTCTAAAACTTTTAGTGTTAACCATTACCCCAAATTCCACGAAATGCCTCATCAAGCATAGTTGTATAAGATTGGAAGTTGAGACCTTTTGTTCACAGTTTGGTCCCCCCCCCCCCCAACTTCAAAAATCTCTCCTGCACCCCAAAATACCGTATAATAATAATAATATGGTTCTGTCAACAGTATGCATACCTTTCAAGAAAAGTTTAATTGCTTCAAAGAAATAGGCCAGTTCAGTAAGCATGTGAAACGGGTATTGAATTAATACCCAGCCCTCCAGGGCTGTGACCCCCTTGCTTACATCCATTGTGTCACTGTTTGTGTTTCCCCTTATGGCAAAACATGAGGTCAAAAAGAACAGCTCATCACATAATCTGGTCATCCCTCAAATGAAATTATTTTAAAACCAGGAGTGGGGGGATAATCTGGATTGGTCCGTGCTTGTTTGTTTACCTGGACTTTTAATTGGGGTTCCTTCCCAGAAGCTGTGTTCTCATGACTTGCACGTGCACAGGGAGAGCAACCTGAACTCATCCACTGCCTGCAGGTTAGGGGATTACCAGTGGTTTCTAGCACCTCATTGAATTGATTAATTAACTTCCCTTATCTGCTTAAAAGGGACTTCGAGTGATTCAGTAAATCACAGCCAGGGAATGAACTTCGTTGGATGCTTATAAGTTACGTACAAAGCGTTTATAAATGTAGCTGCCTTGAACACAGGTGCAGGATGCTTCATGAAAAGCGTAATCCTGCTGTGAGCTGGGTATATTTTTGGTTATAAGAGGACTTTTATCATGACTCTTATGAGTAACTCTGTACTAATTTAAATATCAATTTCAATTTGAGCTTCAACTGATTTCAGCTTCACTTTGATCGATCTTAATAAAGGCATCCTCTGACAGTCCTTACAAATAGCCTGTTGGCATGGATGGTTGTTGGGTTTGTGACATGGTTTTCCCAGCAGTCTTTGCAGCACTTCAGCTGTGTATTATTTTTGGACTCCTTCATCATCTTACTCACCATATGTGGGGTGAAGGGTACCAAAAACTTAAATATCCTGAGCTGTCCTGACTGTAGTAGCACATTCCAACAGTGGAGGCCTGAGTAGAGTAGAACGGTAGAACAGAGACCTGACTGCGAGCAGGGACCCTTCTTAGGGGCATCCTGTGACTGGACGATGCAGAGCACAGTGGCATGGCTAGAGTGTGAGGTTTGATGGTGAATCTCGGGTAGGAGGGAGCATTTCCCCATGCTACATTGCTGGTCAGATTTGGGTTTTATGTGGGCCACCACTGGTAAGCAGTAGAGGGAAATGGGGGAGACATGACTTTCCATTGTCAATGTTTATTCTGATCAGACAGTAAGCACCACTGCTTTTTTGGATATTTTTTTAGTGGTGAAATAAGCTGAGGATTGTTTATTTAAAACAAAGATGGTTAGGAAAGTCCAAATTTTCTCTGGTATGTGAGAGGTGAGCTCAGAAGTGCTCAGGCCTGCAAAGCCCTAATGCAGAGTTCTGCTGGTTTAGCGGTCGTTGGTTACCAGAGAACAGGTATTCCAGACAAACCCATGAAAGAGGAGTTTTAAAAAGTGAGGGGGGACCTCAGGCCCCCTGTGTCTGGCTTCTGCCCCGCCCCATCTCTGATGATGTAGTAATTAGAAAAGACTCTTTCCTTATCACTTAATCCGATACTCTTAGCCTCGTTAAGAAAGATGAGTCGGTAGGAAACACTGACGTACTTTGGCACGTAATCTGACGATTAGCTGCTGCGTCTGTCAATCAAAGCCCCCGGATCCCTCCCACGCCTCCCCCTCTGCTCTAAGATTAGTTCCATCCCCCTCCCCCCATGGCCCGATGACCTCATATGAACACTTGCCCCAACCTCCCAAGATTCTGAGGCATGCACATGTACTCTTCAATCCTGAAAATTACTTGTAGGTTTTATTGCATGCCTTTGTCAGGAACATGCAGGGTTTGGACTACAAACATTGGATGTGCATAAATAAGAGGGGCAAAACAAAAAGACAAAAAGTAAAATAAAAACTCAAAGAAACACCCTGGGGCCTTTAGGGTGAATTTGATTCCCTAGGTGTAGTAACCTTTTTTTACCACTAGAGGTAGTCTTGTATTGTGCCAAATACCATATGAAAACAGCCAGCTCACAGAAGCTGTTGTACATTTGATTAACTGTGCATTTCAGTTGGATGTAGTGGTGGTATACTTTTCCCAATTTCAGAGTTAGCAGCATCCTGTTCTTTTTCTTTGTAGTTGATCTCTCGGTTATAATTGCATGTGTGTTTCTGATAGAAACTCAGACTTAATACCACATGTTCTGACAGTGCAAACCTCAGTAAGGGTTTTATTTGAATAGCAGTGTTTGGAGCCACCAGCAAACAACCTAAAAGTATGATTGTAGTCAGGGTTATAGATTGGAATAGTAAATGCATTAGTGCTTGAGTGACTGGGTACTCATACTCTCCATACTGGCAGTATTGTTAGCCACTGCTGCTCTTAAACTATCTAGCTGCATGTTTGTAGTGCCAGGTCAAGAAATGTATCCACAACACCATTAGTAAATACAGACAACATGGGACTAACAGATTGAGTGACAAAAGAAAATTATCAAATAAAATACAATCGTTTTTATTCATTACTTGACTGTATTTCAATTTGTTACAAACCAATACACACCAGCAAAAGTGAATAATTCATTTCAAATATTAGCTGTTTGCATGAGGAATCAAGAGTTTGCTTTTTTAAGTAGAATAATAAAATTTGTGATGTGTGACTGTTCTATCAGGCTAAATTGACCATGTTTATATACACATATCATACAAATGACAGAGCAATCAAACTGTGATAGAAGGTAGGTAGGGCTCTATTCATGAAAAAATGTATTTTTGAAAGAAATTCAACATTTTGTGATTATTATTGCCAAATTGCACAACAGCAATTAAAAAAATACTTTTCATAAGAGAAACAGATGAAGGCATTGAATCTGAGATCTTATAAGAATAACAACTGCAGTTAAGTACTGCCCCATTAATATATCCCAGGACTGGACACCATTATTCAGGTGTCCAATGTTGACTCATTGTTGGACTTTGGGGGTGATTATAACAAAAGTTCAACACAAAAAGTAAATAATTTGGTGACCTATCCCTTACTAAAATGTAGCTTGGCCTTCTTTAAAATGAGAAATACATTTTTCCCTACTCCACCTCTAATGTGGAGTGATCATTCTGGCAGCCTGGGTACACATTGGTGGGGTTTGAGGATGAGTTCCCAAATCTCTGTAAACTGCTGTGACATCAGGAAAAGTAATAATATAAATGCAATTCATTGTCATTTCTATTATTTGTGATCATGAATTTTATGACTTTTTATTATTAGATTTTATTTTTGTCAGTGTTTTTGCATAATCCATGTACCTGTCAGTTGTGCTCAGCAGCCTCTTTCTACCACTTTTCACCATTGACTTATAACAACCAAAAAAACCTTCTGAAATCATAAGTATTTATTCCGCTGAGCAATTTAAAATCCTTTGTACTGAACACTATTGTTGAAGAATGTCATCGTTTCCTAAAGGTATCACTACTGTCTAATACCTCAATGAGAAAGTGTGAATGTTTGTGTGTTTTTGTTTTGTGTTTTATGCAACTCCTGTCATTAACTCCTTCTGTTTTTTTCCATAGAACTGTGGTTTGGCCAGGTCTCCCTGGAAAAAAAAATATTTTTCAAACTCAAGGAACTTCCTTTGTTAAATAAGGATTAAATAATAAATTAAAATGTCACTGCTGTGTAAACTGACTGTTGCAGATGTGATTGTGTAATGTGATTGTGCGGATAATGTAAGTGCTCTCTCAGTCCGTATGAGGGCACTGATCTCCGAGGGTTCTCATCCCTGGCCTCGTGAGCCGTATAACTGCAAACTCAGTGTGGAAAAGCAAGTGCAATGCCCACTAGTGGTGGAAGGGAGTGTGTGTGTCGCGTTGGGCTAATCATTTGAAGAGATCTGTGGCGTACGTGCTAAACAGAAAAGATTTCTTCCTCTTGAGCACATTACGGAACAAATCCATCTCAGAACAAATTAACTGGAATCCAACCTGTAAACAAATGAGCTGGCAGGACACAAGCCTGCCTGACAACTGCCGTATGAGAGACACACTGGACAGCCTGCTTGATTCTCTCAGAGTCTCCATGGTGGTCTAGCCCTGCAGGTTTTTGTAAAATGATAACATGTTCAGAATGACAAATGCAAGACACTTCTGAATTTGTGGTGGTGGCTGCACCTTATAAATATATAAAGGAAGAAACATTTGACCAGACACATCACAAAGACACACACACTCACACACACACATATATATATCCTCTCATATGATTTCTCCATGTGTTGTTAGCTTTGCAGGTTGCAGGTAATTAATAGAGAAGCCTGCATGTTGTTTTGTGGCATCACCCCGCCAGGGAGGAGTCAGCAGGGGTGGGTGTGGTTATAGCAGTTGGGGAGGGGCCTCAGGGTGATGAGTGATGGTAACCATGGAGACAAAGGAGGTGGTTCACATAAGGGTACATTTTTCTTCAGCGGCTTGTTTGACCTCCGTCATGGTGGTCTGTGCTTTTGACTTGATGGTGTCAAAGTCCAGGTCCAGATCCATGTTCTGGATCTTTCCCAGCAGCGTGCTGTTTGCCTCTTCCTCCTCCTCATCCTCTTCCACCATCTTAGCCAGCTCCTCTGGCAGGTCCACATCCCCACCTGCCATCTGGATGGTGGCATCATCCTGTGCACTCTGAGAAGGAGAGAGAGAGAGACCAAGGGGGAGGGTGGCAGAGTGTGGGGCAGGGAGCAAGTAGAATGTGTGTAAATAGCATGTGGAAGAAAAGGAGGACAAGATGGCAAGAAGAATTCAGAAGGAGGGGAAAGATGAAAGGATAGAAAAAGGGATGAGTAGGCAGGTGGGTCTTTACCTCTGGCAGACGATACTTGTCTCTCAGTGCCACCCGCAGGTTAGCTCTCTCTGCCTTCCGCATGGCGAACTCCTTATCTCTCTCAATCCTGCAACACAACAAAACTCCTTATTCTCCTCAATTCTTTCATACAACAAAACTCCTTATCCCCTCAAATCAAATAATACAACAAAATCATTTGGAATTCTGGATGGGGCAAGCTAATATCTGCTTGATACTGCAATACTGAAAGTGCAAAGCACTGAGTCATCCCAGGACAACACACTGGGTCAACTCACCACAAAGCATTGAATTGTACTGGGGAGTTCACGTCCGTCTAACGGCCCCTTGTGAGTCCTAATTTAAGTGTCACATCTGGGGTCAGAGTTGTTTTGTTCAGCTAGATGTTTGAAATTACTGGGCTGTTTTACCCTGGACGATTTGAAATTTGGCCAAATTGTCACATCACATCTGGGCCTTATTTTACAACAGCAATGATATTTGACCTTCTATTTGCATATCCCTCCCCCATGACGTAACCTGATTAGCCTGCATAAACAGTCTTGTGACTTAAAATGGTTCCGTTCTCCATATTTTGTGATTTGGAATACACTTCACATTTTAGGGATTGAGCAATAGGTATCTACAGCTAAATAACACCTGCAGAAAAATAAAAGTATTCACTTTTCACTTGATATTTCAGACCCAAGAAACCAAGAGATCCAGGGATAACCAGCAGCCCTGGGAACCACCAGACCGTCCAGAGCCGGTGCAGGAAGGAAGGACGGTAAAAAAGGGCCCATGTGGACACAGCCCGTGTGTAATCAGGAAGTACAGGTATGGGTTAGTGAGGTCTCTGAAACAGATGGTCAGGAACAGGCCATCTCCGGATTGGCCTGGAAGAAGACGTGACCTTTGACTTGGGCGTGTTGAGGGGCTTTTACCCCTAATCTCTCGTTAATGCAAAGAAAGGGCCACCCAAGACACAAATACTACTCCCTCCTCACATCTCCATAGCTACCTGCTGGGTTACCACCCATGACAACAGGTACTCATAAGTAATCTCATTATGGGTGTTACACTTTCAATCCAGTGGTCCAGCTCCATCCCTATGACCTAATGAACCACTGAGCCACTGGAGGCCTCCCACCTCCCTGCCTCTCCTATTACACCACTTCTCTCTCTCCTCCACTCCACTCCACTGTCATGGTCTGTTCATCACTGCCATCGACTCTGCATGCCTTTGTGTGGTGCTGCTCACAGACATGAGCACAGCACTCATTCCTCAATCACAGGGCCTGGACTACAATGGCTTTACCTGCTCCTGGACCAAATGCCAGCCTCTGCTTTTAATCACTTAATTAGCTACATTATTTGCACAACCTATCATTTAAACTTTGATAAGATCATTGATGAGAGCAGACATGTATGTGCACATACACAAGCACACATACACACGCACACACACACACACACACACACACACACACACACACACACACACACACACACACACACACACACACACACAGAAATTAATGTTATTAACAGGTCTACTAACCAGAGATACTGCCTCCTTGCCAAATCTGATTAACTGAATAGTGGCAGGGCAGAGAGAAAGACAGAGCAGAGAGGCAATAAGACAGACAGGCAGGCAAGTGGAGGGACGAACAGACAGATGGATGGATGGACGGATGGGTGGACAGACTGAATGGGTGTGAGTAATCCCAGAGCCTCAGGTGGATACTCAGTTATGGTTTTGTTTGGGACTCTGGTCCAGAATCTGTGTCTGAGAGTCATGGTGTCTCTGGATCAGTGACCCTAATCTCCATAATGCAGCTGAAATAACCCATCCTCCATCACTCAGTGTAAGCTTCTCTACCTGCTACTGCCTCCCTTCCCCCTGCCCGTACATACACACACACACACACACACACACACACACACACACACACACACACACACATATGAACGTGTAAACTGTGACAGCATATACACACCCACATGCACCCACATGCATGCCCACACACAGCCATAGACACACACATGCATACAAGCATGCCTACATGCATACATATGTGTATGTACATATGTACATACACACACCCACACCCACTTGTTGACCCCCACACAGCAATACACACACACACACACACACACACATACTCACACACATGCACACATGCATGCACATATTCATACATAAACTCACAAAGAATCAGACATATACAGGCACTTATGCATAAATACACAGGGACACCAGCATGCGTGCCCATGCACACACAGAAAGCATACATGTTGCATGTGCATGCATGTATGAAAATGATAATGAGAATGTGTGAATGTGTCATGGCGGGAATAAACATGACAGGCTGTGCAGTTTTGAGGAAATAAACCAGGACAGAGTGGTATGGTCCTGAGGCAGAGCTGAGGAAACGGACTGTAGTCATATACACACACCCTGGCTCATTTCCACACAGCTGCTCAGTCCAGGCTGTTTTATTCCTCTTCAGCTATTGCTCTGGCCTCTTTCCTGATTCCTGTCTCAAACTTCACCCACTCAAATTTTCCCTGCTAGACACAGACAACACAATGCAGTGAACCCTGGAACTTTAGATACCCGCAACTCCTGATCAAACACAGCAAACAATGCAACCATAAAAATACTGTGACATGTACAGGAACAAGCCAAAACAGAAGTTTCAGGATATATGCAAACTGTTCTGAGAGTTTAAAAGTTTAAAAATGTCCTTGTTTGAAAGCGGTTGCTACATCTTGATTGGGGTTTATCACCACCGTCCTGAATTTTAATGGCATCCAATTCGGTCATTCAAGTTTACTCCCTTTTCCTTAAAAATGTTCACCCTCCACCCATTTCATGTATGATAAAAGGGCAAGCTGGGCATATAATCTTACACAACCCAGCAGGTTAAAGCAGAGCTTAGCAAGGACAGGGCACAGCTTTCATGCTAACTTCTGTGCTTTGGTATCAGTTCTTCTTCTGAATTATGTACATTATGTACAATAGCACCCCATCCACAAATGAAAAAAATCAGGAAACGACAGACCAAAAGAGGGGATGACATCACTCACTTCTCCTCCACCAGCTGCCGCTGGTATTCCTCAAACTCCTCGCGGGACATGCCCTTGGATGCAGGCGTCTCCTTTCCATCTGCATCGGTCTTGTCCTCGTCACCCCCTCCTCCCCCTCCGGTCATGTTCTTCAGCTTGTCCCCAATCATGCTCTTCACCAGGAACGCCATGACGACAGAGCCCAGGGAGGGTCACCGCTCACTATGGCTGGGGAATGGGGTCCGGTGGGGTGGGGTGGGGTGGGGTTGTCGTGTGTGAGTGGGGGGCCAGGAACAACAGGAATTGTGAAGTGGAAGAAGGGGGGGTGGGACTACAAGAGAGGAAGAGGAAAGAGAAGGTATGGGGGTACAGCGCTAATAGGCTGAGAAGCAGGGAAGGACCAAAGTAGAAAAGATGGTATGGAGAGAAAGAAAAGAGATGGAAAGAAGGAGAGAAGGAGCGCGAGGGTGTCACCTTTTCCAGAGCCTGTCTCGTACCCCCAGCTGCTGTACAGCGAGAGAGTGGATCTGGGTGTTGGTGTATTTTGCAGTGGAGTAAAACGGCTCAAGAGCTTAACTCATTAGAAACAGCCTGAATACAGCAGGGCTTGTCTTCACCTTGGACCAAGGTCCCACAGCTCCCGTGGCAGAGAGGGGGTTCCAGGGGCCTGGGGGCTCACATTCAGACTGGGGGCTGTGGGGTCATGGGGTTCCTCAGAATGTTTGAACCATTCTCAACAGGTCATGAACACCCCAATTCATATCATTAAACTGAGTACGAAAATATTCATTTCCAAAAGCATACTTTATGAGGCATAAGCAATCCCAGAAACACATTTGCAGGCACAAATATATAGGGTGTGTGTAGAGTGTAGTGTTTTTTGTCTGCTAATGTGCAAGATACCCAACAGATGCTGTGCAAACCCTAGCAGGGGGCAGCGGTGAGAAGGTGCATCCTTTGAATTTTTCCTTGCATTGTGAAACTGGTGCATGTGACAGGTCTGAAACACCACCTTCACTTATGATTGACATGGGGATAAGCAGCTCACATGCAGTCTGACAGCTTCATTTGAGGTTTAGTGAGCTAAGTAAGTACCACACCTCCAGTGCTCCCATCAGCACTTGAATTTAAGCAACTCACCGGCTCTATCATAATACACTGAAGTAATGTCCTCCCTCTGCACCCTTGCTTTGTTTATAAACCTGAAAAGACTGATGGCCTGTGGGGTTTGCATGTGAAAAAGCATGTGTAAAATGGTTACCATTTGCAAAATACTGTCCACTGTGATCAAGTAGTGAGGTGTAAAGAGGACATTTAAATTGTGAGCCTCAGCTGATCGACCACAGAGAGTGAAATGGCAAAACGTGGAAACAATTTGGGTGCACATGGAAAATAACACCCCTAATGTGGAATAATGTGGAAGGTACACTAAGGAAGCTTGGAAGAAATGATGGATGGATGGATGGATGGATGGATGGATGGATGGATGGATGGATGGATGGATGGATGGATGGATGGATGGATGGATGGATGGATGGATGGATGGATGGAACGAACTTTCAAGTTTTTGGATGCAGCCCCTGAGCTCTCTTAGGCCATGCCCCCTGCACCTGTTTGTCTGGAGGAATCTGTGGCTTGCTGTGATGTCATAAATCATCCCTTGGCAACAGCTCAGTCAGAGAGAGTTCCAGAACTCTCCCTATGACTGGCTTTCTGTGGTGTCATTAGTGATCCCAGCGGAGAGAGAAAGAGCCGTGCAGAATAATCTCACATGTCTTTCCTTCCAAAGGATCAAATCAAAAATTTAAGATGCTGTTCTGATTTGCCTGAAGTCTTTATAGGGTTACATGGGATTTTGAGAGGGGAAGCATTGTACCTGTTTCAAATGTAAATCCCAGCTGTGAAACAAAAGGAGGAGCTTCAAGGCAAAAATGCCAGATCCTACTGCTTAGATCTGAGCCAGCCAAACACAGCCGTGTGTATTCTAACCCAGGCAGTTAGCAAAGAGGAGTGACAGTAATTCTACTGCTCCCTAACACCTCCCAGCAACCCCACCCCTCCCTCACAGGTCCTTTGTAATCACAAGGAGCTGTCGCTATAGAAACAAAGCCTACAGGTGTTAATCCCTGTTTAGCCCTGCCTTTGCTGCCTGCGCTAAGCATAGCTGCTCTACCTTTCTTTGTCCTGCAGTTTAGCGGTTTAAGATGATATGAGCACAGCTGACTGCATTTTGGACCTGGAAAGTGCTGAGTAGTGAGTGCAATGAGTGCAGGTCCTGCACTGCGTGACAGTGGAGTAAACTTCCCTCAATGAGTGAGATAAAGGTGACCCAAACACCCATAAGAGCTTCCTGACCCAAACCTTGTAATATCAGTCACAATTCTCCCACTTCATTAAATGTTTGTGTCCTTATTCTCTGTCGTATTATTTACTCACTGCACTCAGCTGTTGTAAACGCCAAAGGACATCTGCACAAGATCGCCCTCCTCTGGTAAAAAAAAGCATAGTGGTGCATCTTGGCCCTGGTAAGATACAACTGCTTATAGATTTTTCTTTCAAATAGATTTTTTTTCCTCATATGCTTGTTTTAAGGGATATTAATTTCAAAATATCACATTTTTAGTGATTCCTGAACAAGTCAAAAAGAAAACACAATGAGGCACATGTTTATGTTTGTATGCATATTATCTTTTAACTTTAAAAATAAAATTGGACTTTAATCTTGCAGATTTAGTGGAACAGGATTCAGAAGTGTGCTCAAATAGGAATGTATTTGTAAGGTAAATGTATTTATCAGGCTGATGGGAGGTGTGTTTTCTCAAGAACAATGGCTGTCTGACACTGAAATGAGGAGAGGGAGGCATTGTGGCTGCAGTATCAGCAGTAAACCTGTGTATAGATCTGTAGTTTCTGCTGCTATAAATGCGTATACCCTTTGGTGTTTCTGAAAAGAGTGCTGTCTGTGGCCCAGATCAATCTGGACAGCATCAGCATCAATTGTGGCAGTTGGCATGGAAACCCCTCTGACTCTGGAACCCTCTGTGGTGGATTGGGAACCTCCAGCCTGCCTACTCCAGCTGCATGGTCCTGCATCACAGAAGCATGGGCAGTTTGGCCTGCACATCACTGAGTAAACAGACATGCACAGCCAGCCACAGGAATCTCCAGGCTGGGCCCACAGTTCAGCCTCAGCAGGCCCAGCACTGAGCACACAAACACACAGCCACCATGCTGACTCCCACTGGACCTGATCTACCACATAACCCAGTGCCAAAGCTGAGACTGCCTCAAAGAAGAGAAGCAGAGCTGAGCTGGGAGAGACCATCAGAAACTCTGTGTGTAAAGAATGGGAAAGAAGAGAGAGTAGGCCCAGCAGAATCCAGTATGGGTGCCCCTGCATGCCATCATTCTGCAGGTTTCCTCACCATTCTTGTTCTTAAAATGAAACCACACACACTGCTGCAAAAGCTTTGGTAGACACACTCCATTAGGGTCAAGGTAAGGACTCGTACAGTAGAATTTAACTGAGAGGCCATAAGGAGGCTGTGGCGAAACTGAAAGTAGAAAATCGTAAAGCCTGCTGTACTCTAATTCTGGCCTCGAAAACCAAAACCAGCAGAAGCAAATGACTTGCACTTTGCTCAGGGGGGAAGAATACTAGGGGAAATATTTCCACCTAGTGTCAAAACAAAGAAAGTGTTTCAGTATGCCACGAGGTTTTGGACAGGGACAGACGTTGGACGTCAATGAGTAGTAGCACAAGAATAAGTTCAGAGATACTTTGTGAGGTAATAAATTATTTCATAAACATGGTAATATACACACTGACATGTCCACAGGCAGATAAGTTTAATCAGGTCTCTAAGTGAGAGAAGGAGAGGTTGCTCAATAATGAGAAAAGGAACAAGAGTGACTTCCTGTGTTCTGAACTCTTTCTCTCTCTCTTGCTTGTCTCTCTCTTTCTTATATGTCCATGACATTACACCCCAATTCATTTTACTAGATAAAACACACATTTATAATCAGCTTTTTAAAATGTTCAACCATATTATTGACATATAGTCTCTGACTTTCCCCTCCAATCCAAAATGATTAGTACATAAAATAACACATGTACAGGCACATATATACAGACCAAAGAGATGACCCTGACAAGAAATGTTTGGGAAACATTAGCTGTGTTCTCCCAGTCTCTGTTTTGTAAAGAAATACACCTCATGAACATACTTTCAAACTGTGCATTTTGTGACCTGTTCATTTAACTTTTCAGTGTAACAGGTATCCCAGGGAAACCGTAATCTATGTGATGGTTCTGTTAGAGACAGGAAGACGAACACAGTGAAACCAGTCTGTGATCTGGAGCAGCAGTCAAAGTCGATGGTGGACCTTTAATAAGACAATATTTAGACTTTGGTGTAACGAGGATGTCATTTTTGTATTCAAAACATTTTGTCAGTGTTCAATCTTGAATTGATAGCAAGTATCCTTATACAACATAAAATGCAAAAGCAGGGAAAATAAAGCATAAATGAAATGACTGTAAAAGGTGTTATTCACAGTGACCAGTGCACTGCCCCTGCTCTGTGAATCTGATTGCCTAAAAAGGAATGGCCTGCCCCCGGGCCATGGAGGCAGATCTCATCACAATCACTGCTGACGTCCATTTTGAAAAGTGTGGTCAAGAAAGTCAAAGTAGTTATTAGAAAACTAAAGTCAATATAGAACACTTGCTTAATTTCATTTCTGAAAGGACATAGATGCATTGAAAAGGAACTGTTCTTAAAACTGAAAATTAAAATGTATTGTTAAATGTATGAAAAGGTATCAGAATCATATCAGAAATTGTACTGTAGCTGGGCTGAATTCTGTAGTTTAGATGTAGGTTTGTTTACTTTTATTTAAACAGGCAGGTCAGAGCAGGGAGGGAATGCAAATGATCATGTCATCCATTGCATACTGGTGATCACTAGGTGACCAAATGAAAACAGCCAGTTTTGTGTGGGGATCTGAGCAGGACCCCAGGGTTAACAGTTTATTAGAAGTGGCACGGGATGTTTAATGATGCTTATTTTAATGGCTCATCAGAAGGACAGCATTTTGTACATTAGCTTCCCTTTCACTGAACAAGGCCATTAGAGGTGATTCTGGGAACGCATGTGTCCTCATATTGTTTCGGTTAGATGTGTGAGCAGCTGTGAGCGCCTGATTGGTGGGGAACGCAGGCTGAAGTTACAATAGTCCCGCCCCTGCCTCGTTGACATATATGTACATATAAGCCAATCAGGCTCTTAAATTTGCTTAAAACACATACACTTATAAAACATGAAATGTCCAGTAACTGCACTGAACACATATTTCATTAGATTTTAAAATATGACAAGTACTGCTTCAAAGCGTGGTTTTTCTCATTACTTTTCAGTTGGCACATTTGTGCTATGAGACTGATATCTCGCGGTACCATCTCTTCCTACCTCTGTGCGCGTGCTGTTCGAGCGCTTCCAATGGGTAACTCGTGGTCCAGTTTCATTGGCTGAGGGCTGGGCCAATGAACGACAGCCATCTGGTTCGGCAATATAACTCTGTAATTCCCCCATCATTTGCAACAGTACTGTAGTAGGGGTACCGGATAACCGTGTACGAAGGTGAAGGGAGCAAACATGAAAGTTGCAGTAGTTTTATTTTCGGTATTTTTTGCCGTATTCACCGTCGACGCTGCCGTTTACTTTAAAGAACAATTTCTCGATGGAGGTAAGTGTATTGTTTGATAACGTCGATATCGCTTCAAGTGTCCATGCAGTTCCATTAATTAGATAGCATCGTGTTTTGCTGAGACTGGTATTTAAAACTCGATAGTTGTGTTATGGTAATATGATGTATTTAATTATTTGTTCAATTTTAAATAGGTTATCTAGATCTGACTTAGTAGTATTTGGGAAATTAGAGATCCTAGTTAAGGAACTAGTTAAACAGATCGTGCTTGCTACATATCGAAGATCATTTCATAAAAGATCTAACGAGCCATTATATTTGCTCTCTTGCAAAATGAGCAATATTTTTGGTAAACTCAATTTACGTCAGCCTATTGGGTTTATGGGCTACGTTTGAGTACCTATCTGTTTAATACTTAAAGCAGGAAACTAATTACATTTCTGATATCATGTGTATTTGAGAGATCGGAAAAACCGTTTACTATTTTAGTTCAACGTATATTGCCAGCGAGTATCTTGGAGATGCTTTGTTTAAATACAGTGAAAATTTAGCAAAAACGCTCCTATCCTTGATTGTAACCACACACTGGTCGAAAATGATACTGTACCTACACATAGTGACGTAGCAGAGTTGAGAAGGAAAGAGGCACAGCCTCGATGAATGGAAGTTCAGCCGGAATGGTGCCGAGTTAAATACTCTTTTTAAGGTGTCCTACATGAGTTTAAAACTTTACTCAGTTTTTTGAATCTGTTCAAAAAAATTCACTGCACCCAGTTGTCTTAGTGACTGATTTGGATGTTGGATTCAATGTCTTCAATCGTGCTTCTGGATTTATGTCTGATATTCAGTTTGCTGTAGTTCAATTTTACTCATTCTGTCTCTCTTCCTAGATGCTTGGAAGGGTCGCTGGGTGGAGTCCAAGCACAAATCAGACTATGGACAGTGGAAACTGACATCTGGGAATTTCTATGGTGATGCAGAGAAAGACAAAGGTGAGCTGTGATTTATGCTTCCACTCACAAGTCTTTTTGAAGAAGGGTTGGTTTTTTTGTTTTGTTTGGTAGTTCCAGAATGGACAGATCTTAAATAATCTGAAGACAGTTGTACTTGTAACAGCATCAGTCTGTTTATCTTGTAATAGTGTCTACTGTGGCAATTTAGACACAGGTTTCAGAAAATGTGATGTCCCTCCTGTTGGTATAGTTTAGACCTCCTTTCAGTCATTGTCATTTGATAGAAAATATGCAATAACCCCCCCCCTCCCCCACAGGTCTCCAGACCAGTCAGGATGCCCGTTTCTATGCCTTGTCGGCCCGCTTTGAGCCCTTCAGCAACGAGGGGAAGACCCTGGTGGTGCAGTTCACTGTGAAGCACGAGCAGAAGATCGACTGTGGTGGCGGCTACGTCAAGGTGTTCCCCGCGGGCTTGGACCAGGCTGAGATGCACGGAGACTCCCAGTACTACATCATGTTCGGTCAGTCTTCATATCACCTACACTGTCAGACTTACCGCATTTTATTCAAAGAAATACTCATGAAACAAAGTGAAGAGTAGTGATTCATGACCATCAAATTGGAAGAAAAGTGAAGCCCTTTCATTGATTAATGTCATGGAAAAATAATTTCACATTGACATACAAATCATGAATAGTTTTTCATCCTGCTCCTAAAATGTTGTGGGAATTTTTGTCTTGGTTTTGGTGGGTATGCCGCCCAGCATAGTTACAGGTTCACTGGCTCAGAGTCGTGATGGTTGACTCATCACAGTTTCAGACTGCCTGTGAAACTGTGTGTCACTGCTGTGACAGCAGCTGTGATCTCAGTCAGAGCTCCCACAAGCATCGGCACAGGTCTATGAAAGCTTATTACTCATGAATTGAATTTGTATTTGCATCTCTCCATTTTCACACAGGGCCTGATATTTGTGGCTACAGCACCAAGAAGGTCCATGTGATCTTCAACTACAAAGGCAAGAACCACCTCATCAAGAAGGAGATTAAGTGCAAGGTGAGTTGTAGGCTGTCTGTTCTTCTCACTTTCTGTCCCTCAGTCTGTCTGTTTCTAACCTATATTTGTTCTACCTTTCTTGCTCTCTCTCCCCCATCAGGACGACGAGCTGACCCACCTGTACACGCTGATTTTGCGGCCGGACCAGACCTACGAGGTGAAGATCGACAATGCCAAGGTAGAGTCTGGGAGTCTGGAGGAGGACTGGGATTTCCTCCCCCCAAAGAAGATCAAGGATCCTGAAGCCAAGAAGCCCGAGGACTGGGATGACAAGGCCAAGATAGACGACCCTGAGGACTCCAAGCCAGAGGTATGGCCTGCCCTCATTCCACACATTCCATTCCATCCCATTACAGGTGCTCAGCACACGGCGTTACCCAGAGTGCTTTGCAATGCAAAGATAAGCACATAAATCAAGAGGACTGACTTACTGAGCCAGTTACTGACACCACAGTGTGAATGTACAGCATTCAATTAATGAAAGTAAAACTCAGTGGTACTTTTAGCCTCCCTGTTTGGAGTTTTTATTCGCCTGACAAAACTTTTATTCTCAGTGTGCCGATACAGCCATCTGTCCAGTCACACTCATGTATGCGATGTACAGGTCTTAGTGTTGTTACAGTTTGGAACATTCTTTTTTTTATCTTGAATGGAACACCAGGCTCTGTCCTTTGTGCTGTGGAATGGATTCATATGACCAGACCTTTGTGTAAATTTCTCTCGGTAACATGTATAGATGCCTTGGAGTGTGCATGCTCTCTGTGAACACCGTGAAAGGGGAAACCAAAAACAAGTGTCTTTAAGACTGCTAAACCTTATGTAATTTAAGTACAAATAAGGTCAGCTAATCTAACACAGTCCATAACAGACCAATTTCCTGTTCATTTCAGCCTTGTGTGTAAAGCTTAGCTCAGATGATTTGTAGTCATGTGCTAAGTGCAATTTCTGTGCTTGCATAGCATCATATCATTGCGAAGCGTCACCGCTAGGCTAATCTCTGATGCAGCACTGGTCAGACCCACTGTTGGATGGTGGTTGTGTTTTGCGATAATTCCCCCGATCATAAACCGTTTCTGCATCTGCACTTTGTAATGTGTGCACATCTTTATTCTGTCAGGACTGGGAGAAGCCTGAGAACATTCCAGATCCCGATGCCAAGAAGCCTGACGATTGGGATGAGGATATGGATGGAGAGTGGGAGCCACCCATGATTCCAAACCCAGAGTACAAGGTGAGGGATAGAGCCGGTCCACACTAACCCAGAACACAAGTAAGGGAGGTGGTTTGCTGTCTGATGTCTTGTGCCTCATGACTGGCTCATTTGCTCTGCAGGGAGAGTGGAAACCAAAACAAATCGATAACCCCAACTACAAAGGCGTGTGGGTCCATCCCGAAATCGATAACCCAGAGTACCAAGCTGATTCTGAAATCTACAAGTTTGAGAACATCGGAGTGTTGGGCTTGGACCTATGGCAGGTAAAATAATATCCACTGTGGATCCTTATGAGAAATATCCCACTCAAATACTAACAGATGGGCATTGTGGGAAATATCCCAGTCAGAGACCTGGTGGTCAACTCATCACTGTCTTTGTTGGCCATCTCTACATTCACAGGTGAAGTCAGGCACCATTTTTGATAACCTCCTGATCACAGACGATGAGAAGGCAGCTGAGGACTTTGGGAAGGAGACCTGGGAGGTCACCAAGGTAGGGCTGATGTGACAGCACAGGGTATCATCTCAGAATCTGTCCCTCTGTGGGTCCCTGTTGGGTCCCTCTACCCGGCACCTATAAAATTATCCTTTCTCTCTTCCCCCCGATCTTCTCCAAACAGGAGCCAGAAAAGAAGATGAAGGAGGCAGAGGATGAGAAGAAACGAAAGGAGGAGGAGGAGAAGAACAAGGAGCAAGGCACAGAGGCTGGGGACGATGAAGAGGAGGACGAAGATGACGATGAGGATGATGCTGATGAGCCAACAGGAGCGGAAGAAGATGAAGACGATGAAGGAGTGGAGGATATCCCTGAAAAGGATGAGCTGTAATGACAGTCTCTGTGCCCCCCATTCTCCACCCTCCCCACAAACACACACGTCCTGCTCAGGGAGAATTATCCACCCCCCACTATCTCCACATCCAGCTTTCTTTGGGGGGAGGTGGTGGGGGTGCCATTTATGGCATGCTTTTTACAGATTTTTATTATGTTCTTGGGTGGGGCTTGGGACAGTGGGTTTGGGGTGTAGCCTCACAGAAGGGAACATGAGCTGGAAGTACATTTTCAGGGTTATTTATTTGTTCTTGCCTGACCCCCAGAGGCTAGGCTTGTAAGTACAGGTGTCCAACTAGCCCACAGGTGATATCCATTTGCTGCTGACTTCCATAATTGTTATTGTTACCATCAATATCATCATCATCATCACCCCTAAAAACCTTCATTATCTGTGGCTATCACCACCAACCCCCCTCCCCCAACCTGCCATCACTTGTCAGTGGGGTTTTTATTTTCTTTTTTCTGGGAAACAGAAGGGGAACACAATTTTGGAAAATTTGCACTTTTTTAACCTGTTGCCTTTCCCCGTGTGTGAATATAATTTCTCTAAATGACAAATGTTCAATCAAACCACAAGAACAGCTGGTGCAATATGGGTCTGCTGGTCAGAGCTGGCCTGTTCATTTGCCTCAATCTTCCCTCTCAGAGCTTAGCTGTAAATATGAAGATTTCTAAATTATTTTAATTCTCCAGTGAGACAATCTGGGCCTTGACTTCCAATGGCTCTGATTAATTAACTCGAATTGTCCTGTCCAATCATGTCTCCATGTTGCCTTTTACACAGATGATACATTTTTGTTTTATTTCATATTTTTCTAGTTCTTTTTTCTGTGTACTATTCCTGTGTAAGTCAGAAATCTGACCACTGTGAGCTTCTTTGAATGTATACCTAAGATGGAAAAAATGTATCTTGACTCACTTGCTGTGTCGATGATTAAAGGAAGCCTAAAGAGAGATCTTTCATGGATGTTTCCTTGTTGATATTTGTACTGGTAGAGTTTGTGTGGTGGTGTCCTGTTTGGTGGGGAGGGGTTTGATGTTTTGGAAGGATTTCTGTCATAGGATAATTGCACATTTTGAAGGAGTGGGCTTACAGTAATTGTATCATTTGGGGCTAGCATGAAAGTGAAATCCTCTGTTTCACAAATCAACTGCAAAGAGAATTAGAAATTATAATCACAACATTTTCCAATGTGGTTGTCCACTGTTCTACAGTTTTCATCATTGTATCATCATGGTTTTTATGACTCTGGTAAATGTCTTAATTAGGAATTGATGCCCATTGTACTGGAGTTGTTTTGTCCTTAGAAGAGGTAGAGAGGATTGAAACTTGCTTTCAAATTCCATTTTAGCTCTGACATCATTTACCTTTGACACAAAGCAATCTTTTTTAAGGTCAAAATGTTTATACAAAGTTTTATTAAATATATAAAGCCTGCCTTGTGTGTTGTGTTATTCATCATAAATTCTGTGTGCCTTTGACAGTAATTCACTGTTATGTGTGTAATAAATAGAAATATGGGGCTGTGTTAAATCCCTCTGTGTTCCAGTCAGTCTTAAGCCATATGAATAAATAAATATTTTAATTCATATTTGATAAGGCATTAATTAACACCATGTCCTCGAAAACGGGTATCAAACGAAGAGTCAAGTGTCATTTCTGAGTCATACAGGAACATGAAAAAGCACTGGCTGTGTCTGAACACTCAAAAATGTATCCTCCTGCATGACCACCTCCCTCCCTGCCTGCATTATTGGAACATTGGGGCAAGACTGGTGACATTTTTTGAGTGTAGGAGTGCATCCACAGTGTAGAATAGAGCAGATCTTAAAGTACTAAATGAAATCTAGACAGGCTGATGGATTGTACCAGAGGTGGAAAGCCCTGGCTTCAGAGAGTGAAAATACTTCCACATATTTGTTCCATCCATGCACTAAACTAGCTGATTCTAATCAGCACAACTCTACAGCCAGGTAGATGATAGGGATAGGGAAATCACCTGGTTTTTAGGGAATGGGCAGAACAAATACATGATAGTATTTCTATTTTATGAAGCCCGGGCTTTCCACCTCTGGATTGTATCCAGTCCAGGGCAATGGTAAGGGAGAAATTAACAGGGGGTGCGTTCCAGTTCTTGCAAATTGAATCCTCCTTTCCTTCACGAGCACCTCGTCTCCTCCCATCCTCCGATACTGGGACATTGGATGGAGGGAGGATACAAATTTTGAGTATTGGAATGTAGCCCGGGAGTGAATTTCACACAGAACGGAATGGAGCTCACCTGTATTCTACAATTCTCCCACGCGATGGCGCTACAACACAACAAATATGAAACATTCCCAGACTATTTTCAGCCAAGCAGTTGTAGCCATTGATTATGTGTTATGTACCGAGTCAAATGGTATGACGTGTGATAACAAATATCGGATTATTTCACATTAACTGTTCACTATGAGGAGCAAAAAAAAAGGAAAACTATTTATTTCATGTTAGGGTATGGTCACTTGGGAGATGCTGATGGGAGCTGCTGAATGAAATGGTCTGTTGTTAGAATTTACAAATGCTCTGTCTCCAAGACAAAATTTAAGTCGAGTGTTCACGTAGCCTACGATTTAAGATACTCACCAGTGTTTGTGTGCCTATTCTTAAATCTGTGTCTAATAAAATTATATCTGATAAATCATTCCACTGTTTACATGTGATTTTTTTTTTCTTATCCATACTCTAAATACATGGGGACAATGCTATTCAATATATCTGTATTCGTGTAAGTTTCGAAACCTATCACAGGAATCTTGCAACTCTGCTTCCTGTAAGTTTTCGTCCAATTTGGATGCTCGTTTCCGCGTCGGAATTCTTGCGCGCTCCCGTGGCGGCAGGAAACATGGCGGCTGTCATGTCCCTCACTCAGGTACAGTAGCTTGTCTTGTCGATATGTGATTGGGAAATAGGGAAAAATGAATAGACGTTTTACTTTATGATGAGCATATGTTGGTTATGGTATGTTGGATCTGGACGCGTAAATCTCGGAGATTCACAGCGTTCACATTAAAGGTTAAATGTGGGGCAAGGCCCTTCTGGGTGTCTGTATAGACAAGCTATATTGTTAGCCTTTTCATCATTGTATTGGTGTTGCCAGGTTGAAACGTGACTTTACCGATGAAATTTGCACTAGGCACAGAAACCTAACTCATGTTAAAGGGTCAGAAAAGCTAAATCTACGTGCTAGCGTTGGAACGATCGTATGAAAACACCGATATCCAGAAAATATGTGCGGGGAAGCTAAATGACTACAAACATATGTGTATATGCGACCGGCAGTGTATTCCAAAGGTTTATTTCGATGTGGACATCAGGAAAAATCTTTCCATCAATAACGCCGAAATTCATCCTCGCTTCTCGACGGTTTGTTTAATTGTGAGTTCTTTCATCTACCATTAACTAGCTGTAGTAATTCTGTTATTTGGGTGTATTGTTTCAAGGAAAATAAGAGGAAGTTTGGACCACTAAGGGTGGCTAGCTGCCAACTGACCATGTATTGTGTAGCTAGCATGTGTCTGTATACAAGGCGAAATAATGCACCAGCCATCAATCTACAGAAAAATTATCTTGATAATTGAGTTGGCCTATCCCAGAAATGTATGGTCTGCGCAGACTCAAACGCCAAATGCATTGTGTATCACTGTCAAAACATCGTTGCTACACGAGAAGTTGCTAAGTCACTGGGCACTGACCTCTTTGGCTGATGTGAGAAGGCTATGTTAGGTTGCAAGACGTGTGCATGGTTTCATCGCGACTTATGTTGGTGGTAACTGACAGCTTCCCACAGCTAAGACCTTACATAATCTCTCTTAATTAACAATCTGCATTTCTTTTCCATGGTCTTGCCTGAGAGCCGTCCCTCTCTTGTTCAATAGAAAGACAGTGCACTCCTCATATGGTTAAACGTGGTTGGCAGGCAGTCTGTCCTTGCTGAACTAAATATTTTACAGTCAATGGCCAAGCAATCCACTGATCTAATGAAAGAGGCCAGTTTAAGACCTTCCCAGGACATCCATCAGCTGTCAGGTGACAACAGAGATGGTGGTTTGTCTTGGGTTTTTTTTTTTTTTGTGGCAAGTGCAAAACATAGTGCCGACACCTGAGCAGATTTGCTTTGGTAGGGATGTAGCCTTGTTATGGTAGTTTTTTTTTTTTTTTTTTTTCCAGGCAGGCAGTTTGTTTGATTAGTAAACAGGTTTCAGGCGTTCTTAGGGCAGGTCTGCTGATTGGTTTTACATTAATCTGTATTACGCCCTATGTCAGGGGCATATGACATAGTTAACATTGTTTGCATATCTATCTCTTGTATCAGCTGAGAATATTTCAGAGGTGCTATTGATTAAGTAGTCATTTAAGGATTCTACATTGGTGACTTGTGCCAGCTCAGACACATGCACACATGCGTACACACGCACACTGTTTTGTCTGGGCACTTGTGCCATGAGATCGAGTGGTATTTCCTTGTGCATGCCTCTGTTCTCCTGGCCTATTGGTTCAGCAACCCTTTTCCAAGCAGGAAGTAGTGGTTAGCTGCTTTTATTGAGGAAGCTCCAGGAATCATGTCACACAGGAAGTGGCAGTGTCTCATAGGAAGTACTCACATTACATTCAGAGCCCCAAGATACACATGCAGGAAACATTGATGATGGAAGAGTTGTGCGCAGTATTTGTATCAGCAAGGATGTATGTCACTATACTGAATAGCTGTAGAGATATATCACAGGAGTTCTGGTCTTCTGCAGTGCACCATATGTTGGAAGCCCAGGTGAAACAGCTCCTGTGTGAGTGAAAATGGAGAGTTGTTTGTTGTATAAATTAGATGTTTTTCTTCCTCCAGCTGTCAAGTGGAAACCCTATGTATGAGACCTATTACAGACAGGTAAGAGCATCTGTAAGTCCAAGCATCTTACACCGGGAATATGAATTTGTGTGTGTGTGCTTGTGTGTTTGTATTTATGCTTTTATGTGTATCTGTAAGAGCAGTGATATGAGTTCAGTAATCCTAATCACAGAATGAAAAAAATCCCAGCCCTGAATGCAAATATTGCCATTTGCAAAGCAGCCGGCCGTGCAGAGGCCTGCAGCAGCACCAGGCTTCCTGCCCTGAGACGGGCTGTAACCTGACACGCTGCCTCTGATGGCTGTGAGCAGGTCGCATAGTGATGATGTTGCACTGTGTCCTGCTGAAGCAGGCTGTAGCTGACACACTAACTGTTCTGTCCTTGGAGCTACAGAACATGGCACATTGTAATGATCTCTCAATGCCCCCTGCTCCTGAGGAGAGCTGCAGTCCCGGCACAACATGATGATGTCACAATGTGTCACAGGTGGACCCTGGAAACACAGGGAGAGTAGGCCCCACTGAAGCTGCCCTTTTCTTGAAGAAGTCAGGGCTCCCAGATGCCACCCTGGGAAAGGTGAGTGAATGTATGAATGATGCAATGAGTGAGTGTGGTGTGTGTATCACTGGTCATGGAGAGAATGAGGGTGGGGGTTCACATTATGTTTAACGCTGTAAAATATTCGATATTTACAAGAAAGTACAGGAAGAGTGCTCCATAATGGGAAGTTACTCTATATTGAGAGAATACTTGATAGAGAAACGACTCTGTTTAAACAGCATGAAGATCACGTCAGGAGAATATCACACTTCTCTGAGTCATTCTGGCTTGTTCTCTCACTCAGATTTGGGACTTGGCTGATCCAGATGGAAGAGGATTCCTGGACAAACAGGTGAGTGAGGCCAGCCTGCCATTTCCTCAGTATGTGTCTGAGCTGATCTGAGGTCAGATATGTGGCTTTAGCCCCTGTGTCTTGCACATGAGAGCTGATCTCAGATCACTACCACTCCTGTTCCCCTGCAGGGCTTTTTTGTGGCGCTGCGGCTGGTGGCCTGCGCCCAGAATGGAAATGATGTCAGCATCTCCAGTCTCAGCCTCCCCATCACTCCCCCCAAATTCGTGAGTGCGCCCCTGTTCCTCCTGCCTCTGTCAGTAAACGTGTGTGATTGATCAGCTGGTGACAGTGAACTGACAATACTTTGGGCCTCTTTTTACAGAAGGATACCAGCAGCCCATCACTAAGCACAACCTTGTCCACAGGTGACTCCCATTGGGCTGTCAGGGTAAGCATGTCTTTAATTGGCCAGAAGGGCCAGCAGTGATTTCTGTAACAATTAATGAGTCAGCACTGAGCTTTGTAGTGAGATTAAAGGTTATATCAGGCAGTGTAATGTTCAGATCAAGAGTGATTATGTAGGGATGACCATATTGCTCTCCTTTCTCTGTCTCTCTCCCTCTCAGTTGGAGGAGAAGGGGAAATTTGACGGGATATTTGAAAGCTTGTCCCCAGTAAATGGGCTGCTGTCTGGTGAGAAGGTCAAACCTGTGCTAATAAACTCCAAACTACCTCTGGACGTGCTGGGAAGGGTGAGTTGAGTGATCTGAATTCACACAGCCTGTCGCATTGATCAGTGCTCATATAGCCAGGTGAATTGATGCATCTTCATACTTACAAGAATTAACTATGCAAACAATGCTAATTGTGAGACTGTGAAACATATGGCCACTCATCAGGAATCTGGAATAATGGCATGTGTGGGAGAATTGTCCAGGTTATTCAGGTGTATTTTATACCTGCAGGTATGGGACCTCAGTGACATAGACAAAGATGGACATTTAGA
The DNA here is from genome assembly GCA_022829145.1 of Albula goreensis. Taxonomy (NCBI): domain Eukaryota; kingdom Metazoa; phylum Chordata; class Actinopteri; order Albuliformes; family Albulidae; genus Albula; species Albula goreensis. Next base: position 15,288,064 of record CM040764.1, on the reverse strand, counting down.
TCGAGACGAGTTTGCAGTGGTAAGTTCAGGGTGATAAGCTCAATGTGTTCCTCTTGTTTTTGTTATTGTGTAGTTTAATGTAGTGGTACTTTGGAAGTATTTTATTCTTCTTTATTTGTAAGAAGTAAAAGTCTTTTATTTGTGAAAAGTAAGATTTGTAAGGGTAAATTGTGCTGTGCTTAATGATGCATTTTTGTGAATTTTCCAAAGTGTTTAGCTTTGCCTTGAACTTTGAACACAGCGAACATACTGTATACATTCTCTATCTCTCACGCTGGTGCTGTCTCTCTCTCTCTTTTCGTCCAGGCCATGCACCTTGTGTACCGTGCCCTGGAGAAGGAGTCTGTGCCCTCCACTCTGCCTGCCTCTCTCATCCCCCCATCTAAGAGGAAGAAGGGTGGGGTTACGCTGGCCGGCTCGGTCGCGGTTCTGCCCTCCAGCCCTCCCCCTCCCAAAGACAGCCTGCGCTCCACCCCCTCCCACGGAAGCGTCAACTCGTTGGCCAGCACCGGGAGCCAGTCCCCCAAACAATCACATAAACCTGCTCAGGTATGCCCCCAAAATCTGCACAGGTATTCCTCAAACCCGTGGCATTATGCCCTGAAATCTGTACAGCTACACCTCAAATCCCAAAAACCCACTCTCATCCACACAGGTGCACTGAGAGAGGAGGGCACACACAGGCGTGAGGGTGTGGTCTAGCTGCTCAAACCCGGTTCCAGGCTGGAGCACTGTTGGTTTGCAGATATAAAGAGCCCAGGGGTGCATTTTCTGAACAGTGTTCAGCCATGTAGTGTGCATGTGCGATTTAAATCAGCAGTCAGCTATGATTTCAATCACACACCTGTCAGCCTGTCTTATTTAAAGGGCTTGGAGTTCACGTTTTGGATGAGGTGAATATTTGTCAGATAAACCATGTACAAACTTGTGTTAGCAACCTTATCACCACAGATTCATAAACACCCTGTCCTCTGTGTCCAAAAAAACACTCTCCCTGGGTTTCACGTTGTCTGTTGAGTTCAGGTTGATTTTACTGTTAGAGCTGTACTGTGCAGTTACCTATTGGCCCTTGTCCGGGCTGGCCTGTGCTGTCTGTCTTCAGATGTTTGCCTTGGCATGGATCTGCTCTCTGTGCCATTTTGTCAGATTGGGCAAATTCCTGCTTGTCTTGTATGTTTATTCTAAGATGGTGAAGTTAAGATTGGTATGCTCAGATAAGTGGGAGGGTTTCAGTGGGACAGGGCAGGCCTGTTTGTTTTGAACTGAGCCTGTGAAGGGCTCTCCTGTAGAGCTGAAGGGCAGAATAGCCAGCATATTTCTCCAAACCTGTATTTCCTGTCTGTGCCATGGGGCTCTCAGCACTGGGACAATAACTACCCACCCGTCTGCATTCCTGGCCTTGCATTACCAGTCAGTCTATTTCCTGCTCTTGTTAGTGATGTCACTGAGTATATCTGGCTACTCACATGCATTGAAGGACAGAAGTGTATGTTTAGGCTCAGTGTCCTGTGCCGGTTTGCCTGGAAGGAGGAGATTTGTAGGGGCCTGTTGCCTACAGGGGAATCAGTGTTATACACAGTGCTCATGATGGACTCATGGAAAAAACGGTTTTGGTTTTGTGAACAAACAGCGATGGGGAACTGAATATACACTGATCTGAGCCCTGTGTGAGACTGCCCAAAACACACAGATTTTTGAGGGAAGTGAATCCTTGTAATATTTTCATTTGGGCTTTTGTTTTCAGTCTACCCTGTAGTTGTTAACTGAACCCTCTGGCCAGACACATTTTCTAGGAAAGGTATTTTAATCTTTGGTTGCCAATGTGTCAGATAATCTATCAGAAAGATTAATACATGGTCACCTTTGTCACACACAAAGCCCAGTGCCTATTCATCAATAGATGTCTTATAGAAGCCCAAGATGTTGGTGTGCCTGTGCGTGCGTACGTGCATGTGCATTCATGCTTGTGTGAGAGTGCGTGCATCTGTGTATGTGCTTGTGTGTGCAGTATTTTTCTGTTCATGTGTGGAACCGCATGTGCATTGTTTTCCAGCCCTCAGTGAACTGGGTGGTGCCTGTGGCAGACAGGGGGCGCTATGATGAGATCTTCCTGAAGTTGGACTCTGATCTGGATGGGCTGGTGGGCGGGGTAGAGGTGAAGGAGATCTTCATGCAGTCCGGCCTCCCCCAGGCCTCCCTTGCACACATATGGTGAGAAACTGCAACCCCCTCCCCTGTCAGTCACTCACAGCAGGGTGGGATGTGGCCAGACCCATGGGCTTGGTATTGGCAGTGTGGGTGTGGGCATGGCAGTGTACATGTGTTTAACAGTGGGCATGGTGTTGGCCTCATGGGTGTGGCTAAGTGTTTGGGTGTGGCTATCTCCAGGACATTGGCGGACACCAAGCAGACCGGGAAGCTGACGCGGGAGCAGTTCTCCTGGCAATGTACCTCATTCAGCAGAAAGTGGCCAAAGGCCTGGACCCTCCCCAGACTCTCACCCCTGACATGCTGCCCCCATCTGAGAGGGGCACCCCTGTGCCCGTAAGTACCCCTAACTCCTTTCTTTCTGTGCTGCTCCCTCTCTCTCGCCCCCCTAAAATAACAAGCTGTTAGTTACTATATACTATTCAAATTCAATGTTGTAAGAATGAGACTTCATAAGCCCAATAATGGGCAGGGCTACATTTAACTGTCAGTGCCAATCACATTTGTTTGTTGGAATGAATCCTCTGCTGTGCTTAATTTTGTAGACAATTTGGATTATATGAAGACAGAACAAGCAATTGACTTTCGTAGTTGCAGTTATATAGCTATCTTACCTTGCTAGCACACATGGAGGTGACAGACGAGCACTTGCATGTATTTACTATCTGACTTTCTTTGGTGGAGGTGAGTGCCTGATTTGTGTGACACGGCATCCTGTGAACACTGAGTGGTATATCGCAACACCAGAGATTCTCTGCCAGAGGTGACGAATGATAACCTTTCTCTTCCTCTCTCTCTGTTTCGTCTGACTGGGCAAGTGTTGGTTTTTCCTGCTTTTTTCTTTCCCTTTTGCACTTCCCTCTTTTCTGTCTTTCTCTCCTTCTCTAGTTCTTGCCAGGCTACATGACTCCTGTAGGCCCTGAAATGACAGTTCTATGTGACATGCGCAGAGTAAGTAGCCGTTGCCTCGGGCAGTGGATGCTGGGTAACTGTGATGTCATCCTACTTCTATCCACCTTTTTTTTGCTCAACCATGATCCATTTGCTATATTGTAGTTTAAATAAACTACAAACACGGCCCAGAAATGAAATCCCCCAAAATGCTGGAGGTCTTCCTTAGACCTGGTAAATATTTCAGTTTCCAGCTTTTTCTGTTTCCAAAGAACTCCTCTCCTTTCATTGACCATGCTGAAGTTTGTTTTAGCAGAGAGCTTTTTCCCCCACACTGAACCGTATGGCTCACTCTTTCAAAATATGGTCTTGGAGACAGCAGCAACCTGTGACTCTCAAAATGTAAGAATTCAGAATTCTGAGCAGGGAGGCCTGATCACCAAACCCTCCCTATAACCACCAATCATTGTGTGATAGGTCTAAAACACTATTGAGCCGGAGGCTCCATTCAGTTCCCATCCTAATGAATGCTGTTTATCACACCATCTGCATTTTATACATGGCAGAAATGAACTTCAGTCATTGTGGCAAGGTGGAAAAAGAACAGGAGCACAGCTTATTTTGCCTGCAATAAGCCTGTGGTGACTTTCTCACGGTCTCTGTCTCTCTTAGTGGTGTGGGTATTCACAAGAGCAGGGTCCACAAGAGTTTGTCTGAGCAGCTCCTCATACGCGCCACATGCTGCACTAGTATTGTGTAGTGCTGCACCTTTCTGTAACTTAAATGCTTCGAAGGCATTCCTGACTCATCCTGAGGTTTTATCAATTCCTGTAGATCGGAAACGGTGTTACACAACTCAGTCTAACACCAGAGGCATGTGATACAGATGTGACATAGCTGTTCCTGTCCGTGATGTTACCACACGAATAAAGGGGTGTTACTTTTCCAAGTGGTCTGGCCATGTCCTGCATCATCACTCTCTGGTTCTGTTTTTTGAGTATCTCTTTGGGTGAAATCAGGAAGTTTGTTCAGCTGGAGTTTGCCTTTAACACAAGCAGAAATTCCTGCTGATTAATTGCAATTTAACAAGGAACATCCGTTTTCATGAGTGGTATTCTGTCTGTGTTCAGCCGTGTCGTGTTGAGTTTTTACACAGACGGTGTGCAGGTATTGAGCAGAGGCTAATGGAGGCCACACAGTCCATTGCTCATGCTTTATTCATTTCTTTTCTATTTCCTTATTTTCCAAATGCTGCTGATGTTTGTGTGATTGGTTTTATCAGGCGGTAATATTTGACGTTTGGGTAGGTAATGCAAATCCAACAAATGCTTCTCGAGACTCGCGGAAGAGTAAAGTGTAAAGATGGAAAGCATTTGTTTATAAAGACAAAAACATGTCCGTGCTGTGAACGGTGTTGTGACTTGATTTATGTTCAGTGATGGTTTTTGGTATTATCTGGTTTTAATACAATGATAGGAAGTCATTTTTGTATACTGTGTATACTGAGTGCTTGTATACTGCATTAAGTATTTTCCAAATATCTCATAATGTATGCAAAAGTGCAGGATGATAAAATCTAGATATGATAAAATCTGTGATTTGTTTGTGAATTTGCCAGCTCCTTTGAAAGTAGAATATGAAAGGTAATAAATAAGATGATAAATAAATTTCAGTACATGCCAAATAATGTACTGTGTTAGAAATTTTGTTCTTTTAAATGTGCTTCCATTTATACTGTACAAAAAATGTATCAGTTTTTGTTCATTTTGTATTTTACACATTTTGTATATATAGTGTAGAATACATATGCAGTCAGACTGTCTACCTATCCACAAACTGAACTACATTCAGTTAATGTTTGTTTCATGTATTAGTATTTGCTATTTAATTGAAGTGTATTTTTCTGTATGGTGCTGTGTGGTTTGTTGAGGCCACCATCGGGGGGCGCTGAACTCCTGTCTCATTCTCTCTCCACTCACAGGACAGTTCCAGCTCTGTGGGTTCTGTAGAGTTTACTGGAATCAAAGAGCTGGATGATATCAGCCAAGAAATTGCACAACTGCAGAGGTAATTCTATACAATCTGGGAACTGTACCTTGAGCTATAGGTGAGCTACAGCTAAGGCGAAATGGTTTTCATGTTTCTTTTTAATATAAATAAGTATGTCCATTTATTTATGTCGATGTCAGCTACCAACAAACTCAATTAGTTTTGTAAATGAAATTGGGGAATTATAAAAAAACTGGTTAGATTGCATTTAAGTGTTAAACTGAGTGAATGCCTGGGTGCTCGTTGAATAAAGCCTAATGAACTAGAAACCCAGTTCACTCAGGGGACCAGAGTGTGGAAGCAAAAGACTTGTTAGTGAGGCAATTAAAAGCACAGTTTGAGAAACAGTGGCCATTTGGGCTCTAAGTTTCTCTCCCTTGGCAGTGACAGCTATGAGAAGCAAGAAGCACTACAGTACAGTCCTTGCTGTACGGGAGGGGGTTCTTCTCAGACACCATCAAAGTGTAGCCCTTGAGTAATGCACGGCAGCCATTTTATACCAGACCATTAACAGGTTCACACCTCCACCCTCCTCTTTCTGCTCAGGGAGAAATACACTCTGGAACAGGACATCCGGGAAAAAGAGGAGGCCATCAGACTCAAAACCAACGATGTCCAGGTGAGCCATGCCATACCTGTCTGCTATTGGCACTACATGTGCTGCACAGGTCATTATCCATATGTGTGCAGTATGATGTGAATAACCCTCGTTAACATGTATTTATGTGGTATGTATATGTATAAATGAGTAAGCTACATAACTGCAGTGTGTGGTGAATGTATTGTGCCTGTTTGGGAGATGCAGTGTGATTTGTCTCTAACATGTGCATGTATTTTCGTCACTCTGACCTGGGGGCTGATGGGATAGGAGATGCAGAGCGATTTGGACAGGGAGAGCAGCAGCCTGCAGGAGCTGGAGTCCCACAAGCAGGACGCCCAGGAGCGGCTGGAGGAGATGGACCAGCAGAAGGCCAAACTCGAGACCATGCTGGGGGATGTCCAGCAGAAGTGCCAGGAGGAATCACAAACGGTGATTACGTCACATTTAGGCGTTCTCAGACGCTCTTACCCAGAGCGACTGATGCAGTTTACTTTTTCATTCACATGAATATTTGCTAAACCAGTCCAGTGAAAGAGCTGCTTACTGCACCAGTGCCCTCACTGTGAATGTAATCCACAGGTGCTGAGTTATAAGCCTAGTTCCCCAACTGTTATGCTATCTTTCCACCTCAAGCTTGTGACCCATACATAAACCAAAGTTGTTGTAGCTCCAGTGCTAAAATGCCTAAATATTGCGTTTATAGTACATCAAAAAGATTGGCTGTTTGTTGCCGGACTCCTCCCCTAGATATCCTCGCTGCAGACACAGATCCAGTCTCAAGAGTCAGACCTGCAGACCCAGGAGGAGGAGCTGAATCGGGCCAAAGCCGACCTGAACCGCCTGCAGCAGGAGGAGACCCAGCTGGAGCACAGCATCAAGGCCGGCAAGAGCCAGCTGGAGACCATCATCAAATCCCTGCGCACCACTCAGGACGAGATCAACCAGGTGAGCCTGCGCCCAGGACCAGATCAGCCGGATGGCTGCCTTAGTATGGTGGCACCGTGGTAATGTGTACCCGTGCCGTGGTAACGTGTACCCGTGCCATGGTAACATGCAGTGGATGTGCGTCCTTGCCACAGGCACGCAGCAAGCTGTCACAGATCCGGGACAGCCAGCAGGAGGCGACACGGAGTATCGAGCAGTACAACGCGGCGCTGAACGGATCCCATGGAGGCAGTATGACCAACCTGGCTCACATGGGCGACACCTTCTCAGAGGCACAAAATGGCGGCTTCGGATCACTGGTGAGAGCCCCCTGGCGCTGCACCACAAACACACTGAAACCAGTCTTGATATAAGGTCATGGTAACAGACCCGACTACCATTAGCTCAGGCCGCTAATTATAAATGCACAGCTTTTATAATCAGTATTTACACCACATGGGTTCCACAGCTGTGTGTAAACACCCACATTATGCAGCATCCAGGCCTAAAAAGCAATTTTGCCATCGCCTGCAGATGTTAAAATATTCAGAATGAAAGCTGAGCTGCTTTCGATTAAAGGTATTTCCTGTGTTTCGCTCTTGGTGCATTTGTCACTGTAACGTAACCATGCTGTGCATGAGTTTCAAAGCAGGCTTTTAAAATCCCCAGTCTCCGGTTCTTACCTGGTCCAGGCATTCCGGAACCTCCGTGCAGCAGCATTATTTCAGCGGGCGGGTCTCACAAAAACCAGGCGCTGTTATTTTAGCAGACTTTTAGCGGTTTTATTAACTCTTCCTGTTCCTTTAGCACCTGCGTTGCAGCGAAGGAATGTGCTGCTAACCTGGTGCATAAACACGCTTAATGCCTCTCAGAGTTCTGAGGATCGGGGGGCTTTCAGTCTGTCTCCGGTTGGGTTTCCCCTCTGGAGAAGCAGAGCTGTTTATGAAGTGAGATTGTGGGCTGGATGTTTCAGTGTGTGAGGGGGATTGGTGACAAGTGATCAGTATGGAACTCGGGGATTCCCAGCAGAACAAGCGGAAAGGCCCTGAGTACATGGCTGTCATGCATCATTGCTTGTGAGATCCAGGCTTTGGAAAGCATACCAGGCATGAACAACACTGCCGAACTTTTCTGTCACTTTCATTCATGTCCTTCAAGAGTTTTTGAAAGTTATTTGTATGTCTCATACCAGATGCGTTGCAATGGTTAGCCAAGTGTTATCAATTTCAGTAATTTCTTTTAATGAAAGAAGATTTTCATTAAGATTTCAATATGATGAACCATTACAACTCTTTATCCTGCAATGTATTTAACAAATTATAGGCTACCTTCACGAAGCAAGAAATGTAAAATCATAGTCATGCACAGTTAACATTTTCGATTTTTCAAGAAAATGGCAACAAGGAAGAGGCATTGTGTTGTTTCAGTAACAGCACCGGAAAATAGGCTGTTATTCTAATTTAGAAAGTAATTGAAAACCATGGAATTCTAATTGCTGTCTCTCCCTCCTCCTCACTTTCTCCCTCTCCCTCTTTCTCTCTCTCCCTCTCTCCTCCACTCCCTCTCTCCAGGAGGACCCCTTTAAGGCCAAGGCCTCTGTGTTTAACAGTAACTCCCAGGACCTTCCCACAGACCCCTTCCACTCTGAGGACCCTTTCAAATCCGACCCCTTCAAAGGTGCCTGCCCACCGTGATTTTGTCTTTGCAGTCTTTGAACTCTTCATTTTCCACAAATGGTTGAGTGTGAATGACCAGTTTTCCACACTTTCATCATGTAGGCATTCTCTGATTTCAGCTGTAGGTCAATGAAAAAATAAACTAAAATGTAATTCACAAGGAATGTTTTTCCATGGCTTGGTACAGAAAGTGAAAGCATTGGTTGTGTGAGATCTGATCTGATGAAGAGATAAATGTCCATGCTGTGTGATGTAAATGTGTGTTTCTGGCATGGAGTGACATTGAGATTAAATCATCTGCCTTTAGATTTTAATGTCTGTCCTTTGACAGCTTTGACTCGTGGTGCTAAAAAGGGCGTATTATATCAGAGGAAAGTTGCTCGTCAGAGCAGAGTTTATGTTATAACAGTTAACAGTTTAACTGTTGCATTCTACCTATGTGAACATAAAGCCGCACAGTTTTCCAACAAACACAACAGCAATTTTAATGTTCATACTTTCTGCTTAGACCGTTGCACCAGGAGAAACGACCATTCAAATAAAGCCCTGAAGCTGTAAAAATTAAAACCAACTAACAGCTTGATACTTGAGAGCATAAGAATTCTACCCGTCTCTGCACATTCCCGACTGGCTGTTTTCTCCATCTGTGCTCATTCCCGACTGGCTGTTTTCAGATCCGTTTGGGGGCGACCCTTTCAAAGAGAACGACCCTTTTAAGACGTCTTCGTCTGAAGACTTCTTCAAAAAGACTGGCAAGACAGACCCCTTTTCCAACTCCGACCCTTTCAACAAAACTTCTACTGTCCCCCTGAAGGTAACTATTGGAGACTGGTTTGTATTGCCTCCAATTTGTTTTTTTTCTGTCCTGGTTTAGTATCACTGTCTTTGATTGGCAAATAGACCACTGCATGTTCTCTCTATGTCTGCACCCCAATACTTGAAACATGTATCTTTCTTTCCTCAACTACCACCTCTTCTTGTGTAAAGTACCAGTATTGGAGACAAGGAGGAGAGGAAATGGCTGTGCAGGATTGTAGGACACTTTTTTTTTTTTGAGTACTGGGAGGAAACCCATGTGTTCAGTTGTATGTGGGTTCTGTTGATTGTGCAGTTTTAGGCCTAATGCAGGACTTTTACAATTTTTCAGACCACAACCCTGATTTAGAGACTGTTTTGTAACCATCTCTCCCTCTTTCTCTCCATCTCTCCCCCTCTCACTGTTTGTCTCTCTCTCTCTCCCTCTCAGACTGGCTTCACTGGTGGTGACTCTTTCACTTCCACCAGCCCCAAACCCAAAGGCTCAGGTAAAGAACAGCCTGCCCATCTGTAGTAATATAATGTTTGGTAATAAATGTAAGGTCAGTGATTTAAAAAGAAAAACAAAATAACATTTTTAGACAACTGCGCCAAGCATGTTTTACAGCTTATAAAGTTTGCCCATAAAAACTAATTAGACCCATTTGCAGGGTTTTCAACAGTAAACTCTCTCCCCTCAAATTAGTTAATACCGCACACACGTCAGAGACATGCGTCCTGCGCTCCGAGGGCTGGTGAGCTGTTTAATGAGAGAACATGGCGGCCACCGTCCCTGCTCTCAGAATAGCCTCTCTCAAAAACTGCTGCTGTGACGCAGATAACACTGCCCAACGTTTTCTTCACATAAACTCTGTGCTTTGCTGGAGTGATACACAGGGCTTTGGATTAAGTTGGCTAAATGAAGTAAACAGCATGTCCATCCAAGTGCCCTCCCTGGGTTTAGTGTCCCTCGTACTTGTGCCCAGGTGTTTGTGAATCCCCACCTCTGTGTTTGCCACCCATCGTGCTTGCCCGGTCTCCTGGTTTTAGTGTCCTGTGTGCCTGGGTGGGTTTGAATGCCCCTCTCTCTCCAGTGTCCTAAACCTGGGTGGGTGTTTATGCCCCTCTCTCCCCTGGTTCTGTTGAGCAGAAGCCTTCGGGACCTCAGACCATTTTGGCAGCAGCTCCTACAGTGGCAAGGGCGGCTTCGCCGACTTCAGCCAGATGTCAAAGGTAAGGCATGAGCAGGGTGTAATATCCCTGTTAATGGGTTCTTCCACTTAAGAATGAAACAAAAAAACGTTCTGTTTTTGTTGTAAGTAAGTATTCAGATTTCCCTGGGTTCAATATGCTTCATGCCTTGCAATGGTTGGGTTTTTTGAATTCTGTACATTGTGTCCTAACACTTAGACAACACTGCAAGTCTATACTGTAAAGAACATTCAAAATGGCAAAAAAAATCTTTATTTCTAAATGAGATCTGGTTTCTTCTAACATGACATTGCTCAGAATTATTGTATGTGGAAAGAGCAGCTGTTCAGAAAGGTTATGGTGTTCAAGCGATTAGACAGTTTGCATTGCCTCAGTTATTTAGCTTATATTTAGTCGCTTTTTGCAGTTCCTTATCTAGAAATATACAAATGAGAATCATGAGATCTGATATGTTGGTATTCTTAGGCCTCTTAGGCCATCTGTAATTCAATTTCCATACCATCAGCTATGTGCCTAACAACAACACACTAATGTTGAAGTTGGTACATATATTTTTGTGATATTTTGCTTCTTTTAGACATGGCAGTTAAACAAATGCATTATTATGTGATGATTTTACAAGTATTAATATAAATACTGTTTTATGTTGTTATGACATTGATAGGGCACAAACTGGGCAGTGCAACCGTTAAGCCAAAGATGAACAAAGCTTTTCCTGTCTGTAGTAAATTTTGAGCTCTATGGGTGCCATCAGGTCTTTGAGCATATTATCTGAAAAAAATACAGTATCTTAGAGAAGCGACGTGAAGATAAGATACAAAGCTTGTCAGTCCAGTCCTTGTGTAGATAACCCAGTAAATGTATACATTTCCTGGGCAATAATAGATTTCCCCTTTTTCTACATTTACCGTAACATGCTCACACACACACACACACAGTGGCATCCGCATATATGCATACATTCACACTTGCTCTCAGAGGATTTTATCTGAAAACAGCACTGGAGGGATTCTATATTTCTCTAATAAATGAAAAGGCTTAACTGCCCAAATGTTACAGTATCCTGTTTAATATCAACTTTTTGTTCTTATGTCACTTGGTACGTGTACTAGACTCTTTCTTCATTTGAGCAAGTGTCACCCTTCCTAATGTGAATTTAAAATAACTTGACAATACAGGGGACTTTCTGAAAGTTTGCTCCATGGTGTGAAAGACATGCTCTGTCATAGACTGTGACCCAATCACAGTCTATGTTGCATCATGCTTATCACTGAGAGACTGCAGGTTGAGTAAATATCAGGCTGTACAAAGAGATTGAATGCCAAAACCGAAGAGATTTCAAGAAATTCTTAAATGTAATGGACACATGAGTACATGTTAGAGTTAAGGACAGAGTGCGTTGTGGTTGTGTTGAATCGAAATGTGAGTTTCCGCATATTGTCTCTGTAAACACAACTCCAGCATGGCCAAGAGGCAGCCTATCTCCCTCTTACAAATACGGCCCGTTTTGGGGCGTAGTCGGGCTGTGGTTTTTTGGATGCTGTATTGCTCATATTTTCCTCCTCTGCTTTGTTTTATAAAACATCCTTGACTCAGAACTAGATAAAGAACTGAGATTGAACCTTGCCATTTGAGTGACTTATGAAAATATACAAGCCTGGGCTTTGTGTCTGGAGCTCAAGACACATCTGCATGACATTTTGCCCAAAACAACAGTTTGTCACCCTCAATAGGATATGCAAGCAACACAGAGGGTTTGTTATTGGTAATAATGATAGTAATACTATTGATAATAGCAATATTAATCATAGTCGTGGTTGTATTGTGTGCAAACAAAGTAAAGATCGTTGAAAGTTTTTGAATCTAAGGAAAAATGAATACGGCCGTACTTGTTTTGTACAAAAATTGCATTCACAATAATCGTTCAACCCTCTTAAAATTGGGCAAACTCTACTTTGTCTGCATCCTCATGTACAACACAGTTTGATCTTTCTTGGGTAGTTAAACCTGGATTTTTCATGGTAATTGTACAAAACATGTTGTGTTAAGCCCTTGGCTTTAGGGAACTGATCCCAAAAAATATATTTGAATGTGATTTGAAGGAGGTGTAGTAACCCTGTCTGTCTCTGTCTCAGGGATTTTCAGATGACCCTTTTGGGCGAAAGCAGGACCACCCGGCATTACCCCCGAAGAAGGTTGTCCCATCAAGACCTGCGCCCCCTAGTGGTGAGTAGCAACAGAGACACTCCCAAAGGTGACCCTCCATCCCCCCTCTCCCACCTTTAATCTGTTCTTTCAGACATGCCCGTGTAAAGGTGATCTTGCTGTTCTCTAGGTAGCAGTGTTCCTCCAGAGGCCGGTTTTGGCTTTGAATGTGTCAGGTTTTTGGTGAGAACTGTCAAACCCTTCTTTTCCACTGGACCCCCAAACTCAAGGCAAAAGGTCAGCGGTCAAAGCCATGATGGCTCATGACTAGTTCTTCATTTCTGGGCATGGAATGGAAATACCGTTTTCCAGAGCACTGGAGGAGGCTATAGCTACTCACCAAACCCACCAGTAAGGCATGCTTTTGTCAATTATAGTTGTGCACAATTGGCTACAGCATCATGATGATTCAGATTAGCGGATTAGGCATGGGGGACATAATAAGTAAATAATATTACCCTCATCCTGCCTAATGGCTGGAATATGAACACTGTAATTAAATTTTCCATGATTTATACATATAATAATATTTAGTAATTGACCGGGTTTCAAGCAGTTCACTTATTTGTATATTTGCTACACAAATAACCATTTTAGGCTAAGATTTCAGGTGAAATTTTGCAGAAAAAGGTATCTTCGCAACAGGGAGTTTCTTGAAAATCAAAGCGTCTAACTTTCCACTGAAAATGCGTGAGAAAGCTCCAGTCATACATCTGAACCATTTAGAAAAGGAAAGACTTCCGTTTTGAAGTATTACATATTTTTTCAGTTTTGGCTTTCAGTTCTACTTTGAGGTGGCAAGTTTGAAATAAAAAAAATATATAAATATATATATATATATATATATGAATGACATTTTCAGTCATAACGGGCTGTGATGCAAACAGATGGGGCCAGAGGTCTTGAATGGCTTTGAAAGCACAGCTGCTCGCTGCTGCGTGAAAGCCCATCCCTGCTGCTACAATGAGCTGACTTTGCTCAGAATCCCGGTCATTTTTGAGGAGGATCAGCCAAGACAGAGAAAAATAATAATCACTCAAGCGGCGGAGTGGCAGCGTGAGATCAGCAGACCCAGCTGACTGAATCGGCACAACTCCATTTGGCTGAAAATCAATGCACAGTTTATTCATAATTGTGTATTGCTTTTACTCTGTGGTTGGCTTTTACACAGATATTGGCATCTAAAATCTCAAAAATGTTTTTGTGGATGAGCCAGTAGTTTTTTTTGCCATGAGCCCTGTTTGGTTAAAAATCCCACTCTGCCCTTTGCACAGGTCACTTAACGATAGTGTTAGTATTGATAGTGACAGCTGCACAACTGGATGATATGTTGTGTATCTCACTCGGTGATCAAGTTTATTTTATTTTGGACGTTTAAAAAAAATACTCACAGACTGTTTAACCATACTCAACTGTCAGCTGTCAAACTGCACCCTCCTGCCTTGGGATGGGTGCAGAAGCAAGAAAGCTTGTTTTTAACTGTGTGCTTAGGGGTTTTTTGTAATGAATGAGTAAACAGGAAGGGTGTGTATCTGTAGATATAGAACTGAGTGGAAAAACCTCTGCCCAGCTTGCAGCCCCAGGTTCTCTCAAAGTTAATAAACTCAATACTGATGTATAAAAGCTTTTATATTGAGTATTCACATTTTTGACAAAATTTTATAATGGTTTTGTACATCATGAGCACAAGTTATTAGTTTATATAGGCAGGAAATGAGAGTTTCCTGCCTATATAACTTTTACATATGCTGCTCACTGTTGTCATTGCGGAACGTGTAGTTGTGCATCTGTTTTTCCCCGTTAATTTTAGAAACAATGATATCGTTTATTCCATTTGCCTGAGTGCAGACTTTGATCCTCAAGAAATGTCAGGGGAAGCTTACTGAAATGCATTGCTTTACAACAGTATTTGTGGTGCCTCTATGCCAACAGAAGCATTTAAATGCCCTTCTGGTGCACTGGACCCCGTAGGCAACAAGTGCAGTGAAGCAGCTGCATAAGGTGTAGTTTTCCATCGCTCTCTGGAAAGATTTGTAGAGATGAAAAAGCCATAGGCGAATGTACCATCTCTTAACACAAGAAGTGAATATGCCTTAACCATAAGTAGCTGTGTGTATGCATGACTGGAGTGTGTGTGCAGTAGCCAGTGTGGTTTTCTGCATGAGACAAATGCACAAATAAGGTTTATGAAAATCTCACAGTTCCCAGTTAGTCGCCTGAATGTGCATGCCTTCACAGAAGTGAGAGACATGCACCGCAGCACTCATCACAGGTGACTGGGTGAGATGATGGGTGACCAAAGTGAGGTAATAAGGAAAACTAAGGTACCACATGCTTTTAAACACATCACACAGTTTATCAGCAATCTGAACTCAACCTACATGCATTAATGTGACAAGGACAATTTCAGCATGGGACATCAGTGGCAGCGTTTGAGATTTTGTAAAGCAAATTTTTTCAGCACGTTTTTCGTAAAATTACCAGAATGGCCTCTTGCAGTCTGCTGATTACCTTGCACAGTGATGTGTGTATGTATATGTGTGTGTGTGCATTTGGAGGGATGTGTCGTGTGTCTGTGTGTGTGAGATATGTTGGGTCAGAAGTGCTGCAGATTCTGAATGGCGGTTGCTTCTGTATGTGAGAGTTGCAGCAGCACATGTGATTGTGAAAGGCTGGCAGTACAGCACTCTGTGGGGATGCTATCTGTGGGGATGTGCGCAAGCTGAGGATGGATGGCATGTTTTCTGTCTGCACTCATGACCTGGGTGGAGCTGCTGAGCTGTGGTCTGCTGCTTACGTAATGGAGAGAATGATAGAAAGAGAGTGATTTTTGTCTTGACACTGTGCCCTACCATGAAAGGCATCTAAGGTAAGCGGCTTCTGCTTTAGTGCCTGTGGCTAACACCTTTTTTTAAAAGTGGGAACTGGTACCCTGTTCCCACGGCCGGCTGCAGAAGCCACATTCTCTGAGCTTCTGATAACATTTTATGCTCAATTTTGGTAAACCAGCACAATTTGAAATATCATAAGAACAATTTTTTAAATCTGTGATTAATCTCATTTTCATTGACACACTGTCGTTGCATTTGATCATGCCATTTTTCATTTCAAACAGTTCAGATTTTTGCATATTGTTCATGCAAAGACATAGCCCTTTTGTCTAATTTTTTACTCTATTTAGTTAGTTAGTTTGTTTACTAACTCCAGTTTTAATCCTCGCCCTTTAGCATCTGTGATAATAAATAACTTGATGTTGATAAGGCAGAATTGCATATTATGCAACTTCCAGGTTCATATCTCATTATTTTGAACTGTTAATCTGTAATCCTGAGGGTTGAGGTCCTAAATTGTATGCTGTAAACATTTGTGATTATGATAAATGTCTCAGCAGGTTGATCTGTATCTTGGAGAGAGTATTCCCTGTATTTGTATGACAGTGTGTGTGCGCGTGTGTGTTTGTGTAAGGGTGGAGAATACGTGCAGAAATCATTTGTGGCCAAGCTCCTGATATATCAGCCTCTGGTTAATGTAATCAGTAGCTGTGGCTACACCAGCAGGTTAATTATACTGATCATTTGCCGTCTTTGTCATGTCCATACACTGGAGATACAGGGGCTGCAAATCCTCCACATGGGCAAGAAAAAGGCCAGACAGCTCAGCAGGTACTGCTTAGCCTTGTCCATCAGTTGGAAGCCTTAGAAACATTTCTTTCTATACCCCTGAACTACAACTTTCTACACCCATGAACAACAACAGATCCATCTGCTGTTTGTGCTGGTAGATTGATATTTCGCTGCCTCTGCTATCTGCATGTTTGTGGAACCGAAGAAAACATGAAATAATTTTATTTGCGTGAGGATGTACATGTATATTGCTGTGGGCCGGTAGGTGTATGTTTGTGTGAGGGCGGTGCGATTGTTTTTTTGCTCTGGCTCTGGCAGCGGTCCAAGTGGTGTGTGGTTTGAAACCTCATTTTTATTTTGTTGAAGGTTGTTCAGTGTGTGGTTCTACTGCACAAGTGTGGCTGAAACTTCCTGTGGCTTTCAAAGGCACTACCAGCTCACAGTGACCCTCTGCTATCTCTTTCCCACAGAAAAAAACAAGTGTGAATAAAAGGGTAAAGTGTACAGATCGAACCAAAACAAGAGATAAAGACCAACAAAGCAGAACTCTGCTCTCAGAAAAGGGCTTGTTTTCTTCTGTGGAAGTGAAGTAATAAGCTCTTATAACTAGTGCTTATGCTACCTCAGCATCTGAGTATGCACCAAAGTAACATACAGGATTTTGCCAATGGTATGTGGTCTACAAGGTTTTTTGTAAACTGAGGTTTGGTTCCCTGCTGGCGTTAAGGCATCTGCACTAAATTAAACAAACCGTTTTAATTACCTCATTTACTTATTCAGTCTCACTAGCTAATCGTTAGTAAACAAGCTGCATTAAATTGATGGACGCTGGGGTTTTGCATCTCTGGTCGTAACGCTATTCGATGAACAACCATATTGTTGACAGCGATTGCTGCAATGCTCATTGTTTTGCTTCAAGGTTAGGTGTGCTTGGTAGGAACATTCATGTAGCATTACACATGCAAAAAATTGAAGAGCATGCAAGTAATGTTCCAGAAAAATCTACAAAGAAACAAATTAAATTAAGCATGAGTAGGCCTGCCAGATATCATATGGTTTTGCCTACACGCTTGTGTAGGAATTGAATTATGAGCTCAAAATGGTCAAGATTATATTTTAGGCACTGTTGATTCATGTCGGTGCCAGTTAGAAAACCGATTTAAACTTTTAGATAAGAGAGCATCCTTACTCTGAAATCCAGGTACAGAACATCCTGATGCTGTTTGGCTGCTGTCCATCTGTAGGGTGCAGAATTCACCTTGAGCCCCTGTCAGGTTGTACGTAGATAATTTTGAGGAGTTGTGTGAAATGAGATGTTCAGTACAGCTCATAGAGTCGTTCAAACTCCTCATTATTGCTTCACTTTTACACACGGGGGGGGAGAATGAGGTAGTGTGTGCATGACTGCATGAATGTGTACCATGTGATCTCTTTCAGAGGAAGGCGCTACTGTTGTTTTCCCCTTACTCTGCGTCTCATGGAGCCATTTCTCTCCCGTATTTGTATGTTCTGTTTCTCTTCAGACAGCAGAGTGTAACCTCTTTTCTTTCTGAACCTTCCAGGAAAGAGTACTCCGGTAAACCTGGGCGGGCCAGCGGACCCGTTCCAGCCGTTCGGCGGCGTCGGCGGCGACCCGTTTCAGAGTAAAAAGGGTTTCAGAGACCCATTTAGCACCAAAGATCCTTTTGCTCCTTCCTCCTCAAGTAAAGACTCTAAAGACTCTGGTTTTGCAGACTTCAGTTCTGTAAGTGGAGTTCGGTGATACTCTCTCTGTCACGTCCAGCCTCCCTCTTTTCAAAGACTAAAAAAACTTCTGCTGCTTGCTGTCATTCCGGCTCTCTTTCTTTATTATTTCCTCTCAGACAGAAGGTCACGGAGCAGATTGCAGCATCAGGGTCTGCTCCTCTCTAATGTTTCCTGCTCTGCCCTCCTTCCATCCAAAAGATATAAAGCTGTAGTAAATTGCAATAAAATATATTTTATTGGTTGTGAGCAGATAAAAATGAATTATTATTTTAAAGAGCCCATCACAAGCTTGGAAGGACCTATGAGTGGCCAATGAAGTCGATTTTCTTTTTTCTCCTCCCACTTCTGTCTCGTGCTTCTTTTTAAAGCTCTTTCATTCAAAATGGAAAACTTGTGAAAATATTCTTTTCAAAGGAGATTTTAAACTTGACTGCAGTAAATTGAGAAACAGCAGTATTAAATGATTTGGGCTGTTCTTGTTGGCTTTTCTGCTCCTGCCCCCCAACACACTTTTACTAGCTCCCGGTTTTTCTTCCTAAACCATGTTGTCCCTCCTCAGTCCCTCCACCCTGCTGTGGGCCCCCAAGCCCTAGAGTTCAGTCTCTCTGACTCTTCATATACTCGCTAGATCAAGATATTCATGGGTTCAGTATCTTGGTTATTCCAAGCAAATTAAAAAAAAAAACTGTCTATTTTTAAAATATTCTGTTTTGCAAGTGATGTCCTCGCCTGTGAAAGGGGCACCAAACTGGAATCCCACAGTTACTGTACCCTGTGTGTTGGGGTAGCAGAGTTCAGAGTGGAAGGTTCTCCTAGGTTGGTTACACTGGTGGTGGCAGCGCTGGTATCACTACTCAGCTGGCAGGCCTGATCTGACACAGCATGCTGTGTGTCCGTCTGTCTGTGCTTCTGTCTCTGTCTGTCTGTCCGTCCTCTGCTCTGCTCTGGCTCAGACCAGCTTCCCTCCTATTCAGCTCCTGTTGCTTCCATGTGGTAGTATGGGTTTGGGGCTTGGCTGGGGCATCGGGTCGCACCTTACTGTTTCTGCCCCCGTTGCTTTTCGTGTAGGGCAGGAAGGAGGGGAAGGTTCTGCCAAACTGCCATTGCTTCCGGTATACGAGCCACAAATCGCTAAAGCAATACGCAGGCAATTCCACAGAAGTGTAATTCGTCTGCATGTGCTGCAGATGCTAAAGCAGTCGCATGCTTTTAACTTGTCTAAGGGTTCGAAGTAGATACAGAAACATCCCGAAAGGATCCACGTGGTTGAGTAAATCCCTCTCAATTTTCGCTGGGCGCGATCGCTGGGGGTGGTCACTGGGTGTGGTCAGCATGCAGAGTAGCTGTACTGTGTGTCATTTGACAGCATGCCTCAATTGTTGATGTCACAATGCAATGCTCCATTGCATGATTGTAAGCAAACCTCTGTAGATGTGTGCGTGTTTGTGTGCGTGCATTGACTGCCTGCAAAGCCATGTGGGCTGCTTACGTTTTGTGTTGCGCTTGCAGTGGTGTGTACCTGTGGTCAGTCGAGAGCACTGCCTTCTGTGTTTGCACATTTTAATTTTGTATCACAGTTTGGTCCTCTCTGGCAAGAGCTGAACAAGTAAAGGTAAGACCATTGTGAAGATCTGCTGGTGGTGGAAAAAGGAATTGGCAACAAGTAATTCCAGGCACAAAATACTGCAGGATTGCTACAGTTCCCCTCTGAACATAAGGATTTTGATTTCAAATGCAGCCATTTTTGGCTTGGTACCTAACCTTGTCAAAAGGTAGGCTTGTCAATAACTAGTTGTTGTAAAACAGATTGATTGGAGGAGGATGAGATTAAATAATCTGAGCACACAGGAGTTTTGTTATCCCCTTACTTAAGTTCCAGGCCTCAGTTGACAGGATGGTGCACAGTAATGAACATCTCCATGTTGACAACAGTGTGAAAGTGGTGGGTTTAGCTGCTACATTTTTTAGTCTGTATCACAATTCCAAGGTCCGTATTACCAATTCAACCATTGTGACCATTTTCTGTGTGTCTCTCTCTCATATCTTTTCCCCCCTGCCCCCAGTGTGGAAGTGAGGCTGAGCAGTTGGAGTGGGCGAAGCAGGAGAGCGAGAGGGAGGAACAACAACGGTTGCAAAGGCTCCGCCTCCAGGAGCAGGAGGACCTGGAATTGGCCATCGCCCTCAGCAAGGCGGAGCTGCCCACCGCGTGACCATGCATCCCCAGGCTCCGCCCACACCAACACAGGCTCTGTCCACCCTATTCTGGCCCCGTCCATCAGCTTCAAAACACTATGCTTTCCCGCTTGCAGGCAGTTCAGACAGCTAGCATAGCAACCGTCTCTAGAGGGCGTGTATGTCTGATGCTGAAATGGTGCCAGTCTGTTCCCTTTTCTGGGTGGGGCCAAGGTGGTGGCAATATTATAGTAATCTTATATTCTGTAGGGGGAGGTATCGCTCTGTGGTTTCTCATGTTCTATAATTGCACTGTATAATACAAGCTAAATTGTACTATAGTTTATGATGAATCCTGAGATGCATTTAATTCTTATTTAAGTTGAATGAAAACTCCCTTTCTGTGTGAGCAGGGTTTGTGTGCAGGCATGAGCAGAGCTGTGTGATCTGTTTTTCTGAGAGCTGGCTGGATTCCGTCTGGATTCAAAGTGCATCTGTTCAGTTTGTTTGATCAGTTTGCTGTTTTCAATGTTAAATTATTTTCTCTTGCCCTTTTTAATAACTTCTTGATTGGAAGTCTTGGCATGTATCATTCCTTTACAATAAATATACATATCTATATATTTTTTTATAGTTTTCAGAGGCGTGACTCGCCCATCCTAAGAGTTTTTACTTTTAAATGGACAAGCACAAACTGTAGACATTTTTTCACATACATTTTTTTACATTTTTTTATTTTATATGAAATATCTGGCTTAAAACAAGCCATAAAGCTAGCCAAATCTTGAGAAGCCGGGCACTGAGCTGTGGCTGCTTCTGTACACCTGTTCCTGGAGCACCTGTGTTTTGCAGGTGAGCTCACTCTCTCTGGGGAAAAAGCTCAAAACAGTTACACTCTGTTGAATGTTTTGGCCCCTTTAACTGCGTGTCACCATGAGATTCTGCAACTCTAGAGCCAGGTATGTTTGTTGACCTTAGGGTTTGAGCTTTTGGAGAGTTCATGCTGATAGTAGTTTGTGGGTTCATGCTAGTCGTAGAGTTTGAGTTCTGATAAATATCTGTGCTGTGAAAAAGGGGTAGAGACTTTAGAGCAGGGGAAGAGAATTTTGCTCTTGACTTTGCTGGCTCTGGGGAATTGTGCTGTGTTAATGAAAATATCTACAGCTATCAACAGTAGCCAGTCTCAGCATTTTAATAACATGTCCACTATGGGTGCTGTCACCTCAAACTTAAATAAAGGAAAAAAAAACAACATTCAGGTACCTTAAACTGTACATTAATGCTTTCTGATGTGATGATTGGTGAATAAGGTATCAGGAAACTAAAATAGATGAAGTGGCAGTTGTCAATCAAAGACCTTTCAAACACTCAAAAGGATTCCTCTTGACAACAAAACTCAATGATTTGTTCAAGTCAAGTCAGTTTCTTGTTACATGTGGTTACTCCACTGTTTTTTGTGCTATGATACCTCATTCTGATATCCCTGGTTTAGTGTACTTATCTGTGGCCATGGCCTGGTACAGTATTGATGCCTCTATTTTATTCACAATGCTTTTCTTAATGGGGTTATGGTGATGACTTTATAGTGAAGCTCCATAACCCCTGTAATGGCTTGAATTATGTGCTATCTGCTGTGAGGACCAATCAAAAAATCTTGCTCTCCACAGTAAAAAGCTATAATTGGTCCAGATCAGTGAGGCACTGGTGACAAACACGAGAGTTCCATCCATTTTAAGAGTTCTTTAAACCCTTCCATCATTTTACTGGCTACAGTGTAGCAGACTGTTCAGCCCTGCCAGGTTCGAATTCAGGCATGGTTACTAACCATGGGCCTTAAACAAATTGTACTCCGTTAAGCCACTAACCATGGCAGATATATCCTCACTAACAAGGTTTGGTCAGTTAGCTGAATGCCAGGACCCATTTTTATGTTTGGGGCTGAGTTAAATTACCATGGTCCGTAAAGAATCCACAGAACCAGAAAAAAGACTTCTCTTGCCCTCTGGGACAGCCCATGGGGGCTCTCCAGTCCATTTTGTCTGTTACACAAAGACCTAAGAATAAGAAAGCCATGGTTTGTGTTTCACTTGTTGCCAAACCTCCACCATGTTCCACTGAATGTGGGACCTGCCAACAAATGTTTCTGTGCTTTGGTATAACATTTTGTTTTCAGTACTATCAATGTGCAATAGTCTTCCTCTTTTTGATGTTTGCATTGACCAATGTCTCAAACGTTCTTGAAGAGTTACATGTTTGATCTTTCTTCCATCTTACCTTTTTTATAATCTCTTTTACATTCATATGGACCTTTTCCTTTTACTGCCAAATGAATGATCTTTGACCATTTGGTTCTCATGCTTGTTCTGGAGGTGGTTTCATGGCTCTTGAAAGCTGCAGTTAGGAGAACTCCTTTTCATCACTTCCTGCATAAACAACAGAAAGAGGTCTTCCTGAAAAGCATTAGAGCATATACAGCTGATGTGCTTTGTGTCTGTTATATTCACCACTACAAAAATGTAAGATGAAGATTATGTTAATAAAGGCTTGTAATTCTTTGGATATTGAAATCCTCTGTACATTGTTATTGTTTGTTATAATAAATATGGTAATACTTGGAGTGAAATGTACTATCTGTTGGCGACATATCTTGTTCTGGGTAAACTTGATTGATCTGAGGTGAATATTTATGTTGTTGAGCACTTGAAAACGTTGGATGGCCGGTTCACCGAAAGCTTTACTTTGAAGTTGACACAGGTTTTAACCACATAAGGAGATTGATTTCAGATGTTCTATGATTTAGGTTTCTCACAGCTTTCACTAACTCCATAAAAATA
This sequence comes from Albula goreensis, assembly GCA_022829145.1. NCBI lineage: Eukaryota > Metazoa > Chordata > Actinopteri > Albuliformes > Albulidae > Albula > Albula goreensis. Next base: position 15,265,128 of record CM040764.1, on the reverse strand, counting down.
CACCTGCGGTTGGTGCATTGGGTGCATTGACTGCTCCCCAACATTGCCGAGGACACCAACAAAGTGGCCATTTCGCATTCATCGCTGGTATACTACGATTTGCGCACCTTTAAAAATACGTATTAATTAACGTTACCAGGGTGTCAACGGGAGGGGGGTTTCATTTCACTTAGGTACAGTTGGCTACACATACACTTTAGTAAGCCACGTTATAGTGTAAAGATGGTTACGTTTGTGTTCATCAATCATTTTAAGAACCAGTTAAAAATACACAAAACTCCTTCTTGCTCGCTTTTTCTTTTGACGAGCCAGCCATGTCTGGTATGACCCCTCCGAAATGGTAACATTCCCTGTAGTAGTTTTCCCTCCGCGATGAGTAACTCCAGCAGGTGGCACGCGCATTCCGTTGTATTCCTGTAATGCCAAACAGCTCGAGTCAGGACGCTCAGGAAGACTCGGCTTTGTGGCTCGGTTTTGAAATACGAACAGTCGGACAATAGACTTTGAGAACTGAATGACTGAAGAATTGCGATGGGGAAAAATCATCTGGCCTAAAGTCATTGAGGTGAGCAACCGGAAAATGCAGAGTATGATGCAGTGAACCCCAACTCAGACATTAATCCGAAACCCAGATTACCCGTCTTCATCTCAGGAACACATTCAAGTGTTTGCTTCGTATGTTCTCACATACACACCGCCTAACTTTTATAGGCTTAATAGTCGCATAAATAACCAATGGCAAACTGCTAAAGAATCCATTAGAAACGTAACGTTGCTAAACATGTAGCTCTGTGTTTTAGGACGAAATGCTCTGAACCTGAATTGATGGCCGTCATTTAAGAGCTTTGCTGTGGCAGCGATAGAGATCTGTCTGTGTGTACGACCCCTTTGATGTTTAAGTATTCACTATATTTTCCACCCCTTCCTTTGTAATTCCACATAAAACTTCACATTCATCCATTAGGTCTGTTTGAGCTGTGAATTTTAAGGAAGAGAAGAGTTATAGTGTCGACCTCAGAGGGATGGGTTTTCTTAGGTAGAAGTCCTGGCTCTGTTGCGGGTTCTCTCCTTTCCTTGAGGCAAACTGAGACAGGGTAGCCCATGGTGCTGTTTTAGTGAGGGCAGTGATTACTCACGCATCAAAAGATTGGGGAAGTAATATTATTTTATGACAACAGGTCCCCTCATGCAACATATCTTGTATGTCAACATTTCCAACCTCAAAAAACATAGTGAACACACATTTAGAATCATCTCATTTTTTAGTGATTTCAGAATCCCGACACTACAGCCTTAAAAAAAAAACTTCTAGTAATTTAAGAAAGTGTTTCACATTGAGTTCAAAGTTGTCAAAGAAACGAAACTACTTTCTAACAGGTAATCTAAACTCCATGACAAAGCAGATTGTGGTTACATTGAAATGAGGCAGAACATTAACACTTAATTTGTATTTTATAATTTAAGAGAAAGGTCCATGTCAGCATGGTTTGTCTTCAGAACTATGTACACACTAAAAATGCTCATGACTATGGCAGAACCCTTTTGATTCTATGTAGAACCACTAATGACCAATCTGATCAATAGTATGTGGTACCATATAGCACAAAAAAGGTTCCCTTATGATTAGATACAAATAGTGTACCCATACAGACTTTTCTTTTCCTAGGGTGGAACCCCTTTCTAAAGCAATTCAGACCATAAGGAAAAAATGACTGTTATACTCTCATTAGCTGATTGCACAGATCAAAGGAAGTGATAAATGGTAATACACACAATATCCACCCAGAGCACCTCCTCCTCCATCTCCACTTTGTTTAACAGTCAGGACAAAGCGCTCAACAATAAAGGTTATTATACAAAAACATCTGAGGCAAAAAAGTGAAATGAGAAATGAAAATGTTTGATTTTTCACTTAGTTTGCTATTATTAGTTTAGCTTCTTATTTCTTCCTCTTTGTGTGTATGTGTGTTTGTGGATGTGTGTTTGTGGTATAGCTGCTGACCCTGGGTAGTAGGGCAGAGAGCTGCTGCAGCTCATGGCAGTGTTAACCCCCCCCCAGTTTTTCCTGTCACACATAGCACTGAAAAGAAGGGTGAGATGCACAGTGTTCTAAAAAGGCCAGGAACTTTGAGGCCCCTGACAACCTTCACCGAGAGACGGGGTGTTAAAGTGACCAAATCAGCCTTATTGACCTTATTGACCCAGAGACAGTAAGGGTTGTTTATGGGTGGTGTTTGCTGTGAGTGTGTGAGAGAGAAACTGTGTGTGATTGCACCATCTGAGTATTAAAGTTGATTCGGCTGGCAGACTGGAGCACAGCCAGGCTGAAACATTATGATAGAGGTGAGTCAGCTGACAGTTGTGATTAGGGGTGTGTTTTATTGTGGTTTGTCCACGTTTCATTGTATTATTGCTTTACCACATGTGTGCAGGCACTCCCCCTGAGAGCAATACTGCAGCTATCAGTGCTGTCAGCAGTGAAATAGTTATTTCTAAAAAAAAAAAAAAAAAAAAGTGAAATTCCAAACATTCTCATTCAAACGGAGGGTTTTTAATAAGTTACACCTTATCAATGCCTTTCTGTCCTGTCAATGAAACCTCCCCAAACAACTCTTCTTCATGTTCTGGGTAGCTGTAACTATAAAATAGGAATTTGAAGAGTTTTAAAACCAACCATTTGTAGATCTTTACCATCAAAGCTAACACTGTATGTACAACTTTAGACTCCTGTCATTGCCCCCTTTCATGTCCCCACAATAACCAAACTTCCTTTGATCTTTTGACGTTATTAATAGAGAAGGCAGGAGTGGTATACCCCGTACCCAGACGTATCTAAATTCAGTCTCTATAATTATGTAAATGTAATGTTTGTATTTATAGGGGGAGGCCGCAAGCCCCTGGCAGCGGTTGCCACACAGCTGGGAAACATTTCTGTGTACATCACAACGCTTCAGCTCGTGCTGTCCCCAGTGCCTTGGGGACTGCTTGCTCGTGCAATGGGGGTCCCTTAGCGACATGAAAATTGGAGCACTGAGCAGCAACTGTCTGCAGCAGTCTGCATTAAGACAGCGCAAAGGCCAAAGCTTAGGTCACTGAGGCCATACATGTTTAATGTTCTCCACGTTGTATCTTAACTACCAAAATATATACATAGATATAAATAAGACTAAGCCACATAAAGAAACAACAACGTAAGAATTCAACATAGCAATTCATTTTAGTTTAATATTTACAATAAATACAATATTTACATTGTGCAGCCTATGTACACATTTTATATAGATTTCATTCAGAATGTAAAATAAGTCCTTTTAATGCGCAAGGCATCTAGCCTTGTACTGATAGTGTGTATTGAGGCTGGTATTATTGCACCTTTCAGACACAATATTTTAGAGTAGAAAAACCTTTTTCTTCAATTATATTGAAAAACCCTGACTTCATGTGGTATTCAAGACACAAAGCACACAGTGAACATTCAAGTCTAGCCAGTTTGGGCTGAAAGGCAGTTTTAAGAACAAAACGTTGTCTTTTCGCTTGTTTTATGTGCAGTTGACACACAAGAAATGTGAACTCTATCCCTAGCCCTCTTGGCACTGACACGTGTATACAGCTCTGCAATATAAAAGCACAACCGAAGTGAAATAAATACAGCACAAAATGGTTAAATGTCTCGTTCCATTTACGTCAGAGCTGCTTTTGGGACTTGCCTGACAAGTTGCTGTGTTTGCCCCAAAGCAAACACCGCATAATGCTTATCAAAAAACGTTTTACAAAACATCTTTGTCTATACCAAAGTAGTACCAGCTACATTATTTTTTTAAAAAAACTTACGCATGTATATGTTTATAAATTTGTATAGTCAAAGCGTGTTTTGGCATTTCTTTATATAAAAATACAAAAATATATTTTAAAAGACCACAACGTTTCTTGATATCCCACATATTTCATTTTTTTTTCTTTGCTCCTGAATAGTCCAGTCTTGTGGCTGGCGTGCACGGTGCACGCGGGTCTTTACATGTGTCGCTTCATGTGCAGGGCCAGGTGATCGGACCGGGAGAACGCACGCTCGCAAAGGTGGCACTGGAAAGGACGTTGGCCCGTGTGCTTTCGGAAATGGCGCGTCAGCTCATCGGAGCGGGCAAACTTCCAACCGCATCCTTCCCAGCTGCAGTGGTATGGCTTTTCACCTGCGCAAACATTAGAGGACAAAACATTAGTTTTCTTGTGTCATTAAACTATTAACCATTTTAAGTGCATTGACACCAGAAGAAAATGTATTTAGCTTAACAAAAGGATGAAGAAAACGTGCAATGTATTGTTTTAGTAGTATCTTATTATATATAGTTAGTGTCCATTAACAGTTACTCGGTAAGCACCGCAGGCTTAAGATGTGTGTAGACTTTTGCCTTACCTGTGTGCGTCCTGTGGTGCGCCTTCAGGTGCGAGCTCTTGGTGTAGGTTTTGCCACAACCAGCGAAAGTACAGGTGTGTGTCGCCGTCCGTTTCCTAGGCCAGGAGCGGCGTCCCCTCTTCGGCTTGGATTCCATCAGCTCGAGTGGAGAAGACGGTGGCGTGAGGAGTACCCTCTGCGAGGCGGGCGCCATCCCGAGCCCGTCCTCGTACAAGCCGAACTGGTGGGCGCTCTGATAGTGGAGCTGCATCGTAGTTGGATGCGGGTGAGGGAAGCCCGCGGGCGAATGGTAGCCTTGCGGGAAGGACACAGAGCTGCGCATACGCTGCTGGCAGTCGGAGCTCATTGGACCCTCTGGACTAAGCGGCGGGGTCATGCTGCCTGCGGCCTGTGGTGAGTTAGCCAATCGGGGCTGCTGCTCAAAGGACATCATGCAAGAGACGTTGCCCTCCTGTTTGATTTTGGTGCAGCTCTGTGGCACCATGCCCAAAACCGGTCCATAACCGTCCATGGACGGCTCTGTTTTTATGTTTTCCATAAAGTCCTGCCTTGGGAAAGCGGAGGGGGCGACAAGAAATCTTCCCTGAACGGTGCTGCCGCTGGACACGCAGTAACCGCTGCTATCAACCTCCGACCTTAGCAGCTCCGCCATCAAGCTGCTGCCGTAAGGGGGAGGCGGGCTGCTGTGCTCGGGCATCGTGTAGGCGGGCGGGGTGTTCCCCGACTGGTACAGAGTGCCCGCGTCGACCGAAGCCAAAGGGTACTCCCCACCAGCGCTGAGCGCAGCGGTGCCCTCCTGGCCAGTGGTGTTAGCGAGAATAAACTCCAGATCCAGGTAATTGCCGAGATCCTCGTCGTCTTTCCTGCCCAAACAACTGTCAGTGCTCTGTGCGAGATCTGCCATGGAACAGCTGGTGTGCACGGGCTTGTCCATGAAGCTTTTCCACCTCTGCGCGAGACGGGAGAGCGAAATGTCAGAAAATGTTCAGCACACAAATGAAGCACATGTCAAACTACGTAAACTGCACCGTGTACACTGTAGTTAACACACTAGCACAGGCAAGCAATTCAGTCAGTTTTACATCAATATGCTTCAGCTACATACTGTATTACTTTGGTTAACCAAGTCCTCAATAACAATGAAACAAAAAATTTGCTTCATTCAACAAAATTACATACGAGAGTATTTAAATGGAAAGATACTTACATTTTCCCAAAATTTTTCCTTTTGGCTCGCAAATGTTGAAATAGATGGTAAAATGGTCTCGCTTAAGGCCATTTTCTCACGTCGTCTGAACAGAAGGAAATTTTCTGTAAGTATAATAAACGTTCCTTGTGTCTATGTAAATATTTGCATGCGTACGCTGGGTCCGCTTCACTTCTCAAGGGAAACCCTGCAGTTGTAACGCTAAAACTTCTCCTCTCTTTCGAAGTAGTGTTTCAAAGTTATATGAAAGTTTGATTGGTAGGAGTTCCTACCTTATAAATATTTCAGCTGGACCAATTGCCGAGGCGGAGGAAACACGTTCAGGATGGACGTAGCGCACCACTCTACCCTAATTTTAGCCCTGGTATATAAAGTTGCTGCTCAGTGAGTGTTTCCGTCTGTTCTCAACTCTCTAGTCCCTGTACTCACGCGCTCTTCTTAAATCCTTCGAGCCATAGCTAAACGGGTTTAACGTAAGATGACGCAGGACCCTGCCCCTTTTGAAACCAACCGCTTTAACTAGCAATTAACTAAATTTCATTGGAAGGCTTCGAGTGTTGCCACATCAAATACTTTGTGAAGAATAAAGAATTCCTTAAACAGCATATAGAACGAACTTAAGGTTGTGTTCATTATTATTTAACGCATTCTCTACAAAACAGAAGGTGTTTTACAATGAAGAATTATCAGGGACTTAACACATTTCTGCTATTTAATGTACAACAATAATAACAATAGCAGTAGTAATAATAATTTTGCATCATTAAATAGTGAGGTTACTGAAGTTAATTATTGTACATGGGGTTTTTCATAAATATCTGTATACATAGAAATAGTTTTCGCTTATTTTACGTTAATCAAGAATAACAAAACGTTAGAGTCGCATACTCATACTTATATTCATAATTCCAACTACCTCATTTCAAGATGTTTCACAGCCAAAATAGCACAATAAAGAGACTAGTTCCTGCGCAGAAAAAAGTGTTTGTAATTTGTGAGCAATATTTCCAACATAGTTACAGTCTGGCAAGCCGCCAAAAAGCTCCGCCAAACATGTTCGGAATTTTAAGGGGTATAATTTTATGTTAGTTGATAATGCATTGCAAACTGAGGTGGTGTATTCATGATGAAACGTTTTATGGTATGAAGACCAACGATTTTACAGGTAGCCGATTTAATTACAATGCAAAACAGTACTTCTCGTGAGCAATGTTCAAATATAGACCCAATTTAAAAAGGGAAAAAATACTATTTATTTGTGACTGCTTTCAACTAAATTTGCGTTAATTTAGTTGAAAGCAGTAATCTGTAGCTAAATACTGAAAATGAAAACTAATCTGTTACATATTCTTTCTTAAAGATGTTAATGCGTATTGGTTTCGCACGTACGTTACATCGACTTTCACTGAATTACTGTACAAGTTCATGGGAAGCGGAGGGCAACAAGAAAACTGACACAAAACTAACTGTTTTATACGTGACCGTTTCTGCTGCATACACTCGTTTTTCTGTCGTTGTGCTTTTTACACTTAAGACGTTGGCTGTAGACGTGCTGTATGGTGCATATTTCCTCGACACCTGCTCGGTCCCCTTTCCCTCGTTTCTCTCCCGTCGCTCTCTGTAAACTTCTGACTCCGCACAGCAGGCTTTTCAAAACGCAGCCATGAGGCGCCAGGACCTCTGAACCTTTTCAGAGAGACTCCAACATTTCTTTTTTCAGAGGGTGTTGTTGCGGGGTTGTAATGGCGCCCTTCTGGTTTGAAGTTCCATTCAGGTGTAAATGATCAGGTGGGAGAAAGGGGGTAGTGTGCATTGTTGCCTGTGCGCTGGTATCGGGGCGATTAGTTTTGCGAATGAGAATGTCCCGTGGAAGACGGGGGACATTTAATGTAGGCATTGTTGTGTTGAGACCTGTTTTCATAATTATCGACTTTACAGGCTCATTAAAACACTGAAACAACTTCGTGCATGCCACTCACCATTATTGTTTGTTAACAGCCAGTGAATTAACACCACTGTCTCTTTGAATGACAATTTAATGCGTATGTGCATTTTAAATGAACTTCTTTGAGTTTTTGCTTTCAGATACTTTTGCAGCTACAGGTCAGAGTCAATCTTGCGACAATCTTGCCATGTCAATTTTAGGCTTAAAACGCCATCTGAAAGGTGTTGAATGTCCATAATATTGTCCGGTTTGAATTTTTGTAATTTACTTTCCAGTTCTTCGAAATGTGTACATTTTACTGTAATTTTTTAATTGACAGAGAACCGATAAGGAACTGTTGACTTGGCCCCGTTTCAAAGTGTTATCGAACGAGAATTTCTTCTTACAAATGTGATTTAAAATAATAAGCATGTGCAGGTGCTCGCCAGTCCCACTTTTTAAATTGTGGACGAATCCCTCCGATAGGTAAAGAAATCAGTGTGGTATAGTCAGGGCGCTCAACAGGAGGAGCGGTCTTAAGTGAAACGGTGTATCTGGAAACCTGCGTTTCACCCTGATGCAAACACAAATGAAAGCGTAACTGTCCTGAAAACTTGGCATTCGATGTGTTTTCTTCTTTACACCAGTATAATTTTGACTTTTGAAAGACAAAACTCATCAAGGCATACTGGAAAGTCAGGTGAATTAACACTTGATTTGGTCCAAGTAAAGGCGGGGTCGGGATGCGACACGTGACATGTCTTTTTTATGCTCTGCGGCAGGGGTGGGTTAAGGGCTGTATCCGTTCCTGCTTTTCTTGCCAGCTCCTGTACTTAATTCTGCAATTGGCCCAATCAATAGTGCAATCTGACATGTTACCTTAATTTTGTGGTAAGAAAATGACGATATAAGAAATCTGTCTTTGAGTATGTTTTACACTTTTGGAAGCAAACATACATATTTGCAATGTTTATTTTAGAAAAGAACAACATATGCCCTTAAAGAATGAAGGGCTGAGTTTTGACCTGCAATTCATTGCATTTTCCAGGTAACTCATCTCTGCTAGAATGAGAGACTTGTGTATTAAATGTGCTTAAACTCATTTGATTGAATCTATCGCTCATCTTTTTGAATGGCAGACCGTGAGACATCTGCTTGTAAATTGAGATGAGCCTGTGCGGCTGTGGGACCTGACTGTAGAAGGATCACAGGTAGCCATTCCCATGCTGGGGAGACCCCACTGGAAGGGCCATTTGCAGCGCCCGTTTTCACAGAAATCTCCTGGTCCCATATACATCGGTTGGTTTTAGGACATCTACACATTCTTGGTGCCAGTTCTGCTTTGGACATAACATTTGTGTAAACAAGTCACAATTTGAAAGGCTGGCTTTTCCCTCTGTGTGTGTGTTTGTCTCAGAGAGAGAGAGACAGAGAGAGAGCTAACTTTTAAAGTTAAGATGTGAATGAACTGAAAAGGTTTGTGCACAGATGTGTGTTTGTGTGTGTGTGATTGCGTGTGTGCAGATGTGTGTGGTGTGCATATATGAGGAGCACTTCCTTTAATAAAGCTGGTTCAGTTGTGTTACCTGTGTGTGGGTTACTCTCCTCTGGCCACTGTAGAGCAGTGACCTCCTGAGAACGTCTGTAATGCTGCCCCGGATTGGGGAGTGGCTTGGCCACAGGCACAGCCAGAATGCAGGTGTATGTGAGCTCTACTGAGCACAGTCACAACCGATATGCACAGATAACAAAACATTCCTGAATGCAAAACCAGCTAATGGGCAAACATAGGAGAACATAACTGAACACAGCAACAGCCAATATTCTCACAAAGTAGAACATTGCTGAACACAGCCATTGGATGTACAGGTAACCAAGCCTGATCTTTCTCTACCTGTCCTGAGAGGGTGACCCTGGTTAGCCAAAAGAAAAATCCTACTGATGATGGATAACTTGACCGGAGGAAACTCAGCTGCTTTAAATTTTCAGTTTTAAACCAGAAGTTGGTTATTGGTGTATGGTTGATGGGTGCAGCCTGTAGTCTAGTGGCTAAGGTACATGACTGGTTTCCCTGAGGTTGGTGGTTTAAACTCCAGTCTAGCCAGTTTACACCATTGCTGTTGGGCTCTTGAGCAAGGCCCTTACACATTGCTCCCAGGGGGGACTTGCCCTTGGTTAGCCTAATTAACTGTAAGTTGCTTTGAATAAAAGCATCAGCTAAATGACTGTAATGTGTATAATTTGGCAGTGGCCCGTCTAATCCTGGTGTGGCGACAGGTTTTCATTCCAATGGGGGTAGAGCGCACTTAATTCCCCCAGTGTGTCTGAATGATTCTGAAGAAACAGTTTTCCTGTGTAATAGAAATATTCTTTAAATTATAAAAAAACAGTCATGTGCCAACTGCAGGTGTAGGTAAAGTTAATTTACTATTTATTAATCACTTCAATGGAAGTGTGGCTCTTTCACCAGAAATGTGAACTTGGTGATTCACAGAGGAGTGAATGAGTGATGTGTAATGGTATTGACGTTATCATGGACTCAATAAACATGAATAAATCATGTCAGGGTTGGAGAGGGGGTGGTGCCACTCGGAGAGTGGCGGTGGGGGGTGAGCCAGTGCAGGTACAGTACGCAGCTGTGCCTGGGGAGCGCCACACTAACAGGAAAAACTCATTCAGCTTGATTAGAGCTGGAGGGCATGTGAATGAAAGTCTCGGGCTATATGCAGCTATATCAGAACGTTGTATTGCATCATCATTGTCTTTGACTATATTTTGTTTTATTGTAGACAAGCAAACACGTAAATGTGTTTTTTCCATTCTAAAACAGAATAGCATATGCAATTAAGGAGACGAAAGTCTGATTTGATTGAATTGCATATGCCTTTTCAGGTTGCTAATTGAATTAAATTGAATTCTGCCAAATCTATTTGTCTCACAGTTATTCTCCAGCTGTTGGCCTCACTTTACACTGTTGTATTGTGGGATAGAGGCCGGACTGAGGGTAGGGTGTAGAGAAAGAACAGGAATGGAGACATAGTTGGACATTGTAAAACAGGGGCTTATGGGAGTGAAATGTGATTGTGGTGTGGAAAGTCCCAGAGACGTATGACTTTCTCAAGAGAGCATGTGCCTGTGCTCAAACCTTTACACCTTTACATTTGTTATTATAATTATTATTGTTAGTCGTAGTAATAGTGTCAAGTGGTTTGAGTTTGGGGAAAGGCATAAAGTAAAGAGTGACTGGCTGCTTTGTGTGGGGCAATGAGGTAATTCTTTGTAATAAGCAAAGTTAAAAATAACCCTGGTATATAAAGCAGAGACTGGGTCCTACTCACTCTCAAAGACTGTAACAGGGGGAGACCCTCTCGGAGCGAGTAGAAGTGAGTGTTTGAGAGTGAGTGGGATCCAGGCTCTGCTTTATATACCGGGGTTATTTTTAACCACACGCCCCTTGCTTATTACACAGTTTCCTCTCCGGGCCGTTCAGGAAGTGAGTTTGGCCGCACTTCCCGCTCACACGCGGCCCGATTCAAAAAAGCCAATTGGGGAACGATAATGCTGAGACTGCCAGACTCCTATAAAAAAATGGGGGGGGAGAGAAAAATGTACGTAGTGTTTAAAAAAAGTTGAAAGCAGAAAAGTCCTGGCAAGTGCACAGGCCCCATTTACCTACCCTGCCAAATAGGCCTGGTCTGGTCAGCCAGCCTGTGTTCAGGCTCACCTCCAGTGTCAAACACACACAGTCTTTTGGGGTTTTTTTTATGGTTGCAGCAGAGATGCCGTGGAGGTCTCCTATGGGCTTTCTCTGCTTTTCAGCATTAGATAAGGTTGGAGAAACAGAGAGCAGAGGACAGACCACTCTGTCTGCCATTCTTATCTGTCTTCCAAAATGGCCACTGCAGGGGGTGCTACTCTGCTGGGTCATGTGATTACAAAACATTGTTTGGCCCCTGTCAAGTGTCTGGTGGCCTGAAGGCCTTCACTTTGGATGAACTGCAAACTTTGAATCTCCGGCCATAGTTAAAATATGATGTTATTAATCTATACAGGCCAAGTTTCATACTGAAAACAATCACCCTGTCAGCCAAAAAAGTTACATAAATCTCTAAAACCAGGCATTCAATGAGGGTAAAGCAGGATTGTCTTGAGATTTAATTGTCTTGGTTTTGAGACTAACAGTATAGTTAAACTTAGCCTTGTTCCAGTAAATTCAGCCAAAACTCTTTCAGAAGAGGTGGTCATGTAGCATTCCACAGAACCTCTCTGTCAACAAACACTGTGTCTAACCTTAACATAAATCAAACACTTCTGAACAGCCCTTCAGAAGTGTTTGATTTATGTAAAAAAAAAAAATAATATATATGTATGTAAAAATTTAGAAACAAATACTCAACTTATTTGACTCAATCCACAACAATGCAGAAAGGAGTGTTTTTTTGTGTGGTTTTCTCTCTCTCTCTCTCTCTCGCTCCATCTCCAGGACTGGCATGGTCGTACAGACACATGTGGATCTAATTGGCCAGCTCCCGGGGGAAGGGGTGGACTTTCATTGGCTAATTTATTAGCTGTTAACACTGCTGATCACTCGGGTGCCGCTCTGCGGCGGACATGCGCACGTGCTTGCTGTTGATGTTTTTATTCTTGAGGAGTTAAAGGCAGCTCTTATTGAATTAATGAAAGTGGAGCACAATCCCTGAGGCATTGACCGCTTTCTTGGAATTGCCTGTCAACAGTGTAACATTTCCAGTGAACTTGTACAAGTATGTCAACATCATGCAGGGGAGTCTCTCAAGAGGCTTTGACACAGGCCTCCTGAGCCATCAGACTCTGCTCCATTGTATCGCTCCATCCTAAGAGAGCCACTAAGAGAGCCATCCTCTGCTACCACCTGAAAACCAGGTTCACATGTAGCATATGAACCTTCTTCTGGTTCAGCAGGTGTGAGGGAGGAACATCCCCATACATTTAGTATCTGCCAGCATGTGAGAAAACCAGATAACAATAGCTAAGGAGGTACGTTGAACATTCTTGCCAAATGTTAATAAATTGTGAGAAACACTGGGTGTTGGGCCATTGTAAGACCGTTTCAAATGGTTTCTTCTGGGGGGTTAAAAGTGGCAGGCAGGAAATGATTTAACTTTATCATAAATTTTAGGGATTTTCCAAAATAACCACAGGAGACACAATGCAGAAAGAGACAGAGGGGGAAATAGGTCATAGAGCTTGTGTACAGTATGCTTTTGCTATATTTTCATTATGCTTTTCTCTGTCATTTGTACAATTTCATTTTCTGAGTATTAAGACGGTCACAAATATGACATTACAGTCCTGCTTTGGGCTGGGACCTGCAGGGGTGAGTGTAGTGAAACCAGACCCTCCCTTGAGGACCTGGCCTGCTGCAGTGCTCAGCTGCATTCCTGAAGTCCACGCAGAAAGTACAGTTTCCCAGAAACAGATGGTGACCACAAACCTGCACACACTCTCCTGGTTGCCACCTTAAAGGGCTCTGAACCCCCATCACTCTGAAACATGGCACCTGAAAGCATTCAAAAACACCATAACTCTGAAACCTGGCACCATAAAGTGTTCAGAAACACTGTAACTCTGAAACATGGCACCATAAAGTGTTCAGAAACACTGTAACTCTGAAACATGGCACCATAAAGTGTTCAGAAACACTGTAACTCTGAAACATGGCACCATATAGTGTTCAGAAACACTGTAACTCTGAAACATGGCACCATATAGTGTTCAGAAACACTGTAACTCTGAAACATGGCACCATAAAGTGTTCAGAAACACTGTAACTCTGAAACTTGGCACCATAAAGTGTTCAGAAACACTGTCACTCTGAAACATGGCACCTGAAAGCATTCAAAAACACCATAACTCTGAAACATGGCACCATGAAGTGTTCAGAAACACTGTCACTCTGAAACATGGCACCCGAAAGCATTCAGAAACACTGTCACTCTGAAAAATGGCACCTTCACGCGCGCTCTCTCTTAAACTGGGCCAGCTGTGTAAACAGCAGTCCTGGCCTCAGACACAGGTCCTTTTCTGCTTGGGCTCTAGAATGCGATCGTACGATGTCTGACTGTAACATTTTGGGCAGGTCATAGCCCTCCAGAAATGTAGGTGTTACCAAACCGCAGATGAAGTCTGTTTTGTGTTTTTTAAGGCAACTGTGGACACTTTGGAATACCTCCCCAGAAATGTGAGGCACATGCAAAGAAACACACGCCCAACATGTGCTGTTTTTCACCTGATTATCATCCTGCAGTGTCAATACTTATAAATAAAATAATCTCAGACTTCAATGCAGCAGATGGTATCAGGTTAGGTGATGGGAATGGGTAAATACTCTAAATACATGCACTCTGGCTGCAGTAAAGGTACACCCACTTCTCATTTTGAGACTAAAAATTCGTTTTGGAATTGTAAAAGTATTTGGATTTACTTACAAGATAATTTTTTTGAAGTTTTATTCATTTTTATAACAACATTGACGTAATCATTTTCATTTTGGCCAAAAAACAATCAGCATTTAAATTTATTTTTGGATAAGGTTCCATGTAAATAATACTACAGTATCTGTTTAATTTTAGTATCTTGTTTTAGTTGCATTAGTTAAGTTTATCACATATCTGTTTGGCCGTGGTTGTTATTTTGAAGGCCGTGGTCTTCAGTCATGTCTCCGAGAGATGCGGAGTTCGAGGTATTGGACTCCACTGTTGTCGCCCCAATGCCATCTTCCTGCTTTTTCACTCCTTTGGGCTTTGGTTGGGTAAACATCTCTTGGGTGATCAAGCATCTGTGACTAAAGTGAGCCTGGTGAAAATGAACAGTTTTTCCAAAGAAAATGCAAGTGACACGACTATGACTAAGAAATGTATTAGTCAGCACCCTCTGCCTGTTGAAATTTCCCATTAATTTAAGTATGGTGAAATACGTATGCAATGGGTAACATTGGAATGCACTTGTATTTCACTGGAGAAGTCATGGTTTCATGACAAAAATAGAACCGCTTTTTAATTATACAGTCCCTACGTTTGAGATATGATCAAAAAGGGTAGCTTTAAACCTTGTCATTATAGATGAGTGGCTGTAATATTTAAATTCCTGGGACAGAGATATATTATCAAGATTTACAATCATTAAAAAACTCTTGATTCTGCAAGTGTAGAGATTTTGATTGGCTAGTTTTGAAGTGTGTGGGTGAAATGAAAGAGAGCAGCCCATAACATGTTCTTAGATAAGTTGAGCTTAATATTTTAAAAAAAATGTCTCCTAAGATTCATTCTTATTCTTTGCTAAGGTATGGATGTGATGCAACATTTGTACTTACTTACATGCAGTTGAGTAAGAGTGTTATGCTTTTTCTCTGCAAGTGCAGTTTGGCAAGTTGATTTTCATGACTGCTGAACTCTCCAAACTAATGATGAAGATGAACACTTGCATTTAGTCCTGAGCCAAAGTTCAGGAAAAATGCTGGCCTGTGTGTCTCAGTGCCATTATAAGGGACTCTGACAGGTTCCAGTGAGGGAATAAGTGTGACCCTCTGGAGTCAGGAGCTTCAGGCCAGCTCTATTCTTGAGTGCTCATGTACACGTGATCAGGTCTGCATCACGTAATTATGATAGCAATAACAACATCAATAAGATTACTACATATTCGACAGCACCTTTCCAGCTGTAACAATATAAATAACAATGCAAGGGTTTTGCAAATATTAAAGTAATGGCAAGAAAGAGTACAGACATACAGGAGAGACTAAAACAATGAGAGGATGTGTATCTAGAGGTGCACAGACAGTAAAAGAACCACTGAACCAAGATATTTTCCCGCCTTGACCTTTGACCCTGCTCTATGAGCTGTGTTCCCTGGAATTGTCCAGCCCTGACCTTTGACCCTGCTCTATGAGCCTTGCTTGCTGGCGCTTCCAGAAAGAGAGGACGGGCACTCCAGCCGTCGCCTCGCTCAGGGACAGACTCCACGCCGGTTCACTGCCATGCCAAACCTGTGGGTTAAAAAAGGGCTATTTTTCACTCTGCTTATTTACTGAGTCCGACTTTAAGAAAGGGCTTGCCCTGAACAACACAGGAGCAAAATAACTGCCCTGTCCAAGAAAGAAACAGGCACAAATTCCAAAAATAAACCCTTTTTAAAAGAAAAATCCATGTGTCTAAGACTATTGTTATCCCTGATAGCTTCATATTGCCTGTCAGACAACGTAAAAAGATGAAATCTTATCTGACAGCTTTCCTCGAATTGAGAAAAACTTTTATTTTTATGTTACATAAGGAAAGTTTTAGTTAACTGTTGTTTTTAATAAACTACATCACAGATCTATAAAAAAATATGGTAAGTAAACAACTGATGAGACAAGGTTTTTGTTAATGGATCAAACTCAAAACTGAGCTGTCAGCCAATCAAAAATCAGTCATCAGCTTGACTATTATATTCAAACACTTTCCTGTGTGTTTGTGTGTGCGTGTGTGTGTGTATGTGTGTGTGTGTGTGTGTGTGTGTGTCCATTAATGTCGCTGGCAAAAAAAAAACAAGAGTGGTCAGTCACAAACAACTGTGGTCATCTCAGCTTGCGGTTACTCCCAGACTGGTCAGTTCGTTTGTGATGTCAGTGCAGTCATGTGATGTTCCGCCATCTGGTGAGGACCACTTTGAACACCTTTACTGCATAGGGTGGTGGAGCTGCACGAACCCCAAAAAATGACTGCTGAGGCAATGCGCAATCCCCAGGGTGTTTGACACAGATCCTAAAACGAGTGAGCAGGCCTGGAATCAAGGCTTGAAATAGCACTTCACACAAACCATCAAAGATTATGAGAGCAACATCAATCACAGCCTAAATTTGAGTGTGCCCTGTCTTCTTGAGTCCACTGGTGACTGATACACACAGTGTGTTATTTCATTTGAGAAGGCAACTTGTTCGTCTCAACCTCGTCTCAACCAAGTAGATGTTTGGTTTCTGTCTCTTTTTTTTTTTTTTAAATATGCTCTTTTGCCACTGAATAACGGTTTGTTAAGACAATTTTAATGTTCCTGTTATTTGTGTAGATGTCTTGCAGGCCTCTAATCATGCTTTAGCAAAGTGAATAAATATAGTTGTTTAGCACCAAGCAGACGGCTTCAAGACAAGCATCCAAACCAGAGTGTGTACAATTGCTCAGCGCTGAGGGCTACAGAGTCACACAGTTCAGAGGGCTTCGGTGCAGGTCAGCACCATTTTGCTACAGGGGTAGCATTGCATTGGTTCTGGTGACTTACAGGGAGTGATTGTTTTCATTAACAATCAGCACTTAACTAAACAAATAGCATATTTCTATACAAAGTAAACTCTGTGTCTTGGGTGTGAATTTCGTTTAAGGTGACAGAAAACCAGTGGCCAGTTTCAACCCCAGTCCTGGAGGACAGCAGTGTCAACAGGATTAACTCAATTGCTGGAGAGCCACAGGTCTGGATTTATTGTTCGAGGTTGGAAATTTCTCTTTTATAAAAATAATAACAACACTCTAATCAGATTGGTTGAACCTGGCAACTTTATATATTCACAAGCCTGGTTTATGTACATAAAATGTACCCATAACATTCTGCCTGGCTGGGACAGAGGAGATTAAAATAGTCCTTTCAGGGAATCATAGATCAACTGAAATCATCTTGTGAAAACAGACATTTAAAAGTAGCCATGGTTCATGGTTTAACTGTGGAATGATTTAATTCACTGCTTTGTCTTATTCACTTTCACAGAGTCTGCAGCTCATGTGCAGCCCGAGTGCATCTACGATTCTCACAAACCGCAGTCACCTTCCAAATCACGGTCTCTGCTGCTGAGATTTCAGCCCAATGACAGCCAGACATTAGTTGCGTTTATATGACATTTGCTGCACTAGTTTTTAGGTCCAGATCATTCCCTTGGCTAACTGCAGTGAATAGTATGCTAAATACACCCAGAGAAATTAATTTTGTGAAACGGTGTTTCAAACAGTCGTTTGTGCGTGTGTACCGAAAGCCCCTTAAAAGGTAGGGTTCTGATGACACAGACGGCACGTCCTGAAAGTGTATCGGTTAACGGCAAGTTGGAAACCGGGCAGGGGGAGCAGTGTGACTGGTTTCAGACCTACGACTGAGTAATTCTGAGGTTTGGGCTGGGTTGGGGCGGTGTTCATACAACTACTGATACACACAGAATCCAGTTTGTGACAGTTGACAGGCAGCCATGTGAGTTTGAGGCAGGTTGTCGCACACATGCTGCCCCTCTCCACCAACACACGAGAACTGCGAAAGCGGAGTTTTTCGCTCTTTGTCACTGCTAGATAGGCTGCCCGTGGTGTCTTCCGGCTGAGACGGGATGAGACCAGCCCTGGTTTCACTGGTTTACACTTTTGACGTGAGCGCACGCACACTGGTTTCACTGCAACGTTCGACCTGCTCCCGGCAATGCGCAGTGGCAGGAAGTGTGGCACAGCGGCAGGAAGTGTGGTCTACAGGACCGCGGGTGGGTTTGTGTGCACTGGTTTTTACGCTGTTCCAGCAGCGTGTCTCTCCACTGATTTGGCCACAGGCCAGGAGATTGCAGGTTCGAGTTTCCACATGCTTTTAGAGTGTTAGAACTATCCCTGAATTTCTTCAGTGAATACTTTTTTACTTGTTTTTGGAAATTTAAAATGTGTTTAATCACACACAAGTCAGGCTTTTTAACAGGCAAGTTGTATTGTAGTCACATCTCAGTTTGTTGTAGTGTGCACTTGGTTGAGAGGTAACTCCAGTCAGGATCCATGCAGTTTGACACACCTCAGCCCTTTCTCTGCAGTACCTGCTCCACACTACCCTGAGGGACCAACCTGACTATCTGTTACAGCTGACATTAAGCTTAAAACCCTTGTTCTAGCCTATAGGCCTGAATAGAACAGCTCTACCTTACCTCCAGTCAATCGTCAAAGCATTAACGCATGGCAGATCTTTCTATGATGCCACTGCTGAGTGACTGGCAGCTCCATCCCTTCATAGTCACAATACCTGTCTGTTCTGACCCCCCACAGTGGTGGAGTGAATTGTATTGAATCATATTGTGTCTGAATTGTGTCTTGGTTCTAATTGGGATTATGACACTATAGTTTTGGTAATGGTCTCGGGTATGATATTCTTATTATACCTTATGAATGTAATGATTGTTTTCATGAGTTGTGTTTTAGCTTGGATTACCACAGTTAATTTGCATGGTTACTTTCGTGATGCTGCATTTATACTTGGTGCTCTAGAAATGTCGTTCCCCAGTCTATCACTTTGGCTCAGTCTAATCAGGTGGAAACTCATATGTTCGCCCACTTAGTAAGTCTCTCTGGATAAGTGTTTGCTAAATGACTGTATGCAACTTCAAACGTGCGACATCCTCCCATTCTCCCATTTCTTCTCAGATAAGTCAGTCTTTTCTCTTTTATCTGAGTGTGCATCGGTCACTTCCTGTTGGGTGCCGTCTGTCGGTCTGCCCCGCCCCCGCGCGCTGATTAGGTTGTAATTTAGTGTCTGCTTTGAGCAGGGGGGTAGGGGTTTTATGCACGGAGAGAGTTGAGGGTAAAATAAAACTCTTGATGTGAGCAGTCTGCCAAAGATCATTGCTATGCTGGTGTTTCATGGGTCGGTTACCATGGCATAGGCAAATGTGTAGCTAAAAGCTGACCCATCAGAGGTAAAAGCATCTCTGCAATCGGGAATGAATGTTGTGACTGAGTTTTATCAGATGGGCACATCTTTTCAAAACCATCAATGGACTCTGCATGAATCAGATGAAATTTAGAAATACGATTCGGACAGTAAACAATAGGATTTATCGGTAGTTTATCAGACACACATACCTAAAGAAAGGGCCTTGATGTGTGTTTTTTCCTGTGTGTGAAAGTTCATGTATAAAAATAACCACATAAAACAAGCTGTTCTTCTCAAAGCCTGCACATTGTAATCTGCTCTCATACTTATTAAGGAAAGTGTGTGAAAGCATGATTATATTATATAAGCATTATATATCATATCACAAGTGTGGTCCTCTACTGTAAACCACAGTATCCTGTATGTCATTCAGTGACATTTCTTGAATGAATAATTATGCATTTAAATTAAATGTTGAGATTTACATTCACATTTTTGTCACAAGGCAGAGTGGGGTATGATGCAGCCATTTCACCCTGGGAGAGAGGGGATTTAGTCAACGGGGTTGTGCCTGTCTCCCTGCCCAAAAGGGCCTCCTCTGGTCGATCAGACACCTGCTGTTCACCTGCTTGCATCGTAGTGTTACCAAGTGTCCTCCCACACAACGGCTGTGCAAATTAGCTGGCAGACCGCAGCCTGCAGAGAGATTGGAGATCATGTGGTCGGCAGGAGAGAGTGCGCTTGTCTCTGCTTTCCTGACAGTGTACTGTACGGATGGCATGGGCCCACAAATCAGGAGGAAAGATAAAAAAAGATAAAAACAATGTAATTAAGTAGTTTAAATGATCGAGAAAATCTTTATCTCTGGCAATTTCCTTTTTAAAATAAAACCATCATGTTTGCAAATAAATAATTGTCGAGCCAGTTTATTGTAAAGAATGTTTAAAGCACACTACTCAAGGAGAGATGCTGGCTGTTTTTTGAGGGTATTCTGACTTCTCATGGGGGCGAGGTGGGTTAGGGTGTTTTTGCAGCTTTTGTCTGAAGCTGATGTCTGGGCTGGTTGCTATCTCGGTCTGATCAGACCCAGGGGGCCAAGTTCTCCACGCTGTTGATCTAATATGATTAAATCTTTCTGCCCCAAGTTCACATTGTTTGAGTGCGATCTTATTTCTTGTACAGGAGACATACTCTGACATCATTGGGCCGCAATGGGGGGCCAGGGTCCCCTAAAACAGTGTGAATACAGTTCATGTATGCGTTTCACCTGGAGTACGTTCAGAATTTAGTTTTAGAGAACTGTTTGGCCATCATTTCACCTTTACCTCTGGTCATACCATATGCAATCACCAATACCGATCGTCTTTTTCAGGGTGTGTGCAAGTCTCTTTTAAAATGGAAAGAACACATCCCAAAGGACATGTTTGCATGTCTCCTAATAAAATATGGTATACTCAAAGAAAATGTTTTTGCAATGTAGTTGAGCCTGTATGCCCTTGAAGAACCTAAATGTGATTCAGTCAAGCCTTAGTCTCAGCTCTTGAGATATCTCAACCTGAAACCCAGACAATCTTGCCATAGTGTCTGGGAACAGCCCCTACTGTGACAGCAAATCTACCCCTAGGAATGTGTGATATATTTAAGGCATGTCTCCTCTCTGTATGGTTTATCGTTGAATCTCTGCCATCTCTTAAAATTCACTGAGTTGATATGATTGCTTATTCCAGACATCCTAAACATGGGTAATACTTGTTTCTGTGGACTGCCCTGTTTTTGCCAGGCTTAGAGCAGAGAGGCATAAACAGGTCACACAAGGTAAACTGTACCCTGTTCCAGGTCTAAAGGGCTGACCTTGACCTGTGCAGGAGCCATGTGCGTGTTATGATTCATTGGTAGATTGCACTTTAACTGGCTTCTCAGGAACACCTTCAGGAATGGCCTTGAGGATGGCCACTTGGCCAAAGACACACCTCAAACGGTCAAAGTCAGGACATTGTGACAGTCTGTGCTGCAAACAATGGCCGAAGAAAAGAGTCTTGCTTTCTTGCATTCTTCTTGCACAATAACCACTTCCCACTCTCACTGTTAGTGAAAGCCAATCTGTGGGTAATTTGAATGACTTTTTTCTTGAACAAACATCTAGAACACCTGACACCCTCGTCTGGTATGACTAATTACTTCCTTTGCAGCATGAGACGGTTTAGTGACACCCAAACCTGAGATACGTGTGTGTCACCGCAAACAGGTTTTCATTTTCATTTGTTTCTCTCTTCTACGTTGCTGCTGAATGTTGTGTGGTTTGTTGGTTTGGTGGTTCGGCGGTTCGCTCGTCGGTGATTCGGTAGCGGTTGGTTCAACGCCGGTCTATTCTGAGTACAGACGGGTGAGACACCAGGCCACGCCAGTCTCCACCTCGTGGTGTCTCCACGGTGACATCGCGGTGTCTCCCCAGCACTTTGGTTTTGCCATAGACATTCTTGTGGAGTGATGTCATTGCAGGAGGAGGCCAGGCCAAGAAAGGCAGGTGACTAACCCCAGAGTGAAGGATTCTGGGAGTCTCTGGCTATGCTGAAATGACAGGGTCAGAAGGGTGAAAGGCACACCATGCTGATTATCCTGCAGTTTTATGACCAATGCACATGCAACTGGTTTTCATGTGCAGGACTTAAATCGGCCCATTCCACTATTAAATGCAAGAGGCAGTAAAACAGCAAAGTGTTTTGGAGGTGAAACACCTAATTTTCATCTCTGAAATCAGGAAGCAAGGAAAGGGAAAAACGTTAAACCGTGCTGTGAAGAATGCTGATCCAGCTAATCAGGCATTATCTGTAGGATAAGTTCAGTGAAACACAAATGCTTTTGACTCAGAACTACCACAGGAATCTGTAGTATATATTATTTATTTATTTATTTAGTTTTTTATTTTTGACTCTTATTTAATTAGAGAGGTCAAATAAGAGCATTGATGACCTGTGGAATAAATTAGTGTAGAGGGTGCAAGGGATTATTTGCTCAGTATGCACCTGTAGTGGGGGTGGGGGTTTTGGGAGCCTCTCTCTATGGCCTGTGCTATGAGTCAGTAACATGAGACATGAGCCCTGTGAATGTGTTCGGGTATGCTGAGCTGCCAGGCCCAGATAGGACAGGACAACACAAGTCACAGACATGGACAGCATCACATCAACGATGGGCAACAAAATATGTAAGTTTGTTTCTGTTTGCTTGCCGTGGAGAGCACAGTTTTGATTGGTTTTGATTGGAGCCGGAGATTGATAGCACATGGTAGCTTGGTGCGCACTTCTCTCTTTGCCAACCGCTCCCCCCCCCTTCAGGTTTCAGGTTTTCATGTTTAGGCAAATACACACTTGTGAATAAATGTACCCCACTTTAATGCACCACAGATAGAAACAGAGTCATGTGACCGTGAGACACACCAGTGGGTTGAGGTTCTCATGATGCTCTCGCAGGCTACACAGATACACCTGTAGTGTGAGTCAGCATGTGAGGGCAGTGCACTCATGTGCGCCAGCAGGTGCAACATGGCTGTAATGTTTGTTTTAGTTGGTGTGTTTTAAAGCACCATGTAGCATTGTGGAATGTAGCATTGATGTGGAATGGGTGTGGGATTTGTGCAGAGTGGATGTAGCGGTTGTGCAAAGTGGGTTCAGCATTTGGGTAAAGTTGCTGTGTAGCGTGACACAACAGCAGGGATCACAATGTGTCTGTTAGCGGGTGCCGTGGCAGGAGAGGGGTGCGGTGTTTGACATGGTAGTGAGGGAAACTGAGAGAGTCCACACATCTGGGATGCATCAGGGCCCAGTGGTGGAGCCCCAGATACCCCCAGTGGGCCCCATACATGATGGGGTCCCCTTCAGCTCAGAGCCAGATCAGCCTCACACAGGGAGGGAGCTTATGGTTTTACTCTTGTACAAGACAGCTGAGAAGGGGTTCTCCTGCATTGCCATGGTTACACACTTTCTTTCCCCAAAACAAACAGAATCTCGCATTTCTAAATTTAATTTTTGTTGTTTGGTTTGCACTTGGCTACAACTGTTCCTGCAGCAGTATTCACATATCATATAAATACCCTAGTTTGTGTCATCTTTTTTTTAATAGGTTTAACCATATTTCTTTTATTCATATTTTTATTTTTTTATTTTTGTGCCTGGTTTTGTCATACGTGACATGATTATATGGGGTGTAATGCTTTTTAACTGAAAATTGTGTGTGAGAGAGAGAGAGTTTAGAGTAAGAGAGAAAGAACTTGTGCAGAGAGGCACAGAGAGAAGATACAGATGCAGATGGAGAAAAAGTAAGACAAAGAGGTGGGGGGTGGCGGTGGGGGCCTGTGGAAGGTTTTGGGTGGAGCGTAATGCATAAGGTAACCCACACCTGCCGCAGTGCAGGAAGCATGGTCACCCTCAGATCAAAGCTCCGCTGCGGTCTGAGGCAGAGAAACCCACAGTGCAGAGCTGCTCTCACAGTCAGCCAGTCAGAATGCAGAGTCGTCCTCAACCTGAACCAATCAGAGTGCAGAGACATCCTCATTTTATGGATTCCAGAATTATTGGCACCCTTGATGGAAAACAAACAAAAAAGACTGCATAAATTACACAGTACTGATGAGCTATATTTTATTGGTTTTTTTGGTTCATCTTCATCAAGGGTGCCAATAATTTTGGAGTCAGCCATAGTTATCCAACCCTAGTTAAGAATGGTTCTCATATTTAACCGATCAGAGTTGGGTGTGTTCTTAGTATTTAACCAATCAACAGGACACAGTGGAGAGCAGTCACAAAAACATGTGCTAACGCCCTCTACAACTATCATACAGCTATTTTGGGAGAATTCCATAGCCAGGAATATTATCTGACCGTTCAAAGATGATGGAATCCTGGTTTATTCTCTGTGTAGTTTGTAATTTAATTTTAAGCACCACTGACAATAAATAAATTTTTACCACATACCTCTCATCCACCCCCTGGCTCTGTTTGTCACTCTTTGGTTTCTGTCAGCTTGTTGTCTCACTCCAAGGAGGGTGCATCCTGGATACTACCTAAGTTAAACTGAGATGCTTCCATGTGCTATTTTCAAGCAGACAGTCATTTTAAAGTGGATTTTCTTTGTTTTTGAAAAGTTTAATTTAGTATGGCAGCCCTTGCCATGACAAAGCAAACTCATTTGATTTAGCTTGCTGACTTTTCTTTTTTCACCACGTAGCTAGCTATCCTCATCAACTTTCAGGCTGATTCAGTCATTGTTGAAACTTCTGAAACATGTTCAGATTTTTCATAACAGGCTGTGAAAACATCACTTTTTCATAGGAATGGTTTCCCCTTGTTAAAATGTAGTTGTTTTTTAATACAATGTTCACTAACATTGATTCCTGCCTCCAGATTTAGGCTGTTCCATTCAAACACATGAATGTATATTTGCCCTCTGGAGTACATCTGGTCTACCTCATCTGCATTCTTCTACATTGCCAAGCTTGTTTGGACCCTTTCCAAATGATGATCCTTAAACCAAAATGAGTTTAGCCTTTACAGAGGGAGCTCCACAAAGACATGACAAAGTGCTATTTTTGACAGACCAGCTTTCAGTCATTTCTTTATCCATCTCCAACAGACTGTATGCATTAAGTGGAAATGGGTCTCGCAGCCTTGTGAAAATATATCTGCTTCACTAAAGCAACAGAGTTTTTTCCCCGAGGAATGTCCTTCACATAGCTTTGATAATAATGTAAATTGCTCAAACAAGGTGTGAAGACAGAGTCCAATGCCAGCAGACAGGAGCAGATGTCAGAAAAATAGCACAGCTCAGATGGAGGAGAGAGTGGGGACCAGGACAGGGGGAGAGGGATGAGGACAAAAGGAAGCCTCTTTGGCTGTTGGAACAGCATGTGGCCCTGTCATGCGAAATTTGATCCACCTGCGAAAACTGAGCTGGTTTGGGTTCCATGTGTTCACACTATAGTTGCGAATGGCGATCTTTTCATAGAGAACATTCTGTGGTAAACTTGTGTAAAACTGTGAGCGATTTAATCTCCTGCCGCTCTTAACGTCAGGTCATCCCTGCGTCGTTATAGCAACGGACAGTATGTCAGCTGTTCAGAACCCATTGTTGCGTCAGTCCGGATCAGTTTTCGCAGGTGGATCAAATTTCGCATGACAGCCCCTCTGAGTCGGCTCTTGGTTGAATAACTGCGGCCCTTTGGTCTTCTGGTTTCACTGTTGCTCTGAGAAGGATCTCATGAATAAAGAACAAACTCACTGTGGTCTGCAGGTGACCGAGCCATCGCGTAGGGAGCCGGGCCCAGGATGAGAGCTCAAGGGTGGGCAGTGACGTCTGGGAAGGCCTGCTCAGGGCCCGGAGGAGTTTTTAGTTGCAGTTTATTGTGGTACGACTCTGTGGTGCTCCAGAAAATCCTCTCACACTTCAGGCCTCCCTGGGACAGTGCCAGTTTGCACCTCTTACCAGGCCAGAGGCTTTAGGACTGGGATTGGGATGTGTGTATTCTGAAGACAGAAGGCTCCATGTGCCTAACAGAAGCGTAGCAGTGCCAGCCTCTCACAGAAACATCCAA
This sequence comes from Albula goreensis, assembly GCA_022829145.1. Lineage (NCBI taxonomy): Eukaryota > Metazoa > Chordata > Actinopteri > Albuliformes > Albulidae > Albula > Albula goreensis. The sequence goes on along the minus strand of CM040764.1, from coordinate 15,239,336 downwards.
TTCATAGAGCAACAGGGGCCTGGTTTGGTTGAAAAATGGCAACTGACACATAAATGGCCTTTCAGCCACTGCAAGAGCTTGTGATGCAGTCTGAAAGAGGGTTTAAAATCCAGTCTGAGAATGGGGTTTAATTTATGTCTGAGACTTGGTTCACAGTCTATACACAGTCTCTGATACTAGACACTGCACAGAAAACTACACAGTGTTGTTGTGGTACAGATAACTATGAATCCACCCACACGGGGTACCATCCCATGACCTGAGAGATGCTAGTTCCCTTCTTTGTGTTTACACACGCAATCTCGACGTGTCTTTTTATGAAAACAAGTTTTGTTTTCAGCCCTTGGGGAGGTCATGCATGGCAGGCTGGCAGCACAAGTGAAAGTTCTCAGAGATGGCTTTCGCACGGAGGGTGGAGCAGCTGTTTGCTGCAGCAGTGGATGCTTTAGTGTCAGGTGTCTCAGAGTGGATGATATATATGCTATATATGGAGCATATATGGAAACCTAGAAAACTTAATTTAGGATAAACTTGAGAGCTCCCTCGAGGAGCATTAAAGTGGGAGATCCCAAGCCACAGTGTTTCCTCTTACAGAGAGGGTACCATATTGTATTAGGGGTAATAACATCTGTCAGTGGAGTAACACCCTGAAAGGAATGTCCATTGCACCTGTAGTCACAGGTTCCATAAGGAAAGGGAAGAATAGAATATACAGAATAGAAGAACAAAGAACCATTACTGTGCCTTTGAAGGAGCAGTTAACACTGTTGATCTCAAGAGAGGTATGCATAACCATATCCCCCTTCCTGAGAATGTAGCACGTTAGGGCCCACGCACACAAGTTTTGGATGCAAAATTAAAGTAGATTTTGAGTTTTCAATATGTTTTTGTAACAGAGAACAATGAAGAGTGCACTGTGGAAAATATGCTCCATTTTCATATTGTCATTGTGGTGTAGCAGTATTTCAGCCAATCTGAAACACTGTGCTTCTGGTATGTCTGTTTTTACATAGCCTTTAATTTTATTCCTCTATAGGTAAGAATGGTTTCATTTGTTTATTTCTTTACATTTTTCTGGGTAACGCTTGGTACCACCCCCACTCGCTGCGGTTCCACCCAGCACAGACACAAACCAGGGACAACCGTGTGTGCATATGGGCCTGCTGTGTTTCCATGGGTACGGGCCCTAAGGCTGTGCTGACTGTGCCCGGCGGGTATGGCGGTCTCTGGCTGGCAGAGGGGGACCCCTGTCACTGAGGCTGTTGTTATTTTCAGCACTTTTCCTGGAAAGTGAGCTGGCTGTACTGTATAATTGTGTTCTCTTCCTGCACGCGCGGGGCCCCTTTGTTCCCGCCACACTGCCAAATCAACGGCCGCTGGACCATCATAACGTCACAGGTATTTTTGTCTCTGCACGGCATCGCTGATGTACAATAATAGAACATCCTCCCCGGCTCCCACAGCCCTGTTGCTGCTGTTGTAGCATTTAGCTGTAGTAAAACAGAGCAATTACTGAGTATTTTGGCAGCAGTCCTGTCACAATAGCCAATTAGCTTTGTGTTGAAATATTCCTGTGTATTCATTTACAAGCAGACTGCAGGTGCGTTCACTCCCCCAATGGGTTGGTGTGTCACACCCCTGGGAGTATACATATGCACTGTACAGGATTGCTGTGAGTGTGAATCATGTTGTTGGGTTAATGTAGGTTTGGTTCTGCACATTAGCCATTACATGGAGGCCCCAGTGCAGACTGGCTTAGAAAGCTGTTCATCCCAGTGCATTAAGGTATGAAGGTTGTTAAGTGGTGAGGCTGTGATGGTTCAGTCATTAGGCTGTAAAGGTTAAGATGAATATTCAGCCGGCACTCTCTGAAAGATTTTTTGTGACGAGTTCTGTGAAGGAGGGTGAGGGTGTCTGTCATGGACTTCCGACACTGTACAGCAGGACAAGGGGCCACAGTCTGAGTGGGTAAGGGGCCTCAATTTGAGTGTGTGAGGGGCCACCTGTGAGTGGGCCTGGGGCCACCTGTGAGTGTGTGAAGGGCTGCAGAGAGTGTGCGAGCTGTGCGTTTGTCTTGTTAAAGTGGCCGTGTGCGAGTCCTCTAAGCTGTCCTCCAGTGCTCTGTTCCCTTTTATACCAGCACTTAAAATAGCCGGCCTCCCATTGGCCAGTGCTCTCACTGAATCACACCGGGCCAATTGGAAAGCAGCGCTTCCTGTACTGCTAAAGATGTTTCCTGTTGATAGTAAGCGGCAGGGAGGTGGGGGGGATCACACTGCTAAGCTGGCTCTGTGTTTGAGACCTTCACTGGGGGCAGGGGGTATTCAGAAAAGTGAGGCATGCTGAGACGCGTGAGCAGGAGGGGTCTATAAGTTACATACTTGGGACTGAGGGGGTTAAACACATCTGGGATTATAGGGTGTGTATTATAACAATTGCTCGCTCATCTCTATGTAGCAAAAATATTGATTGATTATTCATTCCCTGGTTGACTAGACTATACCCGGTCACCCTATCTTGATAATTTAGCTAAAACCTCACCTGCTGTTGTCTTCCTCCACCTCCCCTTTACTCAGGCTCTGTAATCATGTGACTCATAGTGCTTCCCCAGAACGTGCAGGCTGTTGCTGATGACCAGGCTTCCTGCCATCCAATTTACATTCCCGGGTCAACTGATATTTCTCTCCACAAAAAAAAATCAAAACGCAGCAATGATAACAGCATCATTCTGTGGTGGCTGAAAGCCCACTACTGAAGATCGTCCCTTGGGAGAAACACACCACAAGTAAGGCCTTATGCAAACAGTGCCCAGCTAAACACTATGCAGCAGACTCATTTGATGTTGTTTACACTTTTTCCTGCAGCTCTTCTGTACGATATTTAAGTGTGTGTATTCACACGGGCACCGCAAAATAGCAAAAATGGAGACTTTGTGGGCTTTTTCTTTTTCGCCCTGACATAGTTTTAGGACTGTTTATAAGGATGCAACAACAGAAAGTCCAAAAGTCCAAACAACAGTGTAAGAGACAGATAAACAGTGTTTTAGTGTTACTGGCACATCGTTTACACTGGCAAACCCTCATTCATCATTCCCCTGCCCATAAACATTGGGGCAGAATGATGTGACTTCAGTCCCTGTATACCTCTCTAGTTAGCAGTGTTAACTTGCAGCATGAACTCGGCCTTCTCCCATCACATGACATGATTAGCTGTTATTTGGGTGCTGTATGCAAAACCTGTGGGAAAATTAAAAAAACACACACAAACTTTTTTTCATGGTCACCAGTTTCTCCCTCAAAAAAGTCTTTCTAATTTAACCATGATACAGACATTTCTATACTCATCCTGAGCTGGTGTCTTCAGTTCTAAATTAAAATAATATTTGTGCTCTGAACCTCCAAGAAGGGTGGATTGGTGGAATGGAGCGTGGGGGGTTGGGGTGAGAGAGAGTGTCAACGTGTTCCTCATTTGTTTGTGGGTGGGGGGTGGCGGGTGGGGTTAAAGTTTGAACAGTTATGATCAATGAATAATGCCTCTGATATTGTCTCTCTCATGCATATGTACTCTCTGCGCACACACACACACACACACACACACACACACACAAAAGTGCAAACACAGACTTGTGTGCACATGAGCTCAAATGAGTACACATGCAAACAGACAAGCACACACACAGAGGTACAATTGTCTCTGCTCTTTATGATGTGGATTGGTCATGTATGACTGACAGACTCGGTGAATGCAGCCCGGTGTCATGTGTGTGTTTGGACTCGGTGAATGCAGCCCGGTGTCATGTGTGTGTTTGGACTCGGTGAATGCAGCCCGGTGTCATGTGTGTGTTTGGACTCGGTGAATGCAGCCCGGTGTCATGTGTGTGTTTGGACTCGGTGAATGCAGCCCGGTGTCATGTGTGTGTTTGGACTCGGTGAATACAGCCCGGTGACATGTGTGTGTTTGGACTCGGTGAATGCAGCCCGGGTGTCATGTGTGTGTTTGGACTCGGTGAATGCAGCCCGGTGTCATGTATGTGTTTGGGCACTGCAGATGCTTTTGTCATATGGCGCTTTTTGCACATATGATGTCTGATGCCGTGTGCTGTGGATGGAGGGGTCAGAGCCGCCTGTGCTGTGAAAAGCAGAAGCTGGCAGTGGCATGCAGTGATAATGCTTCACAGGAAGTGCAGAGTGCAGGGCTGTGGCTGTGCTGCTGTGGGTGTTGGAGATTGCACTCTTACAGGAACTGCCTCATTCTCATAGATACACATGGGGCTCCTCTGGCCCTCTCGGTGACCTGCTTTCACCCCGGGCAAAAGTTCACAGGCCTGTCAGCCTGAGAATCTACTCACCAACATGTGTCAAGCACAGGGTTTATGTATACAGTACAACCTCAAATATACAGACACCATGGTTACCATCTGACTGTTCGGCTGAATACAGTGTGAACTAGGGAGTGGCAGTTATACTGTATGAATGTGAAGATCTTTATCATCCCTGAGGAAAGCCTTGCATTAAACCAAAACTAATCACACTTTCCATTGGTGAAAACCTGAGTTGTAAATGTGTGCCACAGCTGTAGTGAATGTTTGTTAGGGCGCAGTGAATGTGGGAATGTGTGTTACAGGTGCAGTGAATGTGGGAATGTGTGTTACAGGTGTAGTGGATGTGTATTACAGGTGTAGCGAATGTGGGAATGTGTGTTACAGGTGTAGTGAATTTGTGAGACCTGAAACAGGTTGACTTCTGTTGGAATCTTCTGGAATTCTGGAAACGTTGGAAATCAAGAATGGCCTTCAGACACAAACCCTCCTGTGTTCTGTTCCAGCCACATGCGTCTGCTTTTCCACTGATCTTTCTCCCTCTCCCTCTCCCTCTCCCACTCCCACTTCCTCTTTTTCTCTCCTTCTCTTTTCCCCTCTCTCTCTCTCTCTCTGTAGAAGGGTGAAGAAGGGACCAGTGTGAAGGCAAGCTTTATAGTAAGGAATGTTTTTTAATGAGCAGAAATGGTAACACCTTTGAGGCACCGTAATTGTCGTTATATTTAGAGTGACTAACACATTATTCCAGTCATACGTTATTCCATTCATACATTAGACTAGTCATACATTTGTCCATTCATTCAGGATCTTTTTTTGGACTTTGTGGGAAGCCTGGCCAGTTATGTTTACACCTGATCCAATCAAATGTATGTCAACAAACCCCCCCTCTTTCCCACCAAAAACAAAAACAGACAGACTGATGCTGTCACACATACTGGGTGTATTTCATATTATTTTCCATCTTTCCATTAAAAATGTTGTCATGGCACAGCCACTTGGAAGTGGAAGTCTGATGCCTATAATGTTCTCATGAGGTGTTGGAGTGAGGGGTACTGGTGTGCTTTGACGCTTACTCTCACCTGTCCAATACCCAGTCAGCCAGGACAGATGGCTATGCTTATGCATAAAGCTCTCTGTCCCTGATCTGATCTACACAGAGCATCGATGCAGCAAGCAGACAGAACAGAGGTTATGACATAATCATGGTGTTATTAACTGATGTTATTTCTGTGCAACAGACAGATAATCAGTAGTGGAAATCTACACCTTTTTTCCAAAACAAATTTAAAATTTCAAAAAGTAAAAGAGTAAAAGAGCCAGAATTTACAACAGGAGATAAGTAGTGTACCTATAGGGGAAGTTCATAAAAATCAGGATTTAACAATATTGTACAGGTGTCTTGCTGTGACCACTGTATCATGATCTGGCAGATTCTTGATATGTGACTCAGTACTATTGTAACTTACTCTCCTGCTGTGGTCACCAGCAATCCTCCAAAGCAGAGGAGTCACTGTTTCCGCACTGGTGACTCATCACTCGGGTCAGGTTCTACTGGAAAATGAGTCTGATGATGAGAACTTCTTAACGTAAAATCTGTATCTCTTACCCATGGTGCACCTGTTCCTCAGCCACGCACGGCGCTTAGCCTTGTGTTATGCTGAAGTTACTGTCATGCGGTAGGTGTTCAAACACTTGAGCGTGTGCTTGGACACAGATCTTTCTAAGGGCAGTTTGAGGATTATTTCAGGGTCTAACAAAAACGGAGGTGCATATGTTGGAGAATCTGTCCAAAACTAGTAACTGCTGCTTTTAGACAGTAAGACACAAGCCTCTGGTGATCTCTCAAGATATCTATCTGGGGTTTCGAAAGACGATGCCACACTAATGCTGCCTGTTTCTGTAGCTTTAGGGAGAGAGAGAAAAACCTCTTTCTTTCTCTGCAGCGATTACTTGAAGACTCCCCATTCCAAGGAAATGAATGTGCGTCCTTGTTCCCAATATAGCCGCGGCTGCCACCGTGGTCTGACGTTGCTCTGGGGTTCTGGCTTTTTTAATGGCCACTTTGATCCTGCAGTTGGTATTTACGCAGCACTTGTGGAGGAACCCGGTTCCCCGTTTTCCCAGAGACCACTGTAGTTCGGTTGCAAATAATTTTGAACCGCACAGGCCACGGCCCCTGAATGACCAGCATTTGCCATGACGACCAAACAGGAAAGGAGCTTTTTTAGGGGAGGAATTCCATTTGCACAAACAGCTTTCTCACCCTGCTTTTACAGCACTGTGCTCTCATTCCCAAAGGGCCAAACAGACAGAGTGTTCAGTCTAACCTCTGTGGCCATTTGTTTTTTAATAAGTCAAGAAATATTTTTTGTGGAATAGTTGTACTTTAGCAAAAGTAGCTGAGCTTGTTATAATCAATATTAAAGTGGGACACTTTACCTCACTTTAATATATATATGTACACAGACTTAATAATTAACTCAGAGTTAATAATTAAGTGCTGTAATGTTTACTGGTAATCTTTATCTTCTCTCCATTCTAAAATATTAGCTAATACAGAGATTTTTTTGTAAAAAAAAAAAAAAAAAAACTATGGCTGTATGTTCTGGCAATAGGCCCGAGCATGTTTGGAAAGTGAAAATGCAACTCTCTCATTTCTCTTTCAGTTCTGAGAACCCGTTTGCTTCCTCCTTCTGCTGTACACGCTGTCCCCCGGCCTGCACAGTGCGCCGAACACAGATGGGCACGCACGTACAGCCACGCCAGGGACAGCTCAGTGTAACCGCAAACGGCCCCCACTAATCGCTTACTGTGATCTCTCAGTTTGTTTTCTCTCAGTTTCGTTAGCAGCTACTGAGGCATTCGGTCCTTCAGTTCCCGTCCTCTCACCTCACGTCTCCCCAACCCTCAGCCTCCTCACTCGCATCAGAAAGGGCGCTTTTGCACATTATTTGTGAATCCTGTCAGAACCACTGTATGTTGCTCACAGCTATTCTTGCGAAATATTTTACTGGCAGAAATTTTGATTTGCCATATGTGATATCTATGCTGAATGCACTTACTGTAAGTCACTCTGGATAAAAGTACACACTGTAAATGAATGTTGGGTATTGATTATTTATAAATTACACCTATATCTAATATAACATACATATCTATATCTGGTACAAATATACCCATTTCATGTCAACATACTGTACATATCTTCATCTGATATATCATATATGTGTGTGTGTGTGTGTGTGTGTGTGTGTGTGTGTGTGTGTGTGTGTGTGTGTGTGTGTGTGTGTGTGTGTGTGAGCATGCATTTTTATGAGGCTTGGTGCATGCATTTATGTGTACACCATTACGGTTGATTTCTGTATATACAGAAGTGTAAAATTGTTTCCCTTTTGGAAAACCAGTGCTCTTATATAAGTCAACTAAGGGCTGAAAGGGTTGTGCTGTTGTTAGCTGACAGAAGAATGATTATCATTCAGTAAACATATTGCTAAAATATTGACTCTTAGGTTATAGATTAGGGTGATAATTTTGTCAGGTTATAGATTAGAGTGATGTATTTGGTGGAGTACAGTGTGTAAATAACTCTTTTGTGGGCTCAAACAATGGAAACAGCTGGTTCAAACGCTTTTATCTGCACTCATCTAATTGGATGTGGAGGGGGCTTGTCAATTTACAAATGTTTTTAGTTTGTTTTTTAATTCTAGCTTTCACGTCTTACATGCTGAAATATTATTTCAAATTATAATCACTGAAATTTGGTATGGTAGTCACACACCATGAATTTACTGTACTCCTTATTTCTTATTCTTTTTATTCCCAATTTGGAATCACCAACTGAGCTTTTCATGTCTCTGTGTGCTACCCACACCCATTACCTTCACTGAATGTCTTTTCTGACTGAAGCACTCCATAGGGCCCAAAGTGCACTCGTGGTGAGACTCATCATCTCAAATTAATTTTGCCAAATAATGAATTCAGCTCAAACAGTCATTTAACCGTAATGCTGCTTCGTTTTAGCATTGATGCATTTCAAACAAATGGCTTTGAGAACAAAGGAGAAATCCCTCTGCGGTTTATGATTAGCATAGCTTCAGTAATTCCACTGTTTCTCAAAGGACATGGAGCATAGAGGGCCAGTGCTAAACTAGCAACCTTGTGAAGTTTGAGTTATGGTACCTGTGTGAATGGGACGACAAAGCTATTAGAGGCAGTCAGAAAGACTGCATGCAGTGCTAAGAGGATTACAGAACTGCATGGTGGTGAGTGAAGGCATTCAAATAGTCAAACAATCAAACACAGGTGGGCCTGTGACTCAACAGGTAGGTCCTGCTCCAGAGTCATATGGGGACAGGTATGATGAGGGTGGGGGAGGGGGACTGCTGTAAGGTGCTGTGGAAGTCAGATCAGGACAGGGACTGTCAGCCCAGGGGGCTGGACTGAGTGCGGGGGGAGTCATATAGGGACAGGACTGTGGGGGAATGTGGTGTGTGTGTGTGTGGGTGGGGGTGTGGGGGGAGAGGCGTGGTGGCATAGTCTCAGGTGTGTCAGGAGAGGGAGGGCAAAATAGGTGTGGAGGGTAGATGGAGCTCCATGTCCCGAAGAAAGTTCAGCTGTGTGCCAGCTACTGCCTCCTGTGTTCCCCTCTGACCTGTATATGCATTTGTGTGTATATGTGTATGTGTCCGTGTCTTTGCATGTGTTTGTGATGTGTGTTTATCTGTGTGCAAGTTTGTGTGTTTATTTATGTTGGTGTCAATGTGTTTGCATGTTTATTTGTGTATGTGTGTGTTTATGTGTGTATGTGTGTATGGCATTTTTGTCTGTGTGCAAGCATGTGTGTGTCTGTTTGTGTGTGTGTGTCAGCACACGTGCTTGTGTATGTGTGAGTCTGTGTGTGTGGTATGTGTGTTTGTGTACACGTGAGCACATGTGTGCACATGTGTGTCTCCGTGTATGTGCACGTGCGTGCATATGTGTCTGTGTGTGTGTGTGTGTTCTGTTCTTGTTCTTGTTTCCTGGTCGAGGAGTAGGAACCTGCAGTAGGAGCTGCAGCTGACAGAAGCTGAGCAGCACCCTTGGGGCTGTTTGTGTCCCTGGGTGTAGAATTCCAGACTCCACAGAGAGACTTCACACGCCACATAGACCCACTTTGATGGTTTTTTCCTTCTGAGCTTTGAATCGCTGCCAGCTCACCCAAAATCCACAACGCCTTAAGAACCAAGGAGATCTGAATGAACTCAGTCACCCCCTCGCCCCGATAAACCCCAACCCCACACCAGTGAATTCTGCTGCACCCCAGAGTTCCCCCAAAGTACCCCAACACACTTCACCACAGTGTCATAACATCCTGGCTGTACAGAATCATCAATGGGCATAACTTCACAGTCTAGGAAATGTACTACAACAGTGGCTCTGAGCATTCTGCTCCAGCCCACAGCTGGGTCATTAGCTGGTTAGCACGTTCATGTTCCGCTCATTTCAGCATCCACATGTTCATATTCCAGTCACTAGAATGTTCATGTTGTGGTCATCAACAGGTTTGCATGCTGGTAATTAGAACTTTCATGTGTTTGTATTGTGGTCAGTAGTGTTCAGGTGTTTGTGTTGCAGATATTTGCATGTTTGTATGCTTCTGTGTTCTTAGTCACAAGGTGAATGTCTCTGGCATGCCTGTCAATTGAAAGAGCACAAAATATAGTAAGCTGTGTTTCTCATGGAAATAAACCCCTCCCTTAATGCCCACAGTATATATATAGCTATATGACATATTGGACAGAAAAACAGCATGTACTCTAAAGATGCTACTGTACTTAATTAAGCTAACCTATGTCCATATGACATCCTCCCATTCTGATTACCTTATTCTACATTCTGGCTTGCTTCCAACTGAACAGAGCAGCAAGGTCTGATCTGTGTCTCATAAACATATTTTTTCATGTTTATAAAGAGTTTGCATGATGAATCAGCATTCATGTGGCCTGAGAAGTTAGCAGTTTATGAAGCTGGCTGATGAGTTGTTGCTATCCTCTGACTGTCACCCAGCCTCTCCGCTGAAACCTCTAATGGAGACATCAATACAGTTCTTACTGTACAAGTACAAATCTGGGCTAAGATGCAAGTGTAGCATTGAGCTGTTACCCAAAATTTGTTATGACTGATTCATATTACATAAATGTCTACAGTGTCTGCTTTAGTGAAGGCTGTTCATGGTAGCGGTGTAGTATACTGGTTAGGGATCTGGACTGGATAAGAGCATCTGCTAAATCCCCAAAATGAAAATCTAACATCTAGTGCCCTGAAAACATAAAAGGAACATATAATGATGGGAACAGGCCATTCAGCACAAGTACATTACTAATTTTCCTACAATTCAGACCAGAGTAAAGCATTAGATAGATTCACTCAATCAATTCATAACCTGTTGCTGTGGAAACAGACAATTGTGTTAACCATTGTTTTGTGGAAGGTGTCATCTGTACTTGCAAATGTGCTAAGGTGTGTTTTCAGACAGTGGCCAGTCTGATTTCACAGTATTGATCTGACCTGGGCATTAATGCATTAATGCAAGGTGATGTTTGGTGCTACACAGATGGGCCATTGGCCCCATTTCAGAAAGCCATCGGGATCTTGCCGAGATTCCAACCCTCTACATTCCAGTGTCAGGCCATTTAAGTGTGATGTCATCTTTCTATTATTTTTCAGAGAACAGACATCGTGTTCTTTGTAGTGTGATTACACTTGCGTGCTGTTTGCACCAAAAATATGTTCCATGATCCAGCAAAAAAACACCCTCAGAACCAAAGAGAACTGACTGACCTGACCTGACCTGCTACCTTGCCAGCCTCCACCCTCACCTCCTCATTTTCCCCCCTTCCCCCCACTTACATTTACTCCCTGACTGCGGTACAGAACATTACCCGCCCCGAGAAATAGCAGCATCATAACACACCAATTATAGGGTTTAGGAATCATCACTAAATGCTGTAATGTGTGGGACCAGCAGTGTGGGAAAGTGTCTCTGTCATATTGGGTTCTCCTCATAAAAATCAAACGAATCATAAAAGTAGAATTATACCATCATTATCAGACTTGATATTTCAGCGTTTCACAATTAACTTGTGTTTTCGGATATTGACATTTTATTTTTTAAAAACACGTTGCCATTTATGTGATGGGGCCTGTGCTTTCTAAGATGTGAAATATTCTGAATCTATCCAGAATTTTCCTTTATAAAAATCCCATTTATTTATCGTGTATTGGAGTGTACCATCTCAGTAGGGGTCGTCTGTAGATGTCCAACACGTTTTGGGCAGACAGCAGAGGGTGTTGAGTCGATGGACTGTAAACGGTCCGCGAAAGTCAGCAGGTCCACACTGTGAAATCCACTCTGCAGGGAGATAAACCCAGGGAAAGAGTTTGGTTTGGACATCATGAATAAATCAATTTGCTTTGTGACAGCATTACTTGTCAGGTGGATTTTGTGTATGTGTATGTGCATGTGTCTTTGCACATTAAGATCATGAGGTGAAAGCCACTTCATAAAATGGAAACAATTGTTGTTAATGTGTGAGTGTTTGTCTGTGCATGTGTTCATTTGATTTCATTTTTTTGCTTGCTCCTGCCTGCACTTGTCCAGCCAAGTGTCAGTGGTTGAAGTCTCGTGTCAGAAATTACATTTTCATCGTCAATGCTCACTTTTATCCCATTTACAGCTATGACTCAGCTACAGAAATGGCCTTTGACAGGATCTGATAGATGCCAGTTGACATCATAAATTACTCCCTGTAATATTATAGTAATAAATCAGTCATACATAGAAAAGTAATGTCACCAAGCCTCCAGTAGTTTTCAGGAAAGAGAACAATCCCACCCACTTTTCACAGTGCAACAACTACTCATTTGTTTATTGTCATTAAATACAAATTCTGGCACTCCACTTACATTTGTTCATATTATGAATGTCTGTTTAAGGTGGATTTTTGATGTAGGCATACAACACAACCCATGATTAATCAAAATCTAATGAGATACCTGAACTTTGTTCTTTAATTTTGGATGTATGTTTTTGAAAACGATTTTTTCAGCTTGCAGGAATTATTGTACTTCATAGACTGGTGCATATCAAATTCCTCATGTCATGATCAGTTATTATGATAACATTTTCCATGAGACAAATTAGTTCTGATAAAATGTTATGTGGTATGTGTGGACAGATCCAAAGCATCTGCATACAACTCAGTCAGAGTCTAAAGGATCCAAAATCATAGCAGGGTGAAAAGGATTGAAAAGAATGAGAAGTTGACTATTGTTGTTGGCAGACGGCTGGCATGAGATGGGCTTAGTAAACGTTATTCTAAACATGTTCAGCCCCAGCTTTACCATGAAAGACAGGAGTTGCATCATAGAGTGTCTTATCTCTGTGACAGAGATGCTGATTTATGAGCTAGACTATCGCAAACATCCTGGAAGCTGTTTGCTCTTTTACCCACAGCAGGGTTTGGCCAACGGCCCCTGAAAGGCCCCCTGACGGGCAGATGATGAAGCATGACGGTGCAGAGAGTGAGAGCTGCTGAAAAGATTGACTGTAACAATAAAGACGACGTGATAGGTAATAATCATAAAAGGTGACAGAAGACAGCGGTGGAATTTATATTTCTGATGAGTATGTTAAAGCGACAGTGCTGATCTGCAGTGACGACTGGGTGGTGAGGTTCATGTTGAGATGTTAAGTGCTTACAGAAAGAAAATGTTTAAATGAATTATTTCTGTGAATGAAGCTGAAAGGCAATAATTTGGACAAGTTGGATTTGGATTTTAGACAAACTCCACCCATATTTACTAATTCTAAGGTATGCAGTCAACTGGTTTGTCTTGTGGATATTCAGCTTGGTGCATCTGTGCGTGTGTTTAAATGGTGGTGTTATGAAGTCAGAAAAGAAGTCAGAAACCTTTTCTGCAGCTGGGAAGCCTGGTCTTTCACTCTGTTGTAAACAAAGGCTTGTGTCACCAATGCACTTCTTTAGAACAATCTATGGGAACCATTCATTGAAGAAAGAAAGAGAGAAAGACACAGGAGCCTGTTTTTCTTGAGCGTGACTCACCAGCACATTTGCTCAAAGATGGATCAGTGTAGAGGAGCATACCTGAGAAGATGGAGGAGAGTACCTGAACAGGTGGAACAGGTGGCCCAATGAGATGCTCTACACACACAGGGCCCGTGCACTGTAGTAGACCAGTTTGCCCTTATCTTTCCTTCCCTGTGCATTATGAGAAAACCTGTGTGCGTGTGTGTGTGCGTGTACATGCATGTGTTCATGTGTGTGTATTTGTGTCTCTGTGTGTGATTATGAATGAGCTATATGCCCTCCACCAGAGGTTAAACATGGAGGAGGGAAATAACTGTGCTGCTAGACTCTCATATGAGCATGTGAACATGCTAATGACTGGAACATGAATGTGTGAATGTGCTCATGACCAGAACATGAACTTGTGAGTACATTAACAACAGTGTGTAATTCCACATGCTCCTTATTAATAATTCAGTTATTTATTTATTTATTTTTATTTTTTTTCCGTATTTCTCCGGATATTTGAACTCCCTGTACTAAGACTGTTGTATAAATTGGCTTTATGGTGTATGTGATATAACTCTAAGATTTTATGGAGATGCTGATTAGTATCTGCAGGCATAGTACATTGACTGGAGCCACTGATTGGACAAATTCTGTGACTCGTGTTTGTTTGTGTGTGGGTGTCCTGTCTGCTCTGTGGATGGTGCCATTGACCCAGGAAGACGCCGGCAGAGATACCAGCCACACCCTCCCGCAGCTCAGTCTGTTTCGTTACTCTACAGTTCAGAGTTTAAATACAATCTTAATGGAGAAACAGCCATAAAACAGCGTGTCTGGTTAATGGGCCACACACTGTCAGAGGATAAATCCCACACAAACCTAACTTTTACTGTTACATATCTCAGAGAATGCATGTTTCGCTTATCTGAGGTTGCAGTTGTGACAGGGGAAGACCCTGATCTCAGACTAGTGAGGTATCGTAGAAAGGTGGTGGGGTATTGTAGGAATGCAATCTGTGTTTGGTTAGGGGAAGAGGTCAAAGGTCATCAGGGTGACCCTGAAATTGGGCTGTACAGTAGCTTAAGCTGTTTCTTTTGGGTTGGACATGTCCATTGTAGTCAAAGTTCCACAGTCTCCAGTCCAGAGGGCTGGAAAAAGTTTGTTTTTTGTGGCCTTCACCAGTTATGTCCATTCTAAAATAAACAAATGGATTAGATTAGATCAGCATTTGGCATTCATTTTTACTCATTATTACAAGTGTTAATGTTGTATTTTCTTTTTGTATTGTTGTTCTTCATAAGCAGGTATAAGCATAAGCATTGCAAGTGCAGTTTAAAGTAAATCACCAAAAACGGTTTTTCTCTCATAAAAGCTAGCTGATATTAATTTGTTAACTGTAGGTGACAGTATTTGGAATCCACATTCCTCTGCTCTCATTGCTGCAGGCCTCGTGTTCACAGACACAAAACTGGATGTCATGATTTCTAATGATTCTCTCAGATCTCTCTCAAAAATAACCTAAAGGTTATTTGAATGACAAACTATAGGCATTCTAACAATAACCTTACTATAAATCACTGGACTGATTATAGACAGGAATTTCAGGCCAGGTCTGGAGAAGGTTAGAGAAGACAGCTCTTATCATTTCTTTCAGCAAAAAGAATAGAAATGTTTTCAGCCAACAAAGTGTGACCTGTGCGTGACCTTGGCTACCACATAACCTCTGGCCTGCTAATAAGAACAGTTACAACATGTCCCTCCTGCGTTTTATTAGAGGCATGAAGCACTTAAGTGTTCAACTCGTAAACTTGATACTGGGCAGGGGATAGGATACGGAGCAGCTCAGGGAGGAATTATGCACGATTATTTGTGCTTGTTGTCTGGGTTTGCTCGTTTTCAGGCTGAGAGTGTGTGAACAGGCTGGTGGAAATATCCTCTTCTTTGAAGATGGGATGTGGCTGAGAACACCTTTATTCTCTCTCTCTCTGTCTCTCTCTCTCAAAAAATGTCTTTAGTTAGGCTACATATGCTTTGGTGTGAGTCAGAGAGAGTCAAAAAGTGTGTGTTTGAAAATGTGAGCGTTAGTATGAGTATATGTGTACCTGTGAAAAGAGCTACCTGAACGTTAGGGATCAGAATGGTGAGAGACTGTGTGCGTGAGTGTGTGTGTGTAGGTCTACCTGTGTTAACCAGGTGATGCAGTAAACAGGAGTGACTCCTCGGTGGTCTCAGACTGAGAGAGGAGCGCAGAGAGCAGGTGCTGCTGTGCTACTCCGCTGCTGTGCCAGTGGGAGCTCAGAGAGGGACAGGCCGTCTCGCCCGTCCCAGGTGCCGTTTAAGCCACTGATTGCTCACAGCTACAATTAACAGAATTGCCGAAATGAGGGTTATTACAATAATATGTGCGTGCAGGTATTGAGATGGTGTGTTTTGACTCAAACATTTCCAAACTACTGGTCTGCTGCACCAAGAACTCTATCATTTTAGTTTAAGCCCCCCTGGTAGGCCCACAGAAACAAAATTATTTTCCTCTTTTTCAGCCAGGTGTTTATGTATGTTCCTTTCTGAGTGTCACGATGCTCAAAGTATTTTGAGGTGTTTTAAAGTGAAGGAAGTTCAATCCATTGGCCATGCATATTTTTCTCTTTAATTCTCTCTTTTTAACTGACCCTCTCTGTCAGTTCATTTCAGTTCAGCATGCCGTATTTCTGGCTTGACAACAGTTTACAGTCTCTCTCTCTTTTTAATATATGGGGTTTTAAAAGATGTTGTGTGCACTTATAGTCATGCTGTCAGTTACTTTTTAATACCAGAATTCAATAACAGTTTGTAAAATACAAATGTGCGTTCGTGTGTTTTATTTGCTACCTACCTCCACTGGTGATTCACACGTAGTGTTACTGATGAAAGTAATTAGTTTTTTACAAAATTCAGAAAATTCTCTCTCCCTCAGTCTCTCTCTCTCTCTCTCTCTCTCTCATATCTAAATAACGATTAAAAGGGGATTATAGACAGTGCAGACCTCGGACACAGACAGGATGCGGTTGGCTGAAATGAAAGACGTTCTCCTGGAACAAAGAGGTGGCACGCACACACAGGAACTCTTTCATGCATCTGAAGCTCTCTCTTCCTCTGTGGCTCTCTGGGACGTTTCATCTCATGGGTTGTAATTACCCTCAATACATGGATTATTGTTACTGCAGCTATTGTTGGGGGCAATTTTGATTGGGGGGGTGCACTTTGTTCTTTACTTTATAACACAGTGGCACATTGTTGTTGTGCTTTTTTACTTGTTAAAATATTTTACATCCATTTTAGTGACCACCACACACATAATGATGAGTTGGAATTAGTAAAAATATTATTACCTTAGATTATTTCGATAATTACCATTTACACAGATTGTCTTACACAGATAGATAAACAGCTTGCACTTCTTTCAGTATGAAAGTCAATTTATATCAGACATTTATATTCAGAAATTCAGGTTAAATACTTTAGTAAATGATTCAACAGCAGTGATCCACCATGAATTAAATCATTTCCCCTCCATTGTATGACACTGTTGGCCTGTTTATATATCTTACTCAGGTCTCCACACAGAGATTCCTGTATTCATAGTGTCCCCTCCCTCCATCTTCAATAACAGATCAATATTCTGTTGAAACTGACAATTTAGTTTCTGTGATAAGAACTTTCCAGATAGACCTTGCTAGACTGGCACTTGTTCTCTGAACTGAAATCATTTTACCATGTTTGCTGGAACTTTGATCCTCAGTCCAAGGCATGTCACCATAATTTAAATGAAGAAAATCTTTCTGGTGACAATTTTTTACTCAGTATTTTTGAATATATTCTACATTGTGTTGGGAGAAATGTGTTCTGAACCATACCCTCTGCAGTTTCCCAGCTGAGCTGCGCAGTCTGTCTCCATACCCCCAGCAGGGCTGCACGGTCTGTCTCCATACCCCCGACTGAGCTGCGCAGTCTCTCTCTATACCCCCAGCAGGGCTGCACGGTCTCTCTCTATACCCTCAGCTGAGCTGCGCAGTCTCTGCAGTTTCTCAGCTGAGCTGCGCAGTCTGTTTTCAGTCCCCCAGGTGAGCAGCACAGGCACTCTGGTGTATACCTCAGCTGTTGCAGTCTCACTTCTTGCAAGGATGTTGGCACTGGCACAGTCTGGCACATGCCAAGAGGTGTGTACCAGTGTACCTGCATACCTCCTCGCCTGCACATAGATTCACACCTTTATGCAACATATCCCTCGAGCACCCCTCCCCCAAGACAGGCAGTGTCTTGGTGTTTAGGCCCAGACATGTTCTTCTATATACAGCAGAGAATTTGGCTGGCATTTCATTTTCCCAAGGGATTCTGGGAACAGGAAGCCATGATTAAACCATTATTTTGATATCCTGTCCCTGTGTGTGTGCAGTAAGGGGCAGAGGGAAGTCTTATAATGAAGTAGACTCAGGGACATAAAAAGCGTCCGCGGCTGCTGTCAGTAGCTGAGCGTATCTGCCGGGCCAGCCTATGCTGGTGGGTGTTCTGCTTCCCATGTATGGCACAGATAGCAGCCATTAAAAACCCCGCTATTAGACCCACTAGGAAAACCTCACGAATAAACAGCAGCAGATATTTTAAGACCAAATTCAGCTATTTTTTTCTGCTCAGTAATGTTGACTTCCTCTCTCAGGCGACTGTATTTAAACCCAGAAGCTGGCATTTATAAATCAAAGACACCATATCTATGGATGCAGTTCTGAATATAGGGCCATGAGAGGCTCTGGGGATCTGGAAATGAGGGGTAGTAGCTGAATTCTCAAAGGGGACATAAAACAAATCCCCCTTCCATAGCTGTCTGACTCAGTGCTTGTGGGTTTGTTCTGGCCTCAGACAATGATCATCACTGGACACACACCTTACCAGCCACAAAAACAAAACATTTTCCCAACACTGGGAAAGGTTCTGGTTAGGTTTCCACACAGACCTGAGAAACAAGACAAAGACCTTCCCTAAGCAGTCTTTAAGCATTTTATTGTTCCAAACAAGTTTTGTAACAGGAAAAAAATGTTCCAGGTGAAAAATTTTCAAAAGGAAATTGTAAAGAAAAGGAGTAGGAAAGTGAACTCAGACTTTTGGACTCTCCTGTATGCATTGGAAAAGTTTACTCTAACTTTCTGGGAAAGTTTTTGGGAAAGAAAATTAGGTGGTTTAGTCCATACAGGTGGTGGTGTGAGGAGGAAAGACAAGAGCAGCGTTAAGGTCTCCGCACAGCTGCATTTCGCGTTTTCGCTGCGCTGCCTGAGCCCAGAGCCATAGGCTTTCACCCTGCCGGCTGATACCATCAGCTCTGTCTAAACTAACGGCAGCGCACACCACCTTTTCATTAGCAGCAGTGATTCAACGTGTCAGGTACTAAACGAAGAATAATTATCATGTTGTCATGAAAGAGGTGTTTGACAGCTTCATATTATAGTGCTGTAATCAGAGGTGTCAGATTTGCCCTCTAGCGCAGAAAATCAGCATCGTATAAAGAAGAGAAAGGAGCGCATTGTGAGAGATACAAGGGACTCTTACTTGTGCTGTTGCGAGCACAAAGAAGATGGCATGGTGAAGAGGATCACTGGCCATGTGTGGATCAGACAGAGGGCCAGGTGGGCCCTGACAAACAGGCCAGACTTATGGACAAACAATCCCGCAGGCAAATGGGTGCGTTCCTCATAACCACAGCAAGGTCCATGATGCGGACGCAGGTCAGGGAGCTCACGCTACCAAACTACAGACCCCGCTCAGGGCTCTGAATGGGAATGTGGGAAATGTTACATTCTGTTTCAAAACAACTGTGTGTTGTCCCTTCTGCACCTGGACACACAAACATACAAATACACACGCACACACACACACAGAAGAGGGAGAGAGAGATTATATCATTGACACAGCAAAACTTCAAAAGCTTACTGGTCAAAGGCAATCATTGTTCAAGTCGGCACAGAACAATATATGCACCATCCTTTTATTTGGTTATGTTGCAGAGTGCAGTTAGCAGATAGCTCCCAGCCTTCCGCCACTGAAACTGCTCCAGATAGCCTCTTTATCTGTGTAAAAGGCACATCCTCCACAACACACAAAGTCACATTTATTTATTTAACAGACTGCCAGATTTGTCCTGATATAATATAACCATACCAACAAAGGAAACCATTTATTTTTAAATTATTTGTGATTATTCATCATACAAATTCCAGTTTCAAGGCCCACTTTTATAAAATTCTTTTCGGTTTCATTCCATAAAGTGCAGTTATTCTCCAAATGTTCCTACAGCATTAAAAGAGTTTCGTAAATACACTTTTTTGTCTTGCAGAACTAGATTTGGACACGAGAAATAGGGAAACTGTATTAGGAATGTTTTGCTTTGATCCCCGTTTTGGCGTGTGGGTGAACTCAAATTAGCTATCGACTAAACAAGATATATCTGCAATGATCTGATTGTGCCTAATAATGGATTTGTTTGGTTTTGGCTATTTATCAAGTTATGCACCACTCTGTCGTGAGATTTGTGGAAGGTTGCGAGTCGTGCACCGAACCTGATGAGGCTGCTTTGCAAGATGTCTCCTGTTTCAAATGAACCCCTCCCAATTTGATATAAGGAGCCACGCCACCACCTGCGGCCATGATCAGCGCCATGGCAACGTGATGGGAACGCTGTGATCTCTCCTTTCTGTGTGCACTTGGTATGCACATTACTTAGTCCTGAGCAAGCTGAACATCTTAAACTGACTACAAAGAGGGAGCACGCAAAGGGCACCATTATTCAATCATTGGATGTCAGAGAAATCACCCTGGGAAATGGCCAAACCCGCCCTGACAGTTTGGAACAGAGCACCTGAAGGCAGAATAGCTGATGTCTCTCAGAACTCTGGGTAATTACCTCATGTAACTCCGCTCAGATCCTTCTGGAATACGTCTAAACACATAATGAACACCTCTTTTAACAGGGCATAATATTGCATAATGTAGATATTATCCATTGCACTTCTTGAGAAGTGAAGAAATTCTGTTCAGGAAAAAAGATGAGCTTGCAATTCTCAGTGAAGATGAGTTTCCTAATCCAGGAAGGGGTTACAAAGTGATTGAAATATGTGCTCAGAGCAAATCAGGCCAGGACAACAAACCCCCTGAGATATTCTCTTTTTTGTCACCTGGTTTGGGATGGGGGTTTATGTGTGTGTGTGTGTGTGTGTGTGTGTGTGTGTGTGTGTGTGTGTGTGTGTGTGTGTGTGTGTGTGTGTGTGTGTGTGTGTGTGTTCTCAAACATGCATGAACACACATGTCTCTTTACGTTACTGAGAAGTGCTATAAGGTCTTTCTTTCTGTACAGCTATAAGCCTATTCAGCTTATTGCTTTTTAGTTTTGTTTTGTATTGTATTTTTTTCTTTGGCAGCATTAATTAATGTTCTTTTGTCATGCTAAAATAGAAGGACTTTACCTCAATGAAGTGGGAGGGAGGAAGAGAAGGACAGAGTAAGAGAAGATGTTGCAGTGTTTTACCCTCTTTTCTAGTGCTGTCCATAAGAGGGATAACTGTTGTGTTTAAAGGTGCAGCCCAGGTCACAGGTCACTCTGACCTCTGACCTTCATCACATGACCAACCAGAGAGTGTGCTCTGTGTGTGGACATTTTAAACTCTGTAGAGCTTAAGCTCCTCTGTCCCACACAAACGTTTGCATTCTGCCCATTTTCTCTTATTCAGACCAACCTGAGCAAATGACAAACGGACAGAGCAAGAAAAAAAGATCTGTTTCCTGTGCTATGCAAAAACTCATCTCTGTTAAACAAGGCAGGTCGAGATTGGCTCGTCCATACTGCCTTTTGATCTTTAACATCTAGTCATATGACATCCTTGTTGATATGCATGTTAGTGAAGTTGTCCAATGCAGCACAGTGCATTTGTTTATGGTGTTCACAGGAATTTGGGGGCAGGGGTACACATAGTAATGCAGAAGTATGCTCAAAAAAAATCTGAAATTTGCATAAAAAAAACAATACTGATCTGTGAACGAAATTAACACTTCAGGATGTGAAACACAACCTTAAAATCAATTGCAAAATGATCAGTATGTTTGCAGCTTCTTTTGTTTCACAAGAACTTCTCAACAGCCTGCTTGGTTTTGAAATCCAGCAAATTGGTGGCGCAGTAATGTAGTGCCCCTTCATCTGAGCTCCTTGAGAAACTACCTGCAAATATACGCACTGTGTGAAGCAGGAATGCAGAGTGAACATGATCTTCTGCTGAGTTTCAATCCATTTCCAAACTCCTCTGGGTCAATCCTGTCATGAAATGATAAATGTGATCCTTGGCACCCGCGTAAACTTGATTGTAAGCCATGCTTTGGATCTGTGAAACTCAGCCCCGGGGGACGCCTGTTCTGTGGCACAGGCAGGTGATTGGGCCTTTGGTGTATGTGAAGTTTGGGTGTTCAACCCCAAATCCACCTGAGGGTTGTGGAGGAGTGGCTGTGAGACCAAATGAGTTAATCAGGGGACTTTCTCCCCCTCCCCCTAAAGTATAGACAGCTGAAAGCTGGGATTACGCTGCCCCTCACTTTTAAATGTCAATTAGACCAGAGGAATAATTCTGATGTGATTCTGATATGCTGGTTTTTGCTGTTAGTGACAAATTAAACCTTCTGATTCAACAGGCAGCTCACCTCATCTGGTCTGTTTGGTCTGAACTGGTTTTAGAATTTTAGATGAAAACAAAAAGCAGGATGCACTTTGACCCTCCAGGGCTTAAAGATGTGAATATGGGTTATATATTTTTCATCACATGCACAGCTATTTCTAATATAACATGGCTTGCAAGAATAAATTGTCACTCAAGAAATTAAAACTGATTAGGGTGAATGGAATTAATTATTTTGGAAATAAATAAGCTTTTTGCTAATTCATTTTTGCAAATTATATTATATTCATGGCCATACTTATTATTCAGATTTTTACTGGGTAATCTGGTCTTTCATATATCTGCCACACCTGTAGTCCCATTGAGGTTGGATCTGTGGGGGCTGACGTTATCTGGTTCCTCCTGGATGTGCGTGATTAGCTCCATTGTATAAATTAGAAGAACTGTGTCTGTGTTCTGATATGAGAGCATTTTCACTGCTGTTCTTATCTTCTGGAATGACTCTGAATGATTTAGCACAATAGGGTCATAAACATCCCTGGAATTTCCATAGCCTCAGTGTTCCACAGCGAGCTGTTTTGCAAAAAGGTGGAATTCTAGGAACTCCAAAACTTTGCTTCAACTGTTCATCTATTTATTTATATTTTTGAAAACTAGCCTCTCAGAAAATTGCCCTGTGGAAGTGTTCCCTTTCGTATTATTGGTCACAGACAATGTGACACGCGACGGCTGAAATCCTGGACCCCGTCCAGGCCCCTTACAAAGAGACCTCGCTGTCGGGGCAAATATTTGCCTTAACCATCCTCAGGAGGAAATGAGGATCTATGCAATCGTTGGGAGACCTTCAAAGAGCCAGGAAGCTGCTTCCGTGATTAAAAACCTGCAGAGGGCAACTAAGATCCCTTTAATTACCCCACTAAGTGCTGCAGTGGGTAAATACTGATCCAGCCCTTCGGCAAGTGGGCCCTACCTCTCGTCTGATAGCATCTCCATGCTGCCTGCAGGGCATCAGTCAGCTGTTGATAGTGTCTTCTCCTGAGCGAACGAGCATTTCGCCCAGACTTACAGGAGACATGGCTCAGAGACAACAGTAAAAAGCTGGAGCCAAATTTCAGCACCTTAGTTACGTTTTCCCTCTAACACTGAGTGGACATATGAGCATGTGCAGTGCTGAGTGAAAACATGAACATACACAGAGCTTAGTGAACACAGGAACGTACACACAGCTGAGTGAACATGTGGAAACACACAGAGTAAGCACATGAACATACACAGAGTTGAGTGAACATTTGATTTCACAGAGTGAACACATGACCACACACAGAGTGGACTGAAAACATGAAAACACACAGTGCTTAATGAACTCACACAAGGACAAGACACAAACACACACTGAACTGAGTGAAAACACACAGGGCTTTGTGAACTCTCACAAGGTGAACACACAAACACACACAGGACTGAGTGATACAGCAGGTTTTGTTGTAAGCAGTGTGGCAAAGAGTGACGATAGCTTTAGCATGAAGCCAAAAGAACTAAATATTTACCCTGCCTCTGTTGTGAGGCCTGAGAGATTAGCCCCTCTCTCTGTCTGTTACAGGAGGATCCTGTTCAGATGGTGTACTCTGATAAAACTGCTTTGCATGGGGCCACTTCACAGTATTGACTTTTATTTGCTTTATTGTTCAAACATCACTTTCTCCCTAACGTAGCAGAGAGCAGCTCTGCTAGCCTGCAGAGTACAGGGCCTGAGTGAGGTCCTTGACCCTTGCTTCAGAGCTCTACCATCCAGGTGAATGTCTTTGAAAACAGCTAACTGAAGGTGATTTGCATCAGAGATTCAATAAGTGTCAGTTAATTCCCTTCATGTCCCTTCATTCTAAGAAAAGTATATGCGCATGTTAATACGCCTCCAAGGGTATTTTGTTAGTGTGACTCACAGACTCTGCACTTCGGCTTATGTTGCTTTCTAATTACGCACTTTCAGGTGCTCTCTTTTCATGTCCCTATTTCCAAAAGCAGTGATGCCTATAAAACTATCAATTAAAACATTGTCCACACGTTGTCTTTGCTTTGCTGTTTAAATGCTTTGCACATTTTATAAATTTGAATATATATGGTTTACAGCTGGTCCTAGATCAGTACATCCTCAGCTGAAACTGCCTGAGTTATCCTGTATTAAGGTGCCTTTTACAGGCTAAATATTAACCATAGACAGTAAATCGTGTTTGAACATGACTTCTTGGTTATACATGCTCATTCAGAGTTGTTCTTTTTTTCGCAAGTTGTTAGAAGCAAATACATAAAATTGATTAAAACAGTAAGATGCAGCTCCTGGTTTTGTATTAGAAGAGTGAAGCAGGGGAGGGTGCCTGTCTTTCCCTGTCTGCTAAATCCATTCAGGACAAACATAGCAATCTTTCTGTTTATATATTTTTATTTTTGCCATGTCTTCACCCACTCCCAGTATAGTCTAACACTCCAATACAGTCTACAGGTCCAAGTTTAAAAAGCCTTTTTTTTTTTGAAAATGTAGAGCTTTTACAGTTGCTCTAAATATAACTCTTGCTATTTTCTACTCTGTAGTCAAGCTTGGGCCATCCAGAACCAGATCAGAGTGAACCCAAATATGTAACCGCCCCAAGGGGTGGAATCCAGAGCGTCCTAGTGCTCTGAGAACCATAGATTTTGTGTGACCTTAGATAGCTTTCATGTCACAAAGAAAACCAATCTAAATATGAACTTGGCAAACACCTGGAAATATCTATTTTGACACATGATTTTTTCTTTTTTTTCTTTTTGGGTAACATACACTTATCCTAAAAATGACAGTGCAAACAGTATTCTTGCCTTTCACCTGCACTACTAATGTTTGAGCATGAGCGGGAAACCAGTGCTGTTGTTTCTGTAGCAGTGTTAGAAACAACACCTGATGGGTGATTTTTTCCGTATGCATCTCAATGAAACACATGTGTCTTAAGCTCCAGATATGAGCCATTACCCCAGACAGAAAACTTTTTAATACCTGTGTTTTTTTTTGATTGTCAAGATCAGTCTACAAACCAGACAGAATACCTTTTTAATACCTCTCGTTTTGGAGATTACCTTAAATCTCCGACTCCAAACACCACTCTTGTTTGCGGCCTGTGAATGATGTGTTTCCATGAGACAAACCCCACGCTATGAAAATAAAAACATGCCAGAACGGGCCGGTCTAAAAACAGCAGACCTCTCAAGAGAAACGCGCTAAGGGGTGGAAAAAAACAAACCTATCCAGTGTTTTTCACCCACTGAAACCTGTCTCCTCCCTCTCTCCCCCAGAGTCAGTCCAGGAGGACTGGATGTTGAAACATGCAGCAAATCAAACTGATCTCACACTTTCTGCCGTAGCTGAGAGGTTGCTCTCTCTGGCACCCAGACCTCACAGGTGTGCCGGGCCTCACATCTGACCTCTGACCCCCAGCATCAGCGAATGGGCTGCTGGCTTATCAGTGAGGGGTATAAAACTCAGTGCTCTGGAGTTTTTACCAAAGAGATTCTGCCTGACACCCAAAACAGCAAGAAATGTGCCAGTTTCACTATGGAGATCAGAGGCTACAGTCAGAGGCTACAGCCTCAATACTTGATACATTTCATAGACAAACAGACAAGCAAGCACATAGGCATGTTGATAGACAAACAGACAGTCAGACAGACAGATAAAGTCACACACTGGCATACAGACAGACAGGCAGACCCAGTCACTTGTGTTATCGGTGAGGGTGGTTACATAGCGATCTCAGCGAGGAAACCCACATTAACAGAGGAAAGGTGGAGGTGCTTATAATGGCTCTCGGGTGTCCTGACCGCCGACACAGGGAGCCCTCTGTCACCCTGCTAACCCGCCATTGTGAGACTGTGAGTGTGAGGCTGAGAGATTTTACTGCTACTGTAATAAATCAAGTGTCCCTTTCCTGAGGAAGGGGGCTGTGAGGTTTGCATGTGTGCCTGGGACAGTAAAAGGGCCACCAAACACATTTCAATAAGGAAACCTTCTGTGCCTCAGTTTCCCCCTTTGAGAGGTGTATATTCGCTCTTTTCGAGCTTGGGGGGTCTTTTTCTAAAGCGGCATGGTGACCCCAGGACACATAAATACTGGGTAATAAGCAGGCTTCTCCCACACAAAGACTCTAGCTTCTCTGCTGCAATGGAAAAGCACTGGCTTAAGCACAGGCACAGAGGAATTATACAGTGACAACTACTGCCTGCATTCTGGAAGCTTCTCCTGGAGCTGCGCCTTCAAAAACCATCTGAAACACAAAAGGTTCCAAACCTGGCAATGCCACAGCAGCCCTCATGCAGGTGTAAGCGCAGGTGACTCAACTGTAGCAAAACTGAGCGTAGGTGCTGGTGAGTGCAGAAGCTGGATATCCACAGTGGGTGATTCTACCTTGGGGAGAAAAAAAATGAATTTGCTACAATGAAACAGATATAAAATTAATAAATACAAAAAGCCATTATAGGGAAGACATAATGATCCAAGCATTGCTTGAGGGTAGTGCACTCCATTGCACCTTTGGTAACAGTAGATGGTCATAAAGCTTTAGGAATTCAAGTTGCATTAGTTCAATTGAAAAGATTATCTTTCGAGACACTAAATGCAAATTTTATGTACATCCTTGATGAGTCAGTTTCAGGTTGATTCATTCAGAAGGAAATGGCATGATTTTCACTCTCTCATAGTGTGTGAGTGCTTCTGTGCCACTGGCTGGTGCAGGACCATGAGAGCTGTTATACTGTCAATTATATGAATCATGGATAGACTTTCCTTCATCAACTGTATGATTATTTGGCACCGCATCCAGATTAGTTTCAACATATTAATAAAATAATTTCTGGTGCTTAGAAGACCTAAGAGAATTGCTGTGTTGATGCATATTTTTTTCCCACAAAACCTCAAAGCCTCAAAGATCTGTTGCAGTGTTCAGACAGGTGATACAAATTCTGCATAATTCTGTCGAAGTCCTCCATGGATTTTCATTTCCTGTGTTCCCCGAAGTGAGCGGTGCTTCAGGTGGTAATTCTTGACACTGATTTCAGGGCAATAATCTGAGTGCTGCCATTGGTTCATCCTGCTGCTGTGATATCCTTACCAACTTCCTGTTTGGAATATAACCAAGGAAGCCAATGAGTAACACCTGCACCCCCCCACCAGATCTCTCACTCATCTCTCATCTGACTGGTTTTCACCTGACTGTCGTGATTGTATCTTCTCGGTTGCTCTGTAAAGGCCTGCTTGACTTAGATAATATATCTAATCTTGTTAAGGGAAACTTGAAGCATCTGTGAATGCAATAATATCTAGTGGAAAGCTGAAATTTATGGCACAGCAGGCATTTAGGAACTGCTTGCTTTAACCAAAGCCAATATGCAACAATGCATAACCTGTTGTAATAAGCTAAAGAAGCCTTCTGAGCAGTGAAAAAAGTTGTCTGGGCTCTATTTCCTATGCCTGGATGGGTTTATGGAGCAAGCCATAAATTCCCAACAGCTAAACATGTTGATGGACCTGATTTTCTATGGTATCAACCTCCTTTGTCTGTCAAAGAACTAGAGAGCTTTCCTTAGTGAAGAAGGGACCACTTGATACCATTCAAATCCTGTAGCAGTGTTTCACACAGCTGCTCACTTAAGCACTGAATGCAAACCAGTGTATGAGCAGAAACTGTTCCAGGTGTTTGATCTGAATATCTGGGAATTGCTGAGGGGGTACTGGCTTCATGCCAGAGTATACCTGAGCCAGGGGGCTTCCAGATGCAAATGCTGAGGTCTGGAGATGAGGGAGGGAAGACCTACCTGTGTAATGAGCGCTCCATTAGCACAGCCACTCCAGGTGCGCCATCAGGTGAGCTGCACCTGTGGTTCATTGGCTGATTTTGGGCTGTCCTCTTTGGTCTGAACTCTTCAGCCTGTGTGTCTCTGTGCTTGCGCTCCCGAGTGTGTGTGCTGCAGACTGTGCTTGTGCTCCCGAGTGTGTGTGCTGCAGACTGTGCTTGCTTTCATACATGGAGCTGGTCTCAGGTCTAAGATTGAGTCTCCATGTATGGAGTCTAAAAGATATCATCCACACAAATGGATGTCAGAGGTTAGACTTGATGCATGCAGGTATCACACATAGTCACTCACAGGGTATCTATGTAATCCTATGGATGGTGTTTGTTGGAAAGTTAAATCTAGCACGCTGTATTGGCAGAATCTGCCTACACAGTTCTTTGCTCCTCTCTTGCCAGAAACAACATGACAAGTAATAAAAAAAATCATGAGCCAATCAAAGATAACAAAAAAATGACAGTTGAACAGAAATTGGAACATCCTCTCTTAAGAAAAATAAAAAACCAAATCTACCCTTATATATCTACCCCTTAATATGCATTGATGGAAACAGAAAATTCTAGTTAATCTCACTGTGTGTGAGAGGTAGGTCACTGCCAGGGGTTCAGCTTCAGGCTCCTCAATCAGAAGGTGAGGGAAACAGACATCACGTGTCACCATCTGCTGTGCAATAGGTGTCTCTTCATCTCCATGCATTCTGGTGTCATACACGCTGGATCGGAAACCCAGCCTCTCTGCCAGTCGAGCCCAGCTTTCTTTTTCTTCTCACAAAAGGGCTAATGATAGGTTTCCTTGTGCTGAATGTAATGTTTAATTTCCTATAATTGCAGAATGGCTGAATGTACGGTACGTACCGTAATGAAGGTATGAAAACATGTTGTTTCCACTCTCTCAGCATTGGCATGCCATGGGCAGGCCACTGCACACCTTATCCTGAGATTCCATCATCAGCTACTATGACAATAAAATAATTATAATAATAATGAGCAATAATAAAAGATGCTTTGCAGAATGAAAGAACAAGTGGATGTATAGGCAGAAGAGTAAAACATTCTGTACAACAGGTCGAAAACTGGGAGCAGGAATGTGACAGAACAAATGGAATAACGCCTTGGCTGCAGTGAAGGGTAGCAGAATGGGGGAAGTAATTGTGTTTAGTTTGTGTTGGTATTGAAAGTTTGAGAGAATGTGACATGGAAGAGACATGGAAACATTGTGCAGAGCTTAGAGCAACCTGCGTTAATGGAAAATCAGCTTTCCTAGAGAGGGAAAGATGAGGTTAGATAGTGAGTGTCAACATGCCACATACAACTTTTCCCCGGAAAAAACTATTTGGAAACACCTACGAAACTATCTTATGTTCGAACGGCTCCACAGGAAATCCGCAACAACGTTACAACAAAGTATAGGAATGAAGCTCGCTAATCAATGTGTAAACATGGAGGTCCTGTTCGGAGCGTAAGCTGGCACCAGCCAGGAGCAGCGCATGAGTGATCCCGGCACAGGGGGGTGTGTTTTATGGGGGGCTCTTGTTTGAGGCTAAGCAAACACCAGGTCTGTTTGAGCTGAAATGTTTCATCAGGATTTATCAAAGATCAACACTTTAATGGCGGGTTTGTCAGAGTGACTGATGGATCACTTTGGTGAATCACGATTTAATACATTGACTTGAACACGTGGCTGAAAAGGTACAAATAAACCAGTGTGTTCGACAACGAGATAAGCTTTAACATAAGTGTGATTCATGAATCAGCAGATGATTATATGGACCCAACACAACTCATCAATGAGGAATATTTTGTGTAGGTGTTATAACAATGCAAGGTATTAACTATTAAGGCCATTCATCAAAAATATGATTGTGGTAATATTAAAGACAAAGCAGAGATCAAGGGGAAAAAATGAAGCAACAACCATCAAGCTGCAATCAAACTGAAAAATGAAGAAAAAATGTATATACAGTCACAATCACAATTAAAGTTAAGAGAGCTCGTAGGCTGTGAAGAGGCTTTTCAAACCTCACATGAGGTCTATTGCATTTGAATGTGTCTCATGATTGATTACATTACATTAAAGGCATTTATTAGACACTCTTATCCAGATTGACTTACAAGGTTGACAACAAAATGCATATGAATGGTAATTATATAATGATTAAATGATTATAATGATTAATAATGATTAAATTAGTGGATGTCACTGAGCCTCTCAGAGAGCGAAGGTGCCTGTAACCATTGCTGTGTTGCCATTGTATATCAGAACGTCTGGCTACTTACGTATTGAACCCAATAGTTAATCCTACTCTAAAAGCCCATATTTACAGTTATGCACAGTATATTTTTTTCTTCTCTATGTTAAAATGAAAGTTCCGTATCTTGGTGATCGATGAGTGAGCTGCGCCGGGATAGTGGCATTTTCTAAATAACACGCAGTGACTCAACAGAGGTCCAGCCGTTAGTTCCCGACCTAAAATTAAATGTTTTCTGCAGATTGTGTAATTGCATGCTTGAGACTTAGTCTGTGCTTGTAATGGAGGCCTTTTATGTGAGTTTGCGGAGGGGGAGGAGGGGTGGGGGAGATGCACTACTGAGTAAATAAAGTGAGGGGCCCTTTATACCAGCACCAACTTGTTATCACACAGTATATTCAACCTAAACATTAAAACACAGTAAACAGTGTAGATCATTCATTAACCCACAGGTGCCCAGCAGTTGCGCTTAAACTGTTGTATCTGCAGTATGGATGCAGATATGCACAGACACGCAGCAAAACTCAGCATCGGTCTCCCAAGGTTGCCCCTCCCACTCATAAACACGCTCCACTAATCTCTTCCCTCTCGCACTGCAACTTTCGCCCCTCCTACTAACATCACCCATTCCACAAGGTGCCTCCTACACACACAGTCAGCTCCAATAGGCCCCTCCTACTACGGGCTAGTGAAGCAGCAACTATTATGTGCAGATTGCTTTACTTTTAGGGGTTGTTTACACTGGTGAAAACTGGCCACATGTGGCATTAATATGCATTTTTTGTATAGCTGGATTAGAGGGCAAACATTTGGCAAAACAGTGTTACATTAATTTGCTTTTGGGGGGCAGTCAGTACAGTACAAGCCAGTACTTACTTTACAGTGAATAAGAATACTCATGTATTCACCAATCCACAGTGAAATACAATATCCAACAGTTCATTTCAGAGCAGTATTTTTGAGATGAGGGGTATTTACTGGCCTATTAGAGCACTCATTTGGGACAGCTTTGATACTGACTACAAGCTTTGAATATCTTATTGGCAGTCATTTATGATTGTGATATCATCCTCTGCAAATGGAACTGAAATACATGAACATAAGATCATAAGAATACATCATAACAACCTAAAACATAACCTGGCAAGCTGTTCCAAGCACTGACAACTGTCTGTGTAAAACATTGTCCCAGACGTCAGAGTACATTATTTGTGATATTAGGCGGTAGACCTGAACTTCCTTAGATAGTGTGTTATTAAAATATAGTTTCTTTGAAATGAGCAGATGGCCCCTCTGCGAGCAGGTGATGTCTCTGGTGAGTCTGTGGTTTGGGTAGTCTCACTCCTACCTGTTTCCCACGGTATCATTTGTTTGTTATTGAGGAGTGTGTGAGGACTGCATGTCTTCATACCTGAACTCTACATCAAACAAAAGGAGATCCGTTGCTAATCATAAGAATCCGCTTATGATGCAGATCACAGAAATGCAAAACATGTAGACGAAGAGCTCACATGCAGGGCTGGTGTCAAAACTGTAAACACACACACAGTTACACACACACACACACACACATGCAATGTGAATATTATGTTGTGGGAAAAAGATTACACAGGAATGTCCAGATGATCTGTCTATTGTGGCTTTTAAAGCTCTAAGTTTTCCTAGTGTGTCACGCATAGGAGGGTCAGGTATGTTTATCTCGAGCCGGTTGAGGAGGAAGGAGTCTGAGGCAACATTTTTATATGGTCCAGAGCAAAAAAACAAACCAAGATATTCAGTGTGATATTTTTAGTGTGTTTTGAAAAAGCTGTTTGAGAATGTGCCAGTGGATCAGTAAGGAAGGGGCTTCTCTGCTGATTAATGAGGCAGATACATGCTGTGGCTTCCACAGAGTCTGACTACCACTGCACAAGGCATGTGTCAGAGGAATGCACTTTAAATGCTAATGTGTATTTCTGTGTTTTCAAGATTTCTTTCTTAAAATGTTTTTTTATTTGTATGATTATTTTGTTTGTTTTGGTTTGTTTCTGTTTTTAATCGAAATACGAATTGTGCAAGAGATGCCTGAGTATTACGATTTTAACGTTGTGTCTGTAATCATAGTCAGCTGATGGTGTGGACAGTTGAAATCAAAGGATATGCAGCACAGCTTTGATCAAATTTGATATCATATCATTAACTGTAGTGTAGTAAATTGTGCCGTTCATGAGACATTTTTCTGATGTGGCTAATGCTCTGAAGTATAATTTAACTCTTTGGGATTTAAACCATCCAGAATATGCTCTGCCAAAAAAGCTTAGATGATACCTGCATGCAAACATCCTAACATCTGATATTGAACTCAAAGGTAATGCTATCCTTCCACAGCAGTGTTTTTCCCAATATTTACACCAAACTCCAAAACACCTGTCACTAGAGCTGTTCAGCGTCTTAAATCACAGTGCTAGTGTGCTTTCCATGTGGAGTTGTGAGTTTTGAGCATACATAAGTGGATCTATTGGTGCCCAAGAGGCAATAGACATTGCTGCAAAACCACACACCTCTCATGCTTGACTACAGACAATTAACATTAGTTGATCAGAAAAACAAACAGATGCACTTTCAAAGATATTTCATTGTAATAGATATAACAGGCTCTGAGCATGTGGCCAAATTCTTTGCTATAAATATAAAAACCAGTGAAATGTACCCAATACCTCAAGGCTTTGGCCAGAATGTGGTTGGGACTCTGCTCTGGTGTTCAGTGTAATTTAAAGGAATTACTGTATTGTAGCAGCAAAACAACACACATGGAATGAAAACAGAGTGGTTTAAAATTACAGAGATTTCATCAGAGCAAGGTCTGTGGTTGATGCACCAAAATAAGAACTTCAGGTTCCATAGCCCAGGTGAGTCATAGTTTCCCAGGCAACACATAAAGCAAGGCCTCTTTGAGTAGGCATGGTTATACTGGGCAGGGTCTTGGGAGACCTGTGCTGTCAGTCTCCTCAAGGGGCATTGTCTTGTGGCCAAGTTTGTTTCAGCACACAGGCCCAGAGCAACCCACTAAAACTACTTATAGGCATATTGCAGTACTCAGTTCATCTCAATTCCAGGAGCTCCGTCTCTGTTGGAGTGTCTTGAGAATTATGTTAACCTTTTGTCCAAGGCTTCCTGCAACATGATTGGTTCCAGTGAGTTTCTTTGTGGATTTTGATTGGTTCAGGTTCAGGTTGGTTGAATTTATCATTTTTCACACCTGCTCCATAATGGGATTTGTCAGAAATAGTAAATGAGCCCTTAGTTTAAGCATCATTGGATGGAGTTACACCATGTTGTATTGAGACACTGGCTTGGCCCATTCGGGCTCAAGGTCATGGATGTGACCTATGGCCCTAGTGCCCCACCCCCAAGGGCAAGAAGTACAATGCAGGGTGAGAGGGTGAGGGCGGAAGAACAAATAAACGTGAGTCAGATGATAAGAGAGCCCTCCCCCGCGGGCCACGCCGTGCCATACCCACTGCGCTCGTATAATGCACTTCCACGAAAGCAGCTATTGCAATTATCATTGCAAAACTTCTGTTTCCTCTACCTACTCACGTTACACACACCTGTTGAGATTGTTCCGCATCACGCAGTGAGGTGGGACTGCTTTTCTTTACCACACTGTCTTTCAGACCTTCTGCATGGCCACTTGCCCAGCCACCATCTGTGGTCCTGCCCTGCCAGTCCAGTGTCCGCTACCTCTCAAGCTTGCTGGCGCTTGAGCAATGGTCCTCTGTCCCAGTCCTGGAGAGCTGCATTGTCTCCTAGCTTTGGTTTTTACTTTCAATTCTGTTACAGTTCAGATCTTAAGAAGCAGGTGAGGTGAGGTAACCTGCATAATCAACTCTGTTAAATTTTTCTGAGTGTTGTGCTTAGTAACAGCAAACACCAGCTCACCTCTGCTGATACTGGTTCAGGGGTTTTCAGCCGCAGTCCCAAGGGAGCCCTGTGAGGGCTGGCTTTCATTACAACACAACTCCTGATTCATAATGAACCGAAACCGACAGTTTACCCTCCCAAGCCATATTCTATTTGATATTATTTCCCAGGACTGAGTATGTAATGAGTCAGACAAGTTGATGATTTTATGCTCTTTTTGTATTATAAGGCATATCATTCTTTTATACAAAAAGGTCACAGTTTAATTGATTCAACTGAAGTTTTGACACGGTTGCATAACTTCCACACATTAATTTATCAAGAAATGGGATGCAAAAGAATCATCATTCAGGGGTTCTTTACAACTGAATGTGGAAACTATTGTGGAGGGGTTTTCTATGAGAAAACCACTTGTGTGCTGTGCTTTTTGTATTTATGGCATGTACTTTTCCATCATAACATTCTGTCAGTATTTGTAATAGCAATATAAGGACTAAAAAAATGTCATTGGTGTTCAGATTTTAATTAAGGCTAAGGATAGAATTGCATTGTGGATAAATGTCCTCAGGCATGAAATTTGCTGAGTACTGATTGGCCAGTCAGATCTGCAGTAACCCTCTGTGTCAGCACAGTGTAAGGTGCCTATCAGTGGGTAAATTACAGTGAAATTACAGGAGCAGGGGATTCCCAAACTGTAATTTAAAGAGAATACACTGTCATTACACAGGACAGAACCATTTTGGGGCAAAAGCGCAGGAATCACCATGGTCCTGATCTCTGATTGGTCGGCCCGTACCCAGAGCTGTATCTTTGATGTGGCCCAAAGGCGGCTTACACTCGCTGCCCCGACCCCCTGACCATAATGCACCATTCATGTATTTCTCTTTTTCTTTCTTTGCTTTTCTATGCCCGTCGGAAGAAAATTATAGCCCTTTGGGAATGTTATTGTTATTACATTGTTTCCGTACATAAAAAGAGACAGGAAGGCAGTTCTTCATCCCTGGAAAAATGATGCATTCTGGAACCATAATTTATGACAAGAGTTATCTTGGGAAATATATATTGTGGGTGGGGGCCCAGCAGGGCCTTGTGGGCAGATGGAACGCTAAGCAGGCCCCATTCACATTCTTAGTTCTGCTTTAAATAAGGACTTCCTGCTCTCCTACACATGACAAAGGTAGAAAACTATAGGTCACTATAGAGCAACAGTGATAATAGAAGCCAATGGGGTTGTCATGTCACAGTTCTCAGTCATTAATATCACGTGTCCTTTCAGTGGCTCTTGTAAAGACACAACCCCCTCGGGTTCCAGCTTTGGCCTCATCTGTCCAACCAAGGGTGGAGTGGATGCGGGGTTCCCTCGGTTACCCCTCCTTAAGCTCCTCCCATTGATCCACAAAGATCAGCTGGGAGATCTGAGTGACCTGGACACCAGGCCAGACCAGATATGCATAATGTCATCAAAACAGAATCACATCAAACCAAGTTTATTCTTATAGCACATTTAACAAAAAAATCACAATATGCTGTAGCAGACCCCAGAGTAAAACCCCTTAACAGCAAGCCATAGGGACAGTGGCAAATCAAAACTCCCTTGAGAGCTCAGAGCTCACGGGTAAAATCAAGACTCACCTTACAGCCATGAAAGGTTTTTCAGCAGCAGAGGAGGAAAATTCTGACCTCAAAATAGTAAATGTACTACCATGTATTTTTTCTGCTTCTGATTTCACTCTTTAGCTCATCTACCTGGCTGAATAGAATCAATTTGTTTAATGCATGAATTGACCAAATATATGTCAGTACATGTACATTTGAAGCTAGGGATTTCTAATCTGCTCTGTAGTTTTTCAGGTGAGTGGGGTGTACAGATGGAAATATGGCCCAAGATTTTAAAATGTAAAAATTTTACAATATGGAGGTTTCTGACCCCCTAGACCAACAGATCTTTCTGTCATGCCTTGCTCTATAACGCCAATCAAACTGCAGAACAGACACAAATAACCAGCCTGCAACTCAAATGATATGTTTTACTGAAATATGCAGGCAAATGCATGGGAAAGTGTGCTGCACTTGGAGCAGCCTCTACCAGCCAGTCCACATTACGACCTGTTTTTTTTTTGCCATGGTAACGTGAGGACATGACTTCGTTGTCTCTATTATTTAAGTTGTGTGCCACTAGACTACACATTTTCCACTTGTCAATCTAATTAATTTCCTGCTTGTGGTGGTAAACACATGGTGATTTTCCAAACCTCTGTCAGGCAGAAGTAAGGTGCAACTTTGATCAGCAGCTTCAAGTCCACACAAGCAGATCTGCCTCAAACCCCTCTCTCTGCTGTCGAGCTTGTAATTGTCCATGATTTTACATTTCAGTCGTGCATACGAAATATGGACAGACCTATTTTATGAGTTTTGGATATTTATAATGTCCATTGCTAACACTGCAATATATTAACATACTGTAGATTTCTCTATGCTTTGGCAGTGCTTGCAGGGGTAAAGGCATTGGAATGATAGCTGGCAAGACATGAAACATCTTACAGTGTAAAGGTTAGGATTAAAGTGAATCTGGTTTAGCTGCTTGGAGCACAGCCTCTGGTGAATTCGTTGTTGCGTAAGCCTGGAGCCCCATCTCTCTCCATGTTGCAATGCTGCCAGAGAGGATTTGAAAATGAAATTTGTAATGTGTCACTCTGCTCACCCACATTCCCGAGAGAGAGAGGAAGAACACCAGTAGGCCGATCAGAGTTTTTCCTCGGGGGACCTTTGACTCCTGAATAGCTTCTCACCAGGCACACCCTTAACCATTAAGATGGATGTAGAAGTTTGAAGATGTCGGAGGAATTATCGCCAGTTTACAGTGGTGATAATTAATGGCCTCTGTGAGGGGTTGTCTGACACGGGACGATCAGAGAGAGAGAGGGAATATTAGTCTCAGGGATAAAGGCCACAACCCCACTAACCCCCATGGAACGCTGTGACAACATGATGCATCCTCTGTTGATTTTGGACCAGAGAGACATTAATCCCTATAAACAAGGAAGAATTTTTTGTTTGTAAAATTAGACTGGGGAAGCACACCCAGTAACCACATACCAATCCTTCATCTATGAGGCAATAAGACTGCAAAAAAAACAGAAAAAAAACCCTACCATGTAACTCAATCATTTGGCAAACTCCATGGTTTGGCACCGATGCTGTAATACCATTAAAATGTCACCCCAGCATTAAATAAACACAGCAGAGATGTGGCAGATTGGGGCTGATGCTGAAATACAGTAAAAAATGTTTCTACAAAGTTAAAGGAATGCTGTAGATATGCAGGAAGGGAGATCCCTTTGGAGGCCATTTGTGGTGGATTATTCTGGAAAGAAGGGCAGGGGATGTTCTAATACACTATTATGCTAGCTCCATGAAATCTCTGGCTACAACCAGTGCTCTGTGTCTTCAGTTAGTCTGGACCGTGGCACCCACATACAAGCAACATGCCATCCTCTCTGTTAATGTTTCCTTCCCTGCATATTATTCTGATGTATGCTGCCCATTCACTTCCCTCTTTCATGGATTAGTGAACCTTGAAGGATGCAGAGTTGTTAAGGAAACATTACTGGTGAACATTTTACTCAGCTGCTGGAGGCTGCCCAGTGAAATCCAATTTTTTTCCCCTGATTTTTCCCCTTTTTTCCCAACCCGAATGTTCAACCAAACTTGTTGACCTCACCGCAGAACCAGCCCCGACAGCTGTGGGAGGAGAAGTCGAGCATGTGACTCCTCCGATTCACGTGACGACGTTCTCACATCTTTTCACGTTGCAGCCGCGCCACCAACCGCACACTGTCTATGACGTCGGAGGAAGATGTAGTCAGCGTACAGTCGGTTCGTGCTGTCGCAGGTGCCCAAGCATGACAAGGAGGGCGCTATTGTGATGAGACAAACGGGAGTTAGGCCGACCTACCCCGTATGGAACCCCGGCGAGGCTGGCCAATCGTTGCCTCCCAATGGAACCTCTGGCCATGGCCGGGAATGGCGAAGCCGGACATCGAACTCCTGACCTCAGGACCCATAGGCAGCAATTGTGAAATCCCATTTTAAGGTTAAGGTAACTTTAGGAGCTTTATTCGTCCTCCCTTGTCAAGTTGGAACTACATGAAACATGTGAATTTTTGCCCATAGCAACAAGTCAGCTGATGACCAAATCAGGCTTGTCTTTCATTCATTAAATCCACTGAGTGTTAAATTGAAAGCTGTCAATTGAAATTTACTGCCCTTTTCTTCCCAAATACCAAAATACCAGTGTCTCAAAACCCCGGTATTTTGTTATTCTTTCTTTCTCAACTTCTTTCTTTGCTCCCTGACATGGATGCTTTTCAAGCAAACCCTTTTGTTGAACTGAAACTCTATCCGTCTCTTTCCCACTGTTTACATTGGTTTGTTGTGGTAACTGTATGGCCATAAAGGGATGTACTTTACATAGAGTATAATGCAGATTGTATACAAAGTATTGTATATGGATGAATAAATAGTGGGAGAATGGCTGGATGACGTCATTCTCATCCGGCATGCAGAACTCTCTGTGTGATGGTTACGTGGCTCTATCAGGGCTAAAGCAATAAGAACTACAGGATTCAAAGAAGGGTTATACACTGAGAACGCATCTTTAAACTGATTACCTAATGGCTGCCTTTAAGTTCAAGCAGACCAGACAACTTACTCAGTAACAGGTCCCCCTGTATTTGATTGTGGTCATGGTGTTGTGATATGGCGATAAGCTGTGACTTTTATCATTTCATTTGTTATGAGGTGGTAACATTGAATTGGTTATCATTAAATCCTTTTCAGTATAACCAAATATGCACTTCAAAACATTATATAAAACTATTACATAAGTGCCCAAACTAACAATCTCTCCCACACAGTCAGTGTGAATAGGTGAAAAAAGCCATCCGCTATTCACCTGGTGATTTTAATTAATTCTAAATGTCTATTAAAAGACATATTCTGAAAAATTACCAAATGAGGTAATTAAATATATTAGTATGTTCTCCGCTTTCTTTCCAACCCTCCACTCTGAATGTGAGAATTATCAGCGAGCTCTACTGCACCCCAGTCATGTGCTCTCACACACTGCACAGGCTTCCTGTACAGACATTTTTAGTATGGGTTATTGGGTTATTTGCTTGGCAGGCAACCTTATCCAAGGTGATTAATAGAGCGAGCGTTTATACAGCTGGATGTTATACCCAAGCGTTCCAGCTTCAGAGTCCTTCTCAAGGGCATGACAGCCCACCTGGGAATAAAACCTGCAACCTCACAGGCTGCAGTGCCCCCACTGCCACCCAGGCTGTGGATCCGGCCTGCAGCAGCAGACATGGCTGCACATCCACTTGTGGTCTGGAACCATTCCTGATTTTCCCCCCGTGTTTTAGTATTTTAAAAGATTTTCAGTTGTAGGGATGTTTCTTTTCAGTGTTTTGATATCTGATACATTTTCACGGGCAATCAAAAAACAAGTTTTTTTACAGTGTTTATAATAAGGAAGTTTTTCCAGGGTTTCAGTGTTGTTTCATTATTTTAAAAATGTTTCAGCTGTAAGTATGTGTTATCCCCCTGTACTGTATTTTTTAATGGGCCATTTCAGGGATACAGTACAGAAAGAGAGACGTGTCCAAACATAATTTCTTTTATGGCCATGTTTGTGTAAGAAGCCAGCGTTTTCTGGAAAACAATCAAAAAGCTATATCAGCAATACAATTACAACCTTAGAGCTCTGAGCTTTAAACCATCAGTTTAAGTGTATTGATCCCCACACTGTACTGTGTGCATTTTTCCCATAAGCTCTGGTGTTTGGGGCGATAAGGAGCCCTGTTTTACAGCAGGGTGAATTGCAGTGACTGACGCCGTCGCGTCTGACAGGGTGATTCACAGAAAGTATCCAGCTGGTTAATAAAGACCCAGTGGGGCATCACTGAGCAGGGAGGGGCAATTGCCCAATTGTCATTTCAGTGCGTCATTTAGTGACTGATAGATGGGCAGGACGCTAACGGTGTGACAGGAGAAACACGTTTCACTGATGGAAAGAAGTGTGTTCAGGTCACAGTGAGGTCACAGTGCTGTGACTCGTCTGGAGTGCCCAATGTGGCAGACTGACTGTCTCAGAGTCTCCTCGGCCAAGTAAAAGGGAAATAATGACTTTCCATTTCTTGCTAAATTGACTCAGAAAAAGTTAAGAAACTGGCTGCTTTACAATATTGTTTCATTATGAAATAGCAAAAATAAGGGTGCAATGGTTAAAAACATATAAAATATGTAAAGCATGTACATTAATGACAGGTGCAACAAATAACATGTGACATGCTGACTTAATTGGAAAACAACTATGATCTGCTGCATTCTTTATCCACAGAGTTACACAATATGTACATACACTTAGATCACCAGCATCCCAAAAAAAACAATATATCAATATTACAAACAAAACAAACAACACAGACCACTTTACAACAAAAGGCATAAGTAATACAATTCAAACAATTGCATTAGTTGCTGAGGATAATCAGACATTTAATTAAATTAATTAAACATGATGTAGTTATGTAGTAATGTATGTCAAATGTTTTCCATTTACAATTTCAATCTCATTGATATTATGTTATTCATTTGTTAGAATCCTGACCTCTTACATAATTCTAGATCAATAAAAAAGACAAATACAAAATCAATACCTTGTCTGGTCACAAATATCCCAATATAAATTTTACAATTAGTTCAGCATCGTTTTACCTAAATAAACTAACTTGGCCCTATATCCAAAATGTTTCTCTCTGTCAGGGAAGAATGTCAAGATCTCCTCCTCTCCTAGAAAGAGACACTCTTTCTACTCCAGTGTATCGGAATGATGAAATTGGATGTTTTAGTTCCATAAAGTGTGCTGCAACAGGATAATCAGTATCCTGGTGTTAAATTGTACTGCGATGTTCTGAAATCATTTGTTTGAGTTGTCTTTTTGTCTTGCCTTTTTTGCCTGATTTTGGATAGGTGCTAAAAGTCTCTGACTTGTTACAGGAAGAAGTAAGTCCGATTTTACCAAAATATCTCCTATGTTGTGGCCCCGTTTAGAAACCATGCGTGGACATTCTTCATATAAATGAGCTATTTGTGGATCCAAGCTAAGGATATGCCAGTGTTTGTTTCATATGCCTTTAATTTGTTCCAAGCATTTCGTATATTTAATATAAAAAAATATTGATGTAGATTTTCATTGAGGAAGTGAAATCAAAAAATCTTCTCATGGTTTCTGAGCAACCTTAGACATTGCATCAGTTTTTTCTTTGTAACCTCTCAACTTAAATTTGTCAATGATTCAAGCTTCATTAAAAAAGTCAGTCTGTTTGGAGCAAATATGTTTCATTGGCTGTACTTCATCATGAAATAGAAAAATATTTTTTTTATCACTGCACTGAAGCTTGCACAAGCAGCTCTCCTACCTAAAGCTATAATGACTGTTTCCCCATTCCTGAAAAGGCGAATTGGGTTGCTTCACTTCTGCTGAGGCCCTATAACCCTTTGGTTAGTGACTTTCAATAAAGTGCAGTGAAATATTTTGTAAATAATTTACTTTGTTTTATCACATATACAAACTTTTTGTATCAGTTTAGAATTCAGGTAATTTCCTTATGTGTGCCCTTGTTCTTTTGACAAAACTGTTAAACTTTTTTGACAAACTGTTTTTCACCTTTTTAAATCTTGTTTTATTAATATACTTTTTGCCTGCTTTTTTAAAAAGTGTAAATACATTAAGCTCTCAAAGTCTTTTCTCCTGAAATTTAAATATTAGGAACCAATTTATTTGCCCTTCTCAGTAAATTTTTGAATGTCTCCATCTCTTATTCTTATTGTACGCATTCAAATTTTGCACCTCCGTCATGCAGAACTTAGCATCATCTGCAAGGTTTCCATCCACTTGTAGATACCATTGAGATGTTACTGTACAACCTGAGGACATTCAGAACCCTTTGCTAAACCCTAAGAGTTTTACATCGGCGGCATTTACTCTTTTAACTAAATGTAACTATTTAAATGTGGCATATTTCTGATTTGTTAACACATAGCCCTGCAGGATGTACGTCATTTCTCTACATTGTTTGCACAGAGGCCTGTTCATCATGCCCAAAACGGAGAAATTGCGAATCTGAAATCCAGCCAGACTCAGATTCTTATCTCCCTTACACCCACATTTAAAAAAACAAACGGAAGTGCTCCAAGCCAAAACCATGCAGCTAATCTCTCTTGATGACAACATCCCTTCTGACACGCCATC
Organism: Albula goreensis; assembly: GCA_022829145.1. Lineage (NCBI taxonomy): Eukaryota > Metazoa > Chordata > Actinopteri > Albuliformes > Albulidae > Albula > Albula goreensis. Next base: position 15,196,921 of record CM040764.1, on the reverse strand, counting down.
ACCTCCATGGATGACAAATGTCAAATACCACAAACTCAATGCAGTGCCAATTTCCACTCGTATTCAGCTTATTTGGCTTTTTGTGGTGAGAAAGGAAACATACCAAGCAGGAATTTAATCGATTGCTGACGTTAACGAGTCCTCGGTCAAAGACAAGGGGACGAAAAATGTTAACCTTAAACATCTCATTAAGGTATGCATTGATGGAGCTGCGCAGGTGAGATAGATGTTTTCTTGTGGCAGCATCTCAATGGCTTGCACAAATAACATCTAAATAAATCTATCTGAATGGTTGCTTTTATTAAAATGTATTGTTTTTTTTTTTCCTAAACTTGTTCCATACTTGCTCCATACTTGTTAGTCATTTTAAAAAGTATAATAATTTTAGACTGGTCTCACTGTGCCTTGTACAGTAGCCCAGAATGGGGGAATAGGAATTCTCGAATTAATGAAGACATAGTTAATTCCCCGCGCATTGCCCCAGGGGGAAAGGAACGGCTTGGCACATGGGCCAACCATAGAATTACTGTGCTTTCAGCCAAATGCCCAACCACTTTCCTCACTTCAGCTCCCTCTGGAAGTGCATGAGGTGGATGAGGAGAATGACACAAGGGTAGGACACAAGGAATCTAGGAAAGAGACTATTGGGATATGCGTAGTGACATGCGGCCAGAAACTATCCCCCAATCACTATCACTGCTGTTCCATTGGTTGTTACCAACCATGGTAGAGCTCTGTTTTCTCCCCATTTAAGTGACATTATGACTATTGTATTATATCAATCCTAATACATTATCCCTGTGCATTATGCTTACAGTTAAGTAGTCCAGTGTACAGTGAAATGGGCACTGTTTCTTGCTTAGCAATGATGACTCATGATTTTTAAATGAATGCATAAGTTTTGCATTAAGTCCTGTGTTCAGTATGTGCTCCCAGCTCCTGACTCACGATGCAGGGATCGTTCAGGTCAGTGAAGAGGAGTTTTTGGTCGAGAGAACTCAACCAAACTTTCATGATTTCCATCTTTTTTTTTCAGTTTTATTCAAAACATCTGGATGAAACCCCTTCTGAGGTGGACTCTTGTCAGTCAAAAATAGCATCTTTTGTGGAAGCTATTATCTTTATGTGGTATACATTTTTTTTCTATTTTTACTTATCTTTTGAATTTTCTTTCACCAGAGGAGTATATTTTCCCTTTCTGTTCTTTGTATTTGCATCTCTCTAACAGGCCACCCCAACATGTCATTTGGAGGAAATAATCTCTAGATTGCACGCTGGGTTTGAGTCTAATCATAACAAGTCATATAACAACCAGCGCCCCTGGCCTGTCCCCCACCCCTTTAAATGAGAAGCATATGTGTCCCCCAGAGTTTATTTTTACTCCCCTTTAAGCAGCTAGGGCACAAAACCACAGTGTGGCCGTAATGGAGAGTGGTCGCGGTGTGTGTGGGGGGGGCAGTGGGTTGGGGGCATTGAGACTGGGGAGTTGAAATTATGGAGGGAGTGCACATGTCACACTACTGCAGCTCTTTTTTTTCTTTTTAGCGAGTGGATAGTGGGGGCAATTTTAGTAAATAAGCATCTGCAATAAAGACAGCCTCGGTTCGCTTACGGCTGCTGATTACTGTCACAGTCGAAATACAGCCTGAAAACAGCTTGAAAACCGCCTAAATACAGCCAGAGTACAGATGAAAAGCAGCCAAAAGTGTGTGTGTGTGTGTGTCTGTCTGTCTGTCTGTCTGTCTGTCTGTGTCTATTTGTCAATCCACCTGTCTTTCCGTCCTTCCTCCCCTCACCTGATCTATAGAGCATGGGCAGGTGAAAATAATATGGGAGGAGCCTTGCCTAGTTAATCAGTAGTCGCTTCAGATCTTTGAGATGATAAATAAAGGGAGAAGGAGGGAGGAGAGAGGAGGAGAGAGAGAACATTACCTAAGAGTATTCAGGATGGGCCAGCGACTCGATTACACACAGGTAACTGGGAGGACTGCAGGTGTGGGTGTTCCCACAGAACTTTCAGGAACCATACTGGAAATAAAATTTTTGGTAATGCTTTTATATGCTACCGTTTGGGCTCAAATTTTATGCCACCTCTTTCAAAATGCATTTATCCAGAAGATAAAATCCAAACCAAAGCTTAATGAAATTGGTAATGAAGGCTCACCTGTCTGTCCTCAGCGATCTGTAGCCTCTCCCAGGCAGGACAGAGAGAGACCCTGGACCACTGGGAATTGGTGAAATGTATGTGTGTTTGGTCACACACATGCCAGGGATTTTCTGAAAACCCAGAACACCACTGAAATAGATGTGTCTATTTAGAGGGATGGTTTTGCTCTCTCTCTCTTTCTCTCTCCCTCTCTCTCTGCCTCGGTCTCCGTCTCTCTCTGTCCCTCTGCGAACGCTGATGTTTGGAGTCTTTGAAGCTGCCAGTGGGGTTTTTACATGATCAGTAATTCACAGCAGCAGCGGTCTGACAAAGAATTTGTCCAATTTCTTTTACTATTTGGTCCTTGCCTGTGCACATGAGCTGAATTGTCATTATGGTTCCTGAAGCAGTGTTCAGAAAGAGACAGAGACAGAGCAGGACTCCTTGAACTAGCATCGCTTTTTTATTTTTTTCTGTAGTTTTTTTCCACTTAAACGTTTCTTCCCGCTAAGAGCAAGAAAACCAAAAAGTGCTTTGCTGGACAGTTGGAGCTGGGCAAACTGCAGAAACCAACTATAACCACACACAGGCTAGTCAGGGCAGCAACAAGCTGTCCCAGCATTTTACTGCGGAGTTTAAATGTGACAGCCACATTGACAGTGTTCACACTCACAGTTTGCAGTTCACTACAACACGGCAGTGCGCAATGCTCTCCCCAAAACATCAGGAGAGGGGGCGGCACAATTCCCACTAACCAGTAAGTGCTCTGTGTGATGTCCCACTGAGCCAATCAGGATCATTGATCAGCAAGGTCTCACTCAGCACATAGGTGATTGTCAGTTGGTGTGGGTGGTTTTGAGCTGTGCTGTAGAGCTCTGGACCGCTGCTCTCAGGCTCTGGACGAAGCCAGGCCTCGCCCTTGTGATGAACCTTTCATAATGAGAGACATTGTCTGGTGGGCTGGAACTGGCCCCTGCAGCCTTTCTCAAAACTCTCCCCACTCCATTACTCGCGACTGAAGGGAAGATTCTGAGCAAGCCTGAGGTCGAGACACTGGTTTCTGTGAAACTTCCAAACCAGCAGGCCTTTTCCAGAAGGAAGGCCCTGGGGAAGGAGCTGCCCGACAGCTCCCTGAGTGTCAGCACACAGCTGAAGGGCACCATCCACCCATGAAACCAGACATCTCAATCTGAGCTGGACCTCAGTCCTTTGCCACCAACCACACAGATTCAGTATAACAACCTCAAATCAAGAATGTCTTGAGAAAATAAGACAGCTATTGTGTTTTGCAAAATATACATTAGTTTTTCTTGCTGTTCTTCTGGGAATGTTTCAGTATAATCATGAAGTTAATTTCCCCCTTTTTCTCACCTGCAGCGAGCTATGTTGTCAGACCGACTTAGCTCGAACCCCACAGACATGAGCGGTATGCATTACTCTTCTGATTCAGTGGGGGAGAGGGGATGGGGAGAGGGATTGTCTTGGATTTGGAAATTTGAGATAATCTTCAAAGGAAAATGAAAAGATTCACATTCACATCCCAAAGAGCCCCTAGTGAGACTCGTTCACAGAAAGATCTGTGCTGGGTGAGGAGTATTAAGCCTGCTTATAGACAAGTGTGTACATCCACATCACTTCCTCCCTCACGATCCTTGTCAACATTATTAGGTATGGGTAGGTAGGTAGTTGGTAGAATGTTGGTAGATAGTTGTCACTGTGTTGGAGTGGAAGAGCAGAGTACCAGTAGATCATCATGTTACACATGTGAGACTGGTGTCTGGGGTTTCCCTCAAAATTTTCCATGTGTGGAACAAGAGGCTCGCGCGGCTCCTCCCAGCGCTATCTCCCTGTGAAACGTGTGGGATCTGTGGAGGGGTAGCAGTGGGGCGGTGGAGTAGCTGCGGGGGTATGCTGGAGGGGTTGGTAGTAGCCGATACCACTGGTACGGCCCAGGAATGACTCACAGGTTGTTTCTAGGTTTCCATGACGACGGCTCAAACCAAGCGCACCTTCTCTTGCTTGACAATCAAGGAAATGCAAGTGCCATGCACACGCCTCCAGAAAGTGGATTGCTGTAACTTCAGAATTTCTTAAGAGCCACTGTGCAAACGTCAGTGCTTACATAATCACCTGAGCGCAGGCAGCGGGGTCCGGCTCACCTGTCAGAGACACTGCAGGTGTGCGGAGGGATGTAAGACAGCCTAATCCCTGAGCTCCACTGCTCTCACACACACCTGCTCTCTAATATGCAAACCAGAGACGAGGTCTGCACCCCACTAGCAAAACCAAGTCTGTCAGAAATCCACTGATATTTTTTAATTATTTTCTGCCTTCCCCCCTCAATTTCCCCACCTGATACAAACTTATCAGTCACACTGCAGTGACCATCTGCCACAGACTTAGGAGGCAGCAGCCAATCAGGTGAATTCCTTTGCTTTTCAGGATGCAGATGTACCTGTGCCATTAAGAGCACAAAGCAAGCATGTGCTCGGTTCACATGCTTGCAGGCACCCAGCCAGCCAGGAGAGGCTGCTAGAGAGCAATGAGTCTGATGAACTTGAGCTGGCTTACCTCCTATCTTTCCCAGGCAAGGCTCAGCCAATTGTTTCCTCACCACTGTAGGCCTTAGCTGCAGTGCAAACAGATGCCTATACAGCGTGAGCCATCCAAAACCACACTCAGCTACACACGCCTGACAAAACCTGCAGACACCAAGCCAAACGTGCACATTATCAGACCCGACACAACTCTGTGTGACTAGCCAGAGTGCGCTTAAGGCCAAAACTTTACAACAACACTGGGACTCAGTGCCTGAGCTGAATCAATACTTTGGTAAGAAATGTGACATAACTGGTCCAGACATGCAACATGGCGAGTGGGCACAGATAGTATAAAAGGCAGTTACACCCTGGACCTTGGCTCCGTTAAAAAAATTCCACCATTGTCTCATATGCAATCATGTCTCATAAGCATTAATGCAACAAATGTGAATTAATGCAGACAGCCTCCCACTAATCATGGGGTTCAACAACTGCGCAGTTTGGGAAACACCCGTCTTGGCGCATGCCTTGTGCATGAGTAGAGGTGTTTTCTTTCTCAGATGTTGATGGGACTTTTTAATGGAAACACAGCTGCTGTGTCCCCCTGATTGCAAACTGTTTAGATCGTGCCAGCTTACTGTAGAGTCCTGCTTTTAAGGAGAAAAACATGAAAGTCACAGCTTGCCCCTAGTGCTTGAATGAATCCAGACTCTCTGCAAAATGCCAAAAGCACTTTACCAACTTTTCAGCAGGTCTTGGGGCACAGCCACTCCACCCAGGCCTCACTATGGTGAGGTGGGGGGCCTTCACAGTGAGCGTAAGCGTAAGGAATCTGCAGTGTGACAGGACAGGAAATTCTGCCCCAAACGCTCCAGAGCACTGATTTCCATTCCGCACCAGTCTCTCCGTCAGCACTATAGAGGCTCTGTCTCTCCCTCTCCTCTTGTCTGAGTCACCTGCCCCTGCCCCCACAGTGGGTGAAAGGGGGTGGTGTTTGAAGGAGATCCTGACACCACTGTGATGTCACAGGCTCTAAAGTGATATCACAGCATCATGAGCAGGGAACACTCTCGGCAGGCTCTCACGCAAGGGCTATCCCGGCTGCTAGGCAACAGGCTTTCAGTGCACAAACAAACAGAGGAATACTGTCTGTCATGCCTGTCCGTTTGTGTGTGTGTGTGTGTGTGCAGAAAGAGCCGCAAGTGTTGCGTCAGAGCAGCCCCGGATGCCTCAGGTAACTGCACCTGTGACAGATCAAACAGCCTGTTGTCACCAGCAATCACCACAGACACAAGGCCAGGTACCTCACACGCAAGAAACACTTCCGTCATCTGCCCTTTGACCACATCTGAATGCTATGCAAGTACAGGAATGACATTGTGGCGTTGTGGTGCTGGAAAGTCAAAGCTCTGCTGTGGTTTATATTCACTGTTGCACGTATAATGATCAATAACAGTTTAGAAAGTTAATTGTTTCAAAGCTACATGGGAGAAGGGCAGTCATAATTGCCATATACTCTAGTTTCTTGTGAAGAGACTGGTGTCCACGCTGTATATTCTTTGTAGTGCAGTCATGCAGATACTTGCGCTGGAGGGTTAGAAATGACCTTTTTGAGTCTTCTTGGCCATATTCATTTCCTTGTAATTCACAAGAGATTTGCTCAGTGATTCACTGGCTTTCCTGTCAGTTGGACTGCATGTGTGTGTGTGTGTGTGTGTGTGTGTGTGTGTGTGTGTGTGTGTGTGTGTGTGTGTGTGCGCGCATGCACGTTCCTTTATTCTTCTGTGCGGCTTTTTGTGTCTAGAGTGTGTCTATATGTGTTCAGCCATATTGCTTAAAGCAAAGATGATTGTTGAGATGAAGGACAGGTTAGGGCAGGGGTCATGATCTCGCCTTCACCCAGACTTTCCAACCTTACATCTAATGCTGAAATAATGCATGAATGCGATTATTATTGTATGTCAGAATAGTTGCATGTATCAATGGAGGGAGTACAATGTGCTCTACATCTCACAACCTACGTTAATCCCTGTCACAACCTGACAGTCAGGTTTTATTCTCAGAACAAGGCAGGTGGTGGAATGGAATCACTCCACAGAATAAGAGCCTCTCACCTCAGCTCAGTTTTTAGTAAAATATTGACGAAGAAAATATTCCAGTGATTTTTCACATTTAATCAACATCTTTAGTTAAGAAAATTATTTTTGCACAGCCTCAGACATTACAATGGGTCACTGGTTTCTTATTTTTTGCCAGACTTGTAGAATGTTCCAGGGCTGAATATTCTGATTCATGTTGACACAGCGCCCTCTATGCCTCTGCAGAGGTACTGCTGCTAAGCAGGCCAAAGGCCATCAAGTTTCACTTAAGCAGTAGGATAGCTGCTATCATGACCTTTGCCTCCAAACAAACACACAAATAAAATGTCCCCAGGTCTTGCTACCTATGCTGCTGTCCTGAAGGGTATATTACCCTGAATACTGCTCTTCAGTTACCCTCTATACTGCCCTCCCAGCTGTATTACACTAAATACTGCCCTTTAGGCTCTATTACCTTATACTATTAACATGCCCCGCCCCACCCCCACTGAGACGTACAGTTTTTATTGTGATGTTTTTTTTGTCCCTAGAACCCCATTTGGAAATTATTCAGAGATCAAGATAAAGATTTATTGGAACTATCTTATCAAGAATCAGTCTGTGCTCCACCCTGTCAAAAAGGAGAATGGGGCCGAAGACCAGTGAGAGTTTTATTCAGCCTAACTGTGGTTTTCCTTTACATAGATGTGTCAACAAGGAAACTAGTATACCTAGTATACCTATAACATCTTGGTTTTTCCAGCCTACGCATGTCACTAGGGTGTTTTGTGGCTCACACGTTGCCTTAGTGGAGCTGCACCACTTTGGACAGTTAACTCACATTATAGTCATTTAGCACGCCATTATCCTTAGCTACTTACAAAGTGAGAGAACATAAGTGTATCCAAGAGCAAAGAGAGGCAGTGATTCAGATTAGGCTGAAAACACAGCACTCCCAAGCCAGAGCAACATCATTAAAGCACTAATTTAGATAATTATGGCATCCTTTGATATAAGTCATAAGTATGTACAAGAGGCAATACAAACTATGATACCATATACCCTAGAATGCCATGAACATTATACTTAACTGAATTAGCAAGTGGCAGAGAGTTAGACGGGGGGGGAGCCAAAACGCAGACAGTCGAGGTGGGTCTTCGGGGGATAGCCAGCTATCCTCGTCTTCTGACCTCGGTGGAAAGTTTACTCAACCGCTGGTGGGGGGCGGTGGGGGGTGTAGACCAGGAGGAGAGACCGTAATGGGAAAGGGACATCCAGTCATCCTGAGCATAACTGTATGCTCTGCCAATTGAACTGCATTAATCGAGTGAACACAGAACAGAGTGGTATTTAAGCAAATGCAGAGCTGTATGTGATTAAATGTAGGTACCTGAGAAGCATTTCAATAAATGTAGGTAACTGAGCAGTGGGCAATGTAGGGCAGTGACACACTTGTTCTCTCTGACGGCGTTACTTTTGCGATACTGACACTGACACTGCAGTGTATTCCCAGCAAACTGTGTCCTGCTCCTAGATACAAATGGATCCTCAACTATCTCCAAAAATGTGGCCCTCAACAACTGTTAATTGAAGGCTATATTGGAGTGTGCAAGGTTTAGACTGCACAGGGAGGAAGAGAGTATTTTATCTGTGTACTGTACTTTTTGTTTTTCAGGGCGTAAATGTCTGTGCAGTAAGTGGATGGATTATAGTTATTTGGTTTGCACACTTTCAGACACACAAGCTTTTTAGCAAGAGGAATAAAACACAGAAAGTACAGGTCACCATGCACTACAATTGCAATTTTTCTTCATTTCCCACAAAATATACACTACGATTTAAAAGAAGGGATGGGTGGAAAACAGTGCTGCTCTCTCTTTCTCTTTCTGTTGACAATATGAAAGGACAGCACTGTGACTGCCCTTTCTTTGATGCAATGTTGGAGATTATATTGATGAGCAAGAGCAATGAGACTAATGGAGTCCTGGAAAGCCTGAGCGTGTTGTTCAGCCGATGCAGCCCATGACCATGACTAATAATGGGACTAGAGAACTCGGACGCAGGAGTCACAGCCACACACACGTGTCTCTGTTGCGTAAGCCACCATTGTTAAGAGCTGTGTGAACGCCAGAGCGACACATGTTATCGCCATTATGGTTTCTCGTATGTTTCTTTACGTGGAACATATTTATGATGTGCAATTAGGAAATGATTCTTCCTGCAATTGTTATGGTTAGGTACATGTTTGTATGTAACTGTTTATTTTCTGAGCCGCTTTATTTGAGGATTTACTGTCTTAGCGTGTTGTGTGTGTCTCCTGTACCCAATGACCTTGTTCCACATTCCCAAACATAGGTTGTGGAAGTGGTGTTAATTTGACAGGTGGGCAGCAAGTCTTCCAAAAAAACCCAAATGCCCAAATGCAGCCGTAGGGACACTGTGCTGTAGGAGGTATGCCAGGATCTGGGTAAGGAATCCGCACAGCTGA